>CM019149.1:288785709-289385709 GCA_009733165.1 Naja naja
GAAGGAAGGAAGGAAGGAAGGAAGGAAGGAAGGAAGGAAGGAAGGAAGGAAGGCAGGCAGGCAGGCAGGCAGGCAGGCAGGCAGGCAGGCAGGCAGGCAGGCAGGCAGGCAAGCATCTTTGACCTATATGATTGAGAATCTCCTCAGACAAACTGCTCTTAATCAAACCAGGGAAACAAACTGTTAATTGTTTTCAGCTGCACTAATTCACAGGTAAGGAGGGGAAAGGAAGTGAGAGGATTTCAGTCTATTTGAGGTTCTCTTTCTCTCATGACCAAGTAATTTTTTCCAGCTGTGTGCCTTCTAAATATCTATAAAGGTAGCCCTCAACTTACAACAGTTTATTTCTACAATGACCATGAAAAAAGCAACTTATTACTGTTTTTCACATTTATGACCGTTGCAGCATCCCCACAGTCAATGGGGAAACCAGATAACAACCGTGTTACCAATTTAACAACTGCAGTGATTCAGTTAACAAATGTGGCAAGGAAAGCCGTAAAATGGGGCAAAACTCACTTAACAAATTTCTCACTTAGCAACAATAAATTTTGGGCTCAATTGTTGTCATAAGTAGGGAATTACCTAACAGTATTTGTTATCTTTATAGCATAAGTATGTTGTTGTGAGTCACCCAGAGTCATTGAGCTAGAATGGCATACCAGTTTAACTTATTACAGGTAATCAAGTTCATTTAGTGACCGTTCAAAGTTACAACAGCACTGAAAAAAGTGACATGACCATTTTTCACACTTACGACCATTACAGCAAACCCCCATGGTCACGTGATCAAAATTTGGATGCTTGGCAACTGGTTCACATTTATGACGGTTACTGTGCCCCAGAGTCATATGATCCCCTTTTGTGACCTTCTGATAAACAAAGTCAACGGGGAAGCCAGATTTCACTTAACAACCTGGTTAATTTAGCAACTGCAGGGATTCACTTAATAACCCTGGCAAGAAAAGCCATAAAATGGGGCAAAACTCCCTTAAACAAATGTCTCAACTTAGCAGCATAAATTTTGGGCTCAATTGTGGTCGTAAGACGAAGACTACCTGTATTATTATTATTATTATTATTATTATTATTATTATTATTATTATTATTATTATTATTATTATTTTGCTCAGGAGCTCAAGGTAGCATGGAAACACCTTCTCCTATTTTTCCATACCACTCACAACGACCACCCTGTAAGGTAGGCTGGGCTAAGGAAGAGAGTGACCAGCCAGGGGGTTTGTTTCCATGGCTGACGGTGGCTTGAGCTGCCCCCACTCCCAACACCTGGATCACTGACATCACCCTGTTGGACTACAGTTCCATCCTGCCCAAAATCCAGCTGGTGCCCGTGGTTTTATTCCACCGACTTGGGTGAAATATTTCGAGAATATTGCCCTTAGAAAGGCAGGTCGGAGGAGGCCTCGGGCGGCGTGGAAAAACTCTCTTTCGGGCTCCGGCCGGGGGAATACCTGGATGCCAGCGGAGGGCCAGCTTCCGATAGGCTCGCTTGAGGTCTTCATCGGACGCGTCGCGTTTCACCCCCAGCACTTCGTAGTGACACCTCATGCTCGGCGTCCCCAGGGGCTCACTCAGCCCAGAGGCCGATCACCTTCCCGCCGGCCGGCACCGGCACGCGAAGACCGCAGGGACAACTGCCGGCGGAGGGAAGGGGGAAGGACCGGAAGAAGCAGGCCGGATCCAGGCCGAGCCTCCTCCTCGCTGCCGGGCTGGGAGGCGGAACTGACGGCAGCCACGGGAAGGGCTTCTGTGGCAAAAGAATGGAACCGAGGAGGAGGAGGTTTCGATGGCGTGGAACGTCGGGACGGGAACGTTCCGAGGCCGCCGAGCTGCTTTTGATGGCGTGGAACGTCGGGGGGAACCGAACGTTCCGGGGTCGCTTTGGCCGGGAAGGGGCGGCGTTTGGAGCCGGTTCATTCGAAGCCGCCTCTGCCTCTTGATCAGAACGAGGGTGGGCCGGATCGGAATTGCCTTGCGGATCCGTGACCGCAGGTAGCCCGCGACTTACAACCGCTCATTTAATGACCGAAGTTGCAACGGCACTGAAAAAAAGCCACTTGGGACCGTTTTCCACACTTACGACCGTTGAGGCACGTGATTAAAATTTGGTTGCTCGGCAATCGATTCATTCATGAAGGTTGCATGTCGCCGGGTTATGTGAAACCCCCCCTTCCGCCTGCGACCTTCTGACAAGTAAAGACAAGCAAAATCTGGGGACACCAGATTCACTTAATAACTGGTTACTACTGACTCATTTAACTGTGGCAAGAAAGGTTATAAATGGGGCAAAGCTCACTTGACAAATGTTCAACTTAGCAACATAAATTTTGGGCTCAATTGTGATTTGTAACTCAACGACTGCCTGTTATTTCTGTAGTGTGGACCAAGGACATTGGATACCAAGCACTCATTTTGTACATAAAATTAATTTCACTGAAATTTTCGCAAGGCCATCTTTCTAGCTGTAAATGTTATGTATGTAGCAGCAAGCGTCAAAAACATGAAAAAAAATAAAAAGAGGACATCTGTGATCCCTCCATCCCTCCCCCCCAAACATCTGTTCTTAAGATTTCTGGAGATGAACACCTTGTGCAGAAATTGAATCACTACCTATTTGACTGTTAGAAATTGAGCAGTTTTCCATCACCTGCTTTACAATGTGTTTTAGCAGAAAGGCAAGAAATATTGAACATATGCACTTATTTCCGCTTAGATACATAAGTGTTATTTTGTAATTATTCAGTTGATTGACAAATAATACAACAACAGGAATTAAAAGGGTAAGAAAAATCTAATCCCTCCAATTTAATATTTCAAAAATTCAGCCATGCCAATGCTGACAAAACTTGCAAGACAAGAAATTACATCCTTGAATTTAAATTGCTTGGTAGTGGCTATTGAACCAACAAATATTAGTTGTTGGTTAAAGCAGTAAAGTATTACAGGATTGTGCATAGCTCTAATTATTTGAATAAGCAAAGGAGTACACTACTACTTTAAAGCAAGTTTATATTTTCTCAATTCTTTCAAACATTTGCATTTTTTCATGCAGAAAAAACTGCTTTAAAGTGCTGTGCTCCTGTGCATTTCAAAGCACCTATTCATAATGACTTCTAAAGCAAGCCAACCCCAACTGTTAGCCTGTACTTTTTGTCCTTTTTTTTAATAAGAAAGCAATTGGGGTACAGTATATCCAAAACGGTAAATGATATGAAATACATTCCAGAGACTGAAGAATCTTAGTTGAATATATGTATATATGAAATTTTACCTCTAGCTATTAATAACAAAAATATTTTCCCTCACTGATAAGAAGTAAACAACCTATAATACAGGATTAAAAATTATCATGAATCTTCAGGTAGGAATTACTGTAGAACATCTACAACAAAAAATGCAGGAAAACACACCAGTTTCATAAACTATTAGTCTTCTGACTGAGAAGGCATTTCAGTCATTAAACTATTGGAAACTGTGAGTGGGTGATTTCTGTGTTCAGTTGACTTGAGTTTATTTTTCCAAACGGTAGATTAAAAGAGGTTTTGTTTGTTCCAGTGGGCTATTTTTTCCCCCAAAGCAAATCTGAGAGATGTTGCTAGAGCCACTGGCTCTCTCTAACCCTGTTATACCCATCACCAACTTCCTTTTTTAAGTAAAAAAGCAAGAAAATATTTTTTGTAAAAATATTTTAAGACCAGCCAATAAGTGATTACAGGTGATGCTACAGTAGATAACTTGATTAGAAAAGTAGCATAGTAACTGATTCAGGCTCCCGTACTATAAAGTTCAGTTAATCTCCATCTTTTTTGCAAAGTTCTAATTCTGTACTCCACTTCTGCCAAGTTTCTTCTTCCACTTCCTCTGTCGCTGGTGTACTTTCTTCTTTTTCTTCTTCAAACTCACTTTTGGTTCTGGCCTCACCAGTTCGATCTCCATTGGCTTTTCTTCAGCTGGCGTTTCAAAAACTTCTTCAGTGGGATCTTTAGGAATGAGTGCTGGGTCTTCCTTACTCTTCAATTTCTGTAACTGTTTCATGTTTTGTTTTTCTCTAAATTTAGCAACTAGGGCCAGTCTTAATTCCCGACGATGCTGTAATAATAATAAAAGCAAATTAGCATGCATACTGTAAGTCATCAAAAAACTGCATATATCAAGTTAGACCCATAGTCCAGCTAGTTCCAGCCTTTTTTATGGCAACTGAAAATGCTCTGTAACCCTTCAGATAGTTTTGTGCAACTGAACCAGAATGTTCCAGGGGTAGAATCAGAGCCCTCAATGTGCAAAGAGTATCTGCCATCAGTTTCTCCCTCTTACCAGTTTCAGTTTCCAGAAATTTTAATGATTAACTTGCATTGATTGATATTTCATCGTTTGTCCCGGAACTTAGTTTACGTAAGTTCTTTTTCTCCACAGAAATGATCCTGTGAGATAAGGAAGAGTTAAGAGATGCATTGGCTGTCTCAAATCTACCCAATGGGTTCCATAGTTGAGGATAAATTTGAACTTGGATCTCCAGTTCTAATATCTAAAGGGATTGTATTACATCACTTTCGGGCATATTACCTAAAACCATGGAATTATGCAACTTAGTAGTATTATGCTCTTTGCTGTATCAAATAATGAAATGAATGTCCATCAAAGGTCTAGACATTGAAATTAAATCACAAAGTGCAATAAGATACTAAAGACTGAGCACTGTTCCTAATTAGTAATGGGGGTCAATCTAAACCAGGGGTCGCCAACCTTTTGGACCTCAGGGACTACCAAACTTAAAATTTTAAATCCCAGGGACCACTAACTGCTTCTGTGCACATGGCCTAATTTGTGGGTATAGCTTGGTGGTCATGTGACTGGCTGAGCATGGCTTGTATGTAAATATTATAAATATTTATATATTGATTTTTTATTAAAAAAGAGAGCAACTTTTACCCAAAATCAGGCAAAGCAGGCAGGCAGATTGAGTTGCTCACAGAATCACAGATTCATTCAGAGATCTATCTATCTGCCATTGGCTAGCTCAGTCTGTCATATAAAATTTGCTTGCCGTGAGTCTGCACTGAATGATAGAACCTTCAGTCCTAAGGGAGGTTTGGCTGTGCTTAAAAGCAGAGCTGAAGATCTAAAGACTAGCTAGAAAGCAAGAAATCCAACCATTTCCTGCTTCCTAGCTAATCTAAATCTCCTGGCACAGCAGAACAGCTGATGGTCGGAAAAAGGAAATATAGCAATTTAGCAGGCAAGTTTGCCGGGAGGAGTGGGGAGGGCTCCTGTGGGCCATGTGGGTGGGGTGCAGCCTGGATTAATTGCTTTGGGGGGGGTGCTCTGGGGGTGAGATTTCTCTGCGGCTGACCAAAATTTTCTCATGGCCCACCGGTTGGCGACCGCTGATCTAAACTTATTTTATAATTTTAGTATAGAGCCATCATTTATAGTTTTGCAAATAAACTTGTACAAATGTACACATTTATAGTCCATGCAAAGCACATTTGCATAAACATTTCTGTGCAGAGTACTCTAAGTGCACAGAATATCAAGTGTTTAAAGAAAAATGTAACAAGCTAATCTGACAAGATCAATAATCAACAGACATAGAATTCTTGTTTCAAGTATCTTGAGATTGACTCGAAGTAACTGGGAGCCAACAGCCAGCAGTTTACAAGACTCTACTGAAGTTGATGCAGCAGCTTCCATATATAATATATTTTGGATATATATAGCATGCAAAGGAATCACCGCCTTTTAAATAAAGACCAAAGAAACTACCTAAGATGAACTATTGGGCAAGTGCAGTAGTCATTAAGAGACAACCCAGCATAATAGAATATTGGGGAAAATAACAAAATACGGATATTTTTATTAATGGTTTGAGATGGTGTAGTCACAGCCACCAGGGTAACCAGCCAAGTTGCAGTAAGCATGAGACAGAATGACACTAAGTGTGAAGGCCCAGTTCGAGTCCAGCATCAGCCAGGAAACCTTGCTGGAAGAACCAATTGAACCAATTACTCTCTCAACCCAACCTTTTTAACACAGCATTTTATGCTGGAGAAGGCAGTTGTCCTCCCTTCCCCTTCAGCATAAACCACTTCAGGTACCGAAGAAAAAAGGCCTGAGTTATCTAACCAATAATGAAAACAAGAATATAGTATTACCATATTTGGAGACTGGTAATGAGGGTTTTCATACAGGGTTTGTCCTCCAAAGCTGCCCTGGAAGATCTTGATAAGGTTCAGGACAAAACGAGGCCCAATTTCAACAAGAGCCCCATCGTCCTCTATGATCTGCAACAGAACAAAACACAGGGATGTTTTGGCATTTGGAATCCAAGTACTTAGCACCATGCAATCCAATGTCTTAACATTTTATTCTGATTAGAACTTGGAAGCACTGTGTATATGCTTAATGAAGATCAGAGGTGTCAAACTCATGTCACGGTGGTGTCACGTGACATATCTGGACTTTCCCCCTTTGGGTGGGCATGGCCAGCGCATGACGCATCCTGCCTGCGGGCCGGAAGTTTGACAGCCTTGATGTAGGTGCTTAAATGCCCTTTTTTATCACCTATTTTTTCCACAACCTTCAACCTCAGTGTACCCAAATCTTCCTGGTTTTATTATACAGGAGTTTAAGGACTTTTATAACCTGAGCACCTGAGATTTAATCCATCTCTTCTTGACCCAGAACCCCCTGAAAACTAGGAGGTCAGTGGAAAGTTATCACTGGAAGAGAAAACCATTGCTTGCAGCATGAAATTGAAATATGATTCAGTGGCTATGTAACCATTTTATATGGCCCATTGTTATACAAATCAGCTTGAGCAAGCTTTAAGTTCAAACTTTGTATTCTCCCTTTTAACACCGCTACGTCAACAATTAAGTTTGTGTAAATGCACTTTCCCATTATATATTGAGATTTGACAGCATACAAATTTGATAAAGTAAATAAATTCCAAGCTCTAGTTAATTACTGTGTCTTTGAAAAAGATATCATGGAATTCTTATTTAATTTTCATTAAACTTCAATTAAAGTTCACAATTTGTCTCTGTACAGAATGACAAACTGAAAAAAACTTAATTAATCTGAAGGAAAACAATTCTTCCAGTTCTGCTGGAAAAAATGAGGATCATAAGCGGCTGCATAAAATCTACTCCTACTTGCTGGCTCCCCGTCTTGAGCTACATTGCACCACCAGCTCCACAAAGGCAGGAAGCCTTAGTGAAGGAGTACAACAAAAGTATGAGAAACCCACGTCTTCATGTGCATGCTGATCTTCCTCATCTATCAACTGGCAGACTTAAATCCAGGAAGCCCTCTCTGGCACTCGCTCAACAGCTGTCTAACAACTTTGACATCAACACACAGTGGAAAGCCAAATGGGCTGCTGAACGCCCAGATACAGGCAGTTATATAGATGGCCCTACACAAAAGGTACCAGGTTTTGACCTTCCTCGCCAACATTGGTCAATTCTGAACAGGATCCGTACCCAACATGATGTCTATCAGGGCTCATTGTTTAAGTAGGCTCTTGTCTCTACCTATCAGTGTGACTGTGGTGCTCCTTGACAAAAATATCCATCACATTGTGTCCGAATGCCTATCAAGAGCCCACACTGGCCCAATGTCTGATTTTTTTTCAACATTAATTAATAATAATATATTAGACTTGTATGCCGCCCTCTCTCCCTAAGGACTCAGGGCGGCTAACAATAAAACTCAATACAAAAATTTACATTAAAAAACAATTAAACAATTACAAGCCTAATAGTGATAAAATAATAAAATTAAAATTAATTAAAATAACTCTAAAAACAAACCCTCCCCTTGGTCAGTCCAGACCGGCCTGTTGAAAGAGCCAGGTCTTCAGGTCACGGTGGAAGAAGCGGAGATCAGGGGCCAAACGAAGGCCCAAAGGGAGCTGGTTCCACAGGGTGGGTGCTCCCACAGAGAAGGCCCTACCCCTGGGCACCGCCAATTGACAATGTCTAGCCAACGGTACCCCAAGGAGGCCCTGCCTGTGGGAGCGTACCGGGCGATCGGAGCGTGATGCCGGCAGGAGATGCTCCCGCAGGTACCCCAGACTCAAGCCATGTAGGACTTTGTATGTTGTTACCAATACCTTGAATCTCACCCGGAAGGCAACCGGCAGCCAATACAGGTTGCCATAGACCACCCTGTCCTTGAATGGCGTCTATGTCCATATGCTAAATAAATAAATGTGCAAACAACAACAACCCGAGAAGCAGGCAAACTCAGAGCTTGTCTAGGATGGTTTTCACAATTGTTACTGTAACACTATGCAGCATTGTTACATAGATCACTACCAAATTCAGATTCCTGGCTTTGCTGTTGACATCACCTGATCAATTTTAATGAAGGGTTTTAAAAATATATATAAATCATCCAAAGCTAATCTAGTGAAAGAAAAAAAATAACTTGAAAAAAATAACCATTTAATCTCTTCTGGGTTGGAACTCTATGGTCCTGTTCTTTCTCAGAGGGCAAACTTCGGAGAGTTCCTGTTGCTATTGTTGACCAGCACCCATAAGTAAAATGGGAACTAACCTGATAATTTCGAAACCAGATCCTCTCGTCCGTGATGGAGAAGGTGAAAACGTGATCTACAAAAGGCTGACTCCTGGGATGATACTGTGGAGTACTAAAGATCTGGTCAAGAGAAATGAGAGCGCTGAATGATTAATGCAATCATAGTCCCAAATGGCTATCACAAAGATCACACATTCCATTCCAGTCTGGTCGATTTGTTGCTATTAAAACAGTTTGAACACACACACACACACACACATTGTTTATCACGAAGTCAGGCTATAATTTTTTTTCTGTTTTCATAATACAAAGACTGTCTACTTTCTGAATATTTGTTGTACTTCAACGTAACTTCTGTCCAGGCCATTCTTGGTTTCTACAGAGTATGATGTCAATGTCTTTACATTACGGAGACACTGAAGAAATGAAGTATAACACACTTAGTTCAAATATGTTCACAGAAGCGGAGGTAAAATACGGAAAACAAAAATCTCAGGTGGAGTCTTACAGAGACTAATAGTAATGTATAATGCTCCATTCCTACTGAAGTAGGAGCATGAGATCTTGGCAACCTATACTTACTACAAGTCTAACAAAACTTTGTTCCTTAAATATGTATGTAAAATCCCGATCAAAGGATTCCAAATCAAAACACATCATTACAGATGGAAGACTGCCCCTTAGGAATAATAAATAAATATATACAAACCTGAATAAATAGCTCTTTCAGCAAAGCATAATGCGGTTTCTGGTCAAAAACCTAGGAAAGAAACAATAAAGTTTAGGAATAAGGAGAAAAGTACAAGAATTATAGACCATAAAGGAAAGTAGCCCCGCAACTACAAGTTTATTGTATTGGGGCTTATTTAGTTTAATCTGTTTTTAATTAATTGTTGTTGTTTTTATTTGTGAGCCGCCCCGAGTCTTCGGAGATGGGGCGGCATACAAGTCCCATTAATAAATAAATAATAAATAAATAAATAAATATTCTTACTGGATCAAAAGAAAGAACAGGTCGAGATCCTCTCAAACAGTTTCCAGTCATCTTCAACTCAGCCAATGTGTGAACTGTAATGATATGAGGAACAATTAAGAATGTACTGTCTGCTATGTGGGGAAGAAGTTGTTTAAAAGAACAGAACAGTATAGCAGCTGATCACAGTCTACAAGAGTAATTTTTGCAAATGCTCGACATAATTACCTCAAGCATATTTTTTGCAGATTGTTTGGAGGCAGTTAAAACTTAATGATTGTATTAGAAAGTATTTCACTAGGTGGCTGTACTTACTGTTCTGGACTAAAAACTTGGCTGATGGTCCATGGGGGCATTGAAAGCCTAAAAGAGTTATGGAAGATGGTTAGAAAAAAATACTAGCATTTCTTTGATAATTGCATTTTCTTAGTAATTGGCTTACGGTATGTATTGAATGTACAAAAGAGACAATACTTTTGACAAGAAATGTCTGAAAGTGCCCCAAATTTGCAGTTTTGCCAAGTTTCAAATTGCCACTAGAACAGTGATGTTTTGGCTTGTTTTTGGAGTAGGAACATCCAAACCTCAAGGCGGGTGTGGGCAACCATGGCAACTTTACAAACTGTGGACTTCAACTCCCAGAATTCCAGAATTAGCATGGGAGTTAAAGTGCACAGGTTACAGTATCTAGATATCAATAATTGGAATATATAGGCAGAAGTTTTTCTCACCAAACGTAAAGATCTTGTTTCTTTTTGGCTTCAAAAAATATGCATTTATTGCAATTCTTCATTTCACAGACCTATATAAAGTAAGACAAACAATATTCAGACCAAAGAAAAGTATGTCATTGTTTTTATCTAATATCTAGAATAAAAAAGGATTTTATTGAGTGCAGATGAAGCTCACTTATGTTGTTTTAGATAATCCTCAAGTTTGTAATTTATAATGCAGCACAGTGGAAAGTTTTAGGCACAGGAAAAGCTAGAATTAAATTCTCATTCCACCAGGACAATCAATTAGTAACTTGGAAAAAGCAGAAAATTTACATAACTTACCTCATTAATGATAAATAGCTTGTCTTTCCTGTCCATTTTTGTATCTATAACACAAATAGAAAGCATATCTTAAGCTTATAAACTTCAACAATATAGAATTTATTTTACAGATACTGAAGATTCCCTCAAAAATTAATATTCAGAATAACTGCTTTGACACATTTAGTTTATAGGTAATGTTTATTTCAAGTTTTTCCATGTGTTTATTTCTTAATATCTCTGTCTGCAAAAGTGGGACATGTTTTGTATTCATATGTTGTTTAGCATACCATCTGCTACTTACTTTTGTAAGGGCAGGAAAAATCATAAGCTACCTGGCTTTAAGAGGAGGCAACGATAGGTATAATTATATAACTACTGATTCACTCAGTTTTATTCCAACTCCAGTATCTTTTCAAAAACTAATCTTTCCTAGTGTACAGATTTGTGCAGGCTTTCATAAATTGAATAATAATCACCTAACTAAAAAGACAGAGAGATAATACAAGTAGAATCATAAACTACCTGCTTTAGAATGAGGCATTAATGTACGCAAATCCTTCATTAGATGCCTTGTCCTAAAATTTATTCCTCTGGAAGAAAAAATGAGGACCCTCTCTTTGTTCTTCCATTTACCCTGGAAAACAGAAGTATTAGCATTAGTAGTTAAGAAGAAACCAAATTAAACCATTTAACCAAAGCAGTAGTTAAATACGCTAATAAATTATTTCATGTAAAAGAAAACAGTGCAATATGACAAAGTATCTGGCAGAGGCTTCAATATCTCAAACTGATGTCCCCAATTTTACAGATTAAACCCCCTCAACAATAATTATGTACAGTCATGCCCTAACCTTGGCATCTTTATAGGTGGAGTTCATGCTGACTGGGGAATTCTGGGAGTTGAAATCCACTCATCTTAAGGTTGAGAAACACTGCTCTAACCTTAGAAATATTTTTCAAAGCCGAAGTCCAAGACTCCTTAAGGAAGCCTCCAATCATATGAAAATTTACAATTGCTACTGAAGGAGGATACTCACCAATCAATCACTCCACAGTTTCCCAAGTTATATAGGCAGAACTACTTTGGCCAAAGACACCATCCCAAAAGATAGGATATAGGAGCATTAAAGCCTTTCATTATACAGGTAGTCCTCGAGTTACAACCACAATTGAACCCAAATTTTATGTTGCTAAGTGAAACATTTGTTAAAGTGAGTTTGCCCCATTTTACGACTTTTCTTGCCACAGTTAAGTGAAGTACTGCAAGTTGTTAAGTTACTAACCTGGTTGTTAAGTGAATCTGGATTCCCCATTGACTTTGATTGTCAGGTCGCAAAACCTGATCACACGGTCCCAGGATATTGCAAACGTCCTAACTATAAACCACTTCAGATGTCAAGCATCTGAATTTTATATTTATTTATTTATTTATTTAATTTATTTATATACATACACACACACACATACACACACGTTTACAACTGTAAACATACAACGGTGCTGCCGTTTTGGCATTACATATACCATACATACAAAGATATTGCTAAACCATTAACTTTCATATTATTGATATGGTAGTTGCTTTTTGGTTCTATTCATTCTGTCTATATTTCCCCCCTCAACCTTCCCTTCTTTTTTTGTAGCCACTGATAAAACTTATTCCATGTTTCATAGTAAGCTGATTCTCCTTTATTTTTCAATTCTAAGGTTAACCTATACGATTCTGCACAAGCCGTTATTTTCTTTATTATTTCTCTTTCTGGTGGTATGGTTTCATTTTTCCAATACTGCGCGTATATCAAGCATCTGAATTTTGATCATGTGACCATAGGAGATGCTACAACGGTCATAAGTGTAAAAACACTCACTTTCTTCAGAGCCTTGGTGGTGCAGGCTGTTAAATGCCGCTTAAGTTCCAGCTGCCTGCAATTACTGCAGGCTCGAATCCCACCAGGCTCAAGGTTGACTCAGCCTTCCATCCTCTCGGGGTAGGTAAATTGAGGACCCAAGATTGTTGGGGGCAATAAGCTGACTTTGTAATAATGCCGCTTAGTAATAAGCAGGCATATACAATGGAATGAAGGCTATTGCTGAGCGCATTGGGTTGTATCCCAAAAATTGTAAGCCGCCCTGAGTCTTTGGAGAAGGGCGGCATATAAATGTAATTAAAAAAAAAACTTTGAACGTCACTAAATGTCTAGGATCACTAAATGTCGAGGATTACCTGTTCAGCCATTAAATTATCAACTGGAAAGACACTGCAGTTTCTCAGGCAGGGTTGGGGGGGAGTTACAGCTCACCCATAAGGTGCCCTCAGCTCACTTCCAAAGTTACAGCCTTGATAAAATTCATTCAAAGCTCATTTTTCTTCCAAATATTCTTCGACGACAAATATGAGACATCCCCATAAGGAGTAGTCCACAAGGAGTAAGTCCTTCATTGTACTACATCCACATGGAGAGAAGTAAGTAGTGGGGGTGTCTCTCATCTTAGGCCCAGTACTCTTCAATATCTTCATCAATGACTTAGATGAGGGGATAGAAGGGGAATTCATCGATTTTGCAGAAGAAGGGGGTCAAATATTTCCCCAAAGCACCGGTGGGCAGGCCAAGAAACAAGGGTTGGAAACTAATCAAGGAGAGAAGCAACCTGGAACTAAGGAGAAACACTTCCTAACAGTGAGGACAATCAACCAGTGGAACAGCTTTGCCTTCAGAGGTTGTGGGTGCTGCATCACTGGTGGTTTTAAAGAAGTGTCTAGAGACAGTCACTTATCTAAAAATGGTATAGGTTCTCCCGCTTGAGCAGAGGGCCGGACTAGAAGACCTCCAAGGTCCCTTCCGGCTCATTCTAGTCTATTCTGTTTAAACCAGGGGTCCTCAAACTTGGCAACTTTAAGACTTGTGGACTTCAATTCCCAGAATTCTCCAGCCAGGTGGCTGGAGAATTCTGGGAGTTGAAGTCCACAAGTCTTAAAGTTGCCAAGTTTGGGGACCCCTGTATTAAAATCTTTTGGAGGAGGAAAAAGCAGCCCCCCCCCTAATACGAGCTCACATCCCCCAGAGATACTTTGCACATGCTCAGAGGAACAGCGACATTACCCGGCCAAGACAGACTCGGCTGGTTCAACCTCAGGAAGAAAAAGGCTCAGAGGCATCCCCACCCTAACCCCTCCAGAAGCCCCCTTCGCGGCATTCACACCTGCGACACCGGGGGAGGGATGTGGAATTCATCCTGGCCCGCCACGGAGGACGGACCTTTCTCGGCCTCCTCGCTCTCTTCCTTTCCAAAGCACCCTTCGCGCGTTTTGTCTTGGGCCCGGCGGCTGCGGCTGCCTTGCCGGCTCCACGCCGCCTCTTGGTCGCCGCCATTTGCCTTCTCCCAGACTGCCTCCCTTTCGACCGCTCTAGGATCCTCGGGAGCGGCTGAAAGAACGATAGAGTTTCCTCGCGGGCGCTAGGAATGCTGGAAAGCCCTCCTGGTTTCCTGTGCCGTAAAGAAGTTGGTAGGAGGTACCGTGTATTTTATTGATTACCTAATAAACTTAGTGTTACAACAGGCTTAACCTGTATTACCTTTTTTAAAATAATAGTTTCTTTTATTAAACTTTAAAACCGTCACAATATTTCTTTATAAAAAAGAATGGCTTCTGGTGCTATATAGAGCAATTATATAACTATAAATATATAACTATGCATTATATGAAAACTATGATTTTTAAAAACGTAATTGATTGTATAAAAAGAGTTACATAGTGAAGGGGGAAAACTGTACTGAACAATCTAGAAATCATACTATGTCAACATAGTGACTTGTGGGGCCAGCGCGTTGTGCAATAAGTTCACATGGTGCAATAAGATAGTGTGTTTGTTAGTAGGATTCACTGGGTTAGGGATTTTTTCTTTTTTGTCTTCACTGTGAGTTGTGTTGTGGGGGGATGCACGAAGGGAGACTCAGCCAATCTCATTGTACACATGTGGTACTCTGACAAAAAGGTTGATTTTGATTTTTTTAATTTTTGAAATCAAATTAAAACAGAGGAAAAGGTGTTCGTTGTGCATGCATTCTGCAGGATTAAGGAGCAAAAAACAAAGTACTGTAACTGCAGTACAGATTTTTGGACTGGCAATGCTTCTAGCCTCCCGTAATTTTGAACATAAAAATGCAGGCACCTGAGCTCGTCTGGAGCTGGAAAAACCCTTTTCCCTGAATTTGAGGGAGAAACACCCCATATCTTAGCAAAGTGGCACATCCCCACTTCAGGCAAAGTGAATATGGTAGGGTGTGGTGGGATAGGATAGTTTTTTATTATTGGCCAAGTGTGATTGGGCACACAAGGAATTGTCTTTGGTGCATATGCTCTCAGTGTACATAAAAATATATATTCATCAAGAATCATAAGATACAACACTTAGTGATAGTCATAGCATACTAAATAAGAAATCAAAATTATACTAGGAAACTAAAGGCATTTATTAAGGGGCAGTCAAGTCTATACAGAGTCTTAGAATAGAGTACAATTGCTGCATAACAAGAATCTTAGGATAATATAATTGTTGCTTTAAAAAATGGTGCTGCATGGAGTCATGTCTGTTTCAGCTAACCGCGTTTGGATTTTTACAGGTTCATTCTTCCAGAATTTGCAGATTCTTTTTGGCTCTCCAAGGAGGGCTTTAAGAGAGCCTTGAAGCCATGCCCTTCTCAACCCAGCCTGAAACAGGCAAAGAGCAGAATGTTCTGGTAGCAACTCTTGATAATGTCAGAAACCTCTCCAATATTTTGAAAGCCATTCATTTCAAAGACCATGCTACTTGCTTCGCTACATCAAATGGACTCAAAGTCACGGTGGAAAATGCAAAATCTTTGCAAGCCAACGCTTTTATTCAGGTTAGACCACAGGATTTCTTTTCTGTGGACTTTCAAGGAATTAGTTCGACTAAAAAAATTTAGGCCAATGTGTGTGACAGCCAATATAAGACTTCCAAAAGAAATGACATATTCTAATAAATGAAAACAATCCTGCTGTAATTTCTCAGCATATCTTATTTCCAGCAGAGGGAACTCTACTTTGAGGTGGTTGAGTCATGGAGTCTGTGTAATGTTATCCCAGCACTATTTCTTGATATACATTTAATAATAAATATTGTAATTTAAAATAGATTTTGTATTTATGGGAGAGAAGGTATTTTGAAAATAAAGAAATGGTTGTTCCATCCGTGCTGTGTATAGTAGGGTTTCTACTAGACTTTCTTTAATCATCCCAGCCTTGTCCTTGTGTCTGTTATTGCAAATTATCAGTTCCATGTGCTGTTTTGTAAAACACTTTTCTGCTTGATCTATCTCTTGTTAAACACCACCGGATTGCAGTTTGAAAGCAAGAGTGCCATTTTTATATTACTTCACCTGATGGTTTCTGGAATTGTTAATTTACAGGCCGGAATTTTCCAAGAATTTGTAGTGCAGGAAGAATCAGTGATGTTCAGAATCAATCTGTCTGTACTTTTGGACTGTTTGACCATCTTTGGAACCAATTCTTTGCCAGGTATTGCGTGAGTTTATGTTGTACTGAATGATGCCAACTTATTTCTTATGACTGTGTGAAAATTATCCTGAATTGTGAATTGAATTTAAAAATGCCTCATATTTGCCCATATCAATATGCCTAATATCTGCTTCCATAGTTCTACTGATGGATTGATCAGGAAGGAGCGTGGCCATTTTGCAGTGTAGCTCATGCACTTTTATCGCCTTAGGTATGAAACCAGCAAGGCAACTTTGGGCCAATTAGACTCTCTCAGCTCTAAGAAGCGGGCAGTGACAAGCCACTTCTGAAAAAACCTTGCCAAGAAAATTGTGGCGATCTAGTCCAGGCAGCCTGTAATAGTCAACAGTGACTTGAAGGCACAAAAGTTTGTAGAAGAACGACCATTATGTGGGGCTTCACAGTTGAAGGAAGAAAGGTGCTTCGGGGGACTTATGGCCCACACTTCAGGGGTGGGATTCTACTGGTTCTGTCCGGCTCTGTAGAACCAGTAGCTCTGAAAAGCAGAAGACATAGAACCGGTTCAATGTCTGCTGCTGTTTTGGCACACCCGCCCACACGGGCTCTTACTTGACCTTTATTTCCTGCTTTTTCAACCTCAGCTGCCATTTGAGGCACAGCTGCGGTTGAAAAAGCAGGAAAAAAGTGCTTTTTCAAATGCTGCTTACCTGCACGCAGTGCTGCTCAGCTGTCCAGGCAGCAGGCTGATGAAGATCTACACGCGCGCGCAGCATGCATGGAAGCACATCGTAAATTACTGAACCGGTAGTTAAACCTGTCGGATCTCACCCCTGCCACACTTGTACAACTATTGGCAAGTCCTGAATTGCATATTTTTCCAGGCTCATGCTGCATTTGTGAAGAGCAGCCACACAATCTTGGCAACAGATGCAACTGCTTTCTAGAGTTTTCTTAGAAACTACATGGGTACCCCTTTCCTTTCAAAACCTCTTTAAATTTACTTTAAATCCAAACACTGCCCAGCTCTACTGAATAGGCATAGTTAGAATTGCAATATTATAATAAGGGTTTTTTTTTCATTTCAGGAACTCAAACAGCCCTTCGGATGTGTTATCAGGGATATGGCTACCCTCTAACCCTCTACCTGGAGGAAGGAGGGGTGGTGACTGCATGTAAAATCAACACTCAGGAACCTGAAGAAATTCTCGATTTTGACTTCTGCAGTACTAATGTTGTAAATAAAATTATCCTGCAGTCAGAGGGACTACGGGAGGCGTTTTCCGAACTAGATATGACCAGTGAGGTGCTGCAGATTACAATGTCTCCAGACAAACCTTATTTCAGGTAGTAGAAATAATTGTCCTAGTCTGATCATCATGGCTCAAAAACAGGTAACTGTGATCCTGAGCACAGTGCAAACATGTGGCATAAAATGAGTAAATGGAAAGTAAAGCTAAATGTATTTTTGCATATTTAAAACTCAGTCTTGATTATGTTCTAGCACAGCAGTCCTTCCCTTATCTAAATGTAAGTCCTATTGAATTCCAGGGCTTCTCCCGGCCCCCAATTATGTATGTGGAAAATTGTAGCTGAAAAGGACCTCTAATGAGCCAGTAATAAAACTACAGCTTGAGATTTTGGGGAGCCGCCAAGTCAGAGTAGCTCAGCCGTGAGCAACCTTTTTGCAGCTGGTCTTGCAGATGTTTATCCTTTCCAAGGCCTTCAGAGGATGTAGTGCTCAGGTTCATGACATGAGCAGAGGCATCAGGGAGGAACCTGTTTTCCATTTTGGAATGTGATTGAAGGAACCAGAAATTGAACACACTTCCTTTAGTGATAAAGGGAAAGCACTATAAACATGTTACAATGGCAGAAGAACTAGTGGGAAACAGAAATTACTAAGGTTGATGAAATTGTATGCTGGCATGGTTCAGGAGTAAGATTTCTTGAACATTTACAAGCTCTTCTTGCTACTTAAAAGGAAAAAAAATAGCTTTTTTTACTGTTTGCTAATTTTTTAATGGGCATAATGCATGTCACATGACTCTGTAAGACTTAAGTTCATTTTGGTCCTTGAATCCTACTAATCCCAAAATGAGGTCTAGCATAGCCATCATCTGCCTTTCTCTTAGACAAAAATATTTAATATTTTCAAGACTTCGATGCTAGGCATAATTTTTCAGTAATTTAGAGTGCTAATGACACATTCTAATTTAGGTTTGCTCAATTTTGTCATATACTGTGTTTACATATGCAATATTGCTATTTTTGTTATTCAGTCTGGTACATCTTTTCTTCTTAAGATTATCTACTTTTGGGAATGCTGGAAGCACTCACCTGGATTACCCCAAAGATTCTGACCTTATCGAAGCCTTTCATTGTAATGAAACACAAACAAACAGGTGAGCTACACCAATGTATTTACCTTCAAAGCGTCACAGTGACCACTTGTATCATACAACTCTTCCTATTTAGCCTAGACTACATATCCCCGACCAGAAAGGTGATCAATATTGCTTAATTGGAATTTTTGTAGAAGGATTGGCAATGGTTTTTAGTTTTGAACGCCATATATGTCATCCTGCACAGTCAAAAAAAAAGTAAGCCCCAAATCAGAAATTATATTGAGAAATCTAGCAAGGATGTCCAGTACTGTGAGATTTTGGATATTTTTGAAAAGAGAAATGGAATATATGCACCTCAGGATTGATCTGTGGCATCCTTGGTGCTTTCTGAACATTTCATTACCCAACTAGGATAATGTGTGAGTGATGTGGGGTTTGCTGTTTATATATTCCCTGTTTATATACAGTAGCTTGTCCAGCCAGTTTTGGTTGGGAGCGTGGTTTTCTGTGGGAGTTTGATTACATTCCCCATGCTGGCTGGGGAATTCTGGGAGTTGAAGTCCACACATCTTCGAGTTTCTGAGATTGAGAAACACTGTTTTACAGGGAAGCCACAAAACCAGATAGATGTGTCCTTCCAGGGTGAAGTTGTGTGAATGTGCTAATCATATCAGGCTCATTTTAAATGCTGAGCAAATTGTGCCTGGACTGAAAACAGAGCACGAGGAGAAAGGATGGCATTCCACTTTTCCCACCTAGTAATGCTGTTAGTGTAGGATTGCGGGTTTTTGAACTCAGACAGTGGCAGCTGCTTATATCTGTTATACTTGACATTGTTTTTCCTTTTTACAGATACAAGATATCATTACTCAAGCCATCAATTAAAGCACTAGCTCTGTCTTGCAAGGTATCCATCCGGACAGACAACCGAGGTTTTCTTTCATTGCAATATATGATAAGGAACGAAGACGGAGAGATATGCTTTGTGGAATATTACTGCTGTCCTGATGAGGATGTGGCAGAAGCAGAACTGTAGTTATAATGAAAATGTGGCTGAATTAATGCCCGAGAAAACTGTTTAGTTCAAGGCAATCAGGGGGGAAAAAAACAAGTGGAACCCAATTGAAAGACCAGAGATCAGAACATTCCGGAGCTGTTTAGTAAGCCACACCTGATTTCCTTAAAACTAGGTTGAGGAGACAATACGAAGAAGCTGCTGCAAATACCCCTGGGGGAATGTGTGTAATACGCCTGCTCAGGTTCTAGAATGAGAATACACAATCTCCCCGGCAAGGGTTTTGCTTGGAGGGCAGGATAAAGCCAAACGTATTTTTATTTCAGTTATCTAAAAGTAAAAATTACAAGGGACATCTGTGACAGTGAGGCTTACATACCCAATGTACGAGCTAGAACTTGAGTCTCAAACAGAGCTGAAAGAGAGACTGGTTGTATGTCAAAATGAGTCACTCACTGAATTCCTGGCGGAAGATTTAGCAAAACTGGGTTGTGTCAGATACTTTTATCTTTGAATCTAGAAAGTAACCCAAATTCTGAATGGATATATTTCTCTTTTTATATACTGCATAATATATTTTCAGAAATAACTGTAAATGTAGTTTTTAATTTTTTTTTGTCAAGGTAACAGGCAATCCCTTTCCATTTCTCCTATTTTGAACTAGGGGGAAAACTTCCCCTCTTTCAGGCTTCCTGACTCTCCAAGCAAACAGAAGAAAGAAATTAGCACCATCATTTTAGAAGCTAGGACAGAAGAAACTCTCAACATTTTATAAAAAATAGACCCTCAATATGCTTGGAACATTCGATGGAGGAGGGGTGTGTGTGGTTGGATGAAAAATGAAGGAGGCAACGCAATTTATATGATGTGTCCTTCCCTCTAGCTCCTACTGTCATTGCACCTAAATCAAACACCATCCTCAATGCACATCATGACCATGGCACTTCAGACACTGAATTAGCACTATTTAGCTACTTTAGAAGTTTTAGTTTGTGTTTTATTATCCTGTACCGTCTGCCAGATGGTCAAAAAAAAAGGGTGCCCAGGGTGAGATGGATCTTTGAGAATGTTTTGAACTTCCTTAAGGCAGCGGAAGCTATAAAGCTCTTCCAAAGTGGGGAGAGGGCAACCAGTGATCCTCTGGGCAATGACATTAACCCTCTGGAGTACTGTCCTATCTGCCACCCTCTGGAGTGCTGTCCTATCTGCCACTGTGCAATTGCCAAACCATACAGAGGTGCAGAAAGTTAAGATACTCTCTATGGTGCAGCGGTAGAAGGTCACTAGTTTTTCATTCAGTTGTTTTCTGAGAAGTCTCAGGTAGTATAATCTGCTGGTTAATGAGAAAAAGCAGAAAAAGTAATATGGAAACCTACCATATTAACTAATTTAAAGAGATGATTCTAAACTTCAGTTAGGTGCTAAGTGTCATTACAAGAATAAACATGGGCAAAACAAACACCCCTTAACTATTAGTCATCCTTCCCTCTGCTCACCAACCACCTGGGGAAATCAGTACCACCATTGAAAGTCCACGCTCAGTTGACAGGACTTTTAAGTGGACAGAGAAGTTGGATGTGTCTACTTTGGCCAAAGAAATGACCAGATGGGGAATCTACCTTACCTTGGCATGTGTATGTAGTAAAAAAAAAATAGGCGAGTTGAAGTCCACATATCTTCAATTGAACGAGGTTGAGAAACACTCTCTTATAGGGAAGCCACAAATCAAGATACATGTGTCCTTTTGTAGTAAAGTTGTGTGAGTGTGCTGGTCATACTGGGGTCATTTTAAATGCTGGGTCATATCCTAAGGCTGAGCTTCTGCAGTAAACTAAACCCAAACTAAATGACCTACATTATGGTGTAGCACAACAGATAAACCAAGTCATAAAGGAAGGAAGAGTTAAAATCAGGAGTCTGTCACCCCTTCCACCCTCTTTTTGTAAAGGTAACTTTAACCACATTTTGTAGCTAGCTGGGTTATGCTATAGTATCAAACTTCTAGTTCAGTACTAGAAAATACTACTTTTTAGTACTTTCTAAAAAAGGAATGGAAATTAATTTTTAAAAGTGTGTTGCAGAAATTTAATCAAGAATTTATAGGTCAGTTTCTCTTGTATATTAGGCATATCTTTTCCGGTCTCCTATTACAGCCCTGTGTTGCCTAAAGATTTGGGATGGAGCAAATTAGCATTGCCTTTTTATCCTGTTTTAGACACTTGGTCAATTTCTGTTCCCCTGGAAGCCTGCAGGAAAAAATAGCAAAGAAAATGTTAGGGTCACATATCAATAAATGAATCAGTTACTCCGATCCAGTGATGACTAACCTTTTACGTCACCAAAATGCAATGCGTGCCCTCGTGCATGCGCCCCATCTCCCATGCATGTGCGTGCATCCCCATGCATATGCCCCATGCATGCTTGTGTGTCTCCTGTGCATATGCCCTGCGCATGTGTGTGCATGCACGCCTGTATGTATGCATCCCTGTGCGCCCCACATGTGTCCTGCCCCCTGTGCATGCATGGCAGAGACCCAAAGACCAGTTGGCTGGTGGGAGGCGCATGCATGCATACACGGCTGAGCTGGGGCAATGGCTCACGTGCCCACAGAGAGGGCTCTGTGCCACTTCTGGCATCCATGCCATAAGTTCGCCATCATGGGATTACACGGTTCTATTCCATTCACTCTTTGAAAAGTGGAATTAAGCTAACGAAATCTATGGAGATTCTTGGTCATCCAGGTCATTTTTGTCCCAAAGGTGCTTTTTCAAGAGGCAACTGGACTTTCTGGTTTTTCTTGGAAGACTGATGCTCTCTAGGTTGGACTACCATTTGTTTTCAACCAAGTTTTTCGAAAAGGGACATAAGCTAGCATGAACTCAGTCACTGTTTTTTCTGTATTATTGTTTAGGAGCTTTAGGGCCCATTTCCAAAGCAGGAAATGCTACAAGTTTTGGTACTACGGTAATTTTGGTAATACTGGATTAACACTTTAGAACAGTGGTTCTCAATCTGTGGATCGTGACCCTTTTGGGGGTAGAATGACCCTTTCACAGGGGTCGCCTAAGACCATTGGAAAACACATATTTTCAATGGTCTTAGGAACCGAGCCATAATTTTATGGTTGGGGGTCACCACAACATGAGGAAGTGTATTAAAGGGTCGCGGCATTAGGAAGGTTGAGAACCACTGCTTTAGAAGATCAATTCACATTATAAATAGAAGTTAAAAGTGGTGCCCTGAAGAAACCCTGCTTTTTCTAACAAAAAACACATCTGGACACAAAGAGGTGACATTTGATAATGGTAGTTAACAAATAGTAGTGCGAGTGCAATGCACGTGTGTGTATCTCTTATGCACACAAACGCATGCAAATTGACTGAAAATTCTGTGCACCATCTTAGAATGGTAATGTTAAGATTTTTGTTTGGCAGGTGGCTGCATGAATAATCTCCCAGCCACCCAGCCTTGCTGCTACAAAACCTGGATATTTATTGTGCATATCCTCCAATCTAGTTCTTTAAAAATATTAAAACTTACCTATTCATCATATCTAGAAGCTCTTGTATCTTTTTAGTTTTCTTGTGGTGGGACCCATATATAGCAGTCTGAATCTGTACACACTGTATGGGTTCAAAATGCAAGAGACGATTAATTCCTTGTGGTTATTTTATGTATTCCAATGTTATTTTAAAACCACCTTTGAAATATAAAACTAATCTTAAAACCAAGGCTGTGCTTTAGAGCTACTAACTATAATATTAGCCTTGCTTTCTTGTTCGTGAAGCAACCAGAATGAAGTTTTTGTACTGAACTTGAGGGCCCTTGCAATAATAAATTTAAATGCAAACATTAGGAACAACTTTGTGACATAAGGCTAGCTCTTAATAAAAATTAAATTCCTAAATATGAATTCTAAACGATATTCCTGCAACTATCAGATATTTAAAATTCAAAACATTTTGCAAGCCATCCACATGGTCTTTTTATTCAAGCTGATAGTATAACTTGTTAGTAATTACCGTACTGAGCAGCTGATAGGCCTCACTTATTTTCTCCTCTGCTAGACAAATGCAGCCCATAATATATAATCGTTCAGCTGCCTGCTTATTAAAATAATTGCAGGGATTTTGTTGAGTTTTAAAGGACTCTTGGAGTAATTCATAGGCTTGCTGAAAGAAATAATTAAAAAATTAAAATATTTTTGTAACTTCTGTCCTCCAACACAAATACTTTGTTTATGCTCATTCCTTTTGGGTTGACAGTATCTTTAACTTTTCTCTTTATCCAATCATTCGTACACATATGTCTTTTTGAAATATAGCCAGTTTTTCTTAGTGAACAACTGATTATACAGCAATTTAAAGCTGCATCCCTGTTGCTTTGATCCTGCTAATGGCTCATTGATTATGTTTCTTGAAATCTTGATGACCTCAGTTCTTTATACTCTGAATTCTCCCAATGCAAAGGATTTTAAAAAATCCATAATGCTTGAGAAAAGGGTAAGTTCCCCTCAGGGGAATATCTCTTCCCAATCCAGCTGTGATCTTCCTCCTTGGTACAAGCCCCCCATCCAGTGGTAGGATTCAAATAATTTAATAATTGGTTCGGCCAGGTTTAGGTTGGCTGTTGTGGGAAACGTGGCCCATTCCCATCCTCCAGCTCGGCCGCACATGCGGGACGAGCCTCCTGCAATGGCCAACCTGACCCTGGGCGAACCAGTTGTTAAATTATCCTCCACTCCCAGTTATCAAAGTGGATCCTGGGTGCTGCACTGTAATGGAGAAATCATTACAAATGGAAATGGAGCAGCTGGCACGAGGGAAGGAGGAGGAGCAGGGAGAAGGAAGAGGGAAAACAGCCTCCTTCCCTCGCGTCGGCCATTCCATTACCTGTTTTTCCGCTGCAGCGCAGCACCCAAGATCCACTTTGAGGGGGAGCAATTTAACAACTGTTTCACTTGAACCGGTGCAAACCGGCTGAATCTCACCACTGTCCCCATCCCAGTTATAACCACATTTGGGGGGGCGGGGCATCCCTCCAAGCTGATTATTATTGTTGGCTGTGAGGGCCTCTGCCCTTCCCTGCAGCTTTTGCATGGCCAAAAGTTACACGGCTGTAATCCCAGCAGATGTGTGATTACCTTTCTTTTTCCAGCAAGTCCAAGCCACTTGCTGAAGACTTTAAGGGCACTGATTGTCTGAGGATGGTCCATTCCTAATGCTTCCTTGTAGGCTGCCAAGCTCTCGTTGAAATACCTTTCAGCAGCCTCTAGAAAAACAAGTGTGGTGTATTTTGCATGAAATATATCTTGAAAAACAAATCAGTATAAGGAAGTTGTATGGATTAGTTAATTTCACTTTCCTTCTTTTATTTGTACCAAAAGAAGTACGAATTTATTCAATCTTTCGGCTTATGTAGCTGCCTGTCTCACTTTTTTATGACTAGTTTACAATAAAATATACAAGACAAAAAAAAAACACATAGCAGCCAGTCATTGTCCAACCAATCCTCCACACAGCCAGGGGAAAGGAGGAGAAAGGAGTATCATGTATTAGCTGTAACCTTTGGCAGGTCTGTTAGCCCAGTGTGCCTTACCCAAACAGACTCCAAACCAGAAAGGTAGATTAATTTTTATTTTGTATTTATGCACATAAGTAGAGTGGGTGCCTCACTGGCACTCATCCAAAAGAAGAACAGCTTAAGAAGGTGGAGAAATACATGCTCTATATACAGTTCAAACATTTTGGATTTGGAGTGAGTCAGCTTCATTGGTAACAGTCATTCTGAACCATCTCGGGTGTTATGTATATGCACAGTAGCTTTAGCATGTAACACGGAACATCCCATAATTTCTTAGTATGATCTTGTTAATGTTCATTGAAATATTCGAGAAGTGTGGTTTTCCTATTATAACAAGTTTGGAAATCACTAAAGTTGAACTCAGTGTCCTTGGCAGCTTTGAACCAGTACTTATTGGGCTGTATATTTCTCATTCATTGTTTGTTTTCTTCTTAATCTACTAGAAACATTAATAGAAGAACGTCCTAGTTACTGAAAACATTAACCAAAGGAGCTTTGGTGGCTCAGGCTGTTAAATGCCTGCTCTTAAGATCCAGCTGTCTACAATTACTGTAGGCTCGAATCCCACCAGGCTCAAGGTTGACTCAGCCTTCCATCCTCTCGGGGTAGGTAAATTGAGGACCCAAGATTGTTGGGGGCAATTAGCTGACCTTGTAAAAGTGCCGCTTAGTAATAAGCAGGCATATACAATGGAATGAAGGCTATTGCTGAGCACACCGGGTTGTATCCCAAAAATTGTAAGCCGCCCTGAGTCTTCGGAGAAGGGCGGCATATAAATGTAATTAAAAAAAAAAAAACCAGAGGTGTCCTTCTTTGCTACTGCTATCATGTGTTTGCCACCTTGAGTTATTTTTAAAAAGACAGGGATTATAAATCAATATTTATCTGATGGTTTGACTCCATAATTACCAGTGTGCTTCTCTTTTCCTGTGGCAGCATAAGCCTTTCCCAGGAATAATGCTGAAGATCCAACTTCAGGACTGAATTTCTGGTAGAGAGCTAATGACACAGAATGAGCCTAAAGGAAAGAGATGGATATTTCCAATTCACAAACCAAGAACTATCACATGATATCTGGCAGTCTATTTCCTCAAATAGTAATAGCACTCAGACTTATATACTGCTTTACAGTGCTTTACAATTCTCTCTAAGCGGCTTACACAGTCAGCACGTTGCCCTCAACAATCTGGGTCCTCATTTTACCTACCTCGTAAGGCTGAGCCATCCTTGAGCCGGTAGGAATTGAACTCCCGGCAGTGCACTGCAGAGTTAGCCTGCAATACTGCCTTCTAACCATTGTGCCATCATGGCTCTCAAAACCTTTTTCACCATCCTAAAGTTAGAATCCTGGTTTAATCCCCAATATGAAGGCTTCCTACAGAATCACAGCTTCAGGAAAGGATTTTATCTCAGCACATATTCTGTGGGGGCGGGGTGGTGGAGTTTAATATCAGTAGAAATCAGTGGTGGGATTCAATTTTTTTTACTACTGGTTCTGTGGGTGTGGCTTGGTGGGCGTGGCAGGGGAAGGATACTGTAAAACCACCAGTCAGAGGAGGTATTTGCTGGTTCTCTGAACTACACAAAATTTCCGCTACCAGTTCTCCAGAACTGGTCAGAACCTGCTGAATACCACCTCTGGTAGCAATGGTGAAAAAAAATCAAATGCAAGAATGTGTTTTGTTATTGGCCAACCTTATTTCATACATATAATCCCATTTCATATAGGATTTTTTTGCACTTCCAACACATGGGACTCATTTTAGAATACATTTTCACTAATCTCGAAGGGGGTAAGTGCCACCTGTAAAACATTTTATATGCATTTTGTTTGTATGTTATTGATTTTGTTAATTGGTGGTTTCTATTCCATATAGTCTCCCAATCAGCTAAATTTATGTTATGCCCGATGTTTTGGCCCCATGCAATCATACAACCTTTCCCTACCTCCTCCTCTAAATCTATGTCTAAGAGATACTTGTAAATTTTAGTAATATTTTTTTTGTCTGGTCCTACTAAAATTTTATCCAAATGTTGAGGTTTTAAGTATATTCCATGTTCCTTTACATCTTTTTTATATCAACTTTGTATTTGGAGGTAAGCCCACCAGTCTACTCGTAGCCCTTGTTCTTGTAGCTCTTGTACTGTTTTTAAATTTCCACTTGTATCCAATAAATCTTTATATTTCAGCATTTTCTTCAGATCTAAATTATTTGGGTGAATCATCACTTCCACAGTAGATAGCCAAATTGGGATTTTCATATAATGTTTCTTTTTATCCTTAATCCAATTATATATCAATGAGTCTCTGATCAGATGTCATATAGGATTTTAAAGGACAAAACCAGCACCTTAAATTGACCCAGGGAAAACAAACTAGCAACCAATACAGCTGGGAGAGCAGAAATGTAATGTGTGATCTAGAGTAGGAGTGGCAAAATCGATTTCATTGAGGGCCACATCAGGGTGGTGTTTCACCTCAGGGGGCTGGGGTGGGCGTGGCTGAGGTGGGCATGGTCAAAGTGGGTATAGCCAGCTCGATGTCTCTCATGTCGGGATACCTGTGGCAGCCTGAGTGCTCTGCCAGCGAAAACAGGCTCCCAAGCTCCATTTTTGACTGCAATGGCTTCCTGCAACGCTCTGCCAATGAAAACCAAGCACAAGAAGACTGCCCGCGACCCACCTGAGTTCCATTTTCATTGGCAGAGGCACCACGGGCCAGTCCTTTGTTGTTTCCAGGGTGGCCTCAGGGGTCAGATCCGGCCCGCGGGGCTTGAGTTTGACACCCTTGATCTAGAGCAGGGGTAGCCAACTTTTTGGACCTCAGGGACCACCAAACTCATAATTTTAAATCTCGTGCACCAGAGACCCTGGGAAAATCTCAAAAAAAGTCTGCAGGAAAATTCCCCACACCGTTTTCCTACCGATTGATCATTCATTATTTGGGATCACAAGATACCATCTCCAGCTCCATTCTTAGAGAGAGAGAGAGGGAGGGAGGGAGGGAGGGAGGGAGACTTTTGGCTTCCTGCAAGCAAAGCAGCAGAAGCAGCAGATGTCTTTGTTTCCCTCCCCCAAACTCCGCCAGAAATGAGTCTTTGCCGGTGCAGCCTCTTGGACCAGGATGCCTTGTAGGGTCCCAAAGACTCATTTCTGGCGGAGTTTGGGGGAGAGAAATAAAGACTTTTGCTGCTTTCCTTGCATGCAGCCAAAAGCAGAAGAAAGAAATGGAAAGAAGTAGCCCGATGGCCAGGCAAGGCACATGGGATGAGTGGGGCAATTTACCCCCCTCAGCCCTTTCCCCCCTCCCCTCACTACCTCGTGCTCGCAATGCAAACAACACAAGCCTTGTGTTCCCGTGAGCCATGTGGGCGGCACAGCCTTGTGTTCCCATGCAGCCTGGATTAATTGCTTTGGGGGGTGCTTTGGGGGTGACATTTCTCTGCGGACCACCAACATTTTCTTGGAACACCAGTGGTCCCCGGCCCACTGGTTGGCGATCACTGGACTAGAGGAACACACATAAATGTCGTTTGCACCAGTTGAAGTTTCCCATTATTCTTCAATTAAGTAAAAATCCTTTACCTGTAATGCATATGAAATGCTTTTTTCATGTATGTTTTTCATTTGTTTGATTTTGGCTATTTCTTGATAAAGAGGTATCAATTCTGGAGCCACATCTCCTTCTGTTGAAATGAGATAATCAACCACCTTATCAAAATACTTGGATGCCAAATCTAATTTGTTTTTCTGAAAACTTGCCCTAGGGACAAAAAATAAAAATAAAAACAGCAGCTGGATTGTTTATTTTATTTATTTATTTTATTTTGTCAAGTGATTATAAGATAACAGGTATAAATATAAACATAGTTATGAATACATGAAATGGATACATAAAGGAAAAATAAAAGAAACAATAGGACAGGGATGATAGGCATGTTGGTGTGCTTATGCACGCCCCCTACAGACCTCTTAGGAAAGGGGTGAGGTCAATAGTAGACAGTCTAAGGTTAAAGTTTTTGGGGTTTGGGGAAGAAACCACAGAGTCAGGTAGAGTATTCCAGACATTGACCACTCTGTTGCTGAAGTCGTATTTCCTGCGATCAAGTTTGGTGCGGTTTACCTTGAATTTATATCTATTGTGTGCTCTTGTATTGTTATTATTTATTTATTTATTTATTTTATTAGACTTGTATGCCGCCCTTCTCCCCAAGGAATTATGATTGAAGCTGAAGTATTCATTGACAGGTAGGACATTGCAATATATAATTTTATGTACTATACTTAGATTGGACTCAAGGCGGCGTAGTTCTAGGTTTTCTAAGTCTAGAATTTCAAGTCTGGTGGCATAAAGTATTCTGCAACGAGTAGAGGAGTGGAGAACTCTTCTTGTTAAATATTTCTGGACTTTCTCAACTGTATTAATATCAGATACGTAATACGGGTTCCAGACTGATGAGCTGTATTCAAGTATTGGTCTAGCAAATGTTTTGTATGCTCTAGTTAGTAGTGTGATATTACCAGAGAAAAAGCTATGCAGGATTAGGTTAAAAACTCTTAACGCCTTTTTGGCTATGTAATTACAGTGGGCTCTAGCACTTAGATCATTAGAGATGAGTACTCCAAGGTCCTTGACAGAGTTTGGATCATCAACAAGGTCTTGTGGTGCAGTTCACTGGTGGAATTCAATTTTTTTTACCTACTGGTTCTGTGGATGTGGCTTGGTGGGTGTGGCTTGGTGGGCATGGCTTCATGGGCATGGCTTGGTGGGTGTGGCTCGGTGGGCGTGGCAGTGGAAGGATACTGTAAAATCTCCATTCCCACCCCACACCTGGGGGAAGGTTACTGAAAAATCCCATTCCCTCCCCATCCCGCTAACCTGCTTTCCAGCTCCTATCAGTGGAGAGTCGAGAGGCAGAGAATAGATGGGGTTGGTGGGGCCAGTCAGAGGTGGTATTGGCTGGTTCTCCGAACCACTGAAAATTTCTGCTACCGGTTCTCCAGAACTGGTCAGAACCTGCTGAATACCACCTCTGATATCCAATCTTATTACCGGTGTTCTTTCGTGCTTCGGGCTGCATGATATAGAGCCAGGTTACATAAGGGTGAGAACTTGGCTTCTTTTTTCACATCTGTGTCTCGGCCTCAGAGTGAAGAGGACAATGTGCTTAATCAAATATTTTGATCTGTGCATTCTTGCCAAATTTCTAAAGTCCAAGCAAACAGTTTGCGACACAGAGTGGAAGCTATGGCAATGATCAGAGTGCTAGCAAGCCTTCTGATACTACAGCTTTCTTACAGTAAGAGCCTGCACAATGGAACAAAAGGTAAACAGGACTTTAGGTATCTTTTTCATTTAAACCTCAAGTTACATGAGTAAAATTTCATGTAATGAATTAACTCTAGATGGACAAGCAGGTTACAGGTAGAGAGTGGGGGGAGAAGGCCTGGTTGGTGCAAATGGAGCAGACAATTGCTGTATGTGTAATGATAATATGAATGGATACATTTGATTCATATCAGCGAAACTAGCCAATTAAAATATATAATCACAAGTATAGTCAACTCCCTTTCGTGTTTCCATTTATTTGGCAACTAATTCAATAGAGGAAGATAACATATTAATATAAGATTCATTGAGAAAAAGGTTGGGGAGGGGTTTTTAGTCTTAGGATAGTCTTTTAAAAATGGTGTATGAAATGGCCCTTTGATTTTTTTCCCAACTGGTAAAACAAATCTGTTGGATTTAACTTGACTCCCATTCTGTTAGATTTGCTGCATTATAGAACGTGCAACATCTGGGTCATTGCTTCTGAAACAAATATCAAAACTTGCATGTAGGGATTTTACTGCCATCAGTGTTGGCTCAAACTTGTTTTTAGTGAACTAAATCCAAATGGTATCAACTTCCCATCCAAATTCATAGATTATATTCCATTTTTCATCGATCATTTCCCCACTTTCTCTGCTACTATCTCCTATTCTGCCATCCCATGAGGCCACCTAATTTTTTTTTTTTTTTTGGCTCCAGTAGAGCAAGATCAAACTCTGGACCAAATGCTTCTAAAATCCCATCCTTTTTAGAAGCTAATCTGAACTATTCTTCTTCCTTCAACTGATTAGCATAATCTGACTGGCAGTGATACCATTAAGTTCTTGAGCAGCAAAGAAGCAGAGCAAAATATGCCACAACTTTTGATAAGACCAGATGCTTTAGATAGATCTCAGCCATCAGAATGGCAGAATCATGCTATTTAACCTGTTTGCAGCATTACTGGAGATGTATACTATTTTTTTAGATCGGAGGCTTGAAAAACCCTTTTTGTTTGTACTTAATTTCTCCTGGATTGTAAATCTGAAACCCAAGAATTACTGTTCATCATATGCCCTGAATTGACTAAGATGATCCCAGTTTCCGTCTCCAGTACAAGCACCTTAACGGTGTGCAAAAAAACGTCCTGGGAAGTAGAACTGTAGAGACCCGCAGAGTCAGATTTAGCCATCTACAGGTAGTCCTCAACTTGCAAAGCACCATTTAGCTCAAAATGCCTGTTGTTTAAGTGGAAAAAAAACCCTGTTAAGTGAGTTTGGTCCCATTTTACGACCTTTCTTGCTGCAGTTGTTAAGTGAATCAATACAATTGTTCAGTTAGTAACACGGTGCTTAAGTGAATCTGGCTTCCCCATTGACTTCGCTTGTGAGAAGTGATCACATTTATTTATTTATTTATTATTTGAACTTGTATGCCGCCCCATCTCCGAAGACTTGGGGTGGCTCACAGCTAAAAACAAAGACAATAAATACTTAAAAAACAATTAAACGATTTACAAGTCCAAATACTAAAAACCAATTACACAATTAACGTTAAAATCTATCCCCCAGGAAGGGGTCACAGCCCGGGTTGGTCAAATAACCAGGTCTTTAAATCACGGTGGAAGGTGCGGAGGTCAGGGGCCAGGCGGAGCTCCAAGGGCAGTTGATTCCAGAGGTCAGGGGCTGCGACAGAATAGGCTCGCCGCCGGGGGACCACCAGCCAGCATTGGCCCGCCGATGGGACCCCGAGGTCACATGAGCCAGGGACACACTGCACCCGTCATAAATAGGAGTCAGGTGCTAAGCATCTGGGTTTTTCTCACGTGGCCGTGGGAATGCTGCAACAGTCATGTGACAAATGGTGGTGTCATATTTTTATCAGTGCCATTGTAACCTTGAACAGTCACTAAATGAACTGGTGTAAGTTGAGAACTATCTCTATTAATAACTAGTTCCCCACTGTGCGGGGGGATGGTGTGAAAAGGACTAAACACCTGTTCTGACCCAAACCTGGCTCCAAGAAAGCAAACACAAGACAAAGGTAGCAGTATAATCTGTTGAAGTTTCAGCTAAGAATCCTGTTTCTTCACAGATAAAAGGCTGCTTCCAACTAATTGGCTCTGACAAGAAAGAGTCTTGCCAAGTTTTTTTCAATTCTGACAAAAAACAACAGATAAGAAATAGTTTTCAAGAGTCTTCAAATACCAACTGTAATGTCCACGAGGCTGAGTTCAAAACGTCTTTGCCTTCTGCAAAGAAGGTTAATTTCACAGCTGGCTTTTATCTTCTTGAAGGAGGGGCCATTACCTTGAAGCCTTACTCCCGAGTCACCCATGCTGTTGTAACTGCTCTTTCCTATGAGCAATCCTGCGCGCACACGCACTTGTCACAGGCTCCTCGGGAACCTCCTCATCACTGCTGCCAGCCCCCACCATCTCTGAAGGCAGCAGTCCACTCCCTAAAGGTCTTGGCCCCTCACCTGAGTCCTTGCTCTCCTCAGCCGTCTGCACCTGCTGCCGGCTAACCACAACAACACCTGTCTCCAGCTTTGCTTGTTCAAGGTTGCAGATCATGGCCTTTGTCCAGCAGCTTGAAGATGTGTGGAGTTCAGTTCCCAGAATTCGCCATGCTCTGCCAGGGAATTGTGGGAATTGAAGTCCACATCTCCAAGTTGCCAAGGTTGAAAAAAACACCAGTTTAATTGGTTGAAAGTACAATAAGCTCATTGATATTGCTGTTTATAAGGAGCTTCCACAGTTCCACAGCAAGACACTGCTTTAAATAAGTTCCAGCAGCAAGACACTGCTTTAAATAACTATATGATCCCAGAATAAGAATTCTGGGGTTATTAAAAATCTCTATTTCACTTCCAGTTGCCAAGGTTGAGAAATGCTGATTTAAATGGGTTTTTGGGCTAATATGTCACCTTTGCTCTTCATTTGATGTAGAGTCTGCATATGATGATGAAATCCAACGAAGCAGCTGGGGCAACAGTACGGTAAACGCCACAGGTATAGCTCCTAATTTCACTCATACACCTTGAATTATATCATCCTGTGATTTATTTAAGTTTAGTATAGTCTAGTGTAAAGAGCAGTGGTTAGAATGCAGTACTGCAGGTTGCTTTTGCAGGATGCCAGCTGCCTGCAATTTGGCAGTTCATATCTCACCAGGCTCAAGGTTGACTCAGCCTTCCATCCTTCCGAGGTGGGTAAAACGAGGACCCAGATTGTTGGGGGGAATGATGCTGACTCTGTAGTTACTCTGTACTTAGAGAGGGCTGTAAAGCACTGTGAAGTGGTATATAAGTCTATATACACACACACACACACACACACACACACACACATTAATCACTTAAAGATTCACAGATAGTTTACCTATAGAGGTATAGGCATGTATATGATTTGCAAATAATCCATTTTATTCAACAGATTTGATGCTGTGTGTCCCACAGTCTTCTGGGCCCCTCCAAAATTACTGTACTGATAGAAGCACTACTAATAAAAGTGCTTCTGTTCGACTCCGCAGCCAAACAGTGAATCTTCTTGGTTTCTTTGCAGAAACACCCATTATTAATTTGATCGTGGGAGGTGCTGAATGTCACAAAAAGGAACATCCTTTCCTTGTATACTTGTATAACTCTGCAGGGTTATTCTGCTCAGGGACCTTGCTCAACCATGAATGGGTGCTCACCGCTGCACACTGCAACAGGTGAGGGCATTACAGAAGGTGGAAGGGTTGAGGAAAATTGTGTTTAAATATCCAGAGTTTTTTATAATGTTTCTGCTAGTTTGTAGTGACTTCTCTATGCATTTTGAATGAGTGTTCTGCTGCTACTGCTCCTCACAATCATATCTTGACCAATGCTGTTTATATTTATGGTACAATTTCCTTCTACTTCACCATAGTATTTCCTTTTTTTCTGGGATACAATAACAACAAACACAACAATATCTGGAACATTACCTGAACACCATCAGCATTGACCAAATCACCACAGTCAATTGCAAAAGCCAGCTTTACTTGGAACAGCTTACATCCTGTGACAATCCCTTTAATACCATGGAACCACAACATCTACCTACACCAGGTCCTCAGGAAGGACTTGATAGGTGGATAAAAATGGCAAATCCAGTCTAAATATCTGACTGACTGTGCAACCGACCAGAATAGATTAACCATATGCTGCCTGACTCTGGGGGTTTGCAATAAGAAAATAAATTTCAAAAAGATAAATTAAAAAAGCATAAAAGATAAAAACATGTGAGGGGCTTCTCTCTCCCTTGTCAAAAGCCTGGGCGAGGCACCACACCTGACTCTGTGGTTTCTTCCCCAAACCTCCAAAACTTTAACCTTAGACTGTCTACTGTTGACCTCACCCCATTCCTAAGAGGTCTGTAAGTGGCGTGCATAAGCGCACCAGCGTGCCTACCATCCCTGTCCTACTGTTTTTTTTCTTATTCATATCCATTTCATGTATTCATAACCATGTTTATACTTATATCTGTTATCTAATACATACTTGACAAATAAATAAATAATAAATAAATAAAATCTTCATAGCTCTTCAAGACAAGAGCAGAGTGGTCAAAATCCAGATCTTGTGTTCGGATTTATCTATCCTATGATCCTTCAAGATAGGTTGGGTTGACAGAGGATGTGCGCAATACAAAATCATAACATTAATATCAGAACCCCATGGACTCCTTAACTTTTCATTGTTTTTCTTGTAGGGAAGATATCCAGATAAAGCTGGGTGTGCATAACGTACATGTACACTATGAGGATGAGCAGATAAGAGTCCCAAAGGAGAAGTTGTGTTGTCTCAGTACCAAGAACTGTACCCAATGGAGCCAAGATATCATGTTGATCAGGCTGAACAGTTCTGTTAACTATAGTGAACACATTGGGCATCTCGACTTGCCCACCAGCCCTCCCAGCATGGACTCACTTTGCAGTGTTATGGGCTGGGGCACAATCACATCTCCTGAAGGTAGGGTTCTCTGACTATACTCTCAGACCAAGCTATTGATGTAACATCAAACATCAAAAGCAGTAAGAGCTGCGATGGTGCAGTGGTTAGAATGCAGTACTGCAGGCTACTTCTGCTGACTGCCAGCTGACTGCAATTTGGCAGTTCGAATCTCACCAGGCTCAAGATTGACTCAGCCTTCCATCCTTCTGAGGTGGGTAAAATGAGGACCCAAATTGTTGGGGGCAATAGGCTGACTCTGTAAACAGCTTAAAGAGGGCTGCAAAGCACTGTAAAGTGGTATATAAGTCTAAGTGCTATTGCTATTGCTATTTGTTGATTAGCTGGGATTGGGTTTATTCCATGTTCTCGGACTCAGCTTTCTTCGGTTCAGATGAAATTTTTCCTTTGTTTCCTTAAGACTTATATCCATCTTATCTACCCTCCCCAAGGAGGGTCGATAATCTTTTACACACGATCCCTGCCTTTTGTTCTTGTTCACAATACAAGCTTATGGGCTGTTTCATCATCAGATATGGAAGTTTCAGTATGCTGCCTGAGGAATTTTGAGAGATGAAGTCCACAAGTCTTAAAGCTGCCAAATGTGGAGACCCCTGTTCTAGATCTTCTCCAGAAGACGCAAGATCAATTCAATGACCCTTGAACTAGCAAAAGTCCTACTTTGCCCATCAAGGCAATTTTGCACAGAGTGCTGGAGGAAGTTGAGAAGCCTTCAAATGCCTCACCTATTAATATCTTGACAAAAACCACCCTTTGCAAACATTTAACTAAATCTATTTTTCCAGGTGTCCCCTCTGGACATCTTGAAAGACAATACTTTCTACTCTGAGGCAGTGAGATAAGCTCTATTGGTTGGAAACAATGGAAGTTATAGTTCTATGTATCTAGGAGGTAAATTGTGAAAAGTGGAACTGTGTAACTTCACCTATTTTTAATTTTTTCAGTGACTTATCCCAAAGTCCCTTATTGTGTTGACATTAACATACTCCATAATCCGGTGTGTCAAGCAGCTTACCCAACAATGTCAGAGAAGAACATATTGTGTGCAGGTGTCCTGGAAGGAGGCAAAGATTCATGTAAGGTAAGATGATCCCTTCTAAGACAGACTCCTAAAGAAACAGTGCCAGTTTCAAAGCTATGATAAGAGATTGAGCCTTGAAGGCATCTTGTAGAAACATACATACAAGTCACAGCTTTTTCTAACTCCAGTGCCTTCTAGGTGTCTGGATTGCCAGAGTTTAAAAAAAGCTTACTGCCTGGGAATATTTACCGTTATGTACTCGTTGATGCTGGTGGGGAAACTCTAGGAGTTAGATTGTACAAGGATCCTGGATTGGGGAACACCAAAGTGAAAACATTTGGGGTTATATGGGAATGGATGATGGAAGGGAACTGTTTGCTCCGCTTCCATTCATAGATAGTAATGTGATGTTGCATGTTTGATTTTTCTCAACAGGGTGATTCTGGGGGACCCCTCGTCTGTAATAAACAAATCCAAGGCATTGTATCTTGGGGGCGCTTTCCTTGTGCCCTACTTCTTGAACCTGGCATCTACACCAAGGTCTTTGATTATATTGACTGGATCAAGGGTATTATTGCAGGAAATACAAGCGTAATCTGCCCCTAGTGACAATTTTTGAGAAAGATAAAAAGGAGAAAATGTAATGTATTAGTACATCTCTTCTATATTCCCCAATCTTATCCAACTACTTTGGAATATATTCCAAGGCAGTAAGCATTTTTGAGACTCAATGAGACTGATTTTGGGGTAAGAAATACTCAAAATAGTGCTGCAGGGATTATGTCCCAGTTCAATCTCAATATTCAATAAACTCAATAAGATAGAGGCCTGTTTTAGGGTGAGGTGCAAAATGTTGACTCTAAAATGGACCGTTCCAAATATTTTAACCTCTGAACATCTTTCAATTTCTGTCCACTTCTGGGACAGTGCAGTTCTTGATGCTCATTTTCTTGCAGACGTTTCATTGCCCAGCTAGGTAACATTATCAGTGTTATAATATTCTCTTCTATTGGTACTTCTATGACATTTATAACACACTCATATGGAGTCATGAATATGTCCATATATACCCAAGCCCCACTGTTGCCTAAAAAGCATCCCAGATTAACCCCCCATCCCCAACCATGAATCTTTTCAGAATCATATTTTCATGTAAATTCTCAGGTATCAACAGTAATAAAATCTTATAAGTCATCTTTCACTTGTTTTCTGATCCTTCGTTTTTGACACTCTTAGAAAGAAACGGCCTCGCAACTGGCAGCATCTGGCCAACTAGCCTTAAAAGCTGAAAATGCTCTGACCTGGGTAGTATGTGGATAGGATACTACCAGAGTGAGCAACTGGAAAAAAAATAATTCTGAAAAATGGCGATGAAGCTCACAAATTGCGTGGGTTCATGTAGGTCAGGAAGCCATCACCAAACCAACCTGCTAAATGGCCTGATGCAATGTGTACCATAAAGCCAATTGAGCCTTGCTCCTACCGTTTATGGATGGATGCAATGGCAGAGATCAGGTTTTACATAACCTCCACTGAGCTAGGTTTGGTTTTGCTATGATGGAGAATGGGCTTCCATCTTAGGTAGTCCTCCCTAGGCAGTCCTTTAATAGGACTCATTCTCTAACAGCTGTAATAACACAGGGATTTTTCCCCACCACCACACAGACAAATTGATCAACTGAGTTTGGGTTGCTTTTATAAGGTCTAACTCCCCTGGCTTTTTGAGGCTTAAAAATATTTCCAGTTAGGGAAAAAAATCTGTTTTCCTTCTATCTGTAGGAAGTTAGCACCCACCCCTCTCCTAGAAAAATGAAACATTTTAGGATATATTAAAAAGGAAGAATATTTCCCCTAAAAGAGCAGTAGAAACTCAGAGAGGCAGAAACTCAACCCCCCCCACTTTGTTAATGGGCCATTAAGGCCTGCGCCAGTCTATTCTACATAACAAAGATCTACTTCCTCCAGGCAGAGCCATTTCATTGCCCTTCATTGCATCATCCAGCAAGTTTCAACCAAGCTTGGGACTCAAGACAACCTACAAAGTTACCCCTGCATGGCCCCATGGGAGTCTGACAACCGATCAGGACACATTTCTTGCCACAGGAACAGGAAGCAAGTTCAAAGCCCAACAGAGGGTATAAATATATATCACTCTCCATGTGGTTAGCTACCCAGAATCACACATGCTTGGTGGTTCGGCTTCACCATTAAACCATCTTTCCAAGCAGTCCCCATGTTTCCAGTGTCTTTCTTCCCACTTGGAACTGAACCCAGATGGACATTTCTTCCAACTATCCTAAAGGTGAGGCGAATTCTGTACCAATATCTCATATGGACAGCATTAATCACATCTTAGGCTTTTTTGCTTTCCAGAAGAGTCTGTTTTTATTGAGATATATATCCAGCAGTGGTTGGATTCAAATGTTTTTACTACTGGTTCTGTGGGCATGGCTTGGTGGGAGTGGCAGGGGAAGGATACTGCAAAATCCCCATTCCTCCTCACTCCTGGGGGAAGGTTACTGCAAAATCCCATTCCCTCCCCATCCCGCCAACCTGCTTTCCAGCTCTGTTCTCCTGGGCAGGGCAACCAAAGAAGACCCAGCCGATCAGCTGGGACTCGGGAGGCAGAGAATAGATGGGGCGGGGCCAGTCAGAGGTGGTATTGGCTGGTTCTCCAAACCACTCAAAACTTCTGCTACCGGTTCTCCAGAACTGGTCAGAACCTGTTGAATACCACCTCTGGTGCAGTTGCCAAATTGTTTACTGGAGAGAATCTGGTTCAAGTCTAATTTCACTCAGAGAAATTCCCTGACTTTGGTCCAGTCTCAAACCAAATTACCTAACACAGCAGTTGTGGAAGAAGAATGCAAGGGAAAAATGCTAGTTATGGGGCCTTCAGCCTCTGGAGGAAATATGGGACATAAATCTAGAAAAACATGTTTTTTTTAAAGATTCAGAAATGCTTCTAACAATACTTTGTTTGGATTGGCACATCACAATCAACAGGAGTCATTTTAAAGATATAGAATTTCAAAACTCAGAAAGGGGTCATTTCCTGGTCAGCTTAGGTCCTAAGTCACTTTTTTCAATGCCATTGTAACTTTGAATGGTCACTAAACAAACTGTTGTAAGCCAGGGACATACCTGTATATGTGGCCCATCGGTCACCTCTGTCCATAATCTGTTAAGATAATGCATCTCTGTCATTATTAACCAGTCCACTTTCAAACAATTTTTTGCTTACCTGCCAAGTGCCACAATAATGTCTTTGGTGCATACTTTAAGTTTGGCAGCTCTTTTCCATTCTAACCCCTGCAATTCTTCCAGGCATTTTTCAGCCTTCTGCAGGTTGCAGTAACATTCTTTGGTGGTAGAAAAGTCAAGGAAAAATCAATAATGGAAGTTCATTTAAGGCCTGATGCTTCGAGCAGGCATCTTCCCTACCCTGAATCAATTTGTCAGGCTCCAAAAAGCAAGAAAGACATGCTGAGTATCTTCTAAGCTGTTTCCTTGATTGTTTCTTACTTATAGACAGAAATCTTGCCAAACTGAAGCAAACTCCTTGCATTATTAAAGCTATACTGTGGGAACACCTACAGAGAAGCAGCTTAACCCTCTTCCCCTCAACCAAGCTGCCTATTGATTCTCTAAAATGCTCCTCCCTCCTGGGAATCCAGACTACATTCCACCCAGTATGTATTTATTTGGTTAATTATTTATATTTTTATATTGCTAAACCATCAACCTTATGTGGGAAGAAATATCCATCTGGTACAGTTCCAAGCTGGGACAAAGACACTGGAGGCTGAATGGAAAGAGGGTTTAATGATGAAGCAGAACCAGCAAGCACATGGTCCTGGTGCAGCTGACCACATGGAATTGAGAGTGAGGGGTTTTTATACCTTCTCTTGCGCTTTGCACTTGAGCTTCCTGTTCCTGTGCAAGAACATTATTCTATTGGTTGTTGTCAGACTCCCATGGGGTCATGTAGGGGTCATAGCTGGCTCTATAGACAAAGTACAAATCCTAGGCGGTTGTCGGAACTTCCAGGTTTGGTTGAAGTTTGCTGGGGGTGATGCAACTGAGATGATGCAATGAAGGGGCTTGTGTTCTGAAAGCGTGTTGGGCAATTCCTATTATGGCTTAATGACTTTGTCCTAGTTTGGATCTTGAGTGAGGGCTAATCCTACCATTCTTCCTAATTCTCCCTTTGTTTCATAATACCCTGTCTTGAATGGATTACCAAATCTGCATTTCTAAAAGCTGGCCTCAGCATTTGCTGAGGCTATTAAGAAAGACTTGGAGTATGTTTTCTGTCTTAAAAAAACATGTTTCTCCATTTCTCATCTAAGGAAATATAATATTCTTGCTTTTTTAATATCCCCTCAAATATTTCATTCTTCTAGGAGAGGGGTGGGTGCTAACTTTTTACACTTATATTCCAGCACTGGTTTACCCCACTGATGGAAAGACCCCAAGCTATCTGGTGAAGTATTCAGCTGTGCAAAAGAATTTTGTTTGTGCTTCCCATACTCAACTCCTTTGATCTGGCCACTGGCAAGGATATTATTCTTTCTGCATCAGATTTGCCATGCCCAAGGTGTAGTAGATTGTCACAAAGGTGCTCAAAATAGTTCCTTTCTCCTCTGAGGATGCCGGAGGAGTATCACCCCTTAGGGAGAGGAGGATATATTTAGCTGAATTTGCATGGTGCATAGCTTGACACGGAAGACCTGGAATAATTAATAAAATGACTGAACAAAAATAGAAAGAAGCATAGAGTAGTTTGTCCTATCAAAACGTTCAATGAATTGGCTTGGGTTTTAGTACTGCATGCCTTTTTTATGGGTTTTAGTACTGTATGCCAGTGTATACTGCACAAGTCAAAAAGAGGATGTGAAAATATCTACAAACCCCTCACATCCTGGACATAAATTGTTTCAACTTCTACCCTCAAAACGATGCTATAGGGTACTGCACACCAGAAGAACTAGACACAAAGATAGTTCTTGCCCAAATGCCATCACTCTGCTAAACAACTAATTCCCACAACGTTGTCAAACTATTTACTATGACCATATTACTATTATTCTTCTCATCCTTCCTAGTACCTATCTCTTCCCACTTATGATTATAACCGTGTTGCTTCTATCTTTATAATTTATATTGTTTTATTTGTTTCCTAGTATGATTTGATAGCTTATTGACTATGACTATCACTATGTGTTGTATCTTATGATTCTTGATGAATTAATTTTTTTCTTTTTATGTACACTAAGAGCATGTGCACCAAAGACAAATTCCTTGTGTGTCACACTTGGCCAATAAAGAATTCTATTCTATTCTATTCTGTTCTGTTCTGTTCCATTCTTATTCTTATTCTTATTCTTTGATGAAATTATAAAGTAGTCACTAGATGGCAGGATTTCAACAACCAAGCATTTCAAGTAGAATACTTTATTGGCCAAGGGTGATTGGACACACAAGGAATTTGTCTTGGTTTAAATACTCTCAGTATACATAAAAGAAAAGATACATTCATTAAGAATCAAGAATCATAACGTACAACACTTAATGATAGTCATAGGGTACAATCAGCAATCAAATCATACTGGGAAACAGTCAATATAAATCGTAAGGATATAAGCGACAAAGTTACAGTCATACAGTCACAAGTGGGAGGAGATGGGTGATGAGAGATGACAAGATTAATTGTAATAGTAGTGCAGACTTTGTAATAGTTAAACAGTGTTGAGGAATTATTTGTTTAGCAGAGTGACGGCTTTCGGGAAAAAACTGTCCTTGTGTCTAGTTGTTCTGGTGTGCAGTGCTCTGTAGCGTTGTTTTGAGGGTAGGAGTTGAAACAGTTTATGTCCGGGATGTGATATTTTCACAGTCCTCTTTTTGACTCGTGCAGTATACAGGTCCTCGATAGAAGGCAAGTGGGTAGTAATTGTAATTTCTTTCCAACTCCAGCAGTAAACCCCTGGAATGATCACTGCTGAATAATCACTGCTATGCATTTGGAAACATGCACCCCAATCATCAATCTACTAATTTTCTCTCTTGGTTCAGGTGCAGTTATTTAGATTTCAAGATCTGGGTTGCTGACTAGTATTTTCCCTTCCCTGTTATTTTGCCTTCTCAACGTCTATTCTTGGAGTTGCCTGCACCTTTCTTCTTCTCCTCCGTTGCTCTTGAGAGTGACTCATCTTTGTTGATACTTGCTAATTTAAAAGACTTCTTCTCTTAACATCTGGGGATTGTTGCTTTCTTCCACTGCTATCCTTGCAAAATGTCACTGTTCCTTATAAGGGGGTGAGAGGAGAGTCATGATGTTATTCAACTCCGATTCTGAGTGAGATTTGAGAAAACTGGAATCAAAGTTGTCCACTGCCTACAGTCTGCAGGTCTTCTGCCATTGGCTGTTGGTAAGTGGGGAATCTGATATTTGCCTGAGTGGTAATGTGCATTTGTTTTTGTGTGTCATTTGCTTTATTGAACTAAATATATTTAGTTCTCATACCTATTAGAGCAGAGGTCTCCAAAGTTGGCAACTTTAAGACTTGTGGACTTCAACTCCCAGAATTCTCCAGCATAGCATAGCTGTCTGGAGAATTCTGGGAGTTGAAGTCCATAAGTTTTAAAGTTGCCAAGTTTGGGGACCCCTGTATTAGAGTCTCAGGCTAAAGACGATAGCTAATGGGCATTAGATATTAATTTCCCTGATTGATTAATTATGTACCATTAAGTCATTTAAAATGAAAGTCCAGTTGCCTCTTGAAAAAATCACCTTTGGGATTAAGTCATTTTCAACTCAACCCATGGCCACATAGAGTCAGTTTGGTCCAGTGGTTAAAGCACCAGGCTAGAAATCAGGAAATTCTAACTTCTAGTCCCATCTTAGGCATGAAAGCTTCTTGGGTGACTTTGGGCAAGCCACTCTCTCTCAGTGCAACCCATCTCACAGGGTTGTTGTTGTGGAGAAAAGAGTAGGAAGGCATATTTGGAAAGTTCATCACCTTGAGTTATTTATAAAAATAATAAAGTAGGGATAAAAATAAAATAAAAATAGACCAACCATTATTTGCTCAATTGCTGTGAGTTAAAGCAGGGGTGTCAAACTCGATTTCATTGAGGGCCGCATCAGGGTTGCGTTTGACCTAGGGGGCCACGGTGGCCAGCTCGATGTCACTTGTGTCCGGGGTCCCTGTGGTGACCCAAGTGGTCTGCCAGCAAATACAGGCTCCCGAGTTCTGTTTCTGGCTGCAACCGCCTCCTGCAACCCTCTGCCAGTGAAAATAGAGCTCATGAGAGCCACATGCAGCCCTCCCAAGCTGTTTTTGCTGGCAGAGGCACCGCGGGCCAGTCCTTTGCTGTTTCCAGGGCGGCCCTGTGGGGCAAATCTAAGCACCCTGTAAGTTTGACACCCCTGTGTTAAAGGCAAGATAACGTTGCCAGGATAAGAGGAAAATGGCATTTCTTCTTGAAATATATCAGAAAGGGGATGCTGTTCTTGGTGATTCAGTGGGTTATTCCGATAGAAAGTATTAATAGTTACTATTTGGTATAAGTAAATATACATATACATACACATACACACACACACATATATACATATACATACACATACCTACCTACATATATATATATATTGCAGCTTTATTAGGTAGGTTACTGCACAAAAAATATGGGAAATCACTGTTTTTCTTTTTCTCTTTCCTCATTTTAATATGACCTATTCTTTTCCTTCTGACATTAAAAGGAATATCAGGAGTCTGGTAGCCCTTTTCTGACAGACAGAGAAGGTCATGCTTATTAAAAAGCATAAGCTTTTGTGATACTCATGAAAGCTTGTACCTTTTAATAAAACACATTGCTTGGGAAAGGGGCTACTAGGTCCCTGATATTTTGCCAGTAATAACTACCCTACTGTATCCGTCTTCTTGTGAGTAAGAGGAATTGCTGTAGTTTCAAGGGTTTGGGGTCAGATTCTTTCATCTTGGAACTCTTCAGAAAAGTTAGACTACAGCAACTTGAGTCATTCCCAACAAAATGAAAGAAAATGAAATCACGTAAATCACATGGCTAGGGCCTGGCCTTAGGAACAGAGCATCCACAGCGTTTTCCATCTCCTTTTTTCTGGAGGTATCATGGCAAAAAATGCCTTACCTTGTAGAGTAAGATAGCCATGAGCGAGATTGGCAAGAGCTTCTGCTAGTCTCCAGTGCTGGTTTCCATAGATAATTCTAGTGAGGACTGTGCATTGCATCAGCTCCTTGCATGCTTTATGTACCTGGAGAAGAACATTTATGTGGCTAATTTGTTATTTGAACTATAGCTACCTGCTAGACACACACATACTCAGTTCTCAGCTGAAACACAAACATTCCGATTCTGGTTATTTTCAAGGTATAAATGCAGTGGTGATATTCTACTGGTTCGGCCCGGTTCACATGAACTGGTAGTAAAAAATGCTACCGTTCGGCTGAACTGGTAGTAAAAAAAAAACGGCTACCGGTTCAGCCAAACCAGTATCTATTTTTCTTTTGTCCTCCTGACCATCAGCTGTTCTGATGATGAGCTGTGCTGGATCCCCCTCACTGTCTTTGCCCAGGAGGCTTTCCTGAGGGCCAGGAGGCAAAACAAACAGAGCATGCTCCATTTTTTGCCTTCCTGGGCCTCAGGGAAGCCTCCTGGGAGCAAAAACGCTCCCTCAGGAGGCTTCCTTGAGGCCCAAAAAACAAAGTGCAGGCAGGGTGCAGCACAAAAAGAAGAAAAAGAAGAAGCCACGCCCACTCAGTCACATGGCCATGCCTGCCTAGCCACGCCCACCTAGCTATGCTCACAGAACCGGCAGTAAAAATATTTGCATCCCAGCCCTGTATAAATGATATGACAATTGCATTCCTTTCTCACTCTTACTGAAGCCAAGATTGCAGCTTGCTTGGGTCAGTTCAAGTCTGCTCCTGTAAAAGAAGCAGGATTTAGAACAAGCTAAGCTAAGGTTTTGACTCCTTTGACTGCTCCCTCACATACCATGGTCAATCCTGTAAAGGCTGGATGGCAAATAAATCTTCGGTGCACCTTCATTCCACTCTCATTAATGTAGAAATACCGATTTGGAAGAGACTGTTTATTGTAATACATAGTCCAGACCAGTGTTTTTCAACCCTGGCAATTCTAAGATGTGTGGGCTTCAACTCCCACAATTCCCTAGCTAATATGGCAAATTTTGAGCCGGCTGGGGAATTCTGAGAGTTGAAGTCCACTTATCTTAGAGTTGCCAGGGTTGAAAAACTCTGGTCTAGGCACTAAACTCCTATCCACAAATGCCCTGAGAATGCAGATGTTCCTTCTTGATGATAAGAAGCTGGTTTTCTCTTAGTCCAGTCTTCTTTCACTACACTGCAGTGCATGTTAAAAGTGGTTTTTCTTGTGGAATCTGACAGTATCCCACTACAGCAGGGGTGTCAAACTCAAGACACGTGGGCCGGATCTGGCCCACAGGGTGCTTAGATCTGTCCTGCAGGGCTGCCCTGGGAACAGTGAAGGATCAGCCTGTGGTGGCTCTACCAGCAAAAACGGAGCTCGGGAGGGCCTCCTGAGGCCTCCCAAGATCCATTTTTGTCTGCGACAACCTCACACAGCCCTCCCGAGCTCCATTTTTACTGGCAGAGCACTCGGGCCACCACAGGCGCCAACATGAGTGATGTCGAGCTGGCCACACCTATCCTGGCCACACCCACCCCAGCCCTTCGAGGTCAAACACAATCCTGATGTGGCCCTCAATGAAATCAACTTTGACGCCCCTGCACTACAGCAATAAGATTGTGACATGTATGCTGCCTTGCAGACTTTTTAGAGCAAATACTGTAGATTAGATAGCCGCCTTCTGGGTGTTGCTAGAGATGTGATTATACCCAAGGTGTAAGTTGGTGACAGTAATGAAAGGGAAGGCAGCCAACTTCAGAGGGGCTGGGAACTGGGGAGTCCTTTAGCACAACCACCAGTACCTTGGCACCGAACCACCATAAACACTACAGAATCAGGTTGGAGTTTATGACTTGGATGAAGAAATTGATGAAGGCCATCCCTTTTGCTGATACAAGGGAAGTGGTTGGCTTATCCTTTAAATTAGTAGTGGGGAAATGACCAAGTAGGATCTTCAAAACTGGAAGCTTAAAAAATATAGAGTGGAGGCTAAAACATACAAAGAACAGTTGCAGGATTTGGGTATGTCAAGTTTAATGAGAAGAAGGACTAGGAATGACAGGATAGCAATGTTCCAATATCTGAGGGGCTGCTACTAAGAGGAGGGGGGGGCAACCAATTCACCAAAGCATTTGAGAGCAGGACAAGAAGCAATGGATGGAAACTAATCAAAGAAAGAACCAACTTAGAACTAAAGAGAAATTTCCTGAGAGTGAGAACAATTAATCAATGCTTCCAGAAGTTGTGAGTGCTCCAACACTGGAGGTTTTTAAGAAGAGTTGGACAACCATCTGTCTGAAATGGTGTAGATTTCTTGCTTGAAGGGGTTGGACTAGAATCCTCCACGGTTACTTCCAACTCTGGACTAGAATCCTCCCTGGTCACTTCCAACTCTGTTATTCTGTTACAGGAGCAAATAGGATGTGTATACAGAGATCCAATTAAGAAGGTTTTCCTCCATCTTGATAACCATCGTGAGTTTTTGGATTACCTTGGGGGAATTTCTGACCCAGAGGAAATTTGAACTCAGTAGGGAGAAGTCCTAGAGAGATCTAAGACCAGGTGCTATATTTAAAAAAATCTATCGACAACATCTGCATTTCTTGGCAGAGTCTGAGCATAGGGTGAAGGTAATACCTGAAGGTGTTTCTCTTGTACCACCATTGCATTTATATCAACCCATTACTTTGCCCCTGCACACAGCTATGGAAGCAAATGCATCATCATACCTCTTTTTCTTCAGCAAACCTTTCTGCTCTTTTCTGTGCTTCCATCAGCTTAGCTGCCGGAGGGGCCATCAGCTGGGCCCACATTTCTTGATCTTCCCCATTGGTATCCGTTATATCCATTTGCTCAGGTCCAGCGTCTCCTTTGAGCCTTCAGTAAATATGAAGCCTTTGAAACTGACCTTGGGGAAAGTCTGAGAAGGCTGTTTCATGAGGAAAGGAAGAGCAGGCATCAAGGAGGAACTTAGAGAAGTAATTGCAAAGTCTTGAAATAGCCCCACCTTGATTTTCTTCAGTGTAAAACAGGACGGAAATTTGGACAGGATTTCAATATTCCAATAATACACTCTACAATAATAAAATAGCATTTCTGAACCCTTCCAATATCCCTGGCCTATCTACAAGGGTTGATGATAGGAAAACAGTGGTAGACATTTATTGATTGATCAATTTGGGATGAAAGGGAAACAGTTGGGGGAATGAGGTGGGGTAGCCTTAGCCTTTCAGCTATGTCCTTGCTTCTCCAAAAAGATTTTGATAATACCAGCTGCTTAAGCAGATCAGTATTATTTGAAAAAAACCTTGGCTAATATTAGATCAATGAGGATGAATTGTTGCTGGCTGAACATTCGCTTTTCTTTTCTGTATGTGTTTATTAAAAGTGCCTCATTTTAGTATTATGTTTATAATTTGCCAATTAGCAGGGTTGTCAGATAGCAGGGACTTTGAAGCCTTATGAAGCTGAAAACACTAGAGGTTCCCAACTTATTTTGAGATTGTAGGTATGTACACTGAGACAGACCAGTTATTACACATCAGTTGCCAAAAGGATCCAATACTGTAGTTCAATTCAATTGCTCAAGTCCAAAATATACAGCTCCAACTTTCCGATGCAATTGGTATTTGACAGAGCAAAATGATTTGATTCTGCTTTATATATTCAACAGGTGGTCAGTTTAGTACTTGCAAGCTTTAAACCAGTGTTACTACATAGCAAAGAAAAACTGGAGGAGGGCTGCAATATAGAAGCAATTAAAAATATATCCAGAACAGCACTGGGTTGATTTAAGTTCACTTGCATGCAGGTATATACACACCACAATCTTGGCGCAAATGATCTGGAACAGTTTCAAAAGTAGCTGGATGGAGGCCATCCATCTGAATCAGAATACAAATAGGTTCCCCACATAAACCATGCAAATAATGATTATTGCACAGACAAAGAGTAGCTTATCCAATAATGGGAATTTAACATGCATTTTCAGCTACATAGCCCAGAAGTTCTATAAGGGATTTCAGCAGCCAATATGTGTTGCATGTATGGGCTTGATCTTATCAAAGAGTCACATGCAAACTTCTCAGAATAGGCAAAAGATTTCTAGCCTCAAAAACAAACACACAAGCAAACAAAAAGCACCATAGCTTTCTTAGTTTACAGCTATATAGTGTTAATATATACCCTGTACACACCCACGGCTTCTTCCTGCAGAAATTGTACATAACAGAGTTTGATTCAGGACGAGAAATTCTAAGGATTCTTAAGGACAACAGATTATTATTAGAGCAAATCGGTGTAAGACATGAAATACATCCTTAAGAAAGGATGTTGACTGCTGAATATACTTCCACTGATAAAAGCCTGAAGTAGCCCAGCAGCCAGGCATTCATAACAGCCCCATATTTTTGTTCCAAAGACTCTGAAAAATGCCCTGTTTCTGTCACCCCCAAAGATTACTAAGACTTTTGAGAAACCTTTTAAAAACATTTGGCACTGTGTGAAATGGTTCCTCCTATTGCTCTGTCTGATTGTAGCAGGGTAAAGCTTCATTTGAAAAATGAATGGTTAACAAGTAGTCCTCGATTTACAATCACTCATTTAGTCACCACTCAGTTACAGCAGCCCTGAAAAAAAGTAACTTATGGCCGTTTTTCATACTTACCACTGTTGCAGTATTCCTACGGTCATGTGATCAAAATTCGGATGCTTAACAACGGGTTCATATTGATGATGATTGCAGTATCTTGGGGTCGTGTGATCACCTTTTGCAACTTTGTGACAAGCAAAGTCACGAATACAGAATTGGAAGGGACCCTGAAGGTCTTCTAGTCCAACCTCTGCGCAAGAGGGGGACCCTATACCATTCCAGATAAATGGTTGTCCTCTTTCCTTCTAAAAACTCCAGGGATGGAGCACCACAACTTCTGGAGTCGAATTGTTCCACTGATTGTTTTCGATGATAGGAAATTTCTCCCTAAGTTGGATGTCTCTTTGATAAGCTTCATCCATTACTATTTATTTATTTATTTATTTATTTATTTATTTACTTACTTACTTACTTACTTATTTGGTTGGTTGGTTGGTTGGTTGGTTGGTTGGTTGGTTGGTTTTATATACCACCCTTCTCCCCAAAGGGACTCAGGGCGGTTTACAGGGCATTAAAAAACATACAATACAAATATTAAAATAAAAATTAAACTCAATTAAGCCCCACCTATATCAAATTTTAAAAATTTAAGAACAATGGTTAAAAACGATAATTCCAATCCAAAAATTTAAAAATATCTCATGGGGATAGATCGGCTTGCTTAAACAGCCATGTTTTAAGGGCACGGCGAAAGGCTCTCAGGTCGGGGACAATCCGGATCTCTACCGGTAAGCTCATTCCAGAGGGCAGGGGCAGCCACAGAGAAGACACTCCCCCTGGGGGCTGCCAGCCGACATTGTTTGGCCGACGGCCCCCTGAGGAGGCCAACTCTGTGGGCCCGCACTGGTCGGTGGGAGGTTTCATCGGCAGTAGCTGGTCTCGCAAGTACCCTGGGCCTAAGTCTTGTCCTCAGGTGCTTTGGAACTATAATACCTATTAACTTTATGTATTTATTATTTGTTTAACTTTAAATTCATTTAACTATAATGTACTCCTTTGGTCTTTTTAGCTGCCAGAAAAAGGGAGTGGGGGAAAACAAGGCATTCGTGAAATGCCTAGATCAGTGGTAGTCAACCTGGTCCCTACTGCCCACTAGTAGGCATTCCAGCTTTCATGGTGGGCGGTAGGGGTTTTGTCCCCTACTTTATAAATCACCATTACTGTGGAACCAGTGGGTGGTTAGAAAATTTTACTACTAACAGAGATACAAAAGTGGTCGGTAGGCCTAGATAATCATCCTGACCTAGATAATCACCCTGGCAACCCAAAGTTGTTGGAGCATAAGGTTATTGGAGAGCATGATGGATGACTCTTGGAGATGGATGTGTCCTACTGGAGAAGTCACATTCAGGGGGTGGGGGGGAGACCAGGGTCAAGGGGGAAATGCATGATGTAATTTAATATCGGCTGCATCCAGCCGCGCACGCGCCAACATGGCAACCTCTAATAAATCAATTTTTTCTCTGAGATGTGGCTAGAGACTTTTGACTTGAACGAGAATGGATTTGTTGGAGCCCTGACATATAACATGTCACAGCTACACTTACAGTAGCCCTCTAAAGGAAATCAGGATTATTATTTACATGTTACCTGTTGACAGTGGTGGGAGTCAAATTTTTTTATGACTGGTTCTGTGGGCGTGGCTTGGTGGGCATGGTGTGGCCTGGTGGGCGTGGCCTGGTGGGCATGGCAGGGGAAGGATACTGTAAAATCTCCATTCTCTCCCCACTCCTGGGGGAAGGTTACTGAAAATCCCCATTCCCTCCCCACCCCACTAACCTGCTTTCCAGCTCCGTTCTCCTGTGCAGGGCAACAAAAGAAGGCCCAGCCGATCAGCTGGGACTTGGGAGGCAGAGAATAGAAGGGAGATGGGGCCAGTCAGAGGTGGCATTTGCCAGTTCTCCGAACTACTCAAAATTTCTGCTACCGGTTCTCCAGAACTGGTCAGAACCTGCTGAATACCACCTCAGTTTGGAACTATAACATTTATGTATTTATTACTTAACTTTAACTTCAAATTTATTTAACTATAACATTTGTCACAGCTACACTTACAGTAGCCCTCTAAAGGAAATCAGGATTATTTACATGCTACCTGCTGAAGAAAAAATAATAATAGCTGATGTGGGGTCATCATACATTATTCAAGCCATTGTTGTGGTGAAATCAATGGGGAAGCCAGATTCACTTGACAATTTTGTGTTACTAACTTAACTACAGCGATTCATTTAACAACTGTGACAAGAAAAGTTGTAAAATGGGTCAAAACTCACTTAAAAACGATCTCACTTTGCAACAGAAATTTGGGCCTCAATTGTTGTAAATCAAGGACTACCTGTACTGCTAACTTAGCAACTTTGAAAAATTGAAGCAATAGATTTGGGTTTTATAATATAGAACTCTTACAGATATATTTGTGCGTAGAAGCAGAGTGTAAGCCACAGGACCCCATCTTACCTTAACCTTTCATCCAGAAACCAGTGTCCTTCCTTCAGGAATCAACCCTGTTGTCGGGCACATTCACCTCACATTTAAATCTAAAGAAAAGGCACCCAGCCTTCCATGCTTCAGAAACCTGGATCACTTTTGATCAAGCAAAGGCCACACCCCAAGCTGTCCAGTAGCCATGGTCACAAGCATTGTTCTTACTGCCCTGGTGACAAGGATACTCTTCCTGCAGTCCCTCCTTTTCAACCACAAGCAGAGCTCCAACCAAATAATTCCTATAATTAGGACAAAATTCTGCATCTTTATTTCCCTCCTCTGCATACTTAGCTAGTTAAGTATGCATAGCCCATCTCCAAGTCCCAGGTCTATGTAATATTTCCACATGGATTAGGCAGAAATTGGAAGGTAGACATCTGACTTAAAAGCTGAAGACAACCCAGAGTAGATTATTGCTGGGATTCCAGCATTCTTCATGTATACAGTGGATTCTGGGAAGGGCAGAACCAGGGATCTGGAGCAGTGTTTCTCAACCTTGCAACTTGAAGATGTGTGGAATTCCCCAGCCAGCAAGGTTGAGAAACACTGATCTGGATGGCACTGGATTTAAGAAAAATCATTCTCTTTGTTGCCTGCACATTGGTTCTTTGCATTCAATAGTTGGCTTTTGTACCAAAGTAATATATGACCCCAATTTCCCCTCCCCCCACACCATCTCATCCATACGGCAGGTCTAGTGATGTGTGTTTTCGAAGAATGAAAAGCCAAGTTAAAAGTTCCCCAAACAAGTATGGCTATTGTGAAAAATTTAGATCCTTCAAAACTGGAATGAGTTGCTGAATTAGCTTCCAGATTACTAAAGGCAACTTGACAGAGTTGACAGAATGAGTTTTGTTGTCCTGCTTCTACCTTTGCCTTCAGAAAGAAAAGGTCATGTTTCCTTCTTTTGCAATTGATCAATATTGCCATTTGGGTTGACAGCTTATTGAATGTGCCTTGCAGAATAAAACGCTATGCCTCCTTATAGAAAACCCGATGCAATTTCTTCTATTACTCGCCATCTTGGCAGGCTTTTAGGCTTAAGGCAGAGCAAAATGCCCCACCTACCTTATTTTTAGAACATTTTGCAGCTGCAAGAGTCATGCTGCACTATGTAATTACATATACAATACAGGGACAACAGATTAATCAGAGTGCGTCTAAGCCATGCTTTAAAAAAACAGAGCTTCACCAAGTCTTTAAAAAGACCAAGCCAAGATAAGTCGAATTTCATGGATAGTAAAATTTAGACTCCACACTGATGTACCTACAATGCCAATGCTGAAAAGTACAGAAATGCAAGCTTGGAGAGGTCTTCAGAAGTATCACCATGGCACCACAGCATGCCTTGGTTGAAGTGGCACTAAGGCATCTTAGTGTGCTTAAATTCAGTTGTGTAATCTAGCTACCTTCAGCACCTTGGCTGATCGTAAAAAGCTAAGCCAATTAGACTTGTTTACCACTGGGAAGGAGGCATTCCCACCAATAAATTCCTAGTCTGTAGGATAGACTGTCAAGTTGAAAAAACAACCCCCCACCAAAGATGACAGTATCAAACCACTTCAATATTGTTACCCAAAAAAACTACAGTATGTTATTGAAATCACAAGGTGTTTGGTTTGTATTTGAGACTTGAATTTTACCATAGAAATTTCACTGATCCCCATTAGTGTCACATCTGTGAATTACTTGGTTTAGTCCTTTTTAGGAGGAAGTTAATATTCAAGAAAAACTTCAAAAAAAAAAACCCTGTGTATTTTGGGAAACTGTATGAATAAAAACCTAAGTCCATTGCCAGGAAATAGGAAATCACAATGTTTGATTTTATATTTTGATTTTGTAATATTTTTAGCTAAAACTGCAATTCATTCCCATTTATCCTCCAGGATCTGTTTTAAGTAATTATAAGCAAAGATGGATTGTAGAATGAGGATGGCAATGCCAAGAAATTGGAGCCATACCAGGTCAAGACCTCAGAAAGCAAAGCAGGATTGAATCTAGTTTACAGTTGGATAGAAGGGGAATCCCAGTTCCATGGGCTAGACTGGAAAATTAATTAAAAAAAAACAAATTCCAAGAGAATCAATAGTTGAGCCCTTCTACACAACAGACAAGGAAACCACATGGATGTGTCTATGAAATAACCAGGAGCCAAACTGATTGAAATAATATTTGATCTTTATCTAATTAATCTGGCCACCAAACTAAGCCCTATATAGTCCCTTGGCTTGCCAGTATGAGTGTAGGTGTGGTTTTATTCCCTCTTGGTAGTTCCTTGATTAGTGTATTGTTTTCTGCTTGACTGTTTGACTCCTTAGTTTCTTGTGTATACACAGGGAGTAATCCCACACTCACCTGCACTGACATTACCTAATTGGGTAACGTCATACCTGATGTACATACCACTTCATAGTACTTTACAGCCCTCTCTAAGCAGTTTACAGAGTCAGCATATTGCCCCCAACAATCTGGGTCCCCGTTTTACCAACCTCAGAAGGATGGAAGGCTGAATCAACCTTCAGCTGGTCAGGATTGAACTGCTGGCTCTGTAGGCAGTTAGCCTGCAGTACTGCATTCTAACCACTGTGCCATCAGGGCTCCTAATGAAATGTCTGTAAGAAAACAACCAAGGATTCCACAGTTCAACCCTGAGTTACTCTATATTCTCTTCTTTTGGGGCCTATCAGTTGTGTTGGCAGCAGAAACATAGTTGTAAACAGTGGTGGGATTCAATTTTTTTTTACTACCGGTTCTGTGGGCATGGCTTGGTGGGCATGGCAGGGGAAGGATAGTGTAAAATCTCCAGTCAGAGGTGGTATTTGCCGGTTCTCCGAACTACTCAAAATTTCCGCTACCAGTTGAATACCACCTCTGGTTGTGGATTAAGGAGATCAGGGCCTTTGCAAATCCTCCTAATATCTCCATGTGTTCCTTGAAGAACCTTTTCCTCAGTTCTTCTGAAGCATATTAATATAAACCATTACACAAAAGATCTAGAAATGAAAACACGGACAAAAAACCCTTTTATTAGCTGAATAAGGAAACTTCTGTAAATGTACAAAGGACTATTACTATACTATAGAATACAATTTCCAATGTGTCCACAAGGATAATCATAATAAATACATGTAACAAAATAAAAATGTTAGGCAAAGCTACAAAACGGTTCCTCAAGTGTTACACCTGGCAGTGTTTATTGGCCTCTGTTAAGAGTTATCATGTTTTGTTTGTTTTGCTGGTAAATGCTGCAAAGTTTTCCCACCCCTCTGAAATATTAAAACAGGTGCTGTGTGAAGAAATATTATCTCAATTATTCAAATACTGAGAAAGGCAGAAGAAAAAAAATCAGACAGAAGGAAAAGATTCAGTTCAAAATTCTGCTCATTGTTAAAAATACAACAACAGAAAAATAAAAAGTAAATGAGAGAACTATGTAAATGCCTGGTGAATGTTGTAGCCCTGAGACACTGAACAATTACTTGCTACTTATATTACAGGCCTCTGAGGATCTTTGTAGGGGTGAGGTTGTTTATAATTAAGTCATTTCATACACCAAAGACACAAAATGGTTCTTTGTTTTAGGGAAAATATACATTGTTTAGATTTGGGTCTTTATTTTTAACCCAGGGACAGCTGGAGTGATGGATGCATTTACTCATTTTACAAATTCTGTTTAAAAACTTTAATCAGTGCGGTCTAGTTTTCAAAAATGTGGTATCCACTATCCGTCTCTGAAATACGAGTGCTCATGAAAATACATGTTTACACTAGATGTGTAAATTTGTTTAATCATTTTAATCCTGCAAGTTATACCTTTCATCAATTAAATACAGGGAATCCTATATTTATGTGATATTAATCCATAAAATAATTGACATCCTTGGCAAGCTCATACTAGTTTAAAATTGATTCCAGAAACCAATTAACAGTATAAACATGTCCTTAAAATAGAAGATAAAGCATAACATATTCCTTCTTGCTATCCCAAAATGATATTCTAATACAGTGTTTCTCAACCATGGCAACGTGAAGATGTGTAGGGTTCAACTCCCAGAATTCCTCAGTCAATGTTGCAAATTCTGGAAGTTGAAGTCCACGCATCTTCAAAAGTTGCCAATGCTGAGAAACACTGCTCTAATACTACTGGTTATCCTCATTCATGTTGCTACTATCAACCTGGATTATCTATTACAACTATTATTCATTTTTACTAAAATTTAGCAGCCAAACGATTTTTAGGCACCATTGCAATTTGTAGAACCATCCCTAACCATATTCATTTAATGCGACAAACATTTCTGGGAAACAGGTTTTTCTCTGCTTTAATTGTTACAGCATTTTGGAAAAGAAAACAACAACATATCTAAAATACATGGACAGTTCTACTTCAGCACAAGTTTTCTAGAGAGAGTGGACTACTTCCACCAATTTTATTACAGAGTGCATGTTAAGGGAGAAAACCAAGAAAGCAACTCTGTAAATTCTTATTAAAGTCTATTGCAAAAAAGTATTACATAGCAAACACATTTCATTATAAAGGCTTTTCTAAATTTGAGGGCCAGTAAAAATATATCATAGAGAAGATTTTTATTTTCTTTACAAAAGTGAGGTTTGGAACTGTGAGATAAGATAACTCTGTAAACATCATGAATTCAATCAGATCCCTTGCTTGCAATTTGAAATACCCTTTTCCCTCTTCTAAGTTCTATTCCCAATAGAACTGCAAAATTTTGCATAGATAGTTTGATTTCCTGCCTGATAATAAAACTGAGGTTTTAGCAATTAGCTGTTTCAGAAGTATTTACTTGTTTTAATACAGGGGTGGGGAACCTTTTATGATTTGTGGACTTCAACTTCTAGAATTCTGGGAGTGCAGTCCACAAGTCATAAAAGGACTATGGTTTCCCACCTGTTTAGTACATGGCTATATTTTATGTTACCTATTTAATACATATGACAAATCTGGTGCTTTCACAGTCCATAAATTACTTGATAAATAAAAAGAAAACACTGCAGCTGGCTTTGCTCAACAAGGTGAAGTTGTCTTCCTTACGATTAGCTTCTAGGTTATATTGGACATCTGAAGGCCTAAAAATATAAAGAAGGTAATTTTATCCATTTAAAAATAACCAGGAATTGAACAATTAATTTCTGCCTCCAACTTCAAATGGTGCAGCTGCTTATAACCAAAGTGGTGAAAGTTTGCCTCAACTCATCATAATTGAAAAAAAAACACACAACCACGTTCTAATACTGAAGGTCAGAGGTTGATTATCCCTGATTTATAGTAAACTGTAATCTCTGAAGAATTCTGCATTTATGTCCAAGATGCAAGATTAGCACTTTGGAAAACTTTCTAAGGTGAGCTTCAAATTCTGCAGCAGCAGCACAATCAGGGATCCACAAAAACAGTTTCACCTTTTTTTTGTGATGGGTTTTTACACATTGTTAAAATCTGTTTCAGCACTTTCTGGACATCTTCATCCATCTGGCCCTAGAGAGGAGAAAAAAAACAGTAAAGGCAAACAATAATATTTGAGCAAAGAGCATTAAGCCAAATTCTTAATTACTGTCTTATAATATTACAATCATTAATGCACTGTTATAATAAAACAAGTACTCATATTATGATCATCATGCTCTAAACTGTAAACTTTTGTTACTCTGTTACGTGGCAAAATGGCAAAATGTTCTCCTTTGTAAGCACATGAGTTGAGATGGCAATCTTTACTCAATCATTCCAGTTAAAATGATTACGTGTATTTTTTTAGTTACCCCTCATTTACAATGATTTGGCCAGACCAACTTAGAAGAGGCATTCATTCTCATATAACTGTTGTGTGCAATATGTCTTCCTGAAGCATTTATTAGTATTAATAAACCTTAGTAGGGCCACACCTGGAATACTGCATCCAGTTTTGCTTGTCACATTACAAAAAAGATGTTGAGACTTTGGAAAAAGTGCAGAGAAGAGCAACTAGGATGATTAAGGGCCTGGAGGCTAAAATATATGAAGAACAGTTGCAGGAACTGGGTACAGCTAGTCTGAAGACTAGGAGTGACAGGATAACAGTGTTCCAGTATTTGAGGGGCTGTCACAAAGAAGAGGGGATCAACTTATTTTCCAAAGCACCAGAAGGCAGGACAAGAAGGAATGGATTTCAATCAAAGAGAGAAGCAACCTGGAATTAAGGAGAAACTTCTAACAGTGAGAACAATTAACCAGTGTAACAGCTTGCCTTCAGATGTTGTGGATGCTTCATCACTGGAGGTTTTACCAAAAGAGTAGCTATCTGAAATGGTATAGGGCAAGGCCAGTGGTGGTATTCAACCGGTTCTGCCCAGTTCTGGAGAGCCGGTAGGAGCGATGAGCAGCGGACACCGAATCGGTTCTTCCGCTGCTCTGCTGTTGGGCCCACCTGCCCGCCCGGGCTCCCATACTTACTTTTATCTACAGAATTTGAAGCACAGCTGCTTTATGCGGCACAAAATAGCGCTGCACGGCAGCTGCTGAAGCAACCAGTGAGTTAGAACGCCTCTGCGCCTGAGCAAACACCTCTGCACCTGCACAAACGCCTCTGCACACGTGCAAAATGCCACTGGGCGAACTTGGCTTTTGTGGACTTCAACTCCCAGAATTCCTGAGCTAACATGACTGGAGGAGGAATTCTGGGAGTTGAAGTCCACAAGTCTTAAAGCTGCCAAGTTTGAAGACCCCTGGTATAAGGTCTCCTGCTGGACTAGAAGACTGCCAAGGTCTCTTCCAGCTCTATTCTGATTGATTTCCATTTCTTGTAGCATCCATTGTTAACAATAGTACACAAATATAATCAACACGAGAGAATATTTGTAACTCAGAGTTGAACTGTGGAGTCCTGGGTGCTCTGTGAGCTTGGTTGTTTTCTTGGCAGATGCTTCACTACCCAACTAGGTAATGGTTTCAGTGCAACAGGGCTGCAGGGCTTGCTGCTGTAAGCATTCATGCAGAAATAATACCTGTACCTTGACGGAGGCTTGCCTACATAAACTGAAGATGTTACCTAGTTGGGTAATGAAATGTCTTTTAAAAAAAACCCACCAACCAAGCTTACAGAGCACCAATAACTTTACAAATACTAATCCACTGCTTTCTTTAACCAATTGATGGCCTTGAAAGAAATACAAGGGGAACTGAAGGAAAAAGCCTCTCACCTGCACAGCATAAAGCAGGTGTGTTCTGTAAACAGAAACAATCTCCTGATGTTGCTTCTTTGTTTCCTGTAAAGAAAGATGATCAATCAACAAATGAACAAGCATGCACTAGAATTCTAGTGGAACCTGGGTGTAGTTTTCTAACAAGATAATGTAAAACAGAAAGTGATACTAATTCACACAAGCCATAATCTGCCACATGTACATTGGGGATAGCAATGCAAGGGCAGAGTTTTGTCCGTCCATCCCAGATATTCCCAGCTTCTATCCCAGATATTCCCAATTGTACTCTGGGGAAAGAATCCCAGACTTGTGTGAGCAAAATAGAAAATAGTGGTTTCCTGGTTTGGATTAGAGCAGGAGTGTCAAACTGGATTTCTTCGAGAGCTGGATCAGCATTGTACTTCTCCTCCACAGGCCAGCCAGAAGGTGGTGGTGGTGGTGGTGAGACAGGATTGACGCCTCTTGCAGCACCCTGCTGGCCAAAATGGGGTGCGGGGAAGGCCATGCATGCCTCCGGTGCCCCATTTTGGTCGACAGGGTGCTGGAGGCCATCCAGGCCGAAAACGGGGCACGGGGGGTACCACAGGCCGGTCCTTTGCTATTTCCAGGTCAGCCCCGTGGAGTCTTGAGCTTGGTACCTCTGGATTAGAGGATAAATGCTTGGAGAGCGAGCTCAAGAGCGAAGGTAAAGCCCCAGCCTTTCATTTTTTTAAAAAAAAATGGATAGTACCCAATCAAGGGGCACTGCTTTGTTAAAGCTGTCCTATATCGATACAGGCAGTCCTCATCTTACAACTATTTGTTTAGTAACTGTTCAAAGTTACAAACAGAAACTGAAAAAAAAGGATCTTACAACTGGCCTTTGCACTTAAGACTGTTAAACTACCCCGCAGTCAAGTGATCAAAATTTGGGTTCTTGGCAACTGATGTATTGTTTACAAGCGTGCAGCATCCTGGGGTTATGCGATGCAGCCTTCCCAGTTGGCTTCCATCAAGCAAAGTCAATTAGAAAAGTCAAAATTTGCTGTGATTTGCTTAACCACCATGACAAAAAAGTTAATAAAACTGGGCATGACTCACTTAACCACCACCTTGTTTACAAATGGAGATTCTGGTCTCGATTATGGTTGCATGTTGAGGACTACCTGTATAGGTATCTTTCAACTTTCAATACTAAAAGCTGCGATGGTGCATTGGGTAGAATGCAGTACTGCAGGCTACTTCTGCTGATTGCCGGCTGCCAGCAGTTCAATTCTGACTGACTCAAGGTTGTCTCAGCCTTCCATCCTTCAAAGGTCGGTAAAACGAGGATCCAGATTGTTGAGGGGCAACATGCTAACTCTGTAAACCACTTAGAGAGGTGTGATGACCCAGGGTGGGATACAAAATAAACACAGTCACAAAAAACAGGTGAAGCCCCTTTTATTCCTTCACTTTCTTCCAAGCTCCAAATATCCTTGACTGGAGACAAAAAACTCCCACACAAGCAGTTACAAGAAGGAGGAAATGCCATTTAAATTATAAAGAGTAAAAAACAACACAAACCAGGCTAGATAAGGGCTGGAAGACGTCCACAGGTATCAGAACACACACCAGGAAGGATGCCAAACTTAGAGAGGAACAATAAACTAGAGATATTTCCACGCTTTGTTTCCAGCACTTGCCCATACACATGTCCGTCCTCTTATTCAGTTGTCACAGCTGCAGCCCATGAAGAGGATCAAGGCCCTCTCCTCCTGAGTAGACCACGCCTCTCCCTTATCCTCTCCTCCCTGCATGCCCTAGGATGGAGAGGGGATGGGCCTAGGTTCTCCTCTGACTGCCCAGCCGGCCCCTGTCCTTCCCCAGGCTGCTCCACAACCTCTGGAGCCACACTTCCACTCCCTGTCGGCTGTTCCTCCTCTCCCTCAGAGTCAGTCTCCACCAGGGGCATGACAAGAGGGCTGTAAAGCACTGTGAAGCTAATATTGGCTCTGAAATGGCACATATTTTCTCCTGAAGCACATGTTCCTTTAGAAAGCAGGCACAAGTGTATTGTTCGACAAAAAATGTTCAAGAAAATATAATCAGTGACAACAAGGGGATGCAAAAGCCTTTCTGGGCACCATAAAAGAAGAAAAAGATATTGAAATCTCATGAGGTTCTGAGATTCTTTGCCAAACATCTTAACTGACCTCAGCAACTGACTTCTCTGGGGTTTTGATGGGAGTTCTGATTCTCTTTAGTGCCATACTGCCAATTTTGTAATTGAAAGCATTCATACTGATAGCTCATTTTGCTGAATCAAGGCAAATGCCTTCGTGCTAAAGTAACCGATGACCACTCAACTTCTGGAAACTGCTAGGCATTCTTATGCCTGCCCTACAGAACCTGGCATTGGTACAAAGCACAATCAGCAGAGACAAAAAATTGGTCCAACGCGCACTTAGACTTAATGTTATGTTGCTCCAACTGGTTTGCCATCTCAGAAATCCTATAATTCTACAGGCAAACTCCCACACTGATCTGAAAGAACTAAAGAAAGATCTTTTCTAGTAAGAAAATGAGAACTGGCATGGTGGAAGCTAACTGATCTGCCACTGCTCTTAATTAGAAAAAAATCAATGGACAAACCAAGGCTATTTAGCTCAGGGGTTGCCAACCTTTTGGACCTCAGGGACCATCAAACTCATAATTTTAAATCCCGCGGACCACTAATATGAATTTTGACTGATGGTGGCTTGTTGACCTTGGTGGGAAAGTTGGTCCTATATTCCAGAGCTGCAATAGTCACAAGACTGGTCCTTTGGTCATCCCGGAGCAGTTCCTCCAGTTCATGGCAGGCTGGTGCACCTGGGTGGAGGAGCAGCTGCTCTGGGATGACCAAGGGGCCAGTCCTGTGACTATTGCAGCTGTGGAATTTGGGACCTACTTTCCCACCATCAGCAAGCCACCCCGGGGCGGATTTCCCTCCCCTGCCGTTGGTCTTACCTTCCAGTTCCAGCTCGCGTGGTTCTATTCAAGGTAAGGTTTGCACTTGGCCAAGGGTGGGGGCCAGCTGGTGGGTGGGCCATGTTGGCTTTGCCACCTTGTGTTCCCACGCAGCCTGGATTAATTGCTTTGGGTGTATGTGCTTTGGGGGGGACATTTCTCTGCGGACCATCAACATTTTCTCATGGACTATTAGTGGTCCCCGGCCCACTGGTTGGTGACCACTGATTTAGCTCACTGAGATTGTCCCTGATATCAGAAGATGTTTTGATACAAGTAGTCCTCAACTTATGACCGGTTGCTTAGCAAATATTCAAAGTTACGAGAAACCTCCCCAGGGCTACTTACAACTCAGCTTTAAAGTTACGATGCCCTGCCCACCCCATGACATAATTGCATTTAGGGCACACAGCAACCAGTCCAGTCTTACATCAAACTGCAATGTTCCATGATTGCATGACTGTGACTTATGACGTTTTTTGTCAGAAACTGGTAAGAACTCCAGCAAAAAAGTCCATTGTGGACAATGGATTCACTTAATGACTATGCTCTTCATTTAACAACCACTGAACAATCACAGTGATTGTCCCAAAGGTGCTTTTTCAGGAGGCAACTGGACTTTCTTGTTTTTTTCTTTGGAGATATTTCACTTCTCATCCAAGAAGCTTCTTCAGCTCTGACAGGATGGTGGGGAATGGAAGGATTTATATTCCTTGCAGACAGCTGGTCATTTGCATGCTTTTAGTGGGTCGTTGAGGCCACTTGAATGACTGTGTCTTCAGGGTCACCTGAGTGGTGCTCCTGGTTCCTATAGTCTGCAATTTTTTTCCTCTGGAAATCCATTCCTGCTCCCACACCATTCAAAGGGTGTTCTTTGGGGCAACCATGACCTGGATGACTGAGAATCTCTACAGACTTTTAGCTATACAATTTGGGATGAACACCCTTTGAATCGTGTAGTGTTGAGAAAAATATTAATATTAATTAATCCTGTGACTAATTAATGTGATGGACCATAAACCCTTTGTCTATAACTAAAATTATTTAAAGAAGATTGGGCCCAGATGGTTTCAAATCAAAGACTTATTTATTGTAACGAGCAGATCAAACAAATAAATATTCAGAATGAACAAATACAGGTGTCCTCTCTTCCTTAAGAGTTCTTAAGTCTTTTAGTTTTACAACTGTTCATACAGTTGGAGTCTCAATGTCCCTCTCCCCTCAGAGAAATGAAATAGAAGAGTCTTACAATAGTCTCTTGCCTAGGATTGCCTTTCCTTGCAGCTTGAGATTATTTTTCTTCTTTCTTGAGACTGTCTGCCTATGCAGCACAGTTTCCTTGAGACAGCAGACAGATAAATCCTCAGAACTGTCTCTGTCTTGTTGGGACTTATTGAGACAGGACAGTTTGCCTTTGCAGCTGTAATGAGACTCTTCAGCTGGGACTGGAACTGAGACTGAGGTAAACGGCAGTTGGTTGTCCCCTTTTATAACCTTGTATCAAAAGGGGGTGTGGTTATCAAAACCAGTGCTTTTGCAGATCTATCTGCGCTGCCATTGGTCCATTTGACTTTTCAGATCTAAATAGTGAAAAGCGCACAGCACATTGGAAATTCTTCCAGCATGTAGGAGCAGGAATGGATTTCCAGAGGAAAAGAAAATTGCAGACTACAGGAAGCAGAAGCACTACTCAGGGGACCCTGAGGGCACAGATAAACCTCCAAGTGCTTCAACGGCCCTCTAAAACAGGGCTGTCCAACTCACATAGTCACAGCTGCGTCACACGATATAGCGGGACTCTTTCCCCCCTTCGCTAAAATGGGCGTGGGCGTGGCCAGCATGGGACGCATCTGGCCCACGGGCTGGAAGTTTGACAGCCCTGCTCTAAAATGATGCAACTGACTAGCTGTCTGCAAGGAAGACAAATCCTTCCATTCCACACCATCCAGTCAAAGCTGAAGAACTTCTTGGATGAGAAACAAAAAAACAAGAAAGTCCAGTTGCCTCCTGAACATGCACCTTTGGGACAACCATGACCTGGGTGAGAATCTCTACAAGCACAGTGATTCACTTAATGACCGCTGCAAGAAAAGTCAGACCCGCTTAACAACCGACACAGCTTACGGCTGTAATTCCAGACTCAATTCCAGTCAAAAATCAAGGAGTACTTGCATCCAGTTTCACCCCAAGGAGAATCCTGGTCTTCAGCTACAAAAATAAGCAATTGTACATAAGGAAGTTATAAACTTACAGCCAGCTGGTTTTGTAACTGCTTCACTTGCTGCTGCAACAGCTCCAGCTGCTGACTTTGTCGTTTAGGTGTACCAGTTGAGTAAGACAGTTGGGAAAGGCTGTTCAATGCTTCCTTTAACTTGGTAACTTCCTTAGACATGTCTGTTATCTATAAAAGGGTAAAAGGAAAAAAACCTTCTTTATTCCAGAGTACATCAAAGTCCTGGCACTGGTGAGTTCTGCTTTAAAGGTAGGAAAACAGCCTTCCTCATCGTCATCATGCAGATGGTATGTTTAATCATCATGTAAAGGTAGCCCTCAACTTACAACTATTTGTTTAATGGCTGTCTGAAGTTACAGCAGCACTGAAAAAAGTGGCAACTGATTCCTCATGCTTACAAACATCATAGCAACACCCCCCTCCAATCATATGATTAAAAAATTGGGTGCTTGGCAGCTAGCATGTATGTATTTATGATGGTTGCACCAATCACCTTTTACAACCTGATTTTTCTGCAAAAACACACCCGGGGATGAACGTCTATTTCAGAGGTCTCCAAACTTGGCAACTTTAAGGCGTGTGGACTTCAACTCCCAGAATTGGCTGAGGAATTCTGGGAGTTGAAGTCCACACGTCTTAAAGTTGCCAAGTTTGGGGACCCCTGGTCTATTTTTTAAAGTCCCTGAAACAAGTTCATGCAAGAGATACTGTACAAAACCATCTTGGAGCATAGGAAACCATTTCTGTATTTACATCATGATTCTGTTATTGGTAACAGATAAAAAAGCCAAAGGAATTGAGCCTAGGCCAGGATTCTGCAATGACCACAAAGAACCGAGCGCAGTAACATCTTTCGAGTAATCAGTGGATGAAGATGCTTCTGGGGGCGCATTTGAACCACGTGAAACTCAGCCAATCCTCATTGATTCAAACTGTTTTATTGATTAATTTATTATTTTCATCTGGATTATTAATATTTATTTGAGTTCCGTTTTACAAATTATTTTCTCATATACATTTTCAACTATATTAAAGAAAATATATTCTTAGTTTAATGTATATGCAGCAATTGCAGAAACAATTGTGTTACAAGCAATATTCCTCCTTGCATTAAGTAATAAAAAATATCTTCTGATGGCCCTGTGGTTTTATAAGGATTAATACTTTAAAAAATATCACATTATAGAAAAAATGGCCACCTCATTACATTGGTAAAATTCTTCACTGATACAAATATTCTAAGAAATGATACATTTCAATATTGTTAATTGAATATATCAGTGCTATAATTAAAGTATTTTGTACCTTTCAATAAATTTGAATAAATTAGAAATTAATGTAATAGACTTTGAGCTTTTGCCTTAGAACTGGCCCTCATCAAATCTTCTCTCTGTCCCCCGTCTATAGTAATAGCTGGAACTCAAATAAATATTAATAATCCAGATGAAAATAATAAATTAATCAATAAAACAATTTAATCAACCGGGAAACTCAGCCAATCCTGAGAGGGATATCAGAATAACTAACCTTTTTATCTTTCTCTTCATCCATTTTTAAGGCACTCTCAGAAGCTTTTTTCATTTTGAGGAGTTCTTGTTGAGACTTTTGATATTGATGAAGTAGTCCTTTGATTTCTTCTTCCCTGGCTTGGAGAAGAGTTTGGACGTTCTCTTTCTCCCCTTTCACTTGGGAGATCTCCTTCCTCAACTGTGCAAGATCAGCAGACAAGGTCTCCTTTTCTTTCATCAGATCCTTCAGCTTGGATGACAAGGAGTTGACTTCATTTTCTGAAGAAGTCCGAAGCTCTTCATACAATACTCTAGGCACCATGGCTTCACACACTGCAGCTTCTTCTTCTAACAACTCCTTCTGCAGACGCTGCACTTCACTTTCTTTATGAAGAATCTGCTCTTTCAGCGCATTTATTTCTTCTTCCATTTCCTTCACTGAGGTCTGGAGAGCAGTAACTACTTGAAGATGTTCTGTGATGGAGACCGAGTTCTTCTTTTGAGTGTCAACCAAGTTTTGGAGTTCGGTCATTTCACTTAACACTTTTGTGTACTGTGTCTTCATTTCCAACAAAGCATGTTCAGCTTGCTCTCTCTGTGAGATGGTGGCCTCCATTAACTTCTCACATTCCTCCAGAGGTATGTATCCTGAACTCAGATCTTCTGGAGTGCTTTTCTTCCTGCAATCTTCAAGTTCTGCCTGGGCTTCTTTGTACATTTGAGAAAGTTCACTAACCTGCTTGTTGAGTTCATTGATCATTTGGTTCTTTGCATCCTTTACCTCTTCAGCCTCATCACTCTGCCCTAATTCCACCTGAGTTTTCAGTCTGTCTTGAAGCTTTCTGATTTCTTCCTGTCCTTCTTTATATTTCTCAATTAGGAACACCTTCTCTTGGTTGATATTTTCAATAACTGAACAATAAGACTTTTTCATCTCCTCACATTCCTCCACAGACATTATACTAGCTGCATTTCTTTCCCTTTTTTCCAGCTTTATTTCTAGTTCCTTCACCTTCACTTTCAGCATTTCATCATCTTCTTCAGCTTTCTTCAGCTTTTCCTTCAGCAGCTGCACTTCTTCACTAGTTGTTTGGGCCTCCTGCAGGTCAGGCTCTTTGCTTTCTGAAGTTATCAGGCCCAGTTTCATTTGTTTCTGGACATGCAGCATCTCCTTCACTGCTTCTTCATATTTGAGTTGAGTTTCTTTGAGTTTATGACTCAGGTCAGAGCCATTCTCTGAAATTTCTGTGCTGTTTAACAAAGGACTCTCCTCCAGCACACTAGGCTGAAGCTGTGACTCCAAGTGCAACCTCTTTGCTTCTGAACTATCTAGTCTCTTCTGTACTTCATCTAAGCTTTCTTGTAACTGTTTAATTTGTAATTCATTAAGGCTTGCTTCTTCCCGCGCCTGTGCCAGAATCGGGGAAGATGTGCTTATCTCCTTGGCTGCTACTGTTGAGCCTTCACTCAGCCTGTTAGTCAAAGCACCAAATTCTGTGTGGGTGGACCGAGAAGAGTCCATTGTGGTGTCTGTGTCTTCTGTTTTGAAGGCTCTTGCCTGCAGAGACAGCAGAGGGCAGTATTCAACAACTATGTCCAATTCTAATGGAATCCAAGAATTCCTTCCCCATCAAGAAAACAAGGAGCTAGATTTTTCTCCCCTCTTTGATCATTACTGGGTCAACATTTGATTTCCACTCAACCAGCAAACCTCTCCCTCCACCCCTCTGCTTCTGCCAGAAGGATGATGTTGTGGTGTGGCTGGTCCCAAGAGTTCCCATTTCCACAATGCAGTCCTGGATTGTATTTCTGATTTCGGAATACTGAAGATAATGATACTGACTGCATAAACCACAAACATGAGGACACAGAAGAGGGGATAGAAACCTGAATGTCTTCCAGCTGATGTCATGGCTAAGTCGCATACCCCAAGACACAAAAACACATATATCCGCCCTTGTGTTTCTCTATGAAGAAGTAGAGAGAAGCAATATATCTGCTAGTGCATAGAAAGAAAATAAATGTGTAGATGCCAAAGCAGAGGACCAAGTTTCTCCCACTGGATCTTGCATGGAGCACTTATCTCCATGTTGCTAAAAGGGAAGAGATGTTGCTTCTGGTTGGTTTAACACAGTAACATGCTTTTCTCTTTGCAGTGCAAGCGAAGATGATTTTCAAGCTACTGCTCTGCGGGAGCGTGTAAATCCACATTTGCTCTCCATTTGCAGCTGCACAGAGAACAGCAGAGTTGCACCAATGTGGGTAGTAGTGAATAGTAGTCAATATGGACTGGAGAGATCCAAGTTCAAGCCCAACCTCAGCCAAGCAAGCTCACTGGATGATTTTTGAGCCTCTCAGTCTCAGTCTCAGTCTCTCTCTCTCTCTCTGTTCTTTGTTGTTGTAAGGGCAATATGAAGGGAGATTCTCATCTAAGCTACTCTCTGCTTTTCAGAAAGAAAAGGGTGACATGAATCATATACACAAATAAGTCATAATTGTGGGTTATTTGTCAGGGAAGGAATGGGGGCTTTACTAGAGGAACTCTGATTTGGCTTCCATTTGTGGTATGGATAGACCAACCGATGGATCAGAAATTTCCAATCCCATATAATTTCTTGAATCTGCAGCAAACTTGTTTTGTATCCTTCAGATTTCAGTTTAATGTTTTTCCATTGCAGCAGTGACATCCTTTGTCAAATTTACCAGTGCTGTTTTGTGCTAGAAGCTATTCCTGAATACATACCTGAAGCTTTTCTTGCAATTTCTTATTTTGTAATGTTAAAGAAGCAACTTTTCCTTGCAACATCTGGAGCAAATCCTGCTGCTCTATTTCTGAACTCACATCCAATAAACTATTAGCACCTTTAAAAAAGAAAAGGGAAAGAATAAGAAAAAAAGCACATTTATGATTTGAATATTCAGTGCAGCTACAATTCTGTAACTTCTACTTAGCAAACCTTTAAAATGAAAATAGACAATTATCTTTTACTAGCTAGCCAATTCTGGCAAAGCTTCATGAAAATCTGACTTATAAAACTGTTTGGCAGCCAGAGCTTTTGGAAAGTATTTTAATGAACTTATGTGAATCTGACAATCTACGAACATTTATCACTACCAAAAAATTCTAGAAAAGTAAACTCAAATAAAACAACAGGTTGTTGGTGGATTTGCAGCTAAGATAAGACAGGGCATGCTAGATTGGAATTTAGATTTAGTGCTAAATTATAACATAAAATTATGACAGGAGCAAATTATGAATGCACTGGGAGGGATCATATTAATGGCATTTAGTCTGCTTAATTTAAATTTAAATTAAATGATACAAATTAAAAATCAAATCAATTTTAGTTTTGGTATTTTGATTCCAGGACCTCTACTATTTCTTCTACAAACTCAAGTATTTAACAGTCCTGTGAGGTTGGTTGGGAGGGGCACAATCAGTGACATTTAGGAATTCAAACAGGGGAGAGTCCAAGAACCAAACCAACTTAAAGCAATAAAGCATAGGGGGAAATAATGAAATCCCTTCCATAGAGTTGTCATGACAAAAGGAGTCAACACAAACAGTACCTTCTTGCAGTGAAGTGGCAAACTTTAATTCTACTATGGCCATAGCACATAATGTACAGTAACAATTATTAGGGGTTCGGTTTTTAGAAGGAAAAATAGAAAGAGACGGAGAAAACCATGCTCCTTCATCTTACCTGCAGTGCTCTCACTTAACCCATCTTTGTAATCAGAGTGAATAGCACTGGTGTCTTCCTGTTGAAAGACAAATATAAACCATGATTGGATTAAAAACAAGACTCAAGTCCCACCGAACTACTCATTAATAAGCTCAAACATCTTTCAAATGGAATGCTCCTCTTGAAATAAACAACCATAACTTTAAAACCATCTTTCAACAATAATTGGTTAAGTGGCAGATGTTTGACTGACTACATGTACACATGTCTGCATATCATAAACTGTTCACTATAATTTAGTTGCTGGTTTTATTTACTTAAAGTTTATGTACCACTTCAGTCTTAGACATCTCTAAGCAGCTTACATTCCGATACCATAAGGAAAGATTAAATAACTATAAATTGACTCAAAACAAACGATTATTACAACAATAATCACTTTTACATTTTTCATCATGCTAAGTAACAACTCTCAGTTAATAACCAATTGCCTACTACAGAGTGGGGATTCACCATTCTACCACCCCTAAACTTTCCAAAATAGTCAGGTCTTAGAAATTTAGCAGGTGCTTAGCAGGGTTGGTGCTAATCTGACGTTGGGAGAAGTAACAGTTCCAAAGGAGGGAGACAGCAATGCAAAAAATATATAGTATCTTGGTGGTCTCTGATGCTAAGACTTTGCAGAGATGAGGCTCAAAGAACAACTTCCCTACTAGATCTTATTGGTCCTTATCCTGGTCCTGAGCCATTTATAGGTTTAAAGATGACAACCAGCACCCCAATTTACATCTAGAAGCAAAGCAGTGGCCAATGGAGTTCTTGGAACCACTGTTACATTGATGAATGGGGTAGGTTGGGCCATTCTTATGTACTTGAGCTGCTTTGTTCCCATTTTGACAAGTTACCTTGGGTATTTGGTACAGAAAGTTGAGATAGAAGTGCCTTCAATAAATAACAGCAAAAAAAAAAAGAAGAATAAAGAAAAAGTAAAATTCATTGTTTAATAAGCAACATTATTTAGGCAAAATGTCCCTTTTAACAATTTTTGTTTTCACTCCCGGAGGAAATATGCTAGCCAAAGTAATCATAAAAGCCAGATGATTAAAACACTAAGATGCTCCTTGCTCTTAGCTAAGTCACGTGTTGTGAAGTCACTTGGATTTCTGCAGTGGATGTTATCATTAGTGCCCCTTTGAAGGAAATTCCATTAGGCCATTTGATGTGTGGCCATCCTCCCACAAGCAATCTCCCATTGCAGCCTTAAGTGACTCATTTAACTTCATGGACAGGTAACATTTCAGAGACGACTACAAGCTGGAATTCTCTAGTTTTATCTATTTCTGTCTGTGCACCTTGCACAACAGCGAACTTCTCCCTAACTTGAGCTAATTAAATACTCTGTCACATTGCTCAACTCTCTACAACAGCGTTCCATAATCAGGTGCCCCTCAAATATGCTGAGCACGCGACTCATTCCTAGGGTGCAACCAACATATCTGGAAAGCCCAACAGGAGAGGCTGTCCTACAAACAGGGCAATGTTTGGATTTCATTTCAAGCAAGACTGGGGGATAAAAAACCCAGTATACCTTGGATCCTCGTAGGGCGAAGAGCTGGCTTTTCCCAGATGTTGGGGTTGAAGTTGTTGCCTGAGATGAAGAACTGTCAGCAAGCTGAAAGAGATGGATGCATTTTAGGGACACAAATTTCCTCTTGCTCACAGAAGTCATCGTTGTCTGTTAGTTAGAGATAAGCAGGACTACCCAGCTCTCATTGTTTGTCGGCAGCAGGCATGCAGTCAAACAATCGCCTGAGCAACCACTCAGTTTAATATTAAACTTTTTGTTAAAATGCCATGGGCTCCCATGTGCAAAGCTGCTTATGCATGCCTAAGAACAAACTTCAGCTGATGGTTAAAAGGCAACCCAACAGCCTCAGAGGTCACTCTTATAAGCTCCCGTAGTCTAAACTTAGGTTCCTGTCCCATCTCAATAGATCTCTCTGCACACTGGCAATTAATATGTGATATTTTTCCCAACAACAGGCCGTCCCTATTTCTATTCTGATGAGAACTCACTCATGATACATGAGACTCACATATTTAAAAAAAGAGAGAGAGGGATTTGCACCAAGCAAATTTAACCAGATCAATTCCCAACAGGACATTCCTCCACCATCCCTCCCTCTCTATACATAGCAACCCGTTGAAGCTGGACTTGGTTGTTTACCTGGATAGGGCTGATGGGAGGAGGTGGAGGGGCTTTGCGTTTTTTTGGAGTTCCACTTCTTTCTGAACTTAATTTAGAGGCTTGATCATGCTGGAAGTTTCACAGGCCAGAAAAGGGAGGTCTGTTAGTTTGTTAGTAAGGATTGTGTTAACAAGTTATTCAACGACATTAAAAACGCACACACATTCACGCCTTGCCTTACTGCTGTGAGGATGTGACACATGCTTAAGCATGAGCTCACCCGGCTTCCTTTTTTAATTCAGGCCTCTGTATATTTTGATGAAGTCAATAAAGGCACACACCCCTCCCTGCTGAGCCATGTTTTCAGAGGCTATTCACAGCCTCAAGCCATTTGTCAAACCTCCTGATCCCTGCCTTGCCTGTCCCAGGACAGATAGAAAGAGACAGGCTATATGCTCTGAGTCCTGTTCCTGAGCCATTTTTTTTGAGTCTCTTGGATCATTCCACATGCGAATGCACATGTGCGTGTGTATCTGTGCAAAATATATCTTTATCTATATCTATCTATCTATCTATCTATCTATCTATCTATCTATCTATCTACCTACACCTATCTCTATCTCCAAATCTCTCTCTATTTCTCTATCTCTCTATCTCTACCTATCTACCTATCTCTATCTCCAAATCTCTGTCTGTCTGTCTGTCTGTCTGTCTGTCTGTCTGTCTGTCTATCTATTCCTCCCTGCCTCCCTGCCTGCCTCTCTCTCTCTAAATCTCTCTCTCTCCCTCCCTCCCTCTGCAAAACATATAACTGAACATTCTGCAGGCCAAATACTCAGTATCACCCACAATCTTCTTCCATCTCTGCCTACCTGCCTTCCAAACCTTTTGTAAATTTGGAATCCACAAAATAGGAACAGAGGAACTCAACATAGCAAACCAATAATGGATAACTACGACCAATTGGATGTAACTGATACCAGCCCTACTTTAGAAGCTGTACATGACTTTCAAAGGAAACAGGACCATTTTCAGCAACTTCTTACAATTAGCCAAACACATCCCTGAAAGCCAATAAAGTTTGAGCAGCTACTTCAGGATTTGGCTTGTTACATTGAAATGGTTCCAAAACATCATTAAGCCAAGTAGATTATAGTTTGTTATGTGAACAAGTAGAAACTCCCATTCTGCTTCTTCCTCCAGATTGACTGCAAGGAGATTAGAACATGTTTTTTTCCAACTTTATTACAAGAAGGTCCAAAAATGTTCAAATGGGTTAAAACAGCCTTCTTCAACAGGATGCCTTCTACATAACTTTCACAGTGTGGAAAATCTGCAATAAGAATCTTCCAGCTGCAAAAGATGGCTAAATGCATAGACTGCTTCTTTTAGCTGTTCCAATGAAACTGTCCCAGCTTGAATCAGAGAAGAGGGACTCACACAATTGTTTAACACACACGTTGGATAAATTTCCAGAAGCTCTATAAAACTAAAAATAATTTTTCATCATGATTTTAATTCTTAGGCATTTGCTTATGCTAAATGTAAAGTTTATCTTTATTAAGCCACTTTCTTTTTTTCTTTCTTTTTTACCTGCTTTGACTTGATTGGTGACTTGGCATCTGCAGAAAAGAAAAGACTCCATTTAAGTCAACTGAGATCGCTAAGACACATAAACCAAGATCCTAAGCTTAGTATTATTTAGACAATTCCCTGATTCAGTATAACTTGAGGTGCAAATGGACATGTTCGGAGTTGGGGTCCACAGGATATGTTCAAAAAAGTCAAGATGGAAGCTACGGAGGTGCAATAAAACAGGCAGAACTTCAACTTTATTGTTTCTCCTTGACTATTTTTAATCATATCATATAGACACCTGTTTGGAATCCTATCATTAATTTACAGCAGATAAATAATCCTGCTTATATTTTCAAGCCTTCACTATTTTATTATGCAGACTGAAAGTGTGAAGGAAGAAGCAATCCAAGTATAACACCAAATACACACCATACTCCATGGCACTTAATTACTCTGCTGTACACAAAGAAGAATTATGTACATACATAAGAGGGCAGAGTCAGCATCTTTTCTTCTTCAGACAGACTAACAAGGTTGTTTCTTTAGAAAAAAAGCTTAAGTTTATCTGCAGATGCAGAGCTACCCGGCTTAAACAGACTTTAAAAGCACAGTACAAAAAAGAAAACTTAACAAGGGACACCCTCAATTGGCCTATTAAATATTCAAAACATTGAATTGAGGGAGAAGAATCCCTCTCCAACAGGAAGGAGGAGGAATGGATCAGAAGAATTAGAAAAGGGTGGAGGGAAGGAAGAGGCAGACAGATTAAAAGCTGAAAGAGCCATCTTTTAGAGCAGGGGTCTCCAAACTTGGCAACTTTAAGACTTGTGGACTTCAATTCCCAGAATTCTGGGAGTTGAAGTCCACAAGTCTCAAAGTTGCCAAGTTTGGGGAACCCTATTTTAGAGAGAGGGGAGGGGTGGAAGGTACATAACAAAGCATGTTCAACCAAGATATAAAATCTTCATAGTTGTAACCATTGTTTTCACAGTCATTAGTTTACAATTTGGGTGCTTGCCAACTGGCTTGCAATTACAACATTGCAAGCAGCAACCTGTGCTCAAGGGTTTGCCATTTGTGACCTTCAATGCTGGTCTTTGACTAGTGGTCAACGGGGAAGCCAACAGAAGTTCATAAATGGCGGTCACTTGAACATGGGACAATGTGACTGCATACACCACCTATTTGGCGTCGTCTGTGTATATTTTAGGAAGTGTTTAAGAAGCATGCACATACCAGCATGTTGGACCATTTTGGATTGAAGGAGACTCTGAATTCCTGTATTTTCAGACAGCATGGAGTAATGTAGGGCATTGTGTCCAAGTGCATCTGCCAAATGTATATCTGCCCCTTTACGGATCAGGATTTCTGCAATGCTCAGGTTTCCAGCTTCACAGGCCAGTATCAAAGCAGTTCTACAGAAATTAAGAAGACTAACCATGAAGGGGAGCATGAGCCTGTGGCAAGGTGATGCAGCCCCAGAGTAACTTAAGATATGTGATACCACCCCAGATCAGCCTAAGATATGTATAGGCTGATATGATATCATATTCCTGTATTTTCTGATGAAAGATCATTAGGAAATCTCATGGCTGCTATAGGATAAACTGGACAACCAATATAAGCAAACAAACTCTTTTTCAGAAGGAGAACATGACAAACCATTTCTGTTTTGTTGCCCCAAAAATGATTAGATGAAAAATGTGCAGTGCCAATATTGCCTTCCTCATGTAATTCTTTTCTAACTTGGAGCCCTCCTGTTGGACTACAACTACTATAACATGCTGGGTACAGCTAATGAAAACTCTAGTTCAAAACCTGTACACAGGGAAAGGTTTCATGCCCACATCAGTGCCCAGCTGGACAAGATATCTCTAAAGGGCAAAGTCCTATCTATCTACCATTTTCTTCCCACCATGGCCAATGAGATGTCTTTCAGAAACCCAGAGGAGAGCAAGTGAAAACCAACATGTCTCAACAGCTACTGTTAGAACAGGGCTCCCCAAACTTGGCAACTTGAAGACTTGTGGACTTCAACTCCCAGAATTCTCCTGGCTGGAGAATTCTGGGAGTTGAAGTCCACAAGTCTTAATGTTGCCAAGTTTGGACACCTTTGTCTAGAAGCATGCTAGAACAGGGGATTATGCTGTATATGCCATGATTATCAGCAATTAACAATCTTTATCCTCTGTCTATAGATTTTTGGCACTACGTTCCTTTGTCTATTTTGCCTCTGATGATAGAAACTACAGAGAAAGGACATGGATAGCTACAAGCTGAAACATTTTCCACACACAGGCTATGAGAAAATGTTTCTTGCATATTTCACCAGGGAAGTTGTGCCTTATATAAAACACGATGTACTACTTCATGTATCTTAAAAAAATATAAATATATGTTGTTTAATTACATTGAAGCCTCAGGAGAAGCTTCAGTGGGAGAACTGAAGGAATATCAGTATTTGTCTCACAGCAAAAGAGTAAGATCCCCCTTCCTTCTTGATTAAGGAGATTGGCAAATATTTGGAAAAAATACAAATTTATCTCTTAAGGTTGATTCTCATGTAAATCTGTTAAATACTATTTGTCTTTTGATTTCAATCCTCCTCTACAAAAAAAATTATTCTGATGGAGTAACTAGACACGACAGAGTGCTAGTTACTGCTAAAGAAGATGGGGAACATGCTATTTAATCCTACCTTCTATTTTTGTCCCGGAAGTTGACATCTGCTCCATGGTCTAGAAGGTATTTGCATACTTCAGGGTGGCCATTTTGTACTGCCAGGAAGAAAGGCGTATTTCCATCCTGGAGGAAAGATTGAAACAAATTATACCCTATTAATTATTTAATTGAACTCAAAAAATCCAACACATTTATAACAAGATGTGTACCACGGAAGTTGGAAACATCCAGAAACTGGAAACAATGGGATATAATGAGCCACAGTGGTGCAGTGGTCAGAGTACAGTACTGCAGGCTACTTCTGCTGACTGTCAGCTGCCTGCAATTTGGCAGTTCAAGTCTCACCAGGCTCAAGGTTAACTCAGCCTTCCATCCTTCCGAGGTGGGTAAAATGAGGACCCAAATTGTTGGGGGCAATATGCTGACTGTGTAGACCGCTTAGAGAGGACTGTAAAGCACTGAAAAGCAGTATATAAGTCTAAGTGCTAGCGCTATTTCTGTATCCTTATTTAGCTGTGTAGAAACTCTACACACTTCATCAGTTACCAAAAGTCTAGTGCAGAAGTGGTCCTGCTGCCACGTGCCATGTGCAACCTTCAGCCCTAGGATTACATATATTCCTGAACCCTTCACTTGCTATCTTCAGAAAGCCTCTTAACTGCAGAAAAAAATGGCATAGGTTTTTTTGGTCATTTTGCATATATATCACAACTGTAGCCTAAACCTAACCCCTAAAATAGATGTATTATTTAAAAAACAAACCAACAAGAAGCATTCCAATAAAAAACCCAGAGCAAAATGAAAAATCTTGTCCATGATATATAGCTCCATATCTTTAAAATCTTATCTCAGTTATCTTTTGTACCCAAACGTTACATATCTTCAGGGATGGGATGCTACCAGTTTGGCCTGGTTCTATAGGTAGCTCTGCAGACCAGCAGACACCGAACTGGTTCGGTACGATGACCTTTTGGTCGTCTGTTTTGCTCACCCGCCTGCCCGGGCTCTTGGCTGTCCTTTATTTCCTGCTTTTTCAATCTCAGCTGCTTTGCATGGCACAGCTGAGGTTGAAAAAGCAGGGTTTTCAAAGCTGTGCAGCGCTTGTCAGCTGTCCAGGTGGCATTGTTGGATGTTTTTTTGCAATTGTTTTACACGCGTGTACAACATACTCTGACCGAACCAGTAGTAACACTGGTTGAATCCCACCCCTGCATTATCTTCCTTGTAACGAAATTTATCCTATCCCTTGTTATAATTGTTACCCATCCTACAGTATGGATGGAAACATCCAGTCAATTTAGATAGCTCGGACATGGAATAAAAATACCATAAATAAAGAGATTATAATGGCAATAGTCATCAGATGGAAATAAATATGACCCACGACTGCCAGTTGTTATACAGCATCAAACTTGCCTCTCATTATGAAACTATTGCAATGTTATCTTTTTAATACTTAGATGAACATTTCTCATTAATGCATTCTGAATTTCTGATCCTGGTACAGAACCAGATATCAAAGTAAAAACTAGCTGATACTTTATATAGCTGATGGCTTTTTTTTTACTGCATGCTTTCTTGTTAATAACAGCACTTCTGAAAGTGAAATGAGTGGATATAAATATCTATGTTGGGGTATCTTCAACTGGACATGCCTCTTTGGCTCCTTTGCTGCAAAAAATAGTAGAATAAATAATGCCAAAGAAGAACAGCTGACTAGGTTTTAATAATATTTCAGGAACTGAAAGACATTACAAGCTTAAAAGGATACAAGAATTGCCAATGAAATAATAATTACATACCGCATCTTTGATGTTAATTGGACACTTGTGTTCACACAGGTGCTGAGTTATTTGAAGGCAGCCAGAGGCAGCTTAAGTGGGGAGGAAAGAATTGTAAAATTAGATCTGTAGTATATACTCTTAAAACTCTCCTTTTTGTCAGTTTGTAACCTTTAACTGAGCAAAACAGTGTGTCATAGAGCAACAATTTTTGAAACAATGCACCTCAAGCGGGCTAACCTAAAGAATGTGTCTAAAATCTGCGACCTGTAATCCTGTAAAATTAAAAGTTGGTGAAGTTGTGGTTTTTCAGGGCCGTTGCATTCTTGCTATCAGTCACATCCCCATGACCATCATTTCCAATGCTCCCTGTCAGCTTCTCACAAGGTAATTCAATGGGGAAGGCAGCAAAAATTTGTAAGTCACTCCCATTTCCACTGCTATTTTGCCCATCTGTTGTCATTCTGCTTGTCTATTTAGGTAGAGAAGTATCTCTGAAACAATGGCCCAATGGGTTATCTCGTTCTTTTTTAAAGCCCTTTTAGAAGGTTGCTTCACTGTGGAGCTGCACCAGTTGACTATATTTATCACATTTTCATGGTCTAGCCCAGGGGTCTCCAACCTTGGCAACTTTAAGCCTGGCGGACTTCAACTCCCAGAATTCCCTAGCCAGCTGGCTGGGGAATTCTGGGAGTTGAAGTCCGCCAGGCTTAAAGTTGCCATGGTTGGAGACCCCTGGGCTAGACCATAATTTGTTGCTAGAGCTATGCAGTGCTTCAGATTTGAAGTCAAAAGGATGCTCCAGAGCATATAGCACATTAATGTAGCAGCCTCATGTTTTACCAGGATAGTGCAACTATATAATGGCAATCATGTGATTGAAGGACACAGCAAACATTGTAAGTGGCCAATAAATTTAATAAATAAATAATATTATCTTTTCATCACCACTGTTATTTCAGTCCTTCACAAATCGTCAGTAAGTTAGGACTACCTCCAGGGTGGGACTCAAAAATCCCAGCAACCAGGCAGCGAACCGGATGCTGGGTGGGCGTGGCCTACTGGAACTTCCAGGACAGCCATTTTTCGCCTTTCCTCAGAGTCCGGAGGCTTCCCTCAGGCCTCTGGGAGGGCGAAAACTGTCTCCCCCAGAAGCCTGTTTCCAGACTTCCAGAAGGCCAGTTTTTTGCCCTCCCAGAGCCTCCATGTAGACCCTGCACTTACCTGCATCCAAAATGTGTTGCGTAGGGACTCCTGGGAGGGGCAGGGTGGGCAGGGCCAGCTGGTTGGTTCAACTACCAGTTTGGGAAACCAGATGTAAATTTAACATCCGGTTTGCTCAAATCAATCCAAACCAGTAGAATCCCACCCCTAACTACCTCTATCAGGTTCCATTGGAAATTTACTCAGCAAACCTCATTCAACCCCATCTTTACTACGGGAATATAATGAAAGCAATTAAGATAATTAGTGACCCGATGTAGTCAATTCAGTCTTACCTTTCCTGTTTGTCAAAGTTCTTACTGAACTTTAAGCAGAAGGAACAAATTATACTAGATTTATATTAAATGGGTGGAAGCAAGATGATTATGTAATACCTGCATAATGTAAAGCGGTTTTTCCAGAGCTATCTGTGTTCTCTGCTGGACATTTGGACTGTAGGATGAGAAAAAAGAAGCCTTAGTAAAATAAGAACATGAAGGATTTTGAAAGTTAGATTGCAACACTGTATGGGAGTAAAATTTTTGGTGTGAATATCAAACTATTTTTGAGATTTATCCAGGATTACCTAGATGTTCAGGATGAATTGATCTGAATGTTTTTAGAAAGGGATTAAATCCATTTTGCAGACTTGATCATCCAACACCGCTTCATTGCAAGACTGCAAGAAGTGAAGCAATTTGCTTTTGACTGGTTGAAACTTAGAAAGAACATGTCAAAAACAGATGTGAGCAATTAAGATATTAATACAGGTTTAATAAAAGAAAAAGGTCTACCTTTGACTGAAAAATCCATTTAGATTTCCAGCAAAAGAAAAATAAATGGACAAATGGTGCTGTCAAGAGATTTTGGTTCTTTAGGAAGTCTGCAGTGTTTAATGTTGGGTCTCTAAGGAAAATGTTTAATGTTGTAATGGGTTTGTTCCAGCATGCTTTCAGATTGGACTGGCTACAGTGCTGGAATTTCCTGAAGATTTCTTATCTGAGTGTTAACCAAGTTCATTCCTGCTTAACTTCTGAGCACAATGTCAGTTCTGAACCTAGTAGGTGGTTTTATACCTCCTGTACATCAGTCGTACCCAAAAATGCTGACTAAAGACTATGGTTAGTCTACTGAATTAGAAAGGAGGGTAGATATTACAACATTAGACAGAAAACTGAACTCCATTCACAGGAAACAATATATTGGATCTCATTTGGTAGTGTACCACTTTGGGAAAAGTGGAAAACTATAGAAATCTGATATCAACATCTAATTGCACGGGTCTATGCTGGAATCCAACCAAGAAGATTTTCCCACCCCACTGTAAAAATAAATAGCTTGATTCATGGCTTAAAGCTTTGCTATCAGATGTGGTTGTGAAGAAACTGGACAACCACTATTTTCAACTAACAAATCTAGCACTTTCCACATCAAACAATTTATTTGGGCAATTGCAGCTCTTCTTATTCTCTAGCCTGACATCAAATAATTCTTGTCAGATGTTAAAAGCCAACATTTACCACTTCCAGTACATGCAATTATATGGCATTTTATGTGAACTGTACCCACTAGATCGTACAAGCAAGAAGAAAATGTAGAGCAGGCATCTTAATGAAGCACCATTAAACTGTGGTGCAAAGAAAAGCAGCAAACAGCCATATAATCTAAGGATCTCCGACTCACAAGCCCAGGACTTACAATAATCCAGTGATTTAGATGGATCCTGTTGCAAACGTTTAAATCCATTTAATTGGCTGCTTACAGAGAGAAGCTTAATGTAGGCTGGCATTTAGTCAGAAAACCAGACGTGTTGGGGGTGGGAGTAGAATAAAGCACCTCACCTGAAGAAGTCTCTTGACGCAGTCAACATGGTTATTCTTGGCCGCAAGATGCAAAGCATTGTGCCCTATGTAAATATTTCACAATTATTTCAGGCTTACTGAAAACAGCACTAAAAATGCAATGAATATTGTTCAAAACCTTAGCTTGACGTACTAAGTAGGTATGTCTTTAGATTCAAAACTCTGAAGCATGCTGATGAAATAAAATCTACCTATCTACTTATCTATCTATCTATCCACCCATCTATCTATCTATCCATCCATCCATCTCACTTTACCTTAAACTGCCCATCTCTCTCACAGAATTATAGGAGGAAGCAGACCCAGGCATAATCAACAAATGGACTAATATTCTCTTCCCTACCTCCAAGATTAAGTACATATTACCATCAAATGAGAACAAAAAATATCTGTCTTCATCAATTTGTACCTTAAACCTTGCTTAAATGCTATGTATACATCTTACAGAAAGAGATGGGCTTCGGAGAATCTGAAGGAGTGAAACCAAAGAGCAGGCTATAATTTGGCTGCAGAAAATCTGCCCTCAGATTTCAGTATTTGCAGAATGTGGGTTGGGTAACAGATATGTTGATTCCAGTGACAGTAATCATAAGCTGCATTTAGTTTGTTCATTAGATGTATATGGCCATCCATCTCAACCACATGATTCGTGGTGGTTTGCGATATTAAAAATAATAAAGCCACATTAAAAAAATCACATAAAGTATATAGCCTGCCAAGAAAAAACTACGAAAACATCATACAATCGACATAACCAGAAACATCATACAATCAACACAACTAGATGATGGGCTCCATCAGAAATCCAGGGCCCTGGGTTCAAGCACAGAACCAAGTCTTCAAGGCTTTAAAGTTGGGAACAATCTAATCTTTAAAGTTGGGATCAATCTAAGATGGACAGGTGTCATGGCACAAATAGTTCTCCTCCTGGGCCCTACCAAATATACTTCCTAGCAGATGGGACCTGGAGCAAGCCCCTCCTGGCATACCAAATAGTACTGAAAGAATCAACCAAGGAGAGATAAATTGGTCTGAAGCCCTAAAAATTATGGTGTATGCCAAACAAAACAAAATAAACAAAACAAAACAAGGCTGTGGGGTAGAGCAGAATACAGCTGTAGAACTTATGAGCAGGATGCTTTAATAACCAAGTATAGTTCATGCCATTTCTGGTTAAGTCAACTGGGGCGCTTAACTTAAGATACTGGAAAGCTGCTATTAATCAGAATACAAATATTTACCGGAAACAGAACAATGATTTAGCACAATGCAGCCTTTCTCATTCTTGCATTTTCCAGAAGTGTTGGCTGCAACTCAAATGTTCAATTAACTGCAATGTGAACTCTAGTCTAACATACCTGTGCAGCACTAGATATGGGAATGCTAAACTTATCTCCATACATCCCTATACATATACAAAACATCCATGCGTCAATTCAACCACACCCGCAGACTTGCTTAACTTTGCAGTATTCAGATGTATTTAAGTAACATGGGATGGGTTGGCTGGCAATGAATGTACCTGGAGGGTACTATACTAAAGAATGTAGAAGTCCATCCTTCAAAGTAGATCAGACTAAGGAACCTAAGGAATGAAACAAAGTCTAATACTACTTTTATTGTAAATTCATAGTAAATTTTATTGTACATTTATGGTACTAAAATCTTGCAAGTCAGAATGTGCCTCTCTCTCCTTCTTTGTGTGAACTCAGAGAAGCTTGTCTGAGATGTTTGTATACATAACTGATCAGCCTGGGCTCAGGTTTAACAGATAACAGATAATCAGAGTTGGAAGGGACCTTATAGGTCATCTAGTCCAACCCCCCGTCCAAGCGGGAGACCCTACACCATTTCTGACAAATAGCAGTCCAATCTCTTCTTGAAAGTCTCAAGTGATGGTGCTCCCACAAATTCCGAGGGCAAGCTGTTCCATTGGATGATTGTTCTCACTGTCAGAAAGTTTCTCCTTATTTCCAGGTTGAATCTCTCCTTGTTCAGTTTCCATCCATTATTCCTTGTCTGGCCTACAGGTGCTTTAGAAAATAGCTTGACCCCTTCCTCTCTGTGGCAGCCCCTCAAATATTGGAAGACTGCTATCATGTCTCCCCTGGTCCTTCTCTTCACTAGACTAGCCATGCCCAGTTCCTGTAACCGTTCTTCATATGTTTTAGTCTCCAGTCCCCTAATCATCCTGGTTGCTCTTCACTGTACTTTTCTAGAGTCTCAACATCTTTTTATAATGTGGTGACCAAAACTGGATGCAGTACTCTAGGTGTGGTCTTACTAGGGCTTTATAGAGTGGTATTAGTACCTCACTTGATCTTGATTGTATCCCTCTGTTAATGCAACTTAGGATTGCATTAGCTTTTTGGCTGCTGCTGCACACTGCTGGCTCATATTTAGCTGGTTGTCCTCTAAGACTCCAAGATCCCTCTCACAGTTACTGCTATTGAGCTTGGTTTCACCCTGTCTGTATTTGTACTTTTGGTTTTTCTTGCCTAAGTGTAGGACTTTACTTTTCTGTACATTGAATTTCATTTTGTTTCCTTCATCCAACTGCTGCCTTGGCACTGATTCTTCCTTCTGTTCCTCAAAGCCATTCCCTCTGCTTCTACAATAGCTATGTCCCACGAAAGCAAAGAATGCCAGGGGACTATGCCCATCTGCGCACATGCATGCATACAAACGTCATATCTTTTCACATTAAACAGATAATTTGAGTACCTGTTCCATCCAGAACTGTAACTTCTGCGCCATGTGTAATCATAAGCCTGAGACATTCACTAAATCCTTTAGAGGCAGCAAGATGGAAGCTGAAAGAAAGAATTATGTCTTTAGCCACTTTCATAATAAGTGATAAGAAAATGTTGTTGGTGGATCACATTAATCTTTGCCTTAGAAAGAGTTTGCTTGAATAATATATGTATCTCCTACTGTGATTCTAAGAACTCAAAGGAAATGTGCTCCCAGTAACATGTAAATTAAATTGAAAGACATTACTGAATGCCTCAGGGTCACCCAACACAATTCAGAGCTAAGAAGGGACATGAATTTAGGTTTCCCCAGGCCCAGTTTGACCCACTTAACAGAATGATGCTCATAAAAAACATCATAATGAAAAAGCTTAGAGCAGATGCCTCTCAAAAACATTCTTAGTACCCTATAATAAGCACTTTTGGAAGCTTTTAGGTATAATGACTAGCAGCTAAATGTTTAATAAAATCAGTGAAAAATAAATAAACCAGTTAGTAATTTTCAGTATAATGAAGACCTGAATCTTAACTCTGATGATGTGTTAAGACCACCAACTTTGTTTCTAGCCAAGGAGAGAAATTCACTCTAGCGTGAGTTAAAAGTCTTCCACATTGTAACATTTCAAACAGGGAGAAAAAAAGATTATATTCCTACAAAAGTCTAAGGGGAGGGGAGGCCTTCGGAATAACTTATTGTTAAAACTTTTTAAAAACCAGGATGTTTAGGATTGTGAAACGCCTGCTCTGACCCTAGTTATAACAGCAGATTAAATAATACTTGACATTTCAACATTACAAAAACTCACAATTGAAAAGATTGAAAAGATCCATTGATTATAGACTTCTGGAATCTTAGGGGTCCTAAAGAAATACACAATTCTCTGCAGAATTTTGGTATGTCAGAAATAAAATGTTCATATAACCAGAACACCTCCTCAACTGGCAATCAATACCCAGATAAGCAAGGGTTAGCTCGAAGATTAACACCAGACAAACAATCAAGAAGTAAACATTACATTAATCAAGGAACTACCAACTCAGATAAACAAGGGACTATCAAAGATAAAACATCACTCCCACCAATACTGGCAGGTCAAGCTACTGTATATAAAACAGAGTAAACTCCACTCCCCCCACTTCCTTGCAGATGTCTTCAGTGCAAACAGAGCACTGATGATATCTGGAAGGAAATAACCAAGTTCAGAGAGCACCACTGATGTATATACAAAGATAACCAGGATGCTGAAACTGTATGGCAGCACTACATACTTAGTTCTGATGAAACCTATCATTCTGAATATCATAATCGTCATTTAATGACCCCATAATCCCTTGCTGGGTAGAGTCTGGGCAACTGAATGAGGCTAGCAGAGTGTTTTAATGGCCAGATGCCCTTCCTGTTGCCAATGCTGAGTTTTGTTCAGCAGATATATTCTCAGGGTGCCCAGAGAGAAAAATATCTGCCTCTACCTAGGATCGAACTCATAGTCTCCTGATTATGAGGCGAGAGTTCCACCTCTAAGCCACCGCACCACTCCAAACCTATCATTCTGAACATCTTGTTGTCAAACCAATTCTTTTCTCCAAACAGATATCGTTATGATTTCTAAACTATCTTATATCTCCTTCCGCCGTGAGTTAAAAACCTGGCTATTCCAACTAGCCTACCCGGACTGAGGGAGAATGGAAGAGGATTTTGAACATATTTCAAATTATCCTAACCAGCATTAAGATCTCGACTTTGTCAATCATTTGTTTAATTGTATTAAATCTATTTTAATTGTAAGCCGCCCTGAGTCCCTCGGGAGATAGGGCGGCATATAAATCAAACAAACAAACAAACAAACAAATAAATAAATAAATAAATAAATATGCCGAAGCTCTCTCAAAATAGTTTATGTTCACAAGTAAATTTAACTCCAATAAAGTGTCAAGCTAAAATCTGGTTTATTTTAAAATACTGTATATGCTTCTGCAAGTAGTCCTGATTTTGTGACCATTCACAGTTATGACAGTGATGAAAACATAATTTTCTGGCCAATCATTGCATTTGCAGGCCTGTAAAGCAAAGGGAAGTTGAATGTTGATAGAATAAAATATTTGTAGCTCAGGGTTGACCTGTGGGATCTTTGATGCCACCTGAGCTTGCTTGTTTTCTTTAGAAATGTTTCCTCAACTTTATGGTGTCAACTGTGGTCACTAAAAACTGGATTCTTGCTTAATCCAGTTTCCAAATGGCTATGTTAATTTAATTTGTGGTAGAAAGAATAGAAACTCTTCAGTGTTTTAACCTGTATGCCTCACAAACATTTTTCAACTACAGTCCACCTCTTCAAATTCATAGAACGTAGTCTTCATCATAGGCATTTCATCAGCCCCTCAGAGAGAGTGAGTATTATGTAATGGCAGCAATTTTGGCACCTGTTACTCCATGGGAAATGGAAGGGGTTTTTATGTCTATGGAGATTCTCAGTCATCCAGGTCATGGTTGTCTCAAAGGTGCTTTTTCAAACAGCAACTGGACCAGGTTTTTTTCCCCTTAAGGAAGAAGACCTTTCACTTCTCATCCAAGAAGCTTCATCAGTTCTGGCTGGCTGGTGGGGTGGGGGAGGAATGAAAGGATTAGTTCTGACAGGATGTTGGAGGTGGTGGTAGAAGGATTGTATTTCTTGCAGTTATCTGGTCATTAGTACTCTGAGAGCCACTGACGCCACTTGGGGGCAATGGCTCTCAAGGAATGCTAACATGACTGCAAAAAAATATAATCTCCCCCCCATACCCCAAAATCCTGTTAGAATTTATCCTTCCATCTGTCCTACTTCCCATTCAGCCAGAACTAATGGAAGTTTCTTAAATGAAAAGTGAAACATCTTTTTCATCCTCGAGGGGAAAAAACATAGTCCAGTTGCCTTTTGAAAAAGTACCTTCGAGGAAGAGGGTTTTGTTATAGAGAAATAATTTATGGTAATGCTTCTTCATGTCTAACTATTGCTCTGGTTTCCAGCACACACGACATGGTGAACCTGGGCTTGTGAGAACCTTGTTTTTTAGTAGTTTTCAAACATGAACAAAATTCAGCCAAGCAACTTTGTGCTATAAACAGGTCTGTACACAAACGAAGGAAATCTATGAAATAAATTAGAACTCACTGAAAAAAATGCTTTATACTGTTTATGAGAAATAATGACCAAGAACACAAACTTGTTTACCACGATACCAACAGGAAGAATTTTTAAAACAGTTTGTTCCCATGAAATGTTCCCTGAACTATTTAAATATGGATGGTTAGGGAAAAGACCACGTCCTCACCAACAGCCCAGCTTCTAACTTTGGTAAGACAGAACACAATATAAATTTCCTAGCAAAATAAAATATATTAGACTCAAAAGACATATGCAAGATAGAGATATTTTGTCATAGAAACGTGCAAACCACACTTCAGGAGAGTTTATATTTCAGCAGCATCTGCCTCAATTAAAATACTTGCATAGCAACAGTTTGGCTAAAGCAGTGACAGATTTAATCTTCATGCCAACTTCTCTGTTTGTGAAAGAAACTGTGCCAAGTGTAACACATTTCACTGTAATGAATTTTAGAGACAAACAAAGGCTGCTGGTAAAATGTGCATAATATACATGAACTTCCCTTTCTGGAATTTAAAGACCAGGTAAAAGGTTCATAATGCAAAAATTATTTGGAAAGCCACATAATGGATAATGAAAACTATTTTCGCATCATAGAGTAGGTGGTCTAAAGACCTCCTAACCAGATTTATCAGTAGAGTCAAATTACTGATGAGAGCTGCCAGAGATTGGGTCACAGAATGCTTTGCTGCAGATGCTTGGGAGAGCAACCTCCTAAAAAAAATATTAAAATAAAATCTCACATCATCATGAAATCTTATTCCTCAAATAAGAATTTTAATTTATTTTTTTACATAAGATTTCAGTCTCAGGATGAGATTCTCAAACTCTATGAGATTTTAGAATCTGAGGGGTCCCTGGTGTTATCTCAACTTGGTTGTTTTTTGGCACATGTTTCATTACCCAAACTAGGTAACACCAGTGCTGGTTACTTAGTTTGGGTAATGAAATGCCTGCAAGAAAACAACCAAGCTCAGAGATCGCCAAGGAGCTCTTATTTCAACCCCGAGCCACAAATATTTTCCTTTATTGGTGTTTTAGGAACTATTTCAGCTCATGGATATGAGCTGATGATACACAATACGCTGATGATACACAGCTGTATATCTCCACCCCAAACCAGATCAGTGATGCCCTCTCCGTGATGACTTGCTGTCTGGATGCAGTACGGATCTGGATGGACATGCTTCGACTCAACCCGGCCAAGACTGAGTGGTTGTACATACCGGCATCCCGGTCCAGTTTGGAATGTCCATCGTTGACCATAGGGGGAGTGGTGTTGCCCCTGTGGATAGGAACCTGGGGTCCTCCTGGATGCGCGCTGCTCGGTTGGAGGAGCAGGTGGGAGCCATCACCAGGGGGCCTTTGCCCAGGTCGGCTGGTTCGCCAGCTTCGCCTGTTCCTGGACCGGGATGCCCTGCGTACGGTCACTCATGCCCTTGTTACTTCGTGACTCGACTACTGCAATGCTCTCTATTTAGGACTGCCCTTGCATACCATCCAGAGACTGCAGCTGGTGCAAAATGCGCGGCGGTGATGGGAGTTTCCCGGTTCTCCCATGTTAGCCCCCTCCTGCGCTGCCTACATTGGTTGCTGGTTGCACTCCGGGTGAGATTCAAGGTCTTAACTTTAACATACAAAGTCCTACATGACATGGGTCCTCATTATTTAAGGGAGCGACTGCTACCGACATCGAATACTAACCGCCCTGTGCGAAGTCATAGACAGGGACTCCTTGGGGTCCTGTCGGCCGGGCAATGCCGGCTGGCGGTCCCCCGACGATGTGCCTACTCTGTCGCGGTCTCTGACCTCTGGAATCAACTTCCCTTGGGGCTCCGCCTGGCCCCTGACCTCCGCACCTTCCGCCATGACCTGAAGACCTGGTTGTTTAACCAATCCGGGCTGTGACCCTTGGGAGGGGTGGTTTAGGTTTCGGATTGATTTTAAGTTTTGTATTTTGTAATTGTGTTTTGGGACTGTTTAGTTTAATTCTTTTTTAAGTATTTATTGTTGTTGTTTTATTGTGAGCCGCCCCGAGTCTTTGGAGATGGGGTGGCATATAAGTCCCACTAATTAATAAATAAATAAATAAATAAATAAATAAATAAATAAATAAATAAATAAATAAATAAATGGATGACACTACTTCTTCCGACAGCAGAGAAGGTGATCAAAATTCACCAAATCAGTTGATTTCCTTGGCAAATGAACTTTTGTGGCCACAAAAGTTCATTTATGTAGAGGGAAACAGATAGCAGTTGCTACCAAGACCCTCAAAAGGCTACCAAGCATACCACTTGCTTCACATTAACTACTGATTAAAATATATTTATTTGCAATAGCATCATATGAAAATTACGGTAAACTAACACATTAACTATAGCAGTATAGTTTCTCTGACAGAAAACAGCATTATTTCTTCCCTCTTCTTTGATTTTTCCTGATGCGATGCTTCAGACTCTTTCAAGAAATCAGGATTAATTTGCCAAAAACTTCTTCCTGATGTACCTTCCCTGCACAGACAAATGAAATTGCAGAAATAAAGATGCAATGATGTCAACGCCTCTCCAGCAGCAGTGATAAAACTAGAGAGACCAAAACCCCCACAAACATTTCTTATCTCTCCTAAAACCATAACAAACTATTTATCAAAGCAGAGGCCCTTTGACAGCTGCCATGGAGACGGATCCGTTTTATGTGCTTGTGTCATTTCAAGAGAGGTGAATGCCTTTCGCTTCCTCTCTCGCTTAAAGTCTCCATTTGTCCCATAACTTCAGAAAAGTCAATTCTGCTAGGCTTCTAATGCAATTATGACTCAACTAGGGGATGCAATAACATGGAACTGATCTTTCTTAGGATCAGTTTACATAAGTATCTTCCCCCATTCCTTGATCATGGTGTGCAGAGTTGTCTCACTCATATTAAGAGAGTAAATTAACTAGAGGTAATCATCAACTTACAACAGTTTGTTTAGTGATTGTTCAAAATTACAGCGGCACTGAAAAAAGTGACTTATGACTCTTTTTCACAGCTATGGCCTTTTTAGCATCCCCATGGTCATGTGATCAAAATTCAGACACTTGGTAACTGATTGATATTTACGATGATTACTGCGTCCCCAGTGCCTCTTGTGATTTTCTGTCAAGCAAAGTCAATGGGGAAGATTCACTGGGCAACCGACTTAACAGTTGCAGTGATTCCCTTAACAACTGTGGCAAGAAATGTAAAATGGGACAAAACTCACTTAACAAATGTATCACTTAACAACAAAAATGTTGATCTCAATTGTGGTCATAAGTCGAAGACTACCTGTACAGCTAACAGACTCCAGCTCAATTCAACATTTTTCATTGGCAGCCATTTGGATAGATAAGAAGGACTAGGGGTGACATGATAGCAGTATTCCAGTATTTGAGGGTCTGCCACAAAGAAGAGGGGGTCAACTTGTTTTCCAAAGCACCAGAGGGCAGGACAAGAAACAATGGATGGAAACTAATCAAGGACAGAAGCAAACTGGAATTGAGAAGAAACTTCCTAACAGCGAGGACAATCAACCAGTAGAACAGCTTGCTTAAAGAAATTGTGAGTGCTTCATCACTGGAGGTTTTTAAGAAGAGACTGGACAGTCACTTGTTTAGAATGGCATAGGGTCACTGCTTGAGCAAGGGATTGGACTAGAAGACTTCCAAGGTCCCTTTTCCAGCTCTATTCTGATTGATTGATTAAAGGGCATTTCCAATTCTATGATTCCAAGCAATTTGCATCAGATTTTAGGTCAGGGGTCCCCAAACTTGGCAACTTTAAGACTTGGGGACTTCAACTCTCAGAATTCTCCAGCTAGCATAGCTGGCTGGAGAATTCTGGGAGTTGAAGTCCACAAGTCTTGACGTTGCCAAGTTTGGAGACCTCTGTTTTAGGTGATCATCTGGCAGACACCCAAGCTTCTGTATTGCCAATTGGAATAAGGGCAAGAAAGTTCCGTTTAGGCTGACAGAAAAAAAAATCAAAGCAGCAGGTAAAAACAACAATCCCAATTAAGACCAAGCAAAAATGTAACATGATCCAGTACCACGTTTGTCCCTATAGTTCCACCATAACTATATAGCATGAATAATTTTTAAATTCAAAAAATTCTACTTCCTTATAGACACAAGTAAGACATCAGAATGTCTCCTTGTTCACCAATCATCATTGTCTACATTTCAGTAAATCATGACTGCCTATTAACAGAAATACATTTCATGAAAACCTCAGGCTCCCCACTTCCTTCAATGCACCTGACAAGTTCAAAATGTTTTACTACCAATTGCCTGTGATTTATGGGAAAGAAGGAAAGGGAAAAGAAAGGCTTTGAAATTAAGATATTCCTTCCTCCAGAAGGAGAAGCAGGGAGGAAAAACATACATTTGTCTACTTCCAAATAATACATTCTCTGTTAATATATTAACAAATTAATTCAATCTCTTAAAAATAAATTATTGGGGGTAGGAGGAAGGAGAGCATCTAGATAAAAGCAAAGCTCTCTGTGCAGCCACATGAACTTAGGTATGTATTGTTTTAGTTATGAGGCACACAACTAACCTGAGAACATGTTCCACTTTTACTTTAGGAAAAGATTAAAAAAAAAACCAGGATCATGAGCAGGTGGAACATCTCCAGAAACTTGATTCCTAACTACAGGCTTAAAATAAAAAAGAGAGGCAACAATTAGCACTAATCCTGACAGATCCTGACAAACAGGTAGGAATGCTGCCCGGCTAATCCTATGTAGTTTTCTCTAATTTATTTTCCCCTTTAACCTGAACATGTGGAACTCTTTTTTTTTTTACTAATAACCTGGGAGGCAGCCAACTATTTTCTAAAAGGACTTATGGAGCTCAGAGACATTCTTAGAAATAAAGGATGTTCCAGAGATTGGTGTTTTGTTATGTACCCTGCCAACTTCCAATACATTTTTTATTAAGTTTATTACATTTGTAAATGTATAGGAGTCTCTTGGATACCATGTGAGATGCAAATGGAGACACTGCTGCCCTACGAGTTTCAGTATTATCAGTCCATGGGAATAAGCTATTTCTTGTTCCTGGAATAACTGGAAATTTTAAGAAAGAGATGCTTTGCATTGCCATATCTAAGACTGACAAAAGTTGCAATGATTATGATTTGGTGCTTTGCAGGTATCTTTCCTTTCAGAGGAATTGCAGGGCTCTAATTCTGTCAGCCCTACAAGGTAGACCAGACCAAGAAACAGACACAACTTAAGCTTCAATCTTTTATGAGAGTGGCTACCATAAGATAATTTTGCAAGTCTGAATGTGTGTGCTTCCTCTCTTTTTGAGAATGAGATGTTTGTCTGAGATATTTTCAAATATATATAAATAAATACATATATTGCCTTGGCAATGGATCTTCCCCTCTTCATCAAGGCCATCCTCCAGGTTCATCTTCCTTAACTTTCAAATATTTTTACAACCCTGAAATGGATTCTAATTGCAGAATACATAAAACCTGAGTCTAATTTTTAATCAGACTGCAACGTGAGACCTCAAGTGTTGGCCTTTATGCTGGGTGAGTTTGGTCATTTCCAGCACCAACATTTATGACTCCGTTTTAAAAAAGAAACTTGTAGCACAAATTTCTCTTCCTACTCTATTCTTTTTAAAGATAGTTTAGGAATCAGTGGTGATTACAGATAATCCTCAACTTATGACCTGTCACTTAATGATTGTTTGAAGTTACAATGAAGTTTTAAAAAGCTACTTATGACCTATTGTCAAAATTATGTCTGTTGTACCCTTTGTAGCACAGTTATATAATTGCATTTCAGGCCCTTGGCAACAGGCATTTAAGGACTGGTTGCAGCATCCTGAGGTCTCATGGGTGCCACAGAAAACACCCATTGAATAAGTTGGATTTACTTACTGTCACATGAGTTACAACCACTTTACAACCATGGTGACTTGCTATACAATTGTTATAAGAACAGACGTGGTGTCAACTTATATCTAAAACAATTTACAACCGAATTGTGGTTGAAGACTGGACTGCAGGTATCCAATCACAGAAACTCACTTGGTAACTCTAAATCAAATATTTTCATCCTAACTTTTCTCACAGGGGTTGTTGGGAAAATTGAAGGAGAACTCCCATATTTGCTAGCCTCACATTCTGGAGCAAAGGAGGGATATAAATCCAAGAAATAAATCATTAACACCAGCTCCATTCAATGAATTCTACACTGAATTCTCTTCCAGCTTCCAATGAAGCATTTTTTAATACTTCATAGATGATATACAATTAGTCCTTTTACAGTAGTTTCAGGCAATAATTTAAAAAAATGCTTGAAGATACTCAACTTCCTAGAAAGAGCCAAATTTGGTCTTCACCTACACATGAAAGAAGTGGTGGTGAGGCCCCTTCTGAAGAAGCCTGCCCTTGACCCAGCCACGTTGAACAACTTTCGTCCAGTCTCCAACCTTCGCTTTTTAGCGAAGGTTGTTGAGAGTGTGGTGGCCCAGCAATTGCCACTTTTCCTGGAGGAAGCGGACTACCTGGATCCGTACCAATGGGCTTCCGCCCGGTACAGCACGGAGACAGCATTGGTGCTGATCGATGATCTCTCTAGGGCTGGGACAGGGTTTTCCTCTGTCCTGGTCCTGTTAGATCTCTCAGCGGCTTTCGATACCATCGACCATGGTATCCTGTTGCAATGTCTTTGGGGGTTGGGAGTGGGAGGCACTGTTTTACAGTGGTTCTCCTCCTACCTCTCGGGACGCTTGCAAACAGTGTTGGCAGGGGGGCAGAGGTCGACTCCAAGGTATCTCACTTGTGGGGTGCCCCAGGGGTCGGTCCTCTCGCCCCTCCTGTTCAACATTTATATGAAGTCGCTGGGTGAGATCATCCGTAGCTTTGGGGTGAGTTATCATCAGTATGCTGATGATACACAGTTATACATCTCCACCCCAGGCCACATCAGTGATGCTCTCTCCGTGATGTCCTGTTGTCTGGAAGCGGTGCGGATCTGGATGGACAGGAACATGCTTCGACTCAATCCGGCCAAGACAGAGTGGCTGTGCATACCAACATCTCGGTCCAGTTTGGATATTCCATCTTTGGTCATGGGGGAGGAGGTGTTGCCCCCCGTGGACAGGGCACGGAATCTGGGGGTCCTCCTGGACTCACGGCTCAAATTGGAGGAGCAGGTGGGGGCCGTGGCCAGGGGGGCCTTTACCCAGATCCGGCTGGTTTGCCAGTTGCGCCCATTCCTGGACCGGGATGCCCGGTGCACAGTCACTCAGGTGCTCGTCATTTCCCGACTCGACTACTGTAACGCTCTCTACCTAGGACTGCCCTTGCGTACCACTCGGAGGCTTCAACTGGTGCAGAATGCGCGCGGGTAGTGATGGGAGCTTCCGATACTCCCATATTACCCCTCCTGCGACCTACATTGGCTTCCAGTTGCCCTCGGGTGAGATTCAAGGTTTTGGTATTAACATTCAAAGTCCAGCATGGCATGGGTCCAGGTTATTTACGAGAACGACTCCCCAACATCAAATACTAACCGCCCTGTACGGCGCACAGATGGGTCTCCTCGGGTGCCGTCTGCGACTCAATGTCACTTGGCGGCGACCGGGAGGGCCTACTTGTGGCTCCCACTCTGTGGAATCTTCTTCCGCTGGAGCTCGGTTGGCCCCGATCTTCGCACCTTCCGCCACGATTTGAAGACCTGGCTCTTTTTACAATCCGGGCTGTGCTGATTCTCTGGGGGTCGGTTTTGTTTTAACTATGGGTTTTTAACTTTAATTCGGCTTAATCTGTTTAATATGCTTTTAACTAATTTATTTATTGTTGTATTTTTTTAGCTGTGAGCCGCCCCGAGTCCTTTTTGGAGAGGGGGCGGCATATAAGTCGAATAAATAAACAAACAAACAAATAAATAAATACATGGGGGCTGATCAACAATGTTCCAACCCTAACCCTATTTTAAGTTACTTTAAAAAGTACATGTAAAGGGCTGATTCACATGTGGTTAACCATAATTTCATTTTACATGGAGCAAGAACATCCCTCTGAATAATATGAATTACAATACTTTCTGCCCATTTTTCATAGAAGCCAGACAGCTTAGTTTAGTTAAGCATACTTGAAACTGTTATTACACGTTAGCAACAATTTACAATAAACTGCAATCAAACCAGAAAAAGCACAGAGTTTGAACCTTGTTTGTTTAAACATTGGGTGAAGGGTTTTGTTTTTTTAAATGTGATCTGTGGTTCATATATAACAAGCTAGGAATCCAGTAACTAAATCTAAACTCTGATTTATGTTTTGTAAAGTAACCTTAATGCCATTTCTAATTTGTAGAGCAGCTATGCTGCTCTCTACACCAAAGGAGAGAAATGGATTAATCAGCTTACAGCCTAACAAAACGTTATAGATTTGATTATTTTTGCTTTAACAAAAATTATATCAGAACATGAACCTCTAGTTTCAAATTGCCTTAGGAAACAAAAAAATTGACTTGTTTTTCTTCCAATTTAACGATCAGGCGACTAATTTACAGCTTGGTTTTTTTTCCAGCCATGTTTGGCAAATGCTTGCCAAAAAAAGGGCAAGGGCAACTGAAAGTCCTCTAACAAATATTTTGTGCTTAAAGAGTGATTCAAGATTAGCATGAAAAAAGAACACCCTATTTAAGGTATTCTGAAGCTTAATACAATTTTTCCAAGGTGCAATTTAAACCAAGTGTTGTGTTATACCTCCACCACCCATCCAGCATGTTTGATGCCAAGATTGGCTGGAGCTTAAAAACATCGTGTTGGAGAAGGCTGGGTTAATTTAGAGCTACAATATATACTAAGACATTCTTTGTATAATTTTTAGAGTTAGATCTTGGATGAAGTAGGAAGATCAGTATTACCTGATGTCTGGTCCTAGAAACACTTCTGAAAAAACCTCTCTTGGTGACATCTGTTTACGTATAACTAGTCTTCAGAGAGATTCAGAAATGACTCACAGATTTGCTGGAGTTCTGAATCGCTCTGAAGTTCAGGAGAAAGTGAGAAGATAAGTGCTTCATCCCTCTTCCTTTTCAGTTCTTGGTACATATCAGAGAATTGGGGAAACAAATGGTCACAAAACACACATATACAAAAAGCTGCTGAGAACTGAGCTTAACCATAACAGACAAGCTTCTTGTAAATCATCTCCATAGGTACAAAGCTATGAAAGAGGATAGGACACTGCACAAAGTTTTCCAGCATCCACATGAGGAGGAGTGATGTCAGACTCAATATGGCTTCTACTGGACAACCCTGACTGAGATGAATTATTCTTCAAATTAAGAACCCGCTTCTACAACAATTTCCTGAATAACTGGGGGAAAAAAATCTTACTGACATCAGATAACTATGCTGTACATCACTGAATGGACTATTATTATCAAGTAAATTTATTGCTCACTTTTCTGCCAAGAAATTTAAGGCAATGTATTCAGTTTCTCTGAATTTTCCCTCACCTGTGTAGCTCAGGTCTTGAATACACCTATCTGCAATGAATGCTGTTTATTAGAGGGAAAATATTTCTTGCTGTAAATTGGATGGTTTGTATTGTCTGATTCAGCAACCTCCCTTCCAAAACTTCCCAACTCAGGGGCTTGCAAATGTACTGGAACTAGTTACAGAATTCATAGCCTGGCACTAGCATCTGTATAAAAAGACTCAGCCCCTGAGATTGTGACGATTTTATGGGCAACTTTTCTGAAGAATTCAGTCCAACAAAAGCAGCATTTCTGCAGTACTAGTAATTTATGAATTAACCTTATTTAACCTGGTGGCGAAGTCCAAGAGAGAGGGACTTTGATCTTTATAATCCCAAAGCAGCATAGCTATGCTGGCTGGGAATAATGGAACTGAAATCCAATACATTTGAAAACTTGTAGGCTGAAGAAAGCTGTACTTCTCTCTCTGTAACTCCAGAGAATTACAGAACCATTGAAGAAATTATGGAACGCCCATCTCATCCTATAGATAATATACAGTATTATAGAAAGGAAAAAATAAAATTAAAAAATATACACAAAGATATCTATGCAAATGACCATTCAGCCTTCTCAGTCCCATTCCAGTGGAGAATGAATGTGATAAAAAGCAGATTAAAATCACTATATAGATCAGGGTGGGCAAACTTTTTGACTCGAGGGCCACAATGGGTTCTTAAACTGGACCGGAGGGCCGGAACAAAAGCATGGATGGAGTGTTTGTGTGAACTAATATAAATTCAAAGTTAGATTACTTCATGTAGCCTTCTGGGAGAGCAAGAGAACCCTCCGCTTTTTTGGCTCCGCGGGCCCAGATAGAACAGCCGAATGGGCCATCCAGCCCCCGGGCCGTAGTTTGCCCACGGCTGATATAGATAGTCCTTCAGTATGACCGTAATGGAGCCTGTTCATTATGGTCATGTGTCATAATGGTTGTAAAATCAGCCTGTCATGTGACCGATCTGATTCTACCACCTTTTTTTGTGGAGGTAGTTAAGCCATTCACCACAGTCATTAAGTAAATCCACAGTCATTAAGTGAACACTGCAGTCGTTAAGCAAACTAATGGTTCACTATGGGTGCGGTTTTCCAAAACCTGGAAGTGCTGGTTTTGGGGAAAACTATCATAAACAACCCAGTCACATAAGTGTGAGATGCTGCAAACGGCCATAAATGTAGCTGAGCTACTCAGCATCCAAAGCTGATCACATGACCACAAGGTGGCCTGATTGTCAAAATTTTGAATCTGGGTCCTAAGTTCCCTTGCTGCTAAAAATAGAGGAGCAAATGGAGGCACTCTTCCACCTGAAACAAGATTATAACAAATAGCACAACTACTTTGGAACATGAGTCACAAAATCACATGAATGCTCTTTCCCATTTTGGACTCTAAAATTATGTAACTCAAGAACCTGCTGTGTTTTCATGACAACCAAGATCTATTGTCTAAGATGGTTGCTTCACTCTGCCGATGGTTAATAACAACATCCACTGTCTTCAAAAAGCTTTCACCTTAACCCTGCAGATATTTGGGACTATCACTTCCATCATTCCCAGCCTGAAGTCCAATGCATGACGCAGATACATTTAAAGGTAGCTGTTACAGGGTCTAGGACAGGGCTCCCCAAACTTGGCAACTTTAAGACTTGTGGATTTCAACTTCCCAGAATTCATAGCTGGCTGGAGAATTCTGGGAGTTGAAGTCCACAAGTCTTAAAGTTGCCAAATTTGGAGACCTCTGGTCTAGGACAACTCGCAACAGCCAACTAGCCATGGTCAAATCACTGCGGGACAACTCATCAAAGCCAAATTGCTTTCGGTCAACTTGCCACTACACAAGAGTTACACTAATATCAAAGAAATGGCAGAACAGAATCATTAAAGAAAGGATGCAAAACGGAGGACAAAATGAAATGTGAATGACAAAACTTAAAATAATTTTTAAATTAGCTTAAATAATTAAACTGAATTGTTGGAGTTGTCCTGCAGCAAATTGGCCGTGGCAAGTTGGACAGGGTTAGTTTACTTGGCTGTGGCAGGTTGTCCCATTCTGGCTGTTACAGACACTCAATCCATTTCCCATTTTCTCTCCTCTTAAACATAACAAAAGGATAAGTAGGTCCTGTAATGCCATATTATGATGTGGAGGAAGCCTTATTTGGGAAATTTGAAGCTACATTAGAGCTTTCAAGTTCAGGTCACTCAAAGATGTAATTTCATTTCTTCATCCAAACAAAAACTGGACAATGTAGCAAAAGCAAATCCAGAGCAAGTGAGAATTAGCCAAGAACATGGCTCTGTAAACAAAGTGAGCACGCTCGGTTTTTCAGCCTCAGACTTTGCCGTAAATTGCCCAGAGTCATCTTGTCTTGGCTGCTTCCTCCTTTCCAACCCACTCATATTCAGAGGGCTTTTCTTTTATCAAGGGACTTGAAACTGTAAGCTATTTCTGAAGTGTCCAGTGGAATCAATTATATCTGTAGCTTTCAGCATTAGAACTATTTATATTATTTTAGTCTTTAAAAAAAGAAGGAAGAAAAACACCACACACTCTGCATGAGCTATCAGAATTCAAACTGGAACACAGCTATCAGGATGATGAGGGCGAAGCTCCAGATTGACACAAGTACTTTTTTTTTTAAAGCAAAATTAATTTTAATGTTATTCAATAGAGACACATTCCACATCCTACACATATCTAAAAGTGAATTAGCCTCAAGGCAAAAAGAATGGGCTCTATTTATTAAGGCAGTGCAGAGATCCAGATCTGAAGGGAAACATGATTTGGAAGATACTTGTTGAAAATATCTTAAACCAAATACATTCCTAGGCCTGTGTGTCAGCTGCAGAGGGAGCTGTGGGAGCCCAGGAATAAACACATCTGTTGAAGATGTTCCTGGTAGGTGCTTCATATGCTCCTAGGCATACTCCATATCACTTATGTTTCTGCACTTATGTTTATTAAATTAGAACTTTTGCATGAGGCTAGTTTGAATGCATAAAAGAGGAAGTGCTAATGGAAGAACACGCCCCTAACCATCAAGCCTTCGTTTCTATGTCTCTTTAGCTCAGTGTTTCTCAACCTTAGGAACTTTAAGATGAGTGGACTTCAACTTCCAGAATTCCCCAGCCAATCATGCTAGGTATGCGGATATAGGCGCCACATATCTTAAAGGTTCAAAGGTTGAGAAACATTGCTCTAGCTACTTATCTCCGTGGCTCCACTGTGTTATTGGGTAAATAAGGAGAAAGGTAATATTGGAAAATATCGTGGAGGTGGGGAAGGAACAAAAAATGCCAGAAGATCATCTCATCTCATTTGAAAACATGTGTCTCATTTGTTCTTTCAATGATACTTCTTCTCATTTTACAAGCATGGCTTGGGTCTGGGGTACTTGCAGGAGCGCCTCCTACCAGCATGGAGGTCCAATCGCCTAGTACGCTCCCACAGGCAGGCCCTCCTGGGGGTGCCGTCGCCCAGACAATGTCAGTTGGCGGTCCTCCGGGATGGCCTTCTCTGTGGGGGCGCCCACCCTTTGGAACCAGCTACCCCTGGAGCTACGTCTGGCCCCTGACCTGCATTCCTTCCGTCGCCATCTAAAGACTTGGCTGTTTTCACAGGCCGGCCTGGATTGAGCGGGGTTGGGGATTTTAACATTGGGATATTTTAAAATTTTATAACTATTTGGATTGATAAATTTTGGAATAATTTTATATATTGTATATAAGTTTTTGTGTAAGCCGCCCTGAGTCCCCCCGGAGATGCGGTGGCATAAAATATAAATCCAAATAAAATAATAAATAAATAAATATTGTTCCAACTAACTTTTTACAGAATCCAATCTAAGGAGGATCTATCCAGTTTGGGCAACCAAAAACTCAAGTTAAATATAAATGGGATCCAACCTGGCTCCATCACTGGGACTAGAGGTTTAGGTCTTCCGAGCTTTCGGACTCATCCTGGAGCTCATCCTCAGGGAACTTCTCTCTCACCAGAGAAGTTTCCTGACAATGGGCTCCAGCACGAGTCCAAAAGCTTGGAAGACTAAATCTGTGGTCCCAATGACTGATCCAGATTGCGTCCTGTAACATAATCCTGGAACATGTATACATCATCATCATCATCATCATCATTATTTATTAGATTTATATCCCGCCTCTCTTCCCCCATCGGGGAACTCGAGGCGGCGTACAACAAGATAAAAAACAGTTGCCTATACAATATAAAATCAAAAAACTCACTCATACCATCCAAACATACACGAGGGAAGAACAAAGGTCTCAATTCCATGCTCTCCAACAAAGCCAGGTCTTAACGGCTTTGCGGAAAGCAAGTAGATTGGGGATGGTTCTAATCTCCAAATGCCTTCATTCATAAACATAAATGATCTGTTCAAATATAAGTGGGTCATCTTTTGATGGCCAAGTACTCTAATGCAATTAGGGAGAGAGTTAAGGACTGTAGCAGTTGCATCATGGCTCAAAGGGGTTAATTCCAACTTCTAATTCCAAGATTTTCATCCCCACTCCTACACAAACTTTTCCCCACCAGCAGGGATCGCTTTTTTGGTTGCAGTTGCCGGTTTTAATTGTCCTATGACTATTTCTCCTTACATTTCAAGTTGCAAAGTGATGGGAAATGAAGTTACCCAATTTTCATCAATTTGGTATCATAAAAGTTAGTAGCGCTAAAGTAGAAAATCTGCAGGTTTAACCAAATATCCTTCCCTGGACTCAAGCATATAAATGATATAAATTCAACTGAGAAGGTGAAGTCAACTTACGCAGTCTTGCCCTCACTGTCATGCTTGGTTGCATTGGCTCCCTTTTTGCCCAAAAGGGAAGCCACTTTCTCCAGATCTGCATTCTCCACAGCTTGGAGGAGTCGGTCATCATTCTTATTCCACTCATGGGTCTGTAAAAGAAAAAAAAAGTTTCAGGGGATTAAGAAGGTGAATGAAGTATTCCTTAAATTGTACTTAGGTTACCTGTTGCCTTCATCCTAACCCTAAATAACCATGGCCTGCACATGTCCTTGCATGGGACAAAATTGTCATGAGAATGACAACTATCCCTCTTTCATATTTATCTCTGGTTATGCTAATCACAATGGTTAGAAGTTTATTATAATGAATCTTGGTTTGATTAGTAAAGCCTTCCTCTTTATCTCCTTAACAGGATACCTTAGTACAAAGGTACTATTTTAATCTGTAGGAGTTTTTATTGGGAAGATTATAGGAATTGACAGTCCTGGATGACTAAGTATGCAACCTAAGCATTGATTTTCTCTTTCTTTACATCCATTTCTTGTTTAAACTTTCTATACTGACGACAGCAATGGGACATCAACTTAATTTGATGTCATGTTCTTGGGTAATTGCAGAAAATTGCACCACCGTTATTGTTAGCTGAGCACTGGATTTCAGTGTGGCAATTTGGAGAATCATCAAGGACCATAAAAAACATTTTCAAGCTAATTACCTTTACATCCCTATCTTAAGGTTACACAGAACTAAATCATAATAAAGAAAATTACTTCCCCACAATTTGTTTACAGGCAGTATTTGGGAAGTCATGATACTGCATTTTTGAAAGCTGAATCTTGCAACAAATCTGATTTTTTAAAATCTTTTGATCCAGAAGAATCCACGGGAAGTAGATTGTCAAAACATGTTCGGGAAGCAACTTCCCATGTACTCTGGCCTTTCACAAGTTGGTCCACATGGAAAAGTTAAGGGTGGAGATGCCTTTGTTTGAAAGCATCTTCAGTTCACAAAAACAAACATGAAACCTACATTAAGCTCAACCTTCAGAAAGAAATGCGCCCTTTGGTGCCTTGATCCAAGTTGGGTTTTCTATAAACAGAAGGCAATGCCAATCTTTCATAAGCAGAGACGTTGTAAATATTTATACTAATATTTCCACCATCACAACATTCAGTGAGACAATGTTGTTTGACAGCTTGGCTTGACTTTAATCCATAAGGGAGTTTCCATCACTACTAATGAACTACAGATTCTGTTGCAGTTGCAACAGAAATGAACTACAAATTCTGTTGCCAATCCTGTGGCTTAAACATGAAAGCCAAAACCTGAAAATGAGAACGTTTTTTGGAACAAGATACTATGACCCAGCTGCTGAGGTTCAACTTGGTCGTTATCTCCAACTATTAAAATGTAGAGCAATTAATGAGCTTTTTACTGGAATTTGGGTATCTGTGTGAGGAAGTCACTCTAGCGGAATATTCTGTGTCTCTTCCACCTGCTTCATTCATTAACTTATCCACTTCAAGACTACCTAATTCCATATACCTTATTGAGCACTTTTGCAGCCCCTCAACCTCCATCAATGATTCTGCCAGTTCTAAAACATGTTCTATATTCTGGAACAACTTGCCACTTGGAGTTAAAGTTGGGCCTCTTTTTTACAACCAGTTTAAAATAAATCTTTTTGCTCCAAGTTTCCCCCCCGCTAACTGCTTACAGAATTCGTATGCTATTTTCAAATGTGTTAAACAAGAGCTTTGCTTTTAGACTATCTAAGCCACTGGGATTAGGGGGCACATAAATTTGCCAGATATATTAACCCTGAGACAAAGATTGTTGTTTTCTTTTTTATAAGGGGTTCACATATCCTCTCCAAAAATGAACCAAGGAACATATTTGCTATTATTAGTTTGGTGACCAGAACATCACATGTATTGGTTATACGGGAAAGCCTTTCATTTTAAATGAGAATACAGAGAATTGTTTTCCTACCATTTGAACATCCTCATGTCTGATGCAAAACTCAACAGCGCTTTTGTGCAGCTGTTGATAAAATTAGGATCGCCAATATGATCGCCAACATCCGATGAAGGATATGGCACAAGAAGAAAAAGTCTGATGCAAAGCAAGCATTTGTTCTCTTAAGCTTTCAGAAGCCAAGCAAGTTTTTAATCAACTCTGACGCCAGAAAGGAAGAAAAAGGACCCAAGAGGAGTTTGCTCTCAATCCTGTACTCTACAGGCGACATTAAAAGCTCAATTGATGCTTCCAAACTACCACTTTGCTAGTACATTCCTTCACATCTCTACGACAACTCTGTTTCTAATTGTTAATTAGACAAAACAGTGCATCTTAGAGCAACAACATTTGAATCAAGGTTCTGTACCTCAAATGCGTCAAGTCAGAGGTGTCAAACTTGCTGCGAAGGGGAAAAAGTTGTGACACCTCACATATCATTATATCATTGCAGGTTTGATGCTCCTGGGTCAAGTTAAACAAGCAAACAAAATCCAGGACCTGTTATTCCCCTGGAATTGAACTGAATTGAAATTTCAAGGATCTTCAGACCAGTTGCATTTGCAAACTTGTGGTTGCTGCAGGGACCACTGTGGTCAATAGCAATCATGTGATCCTGATTTCTGGCTTTCCCTGTCATTTTCCTACAAGCAAAGTTATTGGAGAAGCAGCAGGAAGTCAGACATCACTTCTGCTCCTGTTTCCTTTTTGGCTGACCATGGTCCTTCTGTTTACCTCTTCAGGTAAATAAATATGGACAAAGAATGACCCAGCAGGTTGTAGGTTGTCTAGTGTAGGGTATCTCTCTATTTACATCTAAATAAATAAAATTGGAAATTTCCTCTTTGGAAGGTCTTCCCAATCCCCACAGATTGAATCTGTTTGGTCTTCAAGAGCTGGTGGAATGTCACGGCTAGGTTCATCTACAGCAGTGATGGCGAAAAGGTCACGCAGACATCGTGCATGCGCTTGTCGGGGGCGCGCTCCAGAAAAACAGAACTTCCAGGTTCTAGCGTGCATGCGTGCCCGACGATCAGCTGGCCGGTGTGCATGCGCAGGCCAGTTTTTGGCATGCCAGAAACCCAGAAGACAAACAGGCAAGGCCACCCGTGACAGGCGACATGACTTCACATGCCACTTTGAGCACGTGTGCCATACGTTCACCATCACGGACCTACAGACTCTTCAAGGAATGATCCTCTAAATATTCTGGATAGGATAAGTAACCTATTTGGGTATATTTTAGTTAGCAACATGTAGTTTTGATTTACAACTAACCATTTCTGACCAGATACTATAATAAATGTACTAAACTGGAAATTGGAGTTGATTTTCCCAGCCTAGGGTGTAGCCTTATTCATATACCAGTCTGCCAAGTATATCGTCTTATCATTTTTTCAAGGAAAAAAAATGAAAAAGACTCAAGCAGAGCCTTGTCCTCAAGAGAGAAGCACAAAATCAGGTAGAATGTATTCACGCCAAAGTTTAGTCATTGTAAATGACTCACCTTGGAAATGCATAACAAAGGGTTGACTTACTTATTTCTGTCTTACTTCTTACTTCTGTCTTACTTCTGTGTCAGTACCTTCGGTCTTGTGACCTTCCCAGCTAACCTTTCGTCTAGCACAGGGGTTTCCAACCTTGGCCATTTTGATGGACTTCAATTCCCAGAATTTCCCCAGCCAGCTATTCTTAAAGTGGCCAAGGTTGGAAACCCCTGTGCCAGCAGTTCCATATTTAATCATTCTTTCTTCTATAGAATATCTTGAAATTAAAATTATGGAGCAACTTATTGACCAAGATGGCAACTTGTGGCCTGAGGATTGTATGGAGCACCCTCTGTTTATTTTTTTTTTTTCAAAAATGGTGGAAGTTTTAAAACTTTTTAAAATACAAAATATATGAAAAGGCATGGTAAACCTTACAAGGATGCATTGTACATAGTCCTCGACTTATGACCACAATTGGGATCAGAATTTCCATTATTAAGCAAGGCAGTTATTAATTTTAAAATCTGTTTTTGCTGTGGTTGTTAAGTGAAAGTCACTACCGACTTCGTTTGTCAAAAGCTGGCTGAGGTCGCAAATGACTCTGGAAAGCAGTGACAACTGTAAATACAAGCTGGTTGCCAAACACCTGAATTTTGATAATGTGACCATGGGGATGCTGCGATGGTCATAAGTGTGAGGACCAGTCATAAGTCATTTTTTTTTCAGTGCCGTTGTAACTTTGAATGGTTGCTAAACAAATAATTGTAAGTTGAGGACTACCTGTACTTGTTTTTAGAAAAGCACAAACAAAGCTACTCATTTCACACCAACTGTACTTGCCTTCCCATTCCAACAACAAAATATTATCTCTCAGACATTAAAAAGGTCTTGATTTAAAGGACAGCCTCCTATTTTCATGGCCTTTTGAATCCTGATAAAATATTATTAACTAGATAATCATTTGAGTATCTAGCTGAAGACTAGTAGTTCCACTTTCCATGTTTCAGCAAGAAGAAAAATCAAGAATTTCAAAACTGGAGGTTATAAAGATTTTAGACAGATATCACAAGCCAGGGCTATTTACTGAACCGGCAGGCTGCATTATTTTAGTTCATAGTCAAGTTATCATTTGATAAGCACTTATCAATGGACTTTACTCTCTTTCTTGTTAATTGTCTTCAAGAATTTCAAGAACGCAACAGTTGTAAATGCCAGCTTTCCAAACTTGATTAGCAATGCCTCCCGAAAGTCAGCAAGGGTCAACAAACTTTACAGTACTCTGTGTGTGTGTGTGTGTGTGTGTGTGTGTGTGTGTGTGTGTATGCGTGTGTTCACCTATGAACATAGGTGCCCATTCACCTATGAACTTGCAAAACCTCCTATAAATTCACTGAGACCTTATGGAATTTGTCTACACTATGGATATTTTATTTCATTCTTGTTTAATGGAGATCAATAATCACTTTTTAAAGGTTCCGGTTTAGAAGATACCAAGTTGAAGAATCTTGCTATAAATAAACAGGTATTATATCTAATCAATCATTCATACTTCAAACAGGAGTGACAAGGCCATTATCATTTTACATTATCACTTTACAGGACAGGTTGACTTCATGATGGGAAAAGTTCACAAACATTCAATTATCTTCTGGCAGTGTTAATTCATTACTGAACAAGCAACTTGGTAAATTGACAGCCCATATTAAAAAAAAAATCTTCACAGAAAGAACAGTGTCCTACCTGAACGCTTCTTCTCAGCACGCCAATGGAGAACTATTAGATAGTAACTTAGCAAAACAAGACACACCAAAACCCCAGAATTTTGCCCCAGTAACCAATTTCCAATGACTGTACATCAGTTGAACCAATCATTCTTATATCCAAATTAGTGACCAGGATTTTATACGAGTCTATTTAGTGTGCAATATGCTTATTATTTGCCCCTAGAGTTGCTTGATATGCGCGCTGCCATAAAAATGGCAGAAGTCAATAAATCAGTAAAATATGGACATGAGTAATGACCATGATACTGATGGGCAGCCAGTATAAGTAGTTCTCAATGTATGACTGTAATGAAGTTTGCCCATTATGGTCATATGTCATAAACAGTCATAAAATAGGTTGGTCATGTGATCAATCCAATCTTACAAGATTTTTTTGTGTGTGGGAGTTATAAAGCAAATCAACGGTTCACAATAGGTGTAGTTTCATCAAAAACTTGGAAGCAAGTTTTGGTTTCCAGCAAACCATAATAAGAATGCAGGGGTGGGATTCTACCGATTCGGCCTGATTCAGGCAAACTGGTAGCTCCTAAGATCAGCTGTGAGCAAACCAATTTGCTCTGATGATCAGCTATTTATTTATTTATTTATTAAATTTATATCCCGCCTCACTTCCCCCAATGGGGAACTCGAGGCTGTTGGGCCTGCCTGCCCATCCCGCCCCTAGTTTGTGCTTTATTTCCGGGTTTTCCAGCTCAGCTGATTCATGTGGCACAGCAGATTGCCGCACATCAGCTGTTTTACACACAGGGCTTGCAGCAGAAGGTGAGTTGTAAATGCTGCGCATGCATGCAAAGCATGCAGTCACTGAACCAGTTGTTATACCAGTTGAATCACACCCTGTAAGAATGTAGTCACATGACCGTGGACTGCAAATGGCCATAAACGTGGCAATGTTGCCAAGTGCCCAAAGTTTAGTAACTTGATTGTGGAGAACTTTACTTGGAATTCAGGTCCCTTTTTTGGGTTGGTTGTAACTTTGACAGGTTGTAAGTTGAGAACTACCTTAAAGGTACCATTTATATCAGAGACTACCCAAAATCATACTATATTTCTGCTTTAAAGAGGTGGCCCCTGCCTGGGTCTGACCTCTTTCATCAGCAACATGAATATCTGTGTTGTTCTGGAATGGGAGACCCAGTGTCCTTGGGTCCCATTTGTTCGCCTTTCAAGATTTTTGGTCACTTGGAAATTTGCATACACACACACTGTCAAACATGTTGATAATTTTCAAGGCAATGTTTCTCAACCTTGGCCACTTGAAGTTGTGTGAACTTCAACTCCCCAAATTCCTAGTCATGCCTCCAAACGGCCAAGGTTGCGAAATCCTGTTTCAAGGTGTCATAACCCGCAGTTTGACAACTCCATTTGTAAAACATATGGGACCTGATCAGCCTTCCGCACATGGACTGAGAATTCTGGGAGGTTTTTCAGATAGTACATGGTTCTATCACATGACCTCTGGAGGCCCTGCAAGATATTATATCCCATTCTCTCATAGCCTCCACGGTCTCCAAAAATTGAGCGAGGATGGGGCATGCATTCTAGAATAGTTATTACATGTTGAATACTGGCATGTCACCAAAACCATGGCGTGGCATCTTTGACATGTGTGGCTTAAAGACACCCTTCAAGTCTGACACTGAGTATTGCAAAAAGAGACAGCAATTAACCCAGCTAGCAAAACTTGCTTTGGTACGTGCCAATTATTAGTTTGATCTTTCCTGTTTTAGATTTGATTTATTGAAGGATGGTTTTAATCCTAAAGGATTTATACTGAGAATTCTGATTCAGTATGTTTTTATAGTTTTCTGCTTACCATTATTCTCGTTCACTCATTGAGATTTCTATTTTTTGCTATGCTTATAACACTATGTACATAATAATTATACAAGGCTCAGAGATTTATTTTATAAGGCATTAATTTTATTTATCAAATCTCTTAAAAAATTAAACATAATAAACCATGCAAGATTCCCCACCTGCTGTACAATTCATCTTAAGCGGGATACTGCAAATGCTTTATTCTGTTACATCCTAAAAGACTGAAATGAGAAGGAATGTGTTTATAAAATAAGACTTCCTCCAAAGTTGAATTATGGAAGCTGAATTACACTAAAACAAACAATTTGGCATGTACTCCAAGTTCTCTTCAAGCTGCTGTTGAAAGCTTATGTTTTTGGAGGCTCATTATAAAAGCTTAAGTTGTATCTTTAGAAGGTGCTATAGACATTAACTTAGCAACATGGAACATGTCAGAACATTCTATGAATAATTAACTGTTGTCAACTAAGTGACTGGGAAATATTTATCTCTTCCAGTTGCCCCAAAGCCAAAAATTATTTGTATATAAATATACATAAATACATTCTTCTTAGTATCTAGTAGATAGTCTAGAAATTTAATTCTCCATTTTAAAACTCAATCTATCAGCATAAAAATAAAACGTCAGGATTAATAATTATTAGACAACTTGTGAGCCATGGGGTTGTTTCAGAGATATTTCATTACCTAAACAAGGGAAACAGAATGACCAAGGGCAAAAATGCAGTAGGAGTAACCTCCAACTCTTCCTGCCAACTTGTTGTAGCTGATGGTGTGACTACTGTAAGCTGGCCTGTAAGAGGACTACGATGGGACCAGTCAATCTGATCTCTGGGGGGTGGGGGCTGAAGGATGGGCCAGTCTACCTAGGGCAGGATTGGTCTACTGAACCTCCAGATGGTTCATGGCAGCACTGAAGCAGCCATAAATTTGGCAAATTTCAATCCCATGAAAGCCTCAGATTTTGGATGCACCATCTCGCTCAACTGAAGGTTACATATGAGAACTAGAGTTTTAGTAGCATAAAGATAGATATGTGAAGCAATGTAATATCTAAATGAGAGTTGCCCAGGATACTGGAAGTCCTCATGGAGATGGCATTCTGGTTAAAATCAGGAAGACTTAGTTTTAAAGAAGATGCCCCTAAATATCATGACAAATGTAATTAATACCTCTTATCAAAGTACAATATTGTATACTATGCTAAAGTCAGATGGTAGTAGCCTGAGGTTCTTTGCTCAATTCAAAGGTCTTGTTATGACCAATCTCCCCCTTGCTTGGGAAAAAGAGAGGCACTGGGAGAATCCTCTTGCCCTCAGTTGTTGCTTTCTTTAGGTGCACTCCCATCAAAAGGACAGGGCTTCTAATATTTGCAGTCTTTTAACCCTCCAAAGTGATTAATGAATTCGAGTGACTTCTGCAAGGCTTCTTATAGTCCTCGACATATTACCATTTAACAACTCAACTCTTGTAATCACCGTGGCCTCAGAATAGATGCTTTCATAACACGGCCCATAAGGTACTTCCAGCCACCATGAAACTCCCCAACAGTCACATAACTGCATTTCGGGATCTTGGTAACCAACTGCATTCACAACCAGTTGCCAAGTGTCTTCTGATCGCTATTGCTATCTTCTGTCGGCTTCCCCAGAAAGTCAATGGGGAAACCAGCCTGGAATGTTTTAAGTGGAAGACACATTGAATTTGAAGTCTGTTCCTTTGGTGTGCAAAGGGATTTCCTTTCCTCCCTTGCAAAAATGCTAGCAAATGTCATTGTTCTCACTGGTGGGGCAGTCAGAGGCTCTTGGCCGTTGTCCTCGCCCCAGGGCTCCACTTAACTGCAACTGGGAGGGCTGGGATTGGGATAGTTGAATGAAACAGTCATGTGGCATCTTGCTTAATGACTGCTTTACTCAATGTTTGAGATTCCAGGTCCAATGGTGATCCTAAGTGGTGGATGAGATGTGCATATTAAAGGGGGGGTCTTCAGACTTAAGAAAGTGTAGGAAGCATGGAGTAATGGAAAGGATATTAAGAGAAATCTAAAAATGCCCAATTTACTTTAAAAAAAAAAACAATCCTATTCCTGCTCAGTTCCTGGCCTAGTTCTTCATCCACCAGTAAGTAATTTTGGTGAATAAAGAAAGGAAGATGAGTATGTTACTTTCACATATTCTATATAAATGAGAGAAAAAAAATACTAACTTCAGAATGTGGTTTATATCACTGAGCAAAACCCTTTCCTATCTAATATGATTTAGAAGTTTTCAGTAGGGTTTCAGAAAGGGAACCCCAACAGATAAAACAATAGAATAAAACAGAATAGAATAGAATAACAGAGTTGGAAGGGACCTTGGAGGTCTTCTAGTCCAACCCCCTGCTTAGGCAGGAAACTCTGTAACATTTCAGACAAATGATTATCCAATCTCTACTTTAAAACTTCCAGTGTTGGAGCATTTACAACTTCTGGAGGCAAGTTGTCCCATTTATTAATTGTTCTAACTGTCACGAAATTTCTCCTTATTTCTAGGTTGCTTTCTCCTTGATTAGTTTCCACCCATTTTCTTGTCTTGATAGTAGTATATTATTTTTATCGTTGAAAATGAGAGCAAAGTTATAGAAGCTGATTGGACCTAAGAATCTAGTAAGAGATTTTCCACCTGTACTATAACCGAAATGAGTGAACCACGATTATTGCCATTTTAAAAAATGCATAAAGAAAAAAGAAATCCATAAAAAAGATAAGGTGAGCTCTTCGTTGGCTTTCCCACACCCTAAAGTTAAGATTGCTTAGTTGATTTGTGAAGGGACCCATGATTCTATGATTATTGTAAATATGAACAATTAAGACAATGCTTTTGTAACACAGTTTTCAGTTTCCAAACTATTCTTGCTGGTTAGAACTTGTTCCCATCAAGGGAAAATCAGATGCCTCAGACATTTATGTGACAACTTCTCCATGTTTCCACATGTACACAGCAGAAAAGATCCTACAAAGGTTAAAAAAACAACAACCCTAAAACTGCAGTCCATATTGTAGGCTGTACGCAACTTGAAGATTGCAGAAGCAGCTAGACAGGTTGCCGAAATTGCAAGTCAGCAACAAAATGATTGGTGATTTATCTCCAATGCTTCTCAAGAAAGGACAGGCGCAATTACTGTCATCACATACAATTTATCTTTCCCAGCGTGTTGGGAGGTAATTAACCTCCCCTGTTTTATTACTTAATGTATGGCATATCATACAAGGACTAGCAATATATATTAACATTTCACTTAGATTAGTAAAATGCAATAAAATACAAATGTTAAAAAAGATCTAGGTTCAAATACCAGTGTCTAGGCCATCTAATCATTGAAGCACAGCATCGTTTAAAATTTAAAAAAATCAGATACTGCCCTCAACTTTATAGCCAGTCACGATATGATCTACAATTTATGTGGACTCTGCAATCACACTAAGCTGAGGATATTATGCCCCATTTAGAATAGAATAGAATAGAATAGAATAGAATAGAATAGAATTCCTTTATGGGCCAAGTGTGATTGGACACACAAGGAATTTGTCTTGGTGCAAATGCTCTCAGTATACATAAAAGAAAAGATACATTCATCAAGAGTCAAGAATCATAAGGTGCAACACTTAATGATAGTGATAGGGTACAATAAGCAATCAAATCATACTAGGAAACAATCAATATAGATCTTGAGGATACAAGCGACAAAGTTACAGTCATACAATCACAAGTGGGAGGGGTGGGTGATAAGGAGTGATGAGAAGATTAACAGTAATAGTAGTGCAGACTTTGTAAATAGTTGGACATTGAATTATTTGTATTGGTCGCAAAAGGGGATCACGTGACCCTGGGACACAGCAATGGTCATAAATATGAACCTGTTCCCAAGCACCCAAATTTTGATCACGGAATCATGGGGATGCTGCAAAGGTGGTAACTTTGAAAAACGGTCGTAAGTCACATTGTTTCAGTGCCGTTATAACTTTGAACGGTCACTAAATGAACTATTGTAAACCGAGGACTACATGTAGTTCAAAGCCTGGCATCTTTTTTGTGGGGTAATTTATATGTCCATTTGGCATACAAGCGACCCATTTGGCAAATTTGTCAAATCTGTTACGCAAGTGCCAATGGGGGGAGTCCTGGATTCGAGTTTTCCAGCTGATAAATCAAGTTTGGCATGCACAAACTCCCCCAAAACATGTACAGGTAGTCCTCAACTTACAACCATTCGCTTAGTGACTGTTTGAAATTACAACATCATGGGAAAAAGTGGCACATGACCATTTCACCATCCCCATAGTCCACATGGTATACATTCGGATGCTTGGCACCTGGTTCACATTTATGATGGTTGCAATGTCCCCAGGTCACCTTCTGTAACCTTCTGACAAGCAAAGTCATTGGAGAAACCAGTTTCACTTAACAACCATGTTAGTAATTTAACAAATGTAGTGATTCATTTAACAAGTGTGACAATAAAGGTCATAAAATGGGGTCGTAAAAATGGCGGGGCCTCCTTGGGGTACCGTTGGTTGGGCATTGTCGACTGGCAGTGCCCAGGGGTAGGGCCTTTTCTGTGGGAGCACCCGCCCTATGGAACCAACTCCCCGTGGACCTCCATTTGGCCCCTGATCTCCGCTCCTTCCATCGGGACCTGAAGACCTGGTTGTTTCAGCAGGCCGGTCTGGACTGACTTCGGGGGTGTGGGTTGATTTTTACTTGCTTTATTTTTAAATTTTTATAATGATTGATTAGGCTTGTATTGGTTTAATTGTTTTTATTGTAGTTGTATTGGGTTTTTATTGTTCGCTGCCCTGAGTCCTTAGGGAGAGAGGGTGGCATACAAGTCTAATAAAATAAATAAATAAATAAATAAATAAATAAATAAATAAATCTCACTTAACAAATGTTTCATTTCACAATGAAAAATTTCTCACTTAACGTAAATTTTTGGATCAATTGTAGTCATAAATTGAGGACTACCTGTACTTTCATGAAACACTATTCAAACAGACCTGTTGGTATTCTATTTTATAAAATTCTCAAACTTAATCCGTAATTTTAATAAAATAAAATAAAACTTGTCAGTTCTTCAGTACTCCTGCAATACTGCTTAAATCTTACTCTGGTTTTTGTAGCTATGTGCTTTCCCATTGCAAAAACAAACAATCACATATTTGCAGGAAATCCTACCCAATTAGCCTCTCACTAGGAATGGGAAATTGCTGGTTTGAACAAAAGGAAGGAAGGAAGGAAGGAAGGAAGGAAGGAAGGAAGGAAGGAAGGAGGAGGGAGGGAGGGAGGGAGGGAGGGAGGGAGGGAGAGAGAGAAAGAAAGAAAGAAAGAAAGAAAGAAAGAAAGAAAGAAAGAAAGAAAGACGGGCAAAAAGCATCACATTGGACCACCACATGGCTTTCTAAAGGCTGAGTTTTTCATCATCCAATTCCACTGGCAAGACTTCAAAACCACAAATATTTACATGTTTGTTTCTTTATCCCTTTCTGGACTTCAGAGTGGGATATTTAGTTTAAGTGATTCTGCAGACCATACAGCTAGCCTTGGCAGAAGATGCCAAAGATCACATTTAAATTATATCATCAGTCTCACTGCTTTGATATACTCTGGTTATAAAAAAGACCACCAAAGTATTACAAGGTCAACAAATTAAAAATATACAGATCACAGTTATTAAGGTGTAACTGTATTAAGTACAGTTCAACATTATGACCTGTAAGTAAACTTACAGAATTTCTGAAGCAAGAATCATAAATTATTACTCACTGCGAGTAGCTCTGAAATGAGGTGGTGGCAAATAAATTTAATAAATAAATAAAATAAATCTGCTTCCAAAAATAGATCTCCTTCATAAAATGACCGTACAGGCCCTTTTAGTAGTCCCTAGTCTACAACCTCAGTGTAAGAATAAATTGATTTTTTTCTGCTAAGGATAGGTAGTCCATTAACAGCCTACGACTTCCAATTAGATTCACAAAGTCCCCCACTTTAATCTTAATACAGGTCATCCTCCACTTATTATTATTATTATTATTTATTTATTTAGACTTGTATGCCGCCCTTCTCCCAAAGGACTCAATGGAGCCCGTCTGTTGTTGAGACATTTGTTAAATAGGTTTTGCCCCATTTTATGACCTTTTTTTTACCACAGTTGTTAAGCGAATCACTACAATTGATAAGTTAGTAACCAGGTTGTTAAGTGAATCTGGTTTCCCCATTGACTTTGTTTGTCAGGAGGCCACAAAAGTTGATCACATGAGCTTGGGACACAGCAACGGTCATAAATATTAACTAGTTGCCAAGTATCTGAATTTTAATCACATGGTTATGGGGATGCTGCAAAGGTCATAACTTTGAAAAACATTCATAAGTCACATTTATTTCAGCCTGACCCACAATTCAATGGTATAGTGCAGGGGTGGGCAAACTTTTTGACTCGAGGGCCACAATGGGTTCTTAAACTGGACGGAGGGCGGAATAAAGCGGAATTGTTGTAAGTTGAGCACTACTTGTAGATAGAACAGCCAAAGCCTGGCACGGCTGGTATAGTGTATGTTTTGTACCTGTCCCGAAAATAAGACCTACCAGTAAGACCTAGCATTATTTTCTAAACCTGCCCTAATATAAGACTCCGAAAATAAGACCTAGTGTAAATCTCCAGTTCCAGGAAGACTTTTCAGGAGCAACCTGCACGCGAAAACCCCCACACACACACTCACACCCACTATTTGGCACCATAAATATATAAGACCTACCGAAAATAAGACCTAGTGTGTTTTGGGAGCCAAAAAAAATATAAGACAGTGTCTTATTTTCGGGGAAACACGGTATATTGAAGATCTCAGATCCAATTCCTGAAAATTGGAAAGACTGAGTAGCAATTCAGAGAAAACCCTCTGCTTTAGAATCTATTGGTTAAAATTGACCATTGACTAGTAAATGGATAAATAGCCAGCAATTATATCCCTTCCACTGTTTAATTCATTATGGATATAAGGTATGCTTATGATGGTATTAGAGGTCTGTTTGTTGGAAATGTGATGGTGCCTTTGATGATTTGCAAAAAACCATAGACAGATGGCATAAGAAGTCTATGTGGCCAAACAAAAAGATACTCTCAGGATTATGTTGACGTGGCTTTGTTGTAAAAAACGGGATGAATGAGACCTGAATTACAGAACAGGTTGAATTTAGAGGAAGAAGACTGAAAAGTTATAGTTGAAGTTGATGAGATCTTCAAAAGAGAAGGATAAGAATTTAAAGAACAAAAGCCATTCTATGATTAAAAGCAAAGCACAGTGTGCTCTATGCACAACATGCTTATAATGAACAATTCTTCAAAGTCTCTGTGCATACTTATTCTGCTCCCCAAAGCTACTGGAAAACCTCATTGAGAAACCTATTAGTAGTTCCTTCTCAAAGCAACTACAACTATTTAATCAGGGATGCAAAAACACTGATTTAAAAATGGAAGCTATGATGATATGTTATAATGCAGATATGATACAACTACCTTAAGAGTTATGAAAGCATGTATGCCTCCATGAGTTTAAAAACTGGTGTCATAGATAGTAACTTTGCATTGTACACTCATCCAAACACAATAAACTAAGGGCCTCTTTTGAGGTGGAAGAAGCAGAAATGCCAACGGGTGGAGTGTGATAGGGTGTGGAGGAGCACACAAAAAAAGCAACAAAAATCAAGACAATTCCCTCAAAAAAAAAGACAGAAAGCTTTCTAAACACTACACTATTCAAGCAGGGTAACAATAATAATAAGCAAGGAAAGGCTGTACCAGTAGTAATAGACACCTTGGGTCCCAAAACAACTGGAACACCACTTGAATACAATCAGCATTGACAAAATCAACATCAATCAATTGCAAAAGGCAGCTTTGCTCAGAGCAGCTTATATCCTGTGGATGATAGCTTTAAGATCACCAAACAGCCACATCTGCCTGTCCAAGGACCTTAGGAAAGACTCGACAGATGGATAAAAATGCAAAATCCAGTTTGAACATCTGACTGACTGTGTGATGAGCCATAATAACAACAAAGAAACATGAAAAATGCTACATAAAATGAAAGGGCTCCCAATCTTGTGTCCCTTCTAGGTAGAACATTTATAAAATGAAACAGCTAGAAAATGGGAACAATTTCCTTCATGAGATAGAGAGAAGATGTTCTCCTAAAATAGCAACAAGGATGAATAGTCATAGAACTGCTTATTGCACATGACTGTCCATTAAATGCTAAGATAGATGAGCTTAATACTTCCTAATCCAATATTCTCCATTGGTAGAACCAGTTAACTTGTTTCCTCACATCTACCGAGATTTAATGATAAAAGCAGCCTGAAGCCACAACAAAACTTAAGTCACCTATTTTTATCCTTAAACTCTTTCACTGGGAAAGAAATACAAAGCTGGATGCAGAGCTTTCCGTAAAAGAGACCAAACAATCTATCTGGGAAAACCTTCCTACAACTATCTTCTCCAATCCAGTGCTCTTTGTATTGCATTACTGTACCAGGTGTTGATATAGGATGTTGTGAGTATATTTGGAATACAACTTTCCATGGTGCACCTCACAACTCAAGTGTATCTTCCATAAGCAAGATCTTTCTCTACTTTCAGATTCAGTTTAATGCAGAAAGAATAAGGGACCATTTGTAAACCAGGAACAAAACAACTGCTTTGGGTAGGGGAAATAAGGTTAAATTCCCTGGTTTTGGAATCTGTGGTATTCTCCAGAGCAACCATTCAGCAATATAACCACTCCAATTTAGTAATTACTTTGCAGTTAATTCAGTTAATCCCCATTGCTCCAAATTTCTAAAAAAAATGTGTATCATTTGAGGTTCTTTCTAAACCAGAACTTGAAATACAGTTAATTTTACCATGTCTGTATTAGCTGAAGACAATATTACAGTCTGATTAATGCAAACGTTTGGACTCCTTTGTGCTCTAAGGATTTCCTTTCCTACTCCCACCCCAACTGTTTCATAACCATTGGAAGGTTCCACATATAATCCTCCCAAAACCAGGGCCGGAGCAGATGACTCAGCCATATGGCACAGATCCATTTAAAAGCTCCACTCTAATCATAAAATATGCAATGTAGCGTGGCCTCAGGAGACAAGAAAGGCGTCAGATATATGTGACATGGACAAGTATTCCTGGAAGCCAGCTGCTTAGCTATTTTTATAAAAAATGTTGCAAAAGACATATACTACATTATAAAGTCATGCTAAACCCAAAACAAACATTTTCAAGACTGCTCTTGGAGTATATATAAATAGCTTTTCTTTAAAGCAAAATTAAAAACAATTCTGCCTCAAATGAAAATATTACAAATGAATTACTTAGTGTTGTATACAACATCTGTCATTTTACTGCTCTTTGGCAGCATTCTGCCCATATTAAGAGAAGATACTTTTCCCAAAGAGCCTCACAACAGTCAAAATGTTACCTCAAAATGCATTAGAATCTGTAGGAGGAAACTTTTAAAAATTGTACACAAAAGTCCTTCCACACAAGCATTTCCTGCCCTTCGCCCACAATTATACACACCCTCAAAAAGGCACTGTGGGAAGATGGAGTACACCTCAGAACAGGGGTCGCCAACCTTTTGGACCTCAGGGACCACCAAACTCATAATTTTAAATCCCGCACACCAGAGACCCTGGGAAAATCCCCAAAAAAGTCTGCAGGAAAATTCCCCACCCCATTTTCCTACCGATCGATCATTCTTTATTTGGGATTGCAGGATACTGTCTCCAGCTTCGTTCTCAGGGGGAGGGAGGGAGAGAGAAAGAGATACTTTTGGCTTCATGCAAGGAAAGCAGCAGAAGTAGCAGAATTCTTTCTTTCTCTCCCCCAAACTTTGCCAGAAATGAGTCTTTGTGAGACTTGTCACGCCAGCGCAGCCTCTTGGAGCAGGATGCCTTTCAGGATCCCAAAGACTCATTTCTGGTGGAGTTTGGGGGAGAGAAAGAAAGACTTTTGCTCCTTTCTTTGTGTGCAGCCAAAAGCAGAAGAAGAAACAAGCAGAAAGAAGCAGCCTAGTGGCCAGGCGAGGCGAGTGGGGCAAGTTCCCCCCTCCACCCTTTCCGCCCCTCCCCTCACTACCTCATGTTGTTCGCAATGCAAGGGACACAAGCCTTGTGTTCCCATGGGCCATGTGGGCAGTGCAGCCTTGTGTTTCCGCGCAGCCTGGATTAATTGCTTTGGGGGCGTGCTTTTGGGGTGACATTTCTCTGCGGACCACCAAAATTTTCTCGTGGACCACCAGCGGTCCCTGGCCCACTGGTTAGAAGAAAAATGCTAAGTTACTCTGAAAATGCTAGTGCTACAATTCATTTCTTGTTTTGCCCAACCAATACATTAACTCTAAGGTGAAAATGATTTCAAGAATGAAAGAGTAGGACATCTGAAGTGCTCCTTTGACTTTCCCAGCAATGTGGGTGAAAAATTCTGAGCTGCTATTCTAATTAGGTAAAAATATGTCAGTTTTTTAATCAGGAAAAGCTGCAATGAAATGTTTTCTGATCAATGTCATACATTTCTTTTACCTATTTGCTAGAAATAACCACCCAAAAACCACTAACAATTCAAGAGCTGTGAAATTTAATATTTTATTTACAACTCATTGATCCACTACTGCTAATGATTTTATGAAACAGGAGACTTTCCATAGGGAAAAATAAATTTTTCTCCCCTTGAAATTTTTGATATGGACAACTTTCTACCATACACTGATCTTTTTCTATGTATATGTTCCATGTAGCTACATTAATAATCTCAGCTAGTAGTATACAAGATGAAAGTAAACAATATTTTCTATTTATCCTTTTTTAAACTTTATCCACAATTCTAAATCATTATTTGGATTGTGCTTAAAATTAGGCACAAAGGGCCAATACTGATGGGAAATCACGGCATTAGTTAAATCTTAGTAAGCAACACAGTTACTGTAATTAAATTCTGATTGTCCCATAATCTAATACAGAGCACAAAGTACAAGACTGAGCAGCAGAGAGCATAACATGTTCCTCACGCAATACTTTTTATCTCATTCTAGTCCCAATCAGACTGGAGAAATTAATAAAACTTTTTGCTGGCTTCCTTGAAAAGTGGAACCATTGCAAGTGCAAAGTGACACCTTAGTCCAGTGTTTATTGACCTTTGCCATCTTTAAAATATATGGGCTTTGCTGGCTGGGGAATTCTGAGAGCTGAAGTCCACACATCTTAAAATTGCTAAGGTTGAAAAATACTACCTTCATTCAGTTGGACTACCATTTCCCATCACCTTTAGTCAGTGCAGCCACTGGCCTGCAGGTATAATAGGAAGTCCAACCCACTCAAAATATACCAGCTCAAGCTATCGGCAGATGAATGCTGACAGCTACATGTGCCCTGAGGTTAACATAACTGGCATGGAAAAATGCATGATGTGATCGTAAGGCTAACGATAATCGGTTTGAACATCTTTAACAAGAAGATGTACAAGACAGAGGCATTCTTATCTGGGCAGACATAATTTTGAGACAGGAATAAATGTCACATTCTCAACATTTCTTGCTTTAAAGTACACCTACCGGGGGAACGGCACTGCAAAACAGGGCCATGTGTCAAGACATTAAGCATGACTACAACTCTGGGTTGGATCCAGAATTAACCGTACATTAAGCATGACTGCAATTCTGGGTTGAATCCAGATGTCAACATGCTTTAAAACTGATCTACTGATGATTGTCATGTATAAGTAGACTCATTCAAAGCAAAGGAGCAAGGTACTACTGTCTAATGTAAATCACATTAATTTCACTGGTCTGCTCTGCACATGAGCAAGTTTGATAGCAAGCCAGAATTTAAATAGTAAAATGAAAAGTTTATCTTAAGTGAGAATGCAATGGCATAAGATCCAGTGCATAATTTTTTGTTCAGTATGTGACACTGTGACTTTTAAAAAGAGTAGCAAGACTGTACTACAGCTATAACCTACAACACATGAAAGTAAACAATATTTTCTATTTATCCTTTTTTACAATATTATCTAAAATTCTAAATCATTATTTGGATTGTGCTTAAATTTAGGCACAAATGCCCAATACTTATGGGAAATCACAGCATTAGTTAAATCTTAGTAAGCAACATGGTTACTGTAATTGAATTCTGATTGTCCCACAATCTAATACAGAGCACAAAGTACAAGACAGAACGCCTCCAGAGCCCAGGGAGGGCAAAAACGCCCCGCTCACCATAGTGCAGGAGGCCAACTAGGCCATGCCCACCATGGCCACGCCCACCCAGCAACCGGGCAGAGAACCCATTGCTAAAATTTTTGAAGCCCACCCCTGGTCTTATCTGTCTTAATAATAAGCCATCTCTCCTTAATTCACTCCAGCTTGGTACACCATCCAAAAATAAAACCCAAGGAAGGGAGAAACCAAGATTCAGGAAAGGAGAAAGAAACAGAAGACCATACAAGAGCTACAGTTTAGAGATCACATTTGTTAATGGATTCCAGTTACATGGTTTCCTGCCCTTACCGACCCTTGGATCCTTCCTTTTTAACACGTAATAACCACAAGGTTGCAGTTAGAACAGTCAAGAACATTGAAATATTTTGCAGTTGATTCCTCCATGTTCTCATAATTGAGGTTCAATTTGTATCCATCTCTTCTACAGGCAGTTCCACCTGCTTCATATGAAGGTAAATTACACCTATGTAGTGAGAGAACCAGTAACCCCAAAGTATATCCGGCAGCCAGCATTTTCCACATGTATTGAATGAGAACTTCCATAATGCCAAGACACACCACCTGCTTTTGCGCAATGCTCAAGCAAATATTGTCTAGTGCATAAATCACATATGCGTAAACCCTGCTTTAGCTAATAAACCACAAGCGGTTGGGTTTGTTCTCTGGGAGGTTAACCGCAAACTGGTTTTTAGCCACAATGATTTAGTTCACACATCACACTAAGTGGAACCAAACAAACCACATCATGACTTGAATTGATGTATGAAGCCAGCCCTTTAATGAAAAGTTCCATCAATGTTTATTTACCCTTGAGTAAATGTCGGTGACAACTGTACCACATCATTAATAACCACCTCTACACATAGCCACTACTAAATGTAAGCACAGCCAAGAATTTTTTTAAAAAAAGTTTACCTACTGAAAGGGATAAAGCATCTCACTAGCAGAACAGATCTGGTTTATGTTATCTGTTTACAAGTTGTCCTGAGGATATTCCAGAAGATATCAACACTGTGGATATACTAATAACTGAAATAAAGTGACATATTATCCTGCAGATGTCTATGCAACCTTCTGCCTTTAAATAAAAATTTTAACTTGGAAAAAAGAGCTACCAGACATCTTAATTTTTGCCACCATGCCACTAATTTAGTTCTAGTACTCTGTAGTAGCCATTTTAGCTTGGTCTAGTGGTTGAGGCATCAGGCTAAAAACTGGGAGACTGTGAGTTCTAGAGCCACCATAGCATGAAAACTATCTAAGTGACTTTGGGTCATTCTCAGCCCAACTTATCTCACCGTACCAGGTTGTTATTGTGGGGAAAACAAGACTACTAAGTGAACTGTCGTAAGATATGTTTGCCAGCTGGAGCTGAAGTTCAAATTGAGCTTCAAGTACATTGGCCTAGGGCAGTGGTGGCTAACCTTTTTGGGCTCCTGTGCCAAAAATTGTGCGCGCACTGGTGTGCACCCACTTGCGTGCCAGCACCCAGAAGGCAATGTGCCCTCCCATGCCCTCTGCATGTGCAATCCCTCCCTGCCGCCCCCTTACCTGCACTCCTCACAGCTGATTTTTGACCAGTTTGAGGCCTTTTTCAGCCTCCTAGAGGCTTGAAAAAAGCCTCTACAGGCTTTGCAGGCCAAATAATAGGCCCGTTTTGTCACTTCCAGTATTACCGGAAGTGACGAAATGGGCCTATTCGTCCTGCAAAGCCTGCAGAGGCTTTTTTCAAGCCTCTGGGAGTCCAAAAAAGGCCTCAAACCAGCCGAAAATCAGCTGTGAGGTGCACGCATGTGCAGTGAGGTAAGTCTGCTGCGGCTCACGTGCTGGCACAAATTGCTCCGCGTGTCACCTGTGGCACATGTGCCATAGGTTCGCCATCATGGGCCTAGGGGTTTGAATTCCCACATTGAACTGGGAATTCATTACCATAAAACTTTGCAGGGAAAGTGTTCAGACACTCTCCACAGTAGTACCTCCAACTGTGTTTCCCTGGCATGTGACAAAGTGCTGGATTACTGCAAAACATTGCTTCCCATATACCACTTTTTTTTTTAAAAAAAAGAAGGAATAGGATACAGGTAGTCCTCAACTTTGAGCCCAAAATTTATGTTGCTAAGTAAGAAATTTGGTAAATGAGTTTTGCCCCATTTTACGACTTTTCTTGCCCCATTTGTTAGTGAACCACTTCAATTGTTAAGTTAGTGACATGGTTGTTAAATGAATCTGGCTTCCTGCTTGTCAGAAGGACCCAAAAGGCGATCACATGACCCCAGGGAACCTGCAACCGTCATAAATATGAGTCAGTTGTCAAGCATCCGAATGTAAATCACGTGACCATGGGGTTGCTGTGTGAAAAATGGCCATAAGTCACTTTTTTCAGTGCTGTTGTAACTTTGGTCACTAAACGAACTGTTATAAGTTGAGGTCTACCTGTATATGATTATTTTCTAACATGGCTTTGCCCATTTTTTGACCTTCTACATAACTCAAGTGTGTCATGCAGCGGAAAGATGCCATAATCTGTCAAATGTTTCTAAATAAACTTAAAATTGAAAAGGAAAGAAAAAGGTTGAGCAATAAGCAATGTTTTCTGGGAACCAGATAGCTCATTAACAACTTCTTTTAGTTTTCTTTTATATTCTAAACACACACATGCATATTCCTTTGAAGATGATTTTTTTTTCCTAAACAGCTAATGTCAAAACAGGAAGATTCAAGTGGAAGATGGATGCGAGCCAGTCTAAGAGGGTTTTTATCAACACTCAGCATACATCCTGACATTATGCAAGATGATATTCCTGAAAATATCAAAAGAACAAGCAAAGTCAATGACAGCTAGATGTTTAAGTGAGAAGAATGTAAGGGGGAATGGTGTTCCAGATCAAATAAATCACAGTTTAAATAATGTGCTTGAAAACAACATCTGGGGTAAGAAGATGTTCAAGGAAAGCATCAAATAACCCCACCTCATAAATTCAAACAAGCCTACAGGCTGCTTTTCCTTCACCAGAGAGTGACAGTTTTGTTTTGTGTTTGCAAATAGACCACAAGTAGTCCTTGACTTACAACCACAATTTCTGTTGCTATGTGAGACAGTTGATAAGTGAGTTTTGCCCCATTTTATGACCTTTCTTGCCACGATTTTTAAGTGAATCACTGTAGTTGGTAACATGGTTGTTGAGTGAATCTGGCTTCCCCATTAACTTAGCTTGTCACCAAAAGGTGGCCACATGACCTCAGGACATTGCAACTGTCATAAATATGAGTCAGTTACCAATGTTAGAATTTTGATCACATGACCATGGGGATGCTACAGTGGTCAGGTGAAAAATGGTCAGAAGTCACTTATTTTACCGCAGTTGTAAGTTTGTACAATTGGTAAACAAACTGTTATAAATCGAGGACTACTATATATTTCTCCCTAAACTAGTTGAAAAGTGACATACTGAGTTTTTGTTGTTGTTTTAAATAAACAGGATTAGATTAGACATTAGACATGTTATTAGTTCATGGGGACTTGTTTAAAAAGTAAAAAAAACATTAACACATCACTATGAAGCTATAAAAGTTTAATAAGAGCTTATTTTCCTACCAGACAAAAATAAAAGAAATGAGATTTAAAATGTTATTTTATTGTAATGAGCAATAGGTCCATAATTCTTCTGGCTTGATTAGCTGTTTATAATGAGCAGAATGAATAATCTTAAAGAGGAGCCGGCAAAAAAGGCATCAATCAGATATAAAAGATAGCTGAGTCTGGGTCAGAACTGTAACCTGAGAAAGCTTTTCAGATAATACTCTCCCTAGTTCTCAGGAAGAGAAAGGGAGAGAGGTAGGAAACACATTCAGGTTTGCAATATTCTGTTACTATAACCTAATAATAAAAGAAGTATTAGCATGCATGACTTTGATTTCCTAGTCTACTTTACCTTGAAAAGCTGGAACTGTTTAAGACTATTTCTTCCTTGTTGGAATCTCCTTTGGGTAGTTTTGGAGCAGAAGTCAACATGTTAGGATACATGCATAAATTAATATTCAAACAGAGCTGCGGGAACTTAAATACAACTTGCTTCTTAGTAAGATCTTCTTCTCACTCCCATTAGAGACATAATAGCTATAGGACAAAATCAGTTATGGATACAATTTTCTATGAAAACTCTTTAAAAAAAAAAACTCAATAGAACTTCAGCTTCTTTAATTCACACATTAATCCAGAATGAATTTATAGTGAGCTTCCACAGCCCTGATCACAATAAGCTAAAGAAGTCAATTAATGTGAACCTCTGTTATTGGAAGAGTAACAGAGTTGTTGGAAGTCTTCTACTCCACCCAATATCATTTCAGACAAAAGGCCGTCCACTCGTTTCTTAAAAACCTCCAGTGATGGAGAATTCACAACTTCTGCAGGCAAGCCATTCCTGATTAATTGTTCCCACTATCAGAAAATTTATCCTTAGTAGGTTGATTCTCTCCTTCAGTAGTTTCCAACCATAGTTTCTTGTCCTGCCTTCAAATGCTTTTGAGAATGGGTTGACCTCTTCTTCTTTGTGGCAGCTCTTCAAATATTAAAACAAGCTATCACATCACCTCTTCTTTTCACTTTACCAAACATACCCAATCCTGCCTCCAGTTGCTCTTCTCTGCACACTTTCTAGACCAAGAGTCTGCAAACTTGGCAACTTTAAGACTGGTGGACTTCAACTCCCAGAATTCCTGAGCTAACATGACTGGAGGAGGAATTCTGGGAGTTGAAGTCCACAAGTCTTAAAGCTGTCAAGTTTGAAGACTCCTGTTCTAGACCAGGGGTCTCCAACCGTGGCAACTTTAAGACTGGTGGACTTCAACTCCCAGAATTCCTGAGCTAACATGACTGGAGGAGGAATTCTAGGAGTTAAAGTCCACCAGTCTTAAAGTTGCCAAGGTTGGAGACCTTTGCTCTAGACAATACCAGTATTTTTTTTTAAATAAATCTACAGCATTTTTCAACTTGGGAGTATTCTCTGAGTAGCTTACATGACAATAACAGGAAACCTGTCAACAAAACTAAAAAAATGCTATCATCAAGGTCTGAAAAGGTACTTTGAGAAAATGCTGCCAAAAGTCAAATTTCTGGGTAGACATCATTAACTTAATCTGACATATATAAGTTTTTCCAAGAAAATTTCTACCTTCTGTCAAGGGTGGAAGGAAGGTTATGAGAATAAATTCCAACTGAATTTGGGATGGGATAGAAGAAAAAACAAAACAGGGATGCTTTTTTTTGACACATAACCCATTTTATCCACAATAATATTATAAGAACAGAAATGGTCATGTTCTTCTTACAAGAAGAAAACTCTGAATTGCAGCAAAAACCAAAAATGAAAACTCATTTATTCTTCCACCCCTCACAGAAGGGAGGACTGAAACATTTAGATCCACCAGGGAGTATATGGACAAACTCAGAAATGTGCTGTTGAAAATTCTCTTGGGGGCAAGTAACATAAATCTCGACCAGTGGTCATAAATCCTTCCATTCCCCAGTTGAGGATCAATAAGCCAGAGGTCATGGGGTCATGAAGAGCTAAATGGTGCTCTACATGAAAGGTCACATATGTGCTTTATTCCACTTGCATAAACAACGAACGGCGCAAAGATAAGAGCCAAAGGCATCAGACCAATGCTGGCTGGTTTATAAAGCAAGTATTAATTTCAGGGTCCTTTCTTTCCACAGGCTATAATGGGGCTTTCTTAGACATGTCACTGGATTATGGCCAGAGTACTTAATGCTTTTCAATTAAAAGACAAACATTGTTATTGAAAATTGCATACGGATAATAGTAAAACAGGGGTCGTTTGTCATTATATGGACAATTACAGATTCTTATTAGAACCATACCAAATGCGTCTAAGATTTTTGTAATGAAATCTATGCCATCAGTTCATACTTCCTGCCAGAAGCACATTCCTGCATAGAAGGAATTCAAGAACAGACCTGACCACAATATATACTCAGCACTATAATGCATTACTTAAGGGCTCGACTCTCCCCACCACAAATCCCCCAAGATTTCCTTTAGTGAAACAAAAGTCCATTCAAAGTGCTCCAGACAACTGGAAACATCAGATGTGATCATTCCCATTCAGACAATTGTGTTTGATCAAACCCTTGGAAGTCTGAATGGAAGCAATGGATGGAAACTCATCAAGGAGAGAGGCAACCTAGAACTAAGGAGAAATTTCCCAGTATTTCGAAAAATTAATCAGTGGAATGGTTTGTGTTCAGAAGTTATGGATGCACCATCACTGGAGGTTTTAAAGAAGAGATTGGACAACCATTTGTCTGAAATGGTATAGGGCTTAGATTTGGCCTACAGGGCCACCTTGGAAATAGCAAAGGACTGGCTCGTGGTACCTCTGCCAGCGAAAACATAGGTCCCTCTTGGCTGGCAGAAGATTGCAGGAGACCTTCCCAGCCGTAAACAGAGGTCACGAAGGCCACGTGTCCATCCTGAGCTCCATTTTCATTGGGGCCAATACAAGCGTCCCCCAACATGAGTGATGTCATGCTGGCCATGCTCCCCCAGCCCCCCTGAGGTCAAACACAACCTTGATGTGGCCCCCAATGAAATCAAGTTTGATACCCCTAGTATAGTGTTTCCTGCTTGAGTAGGGGGTTGGACTAGACAACCTCCAAGATCCTTTCCAACTCTGTTATACTATGTGGAGGCAGGAATCTTGTCCTGCCCAAGTTTCTTATACATTTGTTGTTAAAGACTAGCTAAGGATGGTGTTGAGATGCCAAACAGACGTTATTATCACCAGATGCAAAACTTCTAAATTTTACATGGAGTTGAAAGAGGGCTATTTAAGCTGTCAAGTCCAACTTCTTGCTCAGTTGATGAATCCAAATGAAATTTATGGTCCCAAATACTCAGTGTAGAACTAAACTTACAAAGTTTCTTCTAATATTCATTTGAAATCAGCTTTCCTGTATCTTAACTCCATTATTTTCTGGAACAAAACAGAACAGGCTCTGAACCTCTGTATTATATCATTTTGGTATTTGAAGAGTGTGATATCATCTATCAACCTTATCTTCTTAGTGTTAAATATTCTAAGCATCTTCAATCTGTCCTGCTTGGTCTTAGTTTCTAATCCCCTGCTCATCCTTGATCTCTTCCATGAACCCATTTTAGTTTTTCTGAATCTTTCTTAAAATATAACGTTCCAGACTGACTCAATACTCATGGTGGAACTGACTATATGGTACTCAAGTTACAACCACAATTGGCCCAAAATTTCTTTTGCCAAGCAAGGCAATTGTTAAGTAAGTTTTGCCCCTTTTATGACCCTTTGCAATTGTTAAGTGAATCATGTGGTCATTAAGCGAATCTGGCTACTCCCATTGACTTGTCGGAAGCTGGTTGGGAAGGTTACAAATGGTGTAAACAGGGCAGTACAACTACATGCCAGTTGTCAAGTGCTAGAATTTTAATCACACGACTATGGGGATGCTTCAACAGTCTTAAAGTGTGAAAAACAGTCAAAAGTCATTTTTTGCAATGCCGCTATAACTACAAATGATTGTAACTCGAGGACTACTCGTGTCACAGAATAAAGCGGAAGCATGACGTATTATGATTTGGAAATTGTACTTCTACTAAGAAGCCTAAAAGGCAGCCACTTTAAAAACTGAATTCAACAGTGTAATCACTTACTAACCCAAGACTTTATTTTACCCAATATAATTACCAGGGTCATTCCATACTTGTTTACTTTATATGTGTACAATTGCAAATACAGATTAGATCCAACTGCTTAACCAATAGATCACTAAGCCTTCAGCATCAATGTTTTCTTTTGTTCTCTTAGAACAAAGCCATGTTGTGGCTTTTGGAACAATGAAGAACCCCTCAACTGTTCATCAAAAACACCCATCTGTATTTTCACTCACCATAGCAAATAGAGGGAGTCTCAACCATTTGTTTAGTGATTGTTTGAAGTTACAACGGCACTGAAAAAAGTGAGTTATGACTATTGTGCCCACTATAATCAAAATTCAGACACTTGGAAACTGACTCATATTTATGACTGTTGCAGTATATCCTCATCCACCTTTTGTGACCTTCTGTCAAGCAAAGTTAATGGGGAAACCAGTTCACTTAAAAGTCATGTTACTAACTTAACAACTGCATTTATTAACTTAACAATTGTGGCAAGAAAGATTGTGAGATGGGGCAAAACACACTTAGCAATGTAAATTTGGGGCTCAGTTGTGGTCGTAAGTGAAGTGGAAGACTAACTGTATGTTACTACATTTCAGTGACTATGAGAAGCCAAAGTCATTCTTGTGTTATAATTGCAAAGATAAATAACTTACAGTTAACAGTAATGTAGTTGGAAGAGATCTTGGAGGTCATCTAGTCCAACCCCCTGCTCATGCAGGAGAACTGTACTATTTCTGAAAAATGGCTGTCCAGTCTCTTCTTAAAAGCCTTCAGTGATGGGACTTGGAACAGGATTAGAGTACTGATCTCTAATCTCTCCATTCCAAGCTTAGGAAAAGTTTCTAGAATTTGTTCAACTGCTGATCTGCCTCTCCAGCTAACAAGTAGCACAAAAATAGGGACACATACATTTCAATGAAAAACTTTTTATTCTGGTAGTCTGTGAAGTTGAATGCACCAAATGTGTGTGACAATTCCCATTCCAGTGATGGCATGTTCTGGTTTTCTCCTGGATCATGCCAATCCAAGTTTAATGTAAATCATTTTGAACCGAAAGCGTTTTGTAATATCGTGGACTTGAAATTTCTTGCATTTGTATGCGCTAAAGAATCTGCGGAACTATTCTACAAAATTCCAAAAGATCATATTCATTAATTGCTTCTTCTGACAAAAGGGCTGCTGTCTGAACTGCAAGTGATTTTCTGACATGCACAAAAGCTCAGCTTTGTAAATCAAGCAGTTTCCACCTGCACAGAAAGCCATTTACAAAAATCTAAAGCTCACAGCAAACAGGCCCAATTTTTGGCTCCTGGCCAGAGTCCCACTGCCAAAGGTTTTTTTTGCAAATTTGAAAGCAAATGGAGCAATTATTGGATTGTCCTCAAATTGCCTATCTCCTGCCATGACCCTCAAGTTCTTCCTTCCCAGTCAATCCCTGTAAAATAGTCCTGAATTCTTCCAGCCGCCTTCTTCTCATCTCAGCTTTTCTCAATTAGTAATATTAAAACAATTTAAGGTTTCATGATGTCATGAAGGAAGCATCTCAATTGCAGTCTCCCCAAAGTATAACATGATACTAAACGCCAAGCAATCTTGAATGCTTTAAATATTGAATTTCAAGTCTCCCCCTACCCATAATTTTTATATCCAAGCTCTTTTTTCTGTAAACACATTTGTTTGACTTGTTCAATGATCTCCCCATCCCATTTCCCCCTCAAATACTAGAAACAAATAGCAGCAAAGCTGTTCCCAAGATTAAATATTAAGTATTTTAGTTCTCACAATGTAACCTGCATCACTGTCAATGCTTCACAGTATTTCTTTAAATACTGGCCAGATTCCTACCCTCATGCTGAGCTATAATGTAGTTACCCTGATTTGGGCCTTAAGAGTGCTGTACTCAAAGTATTGATAAATAAAACTTTGTTTTATAGCAGTAAAGCACAGTTGGAAACCATGACTGATTGTTGGTTTATTAACTGCCATTGAGGCATAGAATGATATAGAAATGCATGCATATTGATAGTCATGTTACTTAGTGTGTTTGTAATTTGCTTTTTGTGCCCCACATTAATTTATAAAGATGCAAAATAAGGATAAACACCTAGAGAAATCAGAATTTGTCTAAACTAATCATGCCTACTTTGCTTGTCTATAAGTTTAACTCTGGTTTTGCTCAATAATTAAAACAAGAAATTATCATTATTTAGGAAGTTTCTCATCTCTCTGCTGTACTTTTTTTCAGATAAGGTTAAAATCAGACCATGTTTCATATGTTCAGATAATGAAATGAGATACAGAGTGATTTATAATCAGTTTGCAAATCTTTGAAATGTTGAGTTTTTTTAGTTTTAGAACCTTTGCCACATGTCAGACTTTAGATCATGGATATCAAACTAGCAGTGTCACGCTGTTGTCACGTGACGTTTTGCAATGTTTTTCCCTTCACGGAACTGGGGTGGGTGTGGCCTGTGTGTGATGCATCTGGCCCACGGGCCGCCAGTTTGACATCCTGTTTAGATCCTGAATTGGCTGAAATAACTAGAGAAGCCTAGTCTTTTCTCTCACTTGATCAATATAACATATCTACTTTTTCTTATGTTTTAAGCTCACCTTCTTAAGTCAAATGACTCACCAAGTAATCTTGGAGACCTAAGTAAAGATTCCTCTAAGGAACTCAAGGACCAAATGCAACTGATTATTCATTGCTAAGGATCAAATATTCATGAATTGGTCTTATTCAAGAATTCCTAGCCTTTGTAGCCAAAAGCTATACTAATCAGGATTTTATGATGTGACACATCTTGAAGGCAAGCAACCTGTTAGGGAAGACTAACAGGTACTCTTTCCTTAACAACAGATTGCTTAAAAGGTTCCCTTCACACATACGTGCTAGTCGTTTCTGGCTCTAGGGGGCAGTGCTCATCTTCGTTACAAAGCAAAAAAGCTGTCCAAAGATGACTTTGTGGTCATGTGGCTGGCATGACTAAACGCCGAAGGCGCACGGAATGCTGTTGCCTTCCCACCAAAGTGGTTGCTATTTTTCTACTTGCATTTTTACATGCTTTCGAACTGCTAGGTTGGCAGAAGCTGGGGCAAGTAACAGGAGCTCACTCCATTATGTGGTGTTAGGGATTCAAACCACCAAATTGCTGACCTTTCTGATCAACAAACTAAGCGTTTTAGCCATTGAGTCACTGCGTTGCTTAGCCACTGTTAAAGTTACAGCAGACCTCCCAGAGTAACTTAGGCCCTGTTTTCAGAGTTTCAGCAGCCATACTCATGTACCGCATATAATATTTTGGGTACCTAGCAAATACCTCACATTTACAACTGTTTGCAGCATTCTGGGCTTATGTGATCGCAATTTTCCAGTTTTCGGTGTTTACTTCCAGTTTATGGCAAAAAAGGCCTAAAAGGAAAATGGACTGATTTAACATCTTGATGTTTGCTTAAAGATGCTAAAGAGGTTGTAAAATCAGGTGTGCTCATGTGATGAACCTATTTAACAAATGCCATGACTTTTGACTGTAACTTTGGCTTCAATTACAGTTGTAAGTTGAGGACCGCTTATATCCTAAAAGGTTGACAAAGCAAAAAATCAGAGAGGCCCAATTCAATAGCCTCCTACAGAACAGGTTTGTTGTAGGAAGCTAGAAGAAATGAACAATAGAATATCTTGGTGCTGCCACTTTGAGGGCAGAATTTTTGAAGAAACTTAAGTGCCTTCTTACCAGAAACCGAACTGTAACAGTTTACAGATTATAGAGCCTATCCACCTACAAGCTCCAGGTGCAGCCTTAGACCAACTATGCATTTACCTTGGAAAATTTGTATTACTTTTTCATGCCAGATCTATTCATAATTCATATTTGAGCTCTGACAGCGACAGTCAGGATTGCAAAATTCTTGAATTTGGGTAACTTTTTTCCACAAGAATGTTTCCTTTCATGACATTTGGAAATCCTGAGGAAAAACCGTAATACTGGACCATGGGCAGTATATTAATAGAATCCTGACATTGCACCAAAATATTTTAATTTAAAACACACCCTGTAAACCAAAACCTGTTACACAATTCCTGTAATTTTTAGCCTCTCAGATTTGGCATGCAAATGTGCAAGCAGCTTTTCAAATTCCCAGAATATATTAAGTTTCCCTTCTGTGTTAGAAGGATCTCCCCTTTTGTACAAATTCTCTGGTTATTCTTTGAAGAGGCCCATTGCATTTACTTTTAAAAAGGCAGAGAAAAAATGAAACAAATATAAACTACTGGCTCTGCTATATAAACGGTGACTCCAGGAAATGTGTTAAAATAAATACGGATTAATTCTAAATTCTGATTAATAATTTCTTTGGTTAATACCATGTTCTACTAATAAATTAGGAACAAAACCAAAAAAAAAACCCTTAAAATTATTTCTTGTTCACAGCACTGGCCTGTTCACACTATTATTTTGAAAAGCCACCCAAAATTATCCCTGAAAGTGGAGTTCAGGAAGTCGTTGCTACAATGTTTTTGCTTTGTCAAGCAACACCTTTCAGTCCCCACAATATTAAAGATGGCCGATTCCTGCTATACATACTAGAGTATTTTCAGGACTAAGTGGGCCGGAGTACCTGATATACAGATAGTCCTCAACTTAAGACCACAGCTGGGACCAGATTTTCTATTACTACGCAAGGCAGATATTAAGTGAGCCATGCCCAATTTGATCACCTTTTTGCTTTGGTTGTTAAGCAAATCACTGACGTTAAGTGAATCATGTAGTTGTTAAGTGAATTTGGCTTCCCCCGTTAATTTTGTGAGAGGCCGGCTGGGATGGCTGCAAATGATGCTGGTTGCCAAGCACATCAATTTTGATCACGTAACCATGGGGATGCTGCGATAATTGTAAGCGCAAGGACCAGTGGTAAGTCCTTTTTTTCAGCGCCGCTATAACTCTGAACAGCACTAAATGAATGGTTCTAAGTCCGACAACTTTGTATATACACAGTTAGGTGCATATTTCAATGTTTGCCTTTTTACTTAAGAGGAAGAAAAAGGGTGCTAATTCTAGTGGATAATTCCACTGCTGTACTATTACTGAGATGTACATTAAAAACAAACAAACCCAAAACCACACTCCTAACCCACTGACTTACTGCCCTGAGTGTCTAAATGAAAGACAGGATACAAAATCAAATAAATAAGGACTGCTTTAAAAAATCTTGCTCCTCCTTGCTGAATAATTTCTAAACTTCCCATTGGGAATTTCATTTGTTTATAAGATGCAGTTCACTTCTTCTGCTGCAGGCATACTAACTACAGATGGTATCTTACATCTGACTTTTTTTTCCATCCAAGGGGACTGATCTTGAGGTGAAGAAGGGGAGTTAATAGAAGTTTTAATTTCCCCCCAGAGACCAGGTCATAGACTAGGTCATTTCCTGTCTGCGGTAAGGCTATACACATCTGTAGACATGTGTCTTCTGAAAAAGAATAGATTCCTCTCAAAGATAGGGTCACCGCAATTGCTAGACCACAGCCAGACAACATACTTCCCTTCCATTTTGGGTCTGATTGTTACAGTATTGATTATTTAGAAAATTTATCTTCTGAAGGAGAGTTTTCAGCTGCTGAGGACTTACTCTATCAGATGCTGAAAAGACTACTTTTACAAGTTTGGGACAGCTCTGACAATGCAGCAACGGAAAGTAAATTTCAGCATTCCGAATTGCCTTGAACACATTATATGCTCTTCTACACAAAGAACCAAGATGTATTCATCTTGCACAGTATCTTTGGGCTTGAATAATGTAAGCAAGTTATTGCAAGGACAAAACACATTCCTTGAATACGAAAGATGGTAGGCCACAGGAATTTCTACTCTAGTGTGCCAGTTTCATTCTGAAGACAACCTCTGAGTAGCAAGATCCACAGAAAGCACCAAAAGTGGCTATTTAAGGAAGGCTCATATTGAGCAGTTAATATTGTATGTACATGAATTCCTTGTTGGAGAAGACAAAGGTCTCTCCCAGGGCAATTGCTGTAAGACAATTCCTACTTCTGAACAGAGGAAGCCTTGCTGGGATGTAGGGCAACAACATCTGAACAATATCTTGGTGTTGATCTCTTGAAGCAGGGAGCAGGAAGTACCTGATTACTAAATGTGTAGAGCCACTTGGACTACCTCTATTCCAAAATCTCTCTCAACCCCACAGATATCAGCCAGAAATTTCAGGAAGCTTATGAAGACAGCAAGGGCCTTGGTGGCTCAGGCAGTTAAATGCCTGCACTTAAGATCCAGCTGTCTACAATTACTGTAGGCTCGAATCCCACCAGGCTCAAGGTTGACTCAGCCTTCCATCCTCTCGGGGTAGGTAAATTGAGGACCCAAGATTGTTGGGGGCAATTAGCTGACCTTGTAAAAATGCCGCTTAGTAATAAGCAGGCATATACAATGGAATGAAGGCTATTGCTGAGCACACTGGGTTGTATCCCAAAAATTTGTAAGCCACCCTGAGTCTTCGGAGAAGGGCGGCATGTAAATGTAATTAAAAAAAAAAGTTCAATACTCAACAAATTTCAGATTAGACCTTTATTCTCAGGCCAATAATGCTACCTGCAATATCGAAACTTTTTAAAAATTTCAACACTAAAATTTAGTTAAATGTTACAAAGGAATATACTTTGCAGGTGCTCATATATGTCCTGGAAGCACTTACAGACCTATTTGGAAGTGTTATACATGTAATCCTCAACTTATGACCATAATTGGAACCAGTATTTCTGTTGTTAAGCAAGGTGGTTGTTAAGTGAGTCATGCCTGATTTTAAAACCTTTTGCCATGGTTGTTTAGTAAATCATGTGGTCATTAAGTAAATCCAGATCCTCCCCCCAATGAGTTTGCTTGTCAGAAGTCAGGTTGCAAATGGTGATCACATGACCCTGGAATGCTACAACCATCATAAATAGATGCTGGTAGCCTAGTGTTCAAATTTTGATTATGTCATCATGGTGTGCTGCTATAGCCCTAAGTGCAAGGACTGGTTGTAAGTCACTTTTGTTCTGTGCTGTTGTAAATTTTGAATAGTTGCTAAACAAATGACTATAATTTGAAGATTTTCTGTACTTGAATACTAAATTTCTAATCTAATTGGAGGGCAGGACTATAAAAATGAATGGGAGGAGCCTGATGCATGTATAAAATGGAAACTGAGATTGAAAAAATGAAAGATGCAGTTGGGAATTATGAAAACTAACAAGTTCTATCCAGAGAAGGGCTGTATTTGTATATTTCATTAATTGTTATTAGTTAACACATGGTTTATTAAATAAATACAACTGGCTAAGTTCCCCATTGTGCTAAACATTAAACCAAATGGCTGGGTCCAGATAGGTATTTTTGCAACTATGCAAAAAACCCTAATTGTATATTGTGGTGTATGAAGCCAATATCACCTCCTTTTATAAACGGACTGGGCAAAGATGATTCCTACCAACAATTGCTAAAACTTACATGTATGCAACATTTTATAATCTGCTCCCAAATCAGAATTTTATTAAGAATATTCCAAGTTTTGGTCTAGTTGTTATTAAATCTGTACGACAGTGTCGCTTGGCGGTGACCCAGGGTAAGGCCTATTCTGTGGCAGCTCCCACTTTATGGAATCAGCTTCCCCTGGGGCTCTGTTTGGCCCCCGATCTCCGCACCTTCCGCCATGATCTAAAGACCTGGTTATTTGGACAGTCCGGGCTGTGCTGACCTCCTGGGGGGGGGGCTGATTTCATTTTAAATTGTGGGGTTTTAATGGGATTTGACTTGTTTGGTTTAATATGGTTTTAGTTAAATATTTATTGTGTGGTTTTAGTTGTGAGCCACCCCGAGTCCTTTTCGGAGAGGGGGCGGCATACAAGTTAAACAAACAAACAAACATAAATAAATAACTGGGAGCTCACATGAAAAAAAAATACAGGACTGGATAAAAAGTGTGATATGCTCATTCTGGCTTTTAAAAAATTGAACAAATATTGCATTGCATGGCAACTGAGAAAAGTGCCATGGAAGATCTTTCATAAAGCACAGTAACCGTTAGAACCCATTTTCAACCTTTGAATGGAAACTCAACAGTTCGCTGAAGAAGTTTCCTATAGAAGTAAATCAGCCTCTAAGTAAGAAACAGAACACTCAGCTGCCGCTTCCAAAGGCACAATTTGAAGAAGAATCTTTCTGAAGACAATAGTTTTTTTTGGGGGGTCAGACAATTAATGTTTCAAGGATAACCATAAGGCAAGGTCAAGTAGTATGATTCATTTTTAAGGCTGAGACACACACAGAGATGCAATTTGAAACTATTCTTAAGCTTCCTTCCATGGAAATTGCCTGGTATGCAGAGGAAAAATACATAATGGCTGAACAATCGCATTCCTGTGTTACAAAAAAAAGGGGGGGGGCAGGAGACAAATGCCAAAATTTCTAGCCCAACCTAACTTTAAAAAAAGCTGAAACATTTGTGTATATGTATGGCTACCAGTGACTGCAAAATGATGTTTTGTTCAGAAATGTCTCCAGCCTGAGTTAAAAAAAGCACAGGTAAGTTAAAGCGACAGGGAGCTGGAAGGTATGATCAAGAAATATTCTTACCAAGAGGCTAAACTGGAATATTGTGATTACTTGTGTCCACAATAGCAGCAATTGCTATCTAGGCCTTCAATTCCATCCCTCTTGTGATTGCATTCAGAACAATTGTTTCCATTAGATCTCTAAGAAATGTTCTTGGGATAGATCATGCTAGCTGGGCAATTCTGGAAGTTTCCATATCTTAAAGTTGCCAGGTTTGAAAAACAGAGATACTGTAGATGGTAGCAAGGTATTTTTAAAAAGGAAGCAGTACACAAGACAGACAAAATGAGTGTAGTTGAGGAGCATAACTGGAATGAATATCCCCAGTCTCTCCAATTTACATTCTCCAGATGTTTTGGATTACAATTTTAGCACCCCCAACCCAATAGAACAGGGGTCTTCAAACTTGACAGCTTTAAGACTTGTGGACTTCAACTCCCAGAATTCCTCCTCCAGTCATGTTAGCTCAGGAATTCTGGGAGATGAAGTCCACAAGTCTTAAACTTGCCAAGTTTGAAGACCCTTGCAATAGAAGATGTTAAAAATGTCTGTTAAAATACACCTGGAAGGAAAAGTTTGGGGAGATGGAATTGTACCCAGGAAAAGAATGGAAGATCAATCAGGAGTGATGACTAAGATTTGAAATTACTTTTTTTTTAAATTACATTTATATGCCGCCCTTCTCCAGAGACTCAGGGCGGCTTACAATTTTTGGGATACAACCCAGTGTGCTCAGCAATAGCCTTCATTCCATTGTATATGCCTGCTTATTACTAAGCGGCATTTTTACAAGGTCAGCTAATTGCCCCCAACAATCTTGGGTCCTCAATTTACCTACCCCGAGAGGATGGAAGGCTGAGTCAACCTTGAGCCTGGTGGGATTCAAGCCTACAGCAGTTGTAGGCAGCTGGAACTTAAGTGCAGGCAATTAACAGCCTGAGCCACCAAGGCCCCAGTTACTTAAAGCTATTTCTCCTGGCATTGTCCTTCAAACCAAGATCTACTTAGAATGGAGCTGTATGACAAAGATATGAGGAAGTTTAGTATAAATCTCTCCTTTAGAATAAAATTTATTCAACCAGAGCAAACCCCCACCCATCTAGTCCAGCCTTTCCCCAGCCAGTTGCTTCCAGATATATTGGACTAAATTTGGGGAACATGTTTAATGACTATGTTGATTGAAGCTGTGTGGTCCAAATAAACTGGAGAATAATTACGTAGGGAAGGCTCAGTCATTACAGCATTTGAAGTTAGAGCTCTGAACCAGAAACTAAGAATAAGCTAAAGGCTCTATTTCCCTTAAATCACCTTCCAAGTCTTATGGCAAACTGCTTTTGAAATGAAAGGGACTTCCAAAGCTATTTCAGATACAATATGGATCAACAGCTCAGTCCCAGCTTTCTACTACATTACTCCAAGTCCCAGGAGTAAGACCCAGGTGAGCCAGGAATTTTACCCATTAAATACTGACTCAGGAACCTGAAATAGAAATCTCCTGCTTAGATATTTCAGCATCAAACTATAATATCTGAAGCACTGCTGCTCTCCTTTGGCATGAACAGATCAGTAAAGACATATGTGGAATGGAAAGAAGTAACTGAACATTAAAGTGAAGCTATCACATAATTCTGCAAATCTTTTTAATTCTGCTGGTAAATAGCACCTTATCCCTTTTTGAAAAGCAGATTTATGAACAGTTTCTTCTTTGTTGAAACAAGGTACATGGAAAAAAATGGTAATACAGAACAGAAAAATGGTCTTACTTAGAATTTCTTTGAATTCATATTACAGGGTAGCCCTCGCTTGTTCAACAACTGAAATTATGAGGATGCTGAAAAAGGAGATTTATGTCTAGTCCTGGAACTTATGACAGCATCCTCTGGCCAGAAGACTGTAATTCATGTGATTGGCTACCAGTGTGCATTTACAATGGTTGGAGTGTTCCGTAGTCAAGTGATTGCCATTTGCAAACTTCAAAGTCAAGTAGTCAATGGGGAAGCTTGGCAGGAAGTCACAAGCTGCAGTCACATGACATTGCACTACTAAACAATCTGTAGTGATTCACTTAACAGCTGGAATTGATGCAAGTCAAGCATAGTCATGTGATGTTTCACTTCAAAATCTGTTGCTTTAGTGATGGAGCTTCTAGTCCCCATTGCTGTTGTTAAGTGAGAGTTACCTGTACTAATTGTTTAGTACAAAATATATAGAGGGAATTATTTTGTGTAGAAAAATACTGCCTTGATACTAAATCATCTTTATGATTTTTGCATGCCATCTGCATGAACTTTAGGAAGAGAAAATTTAAAAAGCAAACATGTGGCCTATCCTAATGCTGAACCTTGGAGTTAAACCCAAACAAAGAATCTGTTCAAGAACAATCACAAGCTTGTTCAATGCTACCTGTCACATGAGAGAATTCTAGTAGTGAAGAAAATATGTAGGTTTCTATTTAAAGGCACAACTGTAAATAACTTAGCAATCCAGCTATCTATATACAAGCTGTGTTTTAAAATTGTGACTAAACTAGAAACTAAAGGAATATGCTTTCTGATTGTGCTGTTTTTGAGAAGGAAAAAAGAATCACATTGCAACTAGTGTTTCACAGCTATAAACTACCAGAAATTTGTCACTGTGCAACTTCTCACAAGTAAATAGTACCAAAAACTCAGCTGCAATGACTTCTTGACAAGCCTAGTATGCAAAATACTCAACACTCAACAATGAAGGCTAATGGGCCACTTCAGAGGAAATTAAAACTGAAGGGAATAGGTGTAATTTTTTTTTTAATCTGCTCCGCAGATGCAGTCCAATCCGGCATTTGTATGTAATTTTCTGCCAATCAGTCCAAGTATAATTATGGCAAATGAAGGTACATATTCCAAGGCCAAAGCATGACTGGTTCAGTGTTCACTCCCACAGGAACCTGAACACTGCATCCCAACTCCACACCCCTTTAGCCTATCAGCAAGTGGCAATGGATTCCTTTTATGTTGGCTGATACACTTGGTTAAGAAAAAAGAAGGTAAAACATAGGCTTAGCACAGAGATAAAGTAGGTTAAGTGAAAAAAAAACCTAACCATCTAAAAGCGATTCAGTTTCTTACAGGGAAAATGTTAGAGACAGAACGTATTTATTTCTAATAAGTAGTAGCATGAATTATTCAAAATAGTAGCAAAGTACATTGCTGCTATTCATGAAACAAACAGGTTGCAGGGATATGAAATAAGCGTGCCACAGCAATTCCTTGGCCGTCACATCAGGTTGCTGAAATGACTGTGCAGGATCCAAACATTATCTTCTCAATTATTTTTTCTCAACCTTGGCAGCTTTAAAATGGGTGGACTTCAATGCCTAGAATTCTCTGGCCCACATGGAGAATTCTGGGACTTGAAGTCCATGCAGCTTAAACCTGCCAATGTTAGAAGATTCAGAACTGTATAGAATATGGGATAGATGGTATGATTGGATGGAACAAAACACACACACACACAAAAAAAAGAAGCACCGAGGGTGGAAAGGTCACAGGAAAAACAGGGTATTTAAAGTGAGCTGCCCAAGCCAAACAAAAGGGAAAATTGGTAATGAATATATTTATGTACAACTTAGTCTTAAAGTCAATGTGTATATCCAATCTGATATTCAAAATAAGTGAAGAAAGCGCTTCGCGCATTGTTTTGTATTGATGTGTGTGAATTTGTATGTTGGTATGTTTTTAACAATTGTAAATAAAGCTTTTTAAAATAAATTAAAAAACCTGCCAATGTTAAGAAACATTGCTTAAGTGTCAGAACTAAAACATTGATACTCCCAGCTAGATTCTTTCAAGAGATCTCATTTCTATTGTCTCATTTCTGGATTCCCATTGAAAAAAGGATTTGTAAATTTCTAATCTAAAACCCATTTCAAATCTTGGCTGCTTCCTTCTAGTAACTGCTTACAGCAGTTACTAATTGATACCACCAACTCCTAGAGTTTGCACCACCAGGGAAAAGCGTATTGGAAAATGTGTTGCTGATATACAGCATATTTTTAGACAAAGACCAACAATATTTCACATCTGTGAGCTGTGTTCAGACTGCTTTATCTCTAAGTAATAGACTTGTGGATGAGTCAGCACATAGCTGTAGACAAAGATAATAATGCTTCAATAGATATTCTCCTTGGACTTTACACTGCTGACTATCATTTGATTTAGAAGTGAAAACTCTACAGCATTTCATCAATCTCAACTACTAATGATACCAACTGTTGGCCTAATACAGGTACTCCTCATCTCATAACAGTTCATTTAGTGACCGTTCAAAGTTACAACAGCCCTGAAAAAAGTGACTGATTACCATTTTTCACACTTACGACCATTGTAGCATCCCATGGTCAAAATCTGGATGCTTGGCAACTGACTCATATTTATGATGATTGCACTGTCCCAGGGTCATATGATCACCTTTTGCCACTTTCTGACTAAGTCAAAGGAGACAATTGTGCAAGAAACAGAAATTTTGGGCTCAATTGTGGTTAAAGGTCTGTAGAGATTCTCAGTCATGCAGGTCATGGTTGTCCCAAGGATGCTTTTTCAGGCAGCAACTGGACTTCCTTGTTTTTTTCCTTGAAGATGTTTCGCTTCTTATCCCAGAAGCTTCTTCAGCTCTGACAGGATAGTAGAGAATGGAAGGATTTATATTCCTTGCAGACAGCTGGTCATTTGCATCTTTTTAGAGAGTAGTTGAAGCACTTGAATGACTGTGTCTTCAGGGTCCCCCGAGTGGTGCTCCTGGTTTCTGTAGTCTGCAATTTTTTTCCTCTGGAAATCCATTCCTACTCCCTGTCATGCCCTTGTTGAAGTCTGATTCTGAGGGGGAGATTGAGCAGCTGACAGGGAGTGGAGTGTGGCTCTGGTGGCTGTGGAAGAAATGGGGGAAGGGCACAGTCCGGCTGAGCATTCAGAGGAAGACCCTGCCCCCTCTTCATCCTAGGGCACGAGGGAGGAACGGAGAAGGGAGCAACGTTATGGGGAGAGGAAAAGGCCCTGATCCCTTTCATTAGTTGCAGCTGGGAGAACAGGATATAAGAGCCTTGGTGGTGCAGGCTGTTAAATGCCTAGCACTTAATTCCAGCTGCCTGCAATTAGTGCAGGCTCGAATCCCACCAGGCTCAAGGTTGACTCAGCCTTCCATCCTCTCGGGGTAGGTAAATTGAGGACCCAAGATTGTTGGGGGCAATAAGCTGACTTTGTAAAAAAATGCCGCTTAGTAATAAGCAGGCATATACAATGGAATGAAGGCTATTGCTGAGTGCATTGGGTTGTGCTCCAAAATTGTAAGCCCCTGAGTCTCCGGAGAAGGGCGGCATATAAATATGAATAAAAAATAAAAAAATAAAGAAGGACGTTTGCACACAGCACCTTGCTGGAAGCAAAGTGTGCATTATCTTTGTCGAGGCTTATCTGGGTTTTGGCGTCCTCCCAACTGTGTGTGCTATGTTATCTTTTGGAAGTCTGCAGTTTATTATCCTGGCCTGTCATGTTAATTACTTCAACGTGATTTGTGTTGGTTTTTTTATTTCTAATTTATCTGTACTTTGGTTTCGGGACTGCATTTCTTCCCTTTGCAGACTGTTTTGGAAGAGTCTGATCTTCAGCTGTGGATAACTGGGCATTGGGGCCCATGTTGGAGGTATTAACGGGACTTTACCTATTTTTGTGTCTTTGTTGCTTTTGTGCCATCCACAGTCCCACACCATTCAAAGGGTGTTCATCCCCAATTGTATAGCTAAAAGTCTGCAGAGATTCTCAGTCATCCAGGTCATGGTTGCCCCAAGGTGCTTTTTCAGGAGGCAACTGGACTCACCCCACCCCCGAGCTCAGTTTTTGCTGGCAGAAGGCTGCAGGAGGCCGTCATGGCGGAAAATGGATGAAGGAGCCATGTACAGCCCCTCCCATGTTCCTTTTTCTCTGGCAGAGGGCTATCAAAACAAAATAAAAACAAAACAAAAGGATGTTTTTCCCTTTTGCATTTGAGCATGCAAGAAGTAACAAAAAAGGAGAAAGGGAAAGAGGAAAGACAAAGAAAAATGAAGAGAAGATGGGAAGAGAGCAAGGAAGGAAAGAGGGGAAGGAAGAAGGGAGAATGAAGAGGGAAGGAAAAAGAAGAGAAAGAAGATTATAATGAAAGTGAGGGAGGGTCTCAGGAAAGTCCTGCCTTAGCACTTGGCCATCACGGGTGCCCCCGACACAAGTCCTGTGTCATGCCCATCATGCCCCCGCACCCCCCGAAACATAACCCTGATGCGGTTCTCAATGAAATCAAGTTTGACATTCCTGAACTACATGAAGAAGTTGGGAGTTGTTCAATTTCCTATCTATCTTTTGGACTCAAATCATGCCTTTGTAAAATTAAATTGGCAAAACCAGATAGATATAAATGTTAAGTGCTAAGCAAGCTAACTTTAGTATGCAGAAGAAAAAGTGATGGCATCTTGCTCTTCTAGATCAGGAAGCAAAATGCTTTGGGCTAACTCTGTGGTGAAGCTTTGAGCGTTTAGCTTTCTAGTTTAAGGCCTGAATCCCAGCAGTACATTTTGTTTGATCCCATGTTGCGAGCCTTTGCCTCTAATAGCAACAGAAAGCTACATATTTATATGAATTCCATTGTATTTTTAGAAAGGAATTATGTTCCTTTTGCAAATTTATACCCCAAGTTACAATAGCACTGGCTTTTAACTTGTTCCTGGAGGAGTTTGTATAACACTGTTTGTATAACACTGCTTAGATGCTGCAGAGCATCTAAGATGCCTTGAAGAGAGAAATGATGAATGCAAGGTTGCCCCAGTACAACCTTTTGTACGTGAGCCATGATGTGGAGTACATGTATGAAATAGGAGGACCTTGCATCCTGATGCTGCTTTTATCAAGTTCATGGAAGTAATGGTTCCTACTTCTGCTCAGATACTTTGAAGTGAGATATCACAAAACAGATCCAGGAGGCCTGAAATTTTAATAGCAGCCCGATTTCATATGCCTCTTCTACCAACCTGGCCACTGTCCCTCTTGAGAGACATCAGAAGACACTGATGTGACCAGAAACATAATGTCATTGCCCAGAGTCCCTCTCCAAGCGTAGTAGGTAGTTCAGAAATGTGAAATATAAATAAATAATAAAAGATTAGCCATATCCCCATCAGTATTTTCCATTCTTGGTTTCATTTGTTTTTCTCTAGCTCACCTAACCATCACATATATGAAGCTATATGCAAAATGAGTTGCTTCCAAACTACAGTATTAACCATGATCATTCCAATCCAACTTTACAAAGCACAGCAAAAAGGACAGTATGAATTGCTAGTTATTTTCTGAGGTAAAGGCTCCTTTGAATGCTTAAAAGATCCAAACACAACTATGATGGCTATAGTATTTTTCATCAATTCACCTACACCAGGGGTGAAATTCGTGGTGCCACGGCATCATCATGTAACGTATTGGGACTTTTTCCCTTTTGCTAAACTGGGCAGGGTGGAGACAGCACATGACGCATCTGGCCCGTGGACCGCGAGTTGACACCCCTGACCTACACCAATATGATGGTATGAAATTTGCTTACTATTAATGTGTTTCCTTTACTATCATAAATATTTACCTATCTGCAGACTTCAGGGTCAGACTAATTGCTTAATTAGATCTTCAGAGGCCACCAGGTCTCCTGCCCCCACTTCTAAGACAATTAGATCAATAAGTCCAAATAATTAATTAAGATCATTCAGGTCAAGTTTATAGTAGAAGAATAAAGGGTAAGGAGACTAAGGTTCGCAAGCAATGACTGGAAGATGAGCTGTCTGTCTCCAACTTTTGAGTAACTAGCTCTTAAGAGCCATTAAGAGAACCTCCTTCCCAGGCTGAGTTTTCTAATAGTTTTGACAGAAGGGATTGGTTTGTTATCCCTGAACTATTCCACACGATTCCAACTGGAATTCCCATACTCCATGTATCCACCACTCATAAAGTATTATAGCATGTTCTATGGTAATATGATACAGCAGTGATAACATTCAAAAGATTCTCAAAAATAATAACAATCCCAATTTTGAGGGAATCTCTGTACTTTAAAATGTGACTTATGCTTAGGGCAACTGAGTTGAAAACTCTACACTACATGTTTCAATGAAAGCTTTTTACAATCCAATTTGATTCACTTAACTAACGACTTGTTTTCCTTATATTCTCTCATTTTCCTTCCACCACCAGAAAGTTGTATTTCTCAAGCATAATCAGCTTTCTTTCTATACCAGATTGGGGGACTACAGATTTATTTTGCCTCCACAACATTGGAATCTTTTAAGGCCAGGAGCTGTTTTAATAAATCAAGTCCAATCTTCAGTAAATAAAAACCAAGAAATTTATTCTGGCCGGATTAGAAGGAAGTCTTTTATAAGAGGTGTCGATAAGATCAGAGCCAGCTGTCCTTCAGACTCTTGCTCTCAAATCAAGCGGGGGTGGGAGGGGAGATTTCTGCTATTAAACAAAGAACATTTTTCTTCTTCTTTTCTCTCCTACTCTTCAGTTAAGACTGCTCATTGAAAATTACATACTAGAAACAGATTTCCATGTTCTTGGCCTGAGCATGGCTTTTTTTCTCTTGCTATTTTTCTGAAAGTTTCCTGTAGAACAAAATAGGCTCTGTGATTACATTTGGCCATCCAAATGTAGTACTTACTTCAAAGGGATGTGAGAATGATGTGTAAAATAAAAATAACCACTACAGCTGGATTCAACATGTAAGTATCTTTTGCTAGTCCTCTATTTATAATCACAACTGGAATGGGAATTTCCATTGTAAGTCACTACAGTTGTTAAGTTGAACCTTATTTTGCAACAATTATGGTGGTTGCTATGCAAATTTTTCCCAATGCATGTTTTGGAAACCAGCAAAAAAATGTAGCAAACTGTAATCACATGACTGCAGATGCTTTAACCAGTTGTAAATGCAAGCCAGTTGTGTGTTAGATTACATGACCAACAGGCTGGTGTGACAGTCATAAATGTGAGTAGAGATTGTAAGTTTTTTTTTTCAAGGTTGTCATAACTTTGAACTGTAATTAAATCAATGGTTGTATGTCAAGGACTACCTTGCTCATTGCTAACACAGTAGAGCAAGATAAGACTATTTTTCTCTGAACTGCACAGGTGCCATATAACTGGCTACGTTCACCCATAATATTCAACATACTATCAGTATATGGTAAAGCAGCATTGTATATTTCTAACTTGACCTTGAAGTGTACAACTGGAGTAGCACCCTAAACAGAGTAGTTCATAGTCTTTCTCCAACCATATTTATTAATATTCAGAAAATGCAGAGCCATGCAATTAACCTAACAATCTTTGCTCTTGCCCAATTTCCAGCTTTATATTCATATTTTTCAGGAAAAGATCAGAATCATTTACTTCGCAGTCATCTAATCCCAATACCATTCATTGCAAGATCTGCTACAATAGCTTGGATGGATAGCTGTCAGTCTCTCTTCATGAGTTCCAATGAAGAAGAATGTACTAAAGCAAGCTATTCCACTTCTACTATCAGGAAATTCCTCCTGATACCTATCTTGAATGTACTTCCCTATGGTTTGGGCCTATTAGTTCTGGCTCTGTCCTTCTGCACGTCAAAGTACAAGTTCACTTCCTCATTTAAATAACAATCCTTGCCATAACAATAAACAATTTGCTGGTCAAGAACATTCATCAATAGAAGTCTCTTGAATACAAAGGGACTAGAAGCAATACAAAGGGACTAGAACCACCAAAGCAGCCTTGGTGGTACAGGCTGTTAAATGCCTAGCACTTAAGCTCCAGCTGCCTGCAATTATGGCAGGCTCGAATCCCACCAGGCTCAAGGTTGACTCAGCCTTCCATCCTCTCGGGGTAGGTAAATTGAGGACTCATGACTGTTGGGGGCAATAAGCTGACTTTGTAAAAATGCCGCTTAGTAATAAGCAGCCATACACAATGGAATGAAGGCTATTGCTGAGCGCATTGGGTTGTGCTCCAAAAATTGTAAGCCGCCCTGAGTCTCCGGAGAAGGGCAGCATATAAATATGAATTTAAAAAAAAGCAACTGGATCTCCTGTTCAACAGAATTCCAATTTTTTAATATTCATATTGTATTTCCTACTCAGAGTTTTCCTTTGGTGTTGCCTGTGTAAAATTATATACTTCTACTTGTACAATGGTATGTCGGAATGATCTTAGAAGACTAGATCCAGAGATGCTTTGTAGGGAACATGTCAGCCTTACTAGGTGGACTAGCCAGGTTCGAGAAATTATAGGGTCTTTTTGAGCCCCTTACCTCATACATTATCCAGCTGCAAACTATGCTGTCTCTTATATGACCATTTTGTAAGCAGCCTCTTTGGTCAGCATCCCAAGGTCATTCCTGCATACCATTACAACTTAGCAAAGTTTGTGGCCTCGAAGTTGCTAACAGCATCTAATATTTGTTCATAAATGTTTTCAGAATTTTAGTAACCCACCCACACTGTATAATCAAATGTATGCGTCATGATCTATTTTCCTGAACCATTACGAACTATTTCAGGCTTTCTTCTGCCCAGCTGATAGATATGAGAAAGAGGGGAGTTGAGTTGTTGAATGATTTTGTCCAGCCAGATCATACATTTGGGTAGGAGGGAGAAATGAGCAGATCATTTAGCTGATGCAGGTAGAGCCTGCAGCAGACCGCATGGTGGTCTCAAATCATAGTGTGACTATCACTGCTGTAGAGCAACCAATTATGGTAGCTCAATTCCAAATGCAAAACTCTTCTGTTTTTATTCTCAAGTTAATGGATAAGAAAGACCACACATGTGGATGACTCAACCTCTCACTGGGCTAGAAAACTTGTGAAACTCCAGAAAAGACCTAACAGTTATAACTATTTTTATCACTCCCCAGACTTATATGTCTGACTACCTCCGTTCAGAAGAGTGATTTTGTCTAGCAGAGACAGATGACACCCTCCAACAGAAGAAAAACAAACTTTATATAGAAATACCACTAGAACACAAGAAAATTTCACAAGTCAGTATCTATTAAAACAATATTTGAACCCTTGGGATTCTCCCAAAGACGAAGCAACCAAGCTTCTATAAATTCATCACCCAGAATGAACTTAGCAGAATTTGAATTAACATGTTTATGACAAAACAGCAGATTGTGAATGAAATATATAAATGTTTTATCACTGCTTAAAGCAATACTACCTCCATTCAAAGGTAGCTGAAAGAAGCTCAAATATTTGCTATGGGCAATATTCCAAGTCTACAATACATCTCAGAATTTAAAAGCCAATGATAATAAGTTAGTCACTATTATCTAAGTTCAAAAGCGTCTTAAGTATTTAAAAAACAGAGTTTGGACTAGCTTCGGAGTCTGCTTGGATAGCTCTGTGTTTAACCTCGAAGATATGCAGCTTTCTCTGGCTATTATTCCTTGGAACAATGTCAGGATGTTTATGCAAAAGCACAATCTTGCTCTTTTAGATAATACCACTAAAGAGTGAACAAATGAGTGCAAGGAAAAATCAGTCTGAATGTTCATCAGTATAAATTTTGCCTTCTCTGTCCTATTTCTTATCAGTACCTACATCATTAACTCTAGTGCAAGAGGCAGCATGACATATTGAGGATAGATATAGAGTGGTTGTTTGGTTACCTGGAGCATCTGGTTGGATATAGATGGAATAAAATGCTAGATAAGGTATTATTCTCCAAGCTGTTGACCTTAAGATGAATTAAGGCCACAATTCCAAGCTTCTTCTATGTTAGCCTGGAATTTGGAAAATTATAGTCCTAACATATGTTGAGGGCACTGTTGTGTACTCACTGAAGAGGGTTAAAATAGAACTCTTTACCTGATCTGTTACTCCTAATTTCTATCTGATTGGGTTCCTGTGTAGCACTAAGTCATCATTTGCCTAAGTACGGTTAGTGAATTAACCACAACAAACTGTGGTTAGTATATTCAATAATACACTAATCCCAAACAAGTCAATTTTATTATGATTTAAAAGCAATATATGAGCTCAGCCTTTTGCACTCCTCTCAATTTCAGTCTAAATGATTTTCAATGAAATTAATCCTGCTGCTTCATGCCAATCCAAGTAAACAATAAGAACTCAACTAGATAGAATAGAATAGAAAGAGAATAGAACAGAATACTTTATTGGCCAAGTGTAATTGGACACACAAGGTATTTGTCTTAGTGTAAATACTCTCAGTATACATAAAAGAAAAGATATATTCGTCAGGAGTCGAGAATCATAAGGTACGACACTTAATGATAGTCATAGGGTACAATAAGCAATCAATCATACCAGAAAACAGTCAAAACAAATAATAAGGATACAAGCAACAAAGTTACAGTCATACAGTCACAAGTGGGAGGGGATGGGCGATAAGGAGTGATGAGAAGATTTAACAGTTATAGTAGTGCAGACTTTGTAATAGTTGAACAGGTTTGAGGGAATTGTTTGTTTAGCGGAGTGATGGCTTTCGGGAAAAAACTGTTCTTGTGTCTAGTTGTTCTGGTGTGCAATGCTCTATAGCATTGTTTTGAGGGAAGGAGTTGAAACAGTTTATGTCCGGGATAATATGTCCTGATATTGCCACTGCAGTTATTTATGTAGAAATGTAGAAATTATGTAGAAATTTGTAACACTGATTTCATTTTATTTAAGTCTTTCACTCAAAGGGGTAAATGTAACAAACTACAGGTTCCTTCTCAAAAAGCTTGCTGATAAGCCACAACTGGATTTGCCTTTACCAATGGTGTGTAACATTTTCACTAAACTTCATTTGCAAAGATTCCTTTTAAATGAAAATGTCAGGGAATGAGAGATTGCATTGTTTTTTTCCCCAAGATGTTTTTACATAGAGTAGGCAAACTTATGAATGATAGTAGATTTGGAATTGTGTTAGTCTGTTGAGAGCACAGTCACAAATGGTTGTCATGGATATGGGCCTACTCACAAAATGGGAGGCATTATAAGCATGTGTTTGAGGAAGCATGTGGATATGTATGAGGAAATGATTTTGGGAGACAGAGATAAGAGGCCAGAGGCTGGACAACAACCACGTAAAAAATATCTCCACCCACAGAAGAAGGGAAACTTTTCAAGAAGGGACTCTCCCTGTTTTTTGGAAAACAAAAGGAAAGGAGGAGATAAATATTTTCAGTTTTGCAAGAATGTGTTAAGGGCACCTTACAATAAAGTTAGCATTCATGAGGATTTCTGGGGGAGGAAATCTGAAGATTAAGAAGCCTTTAAATGAGCAGAGATGGCATTGTGGCAGCCACAGCAGCAGGGTGACAAGACCCTCTGGATAAGAGAGAACTTCTCAAATGTTTCCCAAGGTCATTCCCACATACCATTACAACATGGCCAGTCCCAAGGGAGAAGGTCACTTACCAGATTGACCATACATTATTCACCAGAGGGAAAATAGTCCTAGATGCTTTCTTCTATCCCAGGGAAAGCTCTGTGGAATCCTGAGGCATTTGGGCAAATGAATTTGCTACAGACAGACAGCATGCAACATGCTGCTATTCAACACATTTTTTTCATTTTAGTTTGGTTTCATTTAGTTTAAAGAAAGTAGAGATGGAATAAGAATCCATTGAGATTTGGAGATTTGGGGGAGAACCCTGGTGTCTGGGTGCCAAGTTACTACCCTGACATGTCCTAATGTTGTTCGTTTTTATAATGCATGTTATCTACTTTCTTTAGGGTTGGAGATAAGGAGAAAAACTCTTTTACAATCTTTACAATCTGAAGGGGGAAAAAAACAAGGGGGGGGGGAAAATAGGAAAGTGGAGGAAAGAATCAACTTGGAAACTATATGCAGATGTTTCAGTTTAGGCCAGATTACAAGCAAATATGAAAAGGAGCAGGTTATATGCCAAGGACTTCAGGAAAGTATCAACTAAGAAGAGGAATTAGAAAAAAGCTGGAAAAATAGCAACAGATAACTATGGGAGTAACTTTTATAGGACATTAAAATGCCTTATTTTTTTAAAAAAACAGACTACATCGCCCAGACTAATATAATTCCCTATTTCTTTCCCTTTTAACTTAGAAACCGCAAAATTTTACAAATACCAGGCATGGGAACAGACCAGAGAATACCCTTTTTGTTTGTTAAAAGCTTTCTTCTCCAGACATTTCAAAGAAAGCAAACAATCAATCAAGTTAATTTAACAGAATCAGCGAGTTTTGACTTTTCCTTCAACCAAGAAAATAGCGTCCCAAAAATTTACAAAAAAATGGTGCTAGAACCTCATCCCAACCAGCCTGAGATACTTTGAAGAAGCAAATGTGCTTGGCTCCATGGTTTTATCATGAACATTACTTAGCAGGAAGAACAAACAATAGGGATCTCTATTCATCGGTTGTTTAGCATTTCACCCAAGCTGGAATCACTGGATTACTGCTTTTTAATAAGCCAACAAAAAAAAGCCTTTTGAAGAACTTTGGCTGATTCTTAGAGCTAGATAATGTTTGGCAGGGATGAGTGCCAAAGATCTGCAAGGAAGCATCAATCTGTGACACAAGGGAAAAAACAGCCTGTATTATCACTAAACAGTCTTCCTGCAGACCCAAGATATTCTTTTGTCTTTAGCTATAAAAAACTGTCACCCAGACAGAGTCCACATGAATGAATGCAAAAGTGTTGCTCCTACTCAAAATTAAAAAAAACTTAACAGTTACAGAATGCTCGAGATGCATAGCAACAATTTGGAAGGCAACTTTTGTCATAGCCTCAGCAGCACATATGGCTCATCAGTTTCCTTTTACAAAGGACCACCCAATAAACTACAGTTATAGCCATCTAAAGGAGTCTGATGATCAAGTGAAATTTCAACACAACCCTCCTTTTCATCAATGCTTGATCTAAGAGGATGGCTGCTTCCTGACAAGCTTAGGCAGACGGCTAAAACCAAGGCATTAATGGGATAATGTGTTGAGGTACAATGTAGAGCAGGGGTCTCCAACCTTGGCAACTTTAAGACTTGTAGACTTCAATTCCCAGAATTCCTCAGCCAGCAAAGCAAAGCTGGCTGAGGAATTCTGGGAGTTGAAGTCCACAAGTCTTAAAGTTGCCAAGGTTGGAGACCCTTGCTGTAGAGGAATCAATATGCCCAGGCCTTCTTCAATAGTCTTAAGACATGTAGAAACATCTGCAATTGTCAAAACCATCCAGATATGAAAGAGAGCCACTCGTGGACATTATCAGCTTCTGCAACAAGAATGGCTGATTCCTACCAGTTGTTCTTAAAAGTATAAACACAAGAAAAACCTGGACCAACAGAAACATGGTCTTCTACCAATGTAGTTTTTTCTGCATAACTTTTATATATATAACTCCTGCTCTTCATGTAAGATAAGCCAAAGAAGTCTAATGGGAATGGCCCTGACACAAATAAATTCAGAAACTAAGTTAAGCTATTGTGTATTGCACTCGGATTGGGCTGAGAGTCATCCATTATGATCTGTACACCATGAGTTAAGAGTAAGCAAGATGTTAAGACCCAATCAATTGTGGGCTGCTGAAATGCAGCAGTTTTTCGGGGATTCAAGTAGAAGACTTGAATCTAGCGCAGATGCATTATACATATAGGGAAGGACTATATATTCCTCAAACATGCAGTCCTCAATAGTTAAGACTATATCCTGGTGTAATGGAGTAGCAAAGTTTAGTTGAGCAATAGCATCTTTTTTCAGATTAACTACTGAAGTGGATAAGTTTAAAGGGAAGTCCTAGTTTGCTGAGCTATTCAAGCCAACACAATTACATCTTTTTCACACCTCAGGATGAATGCAACTTATGCACTCTCCAATAAAAGTCTCCTTCGTATCAACTTTAATTCTTGGTGGATACAGATTTTTTTTTGGCAATATAGAAACTGTTTACTGCTGCTTTCTTCAAGGACGTTTTCTTGACTTCCTAATCTTGCTCAGCCGTGTGTTTCTTTGGTTGCTTCCATGTCAGCTAAATCTCCTGTTCAAGAATTAACTAGGCCTGATGTAACTAAACATTTTGAGATCAACTAAAGTTGGCTAGATGGCACATGATTTCATCTAACAATTCATAATATTTGTCTAGAAAAGAAGCAATTTGTCATCCTATTACTCCTTCCAGCCTCCTTTTACAAGCTTTGCCACTCCTTCCCTTGTAGTTTATTAACCTTCGTTTTTATCACTCTGGAAGCAAAAGAATGTGGAATGGAAGTGAAAACAGATGAGAGTTAGCCAAACTGAGCCACTGAATACTTACATCACTCTTCCTGAACTTGGCTTTCAAGCTCTTCATGTTTTTTCCATTCAACTCTTACACACTTTCAGCACCTATTTGGGAGAAAAAACAGAGGTGTAAAGAAAATATGTATATTTCCAGCTACATTTGGTTGAAATTTAATGAACATCAGCTTCATTTTCTTAACTGTAGTATACAGTTAAGTTTAGGTAAAAATGATAACCTAATCTATTGTTCAATTTCACCTGCTATATTAAATAGCAAAGAAAATTATATGCACTGACTTTTCTGTGCAACAATGGAGAAAAGGATCTACTTTTACATGTGCATTTTCAAAGTACTTATAGCAAAGCTGAATAAATATGACATAATCTCCCACCTTTTGCTCTAGCCATTTTTTTTAATCCAGCAAGAAAAATGCACAATCTTCTTTTGTGATTACAAATCCTAGCCATTGTTCTCCAAAGCAGTAAAGAATATATTGTCTGTGTAAAATAACAAAACCTCTAAAAGAATGGTTTTTTATATCCCCATATCAAGGTATAATGCATTTAATAACATGCCTGGTAAAGTATTCATTGGTTTTATAGGCCACTCTATAGAGGGTTAGTTGCCTAGTGATTCAGCCTTTTCTTATCTTGTTCAATTGAAGCAGAATGTACTGTACAACACTCAACTTGGCTGCTTCCTTGTCAGCTAAGTGTATATCATTTGCAGCTACAAGTTAGCCTGGCCAAGGCTTTTCTCCCACAACAGCATCTTCCTGGGCACCACATCACATGATCATTATGAACCTTTCTTATTTAAACAAAACTTCCAGCACACTTTTGCTCTATCTAATGCCTTCTACAAATACTAGTACACCAGCTCCCAGAATTCCCCAGCAAGGCAACATACTCTGCATTCTAAACAGTTGCTGAGATTGCCAAGATGGGAAAGCTATTCTAGTAAAGAAAGGAAAGTAAGAAGGGAAAGTCATAAGTAACTGTACTGTGTGTAACCGAAGAACATACTGTATGTCCACTTAGGCAGTTTCATCTATGACAGGGGTGTCAAACTCAAGGCGCAGGGGCCAGATGCGGCCCGTGGGGTGCTTAGATCTGGCCCACAGGGCTGCCCTGGAAACAGTGAACGACTGGCCCGCAGTGCCTCTGCCACAGAAAATGGAGCTTGGGAGGGATGCGTGCAGCACTTCGGTTTTCTCTGGCAAATGGTTGCAGGAGGCCATTGCAGCCGAAAACGGAGCTCGGGAGCCCATTTTCACTGGCAGTGCACTCGGGCCACCACAGGCACCCCCAACACAAATGACATTGAGGTGACCACGTCCACACCAGCCCCCCAAGGTTAAACACAACCCTGATGCAGCCCTCAATGAAATCGAATTTGACACCCCTGATCTATGAATATGTCACCTGTGCTAGATGAAATTGCAATGCATTCAAGAGCTCTAGGCTGAAACAGATGAGATTTATGACTTGAGAAACTTGAAAAGAGTATTTTATAGCAGATCAGAATGTATCTGGTATTCTAAAGATAAGATTCCCAAAATGGAAACCTAGGCCCCAGGTGCCCATTGAACAATAATTGTTGTTGAAAGGTTTGTTGCTCAGAAATGCATAGCTCTCAAGAAGGAGTCCCTTTTCCCAAACATTTTTCATTTTAGAGTATAGAGGAAATAACACAGTATTTGTACCTTCAGAAATATTAACTTCTGCTTACATTGGCAGTTTAATTCATCTAGACATTTTATATTTGGGCTTTCTTAGCTGATTTTAATGTATTGGGATGGGACTTTACATGGCCTTTTTGAACTGAATGCCTCATTTTTAAATATACTACCCTGAAACCTCCCTTTGGGCCAAGGCAAGATCTTTAAATCTTTACAACTGCACAGTTACAGATAATAACACAAGAGAATTAAGTATTGTATAGTTCCCCCAACTTCTTTGATTAATAGGCTTTCTGTATTTGGGATAGGGTCCCATAATGCACAAAGCTAATCTTGCCATCCCTCTGAATATGCATGTCAAATATGACAACTTTGATTGTTTGCAGAGACACCTCTATCAAATAAAGTGTTACTGGAAGTAGGCAACTTGTGACTTGCCAAAAATTTCCTGATCTTCCCCCCTCCACTCCACACACACACACACACCCCGGCAACATATGCAGTTCTTGGAACTCTCCTCTGAGAAATCAGAGCCCCTGCTTTCTTTTAAAAAAAATATGCAAGGCAGTGGTGGTATTCTACCAGTTCAGCCCGGTTCTGGTGTACCGGTAGCGCCAAAGATCAGCCGAGACAGAACCGGTTCTTTCTGACGCTCTGCAGTTGGGCCCACCTGCCTGTGCTCCCATACTGACCTTTATTCCCTGCTTTTGAAGTGCAGCTGCTTTGCGCGGCACAGCAAATTGTCGCGCATCAGCTGCTGAAGCGACAGAGAGAGTGCAGGATTGCAGGAGGTGAGTCACAAAGCCTATGTGCATGTGCAAAGTGCATGTTTGGTGCACAAGTGTGCAAAGCGCCCACCAAGCCATGCCCACTGAACCGGTGGTAAACTTTTTTGAAACGGATCACTGATGCAAGGTATAAAATGTGTAAAACCATCCCAAAAAAGTTTTGTTTTTGCCTATCCCCCTCAAAAGGCAAAACAAGTACTTTAAAAATCACTTTAAGATTGACTTACTAGCAACAATTTTCCCTGAACAATGGGCATGAACACTGAAATGTTATGGAATTTCAGCCAGGTTTTAGAAAATTTACATGCAATCTGGCAGATGCCATGTAGTGTGGCAAGGGTCCCTTAAACTTTAGAAAGAGGCAAAATATTGTCCACCCCTGAAGAAGGGAGAAATATATCCAGTGGTCTGGGAAATAATATGGGCTCTATTAATCATATAGGTAGTCCTGGACTTACAACCATTCATTTAGTGACCATTCAGAGTTACAACATTGAAAAAGTAACTTATGACCATTTTTCACACCTACAACTGCTGCAGCATTCCCATGGTCATATGATCAGAATTCGGACACTTGGCAACTGGCATGTATTTATGATAGTTGCAGTGTCCTGAAGTCATGTGATCATCTTTTGTGACTTTTGACAAGCAAAGACAACAGGGAAGCCAGATTCACTTAACAACCATGTTACTAACTTAACAACTGCAGTGATTCACTTTACAACTGTGACAGGAAAGGTTGTAAAATGGTACAACTGAGAATCTGGAGATCACAGTGCACCTTTTGCAGAGCTGAATGTGTATAGGCAAGCTGCAAAAATTGCAAACAGAAGTAACATGACACAAGCTGTGTCTCAAAAGAACTGATTGGTTCATTGCACAATCATTGCAAATGACTTTAGCCAAAAACAAAAATAAAAAATAGAATCCTGCATTGTTAAACACACCAAACCAGTCAAGTGCTACTTGGCAAGGAAAACATTTATTCATGAGTTGCAAAACCAACAAGGATAACTCAGTGAAACTAAAAACCTTGTAAGCTTTTTGTGTGTGGGCGCCAAATGACCTCTAAGAGAAGGAAAGAGCACTTGAAAAGTGGTCCTGGACCTTTCTGGATTTTTAACACATCAAAAAATGAATATTTGCAAGCAGATTCAGCTGTTGAGCAAACATATACTATATCCTCACGTTTGTTTTTATATTTAAAACAGTCTGTACTTTATGAGTGGTACCTGGATACAGGTACTCCTTGACTTACAACCATAATGGAGCCTGCCCATTATGGTTGTAAGTAATGATTGTTGTAAGGCGGGTCACCTACGTGACTAACCCAATTTATTATCTTTTTTGTGGAAAATAAACCACAAATAAAGCAACAGTCGTTAAGCAAACCAATGGTTTGCTGTAGGCCGGTTTTGCTGAAAACCAGCAATAAATGCCTTTTTCATTAAACTAGACATACCCAAATTCCAGCAATTCCCCTCATCCAAATCAGTAATGAAGATGTTGAAGAGTTTTGGGCCTAAAACAGAGCCTTGGGGTATCCCAAGGAGTTGCACTGTAACTTTGAATAGTTGCTAACTAAGAAAGGGCTATCTATTCTGTATGGAAGAAGTAATGATAGTGAAAGTAGTGGAATATCTGCAATGTTCAATTCTGCAGATTCTTATTAGCTGACATCAAGCAGTAAACATATGCCCAGTGCAGCACAGGGTGTCTCAACCTTGGCCAGCAGAGGAATGCTGGGAGTTGAAGTCCATGCAAGTTGCCAAGACTGAGAAACACTGATCCAGTGACTTTCATGTGAAAACGGTAGTAGGGCAGATCTTCTATACCTCCCATGAAGCTCCTCTTTGTTATCATGCTGGATGCCAGGAAGGAATCTGCCCTACAGCACTTCTAATTATTTACCTATGTGGCCTGATATTGTACTTGGACAAACAGGACTCTCTAGAGCGGTGATGGTGAACCTATGGCACATGTGCCAGAAGTGGCATGCAGAGCCATTTCTGCCGGCACACGAGCCGTTGCCCCAGATCAGGCCCACTGCACGCGTGCCTCCCGCCAGCCAGCTGATTGTTGGGTATCTGCCGTGCATGCGCAGGGAGATGCACATGCATCCGCAGAGGCGCGGGGCTCATGTGCAGGGGGAGCATGGGGAGATGCACGCACATGCGCAGAGGCACGGGGGGTCATGCACACATTGCATTATGGGTGCAGGCATGCGCACTTTCGGCATGTGAAAGGGCTATCTATTCTGTATGGAAGAAGTAATGATAGTTGAAAGTAGTGGAATATCTGCAATGTTCAATTCTGCAGATTCTTATTACATCAAGCAGTAAACATATGCCCAGTGCAGCACAGGGTGTCTCAACCTTGGCCAGCAGAAATGCTGGGAGTTGAAGTCCATGCAAGTTGCCAAGACTGAGAAACACTGATCCAGTGACTTTCATGTAAAGCAGTAGTAGGGCAGATCCTCTGTTTGGCCATGAAGGTTATCATGCTGGATGCCAGGAAGGAATCTGCCCTACAGCACTTCTAATTATTTACCTATGTGGCCTGATATTGTACTTGGACAAACAGGACTCTCTAAGCGGTGATGGTGAACCTATGGCACATGTGGGAAGTGGCATGCAGAGCCATTTCTGCCGCAGCACGAGCCGTTGCCCCAGATCAGGCCCACTGGGCGTGCCTCCGCCAGCCAGCTGATTGTTGGGTATCTGCCGTGCAATGAGGAGATGCACATGCATCAGTAGCGGGGGCTCATCATGCAGGGGAGCATGGGGAGATGCTGCGCACATGCACAGAGCACGGGGGTCATGTGCACATTGCATTATGGGTGCAGGCATGCGCACTTTCGGCATGTGACAACAAAAAGGTTAGCCATCACTGCTCTAGATTGTTTTTTTGACCTGTTCGTAGAAAGCTTTTCTAATCGAGAACTGTAGTGGATTCAGGGAGGCAGGCAGAAAAACATGTTCTACAAGTAAAACAACAGATTGAGGAACAACAGCCAAAACATGCCTTGCCTCCTTAGCAGAAGCAAAACGCTTCTTAATGGGTTTACTTGCAAAGTTAGACATGTGCATGGATCCTCATGTTTGGCCAATAGAAGGGGAAAAAATAAATCTGGATGGAGATTTTTCCCTACTCTTTGGATATTTTATTTAGCCATAGGCAAAAGCCTGCACAAAGTACTCACAGCTCCCATGAAGCAGGGTGCCCATCATGGGCTATCCCAAAAAGGGTAACCAAGAGGGAAAGAAAAAGTTATCCTCAAGATTTTGAGGAAAGGCATGGGGTTCTTCCAATGAGGAGCATGCGAAATGTTGAATTATGTACTTTTCAAGTTTGACCAAGTTGCTTTGCTTTGAAATGAAAATCCAACTGTGCTATAAATGGTTTTTTTTTTAACTTCAACAGGCTATGCTGGAGTCAAAACATTTCTAAAACGCTGGAGGGAAGAAATTTAAAAACAGTTGATGTTGCTATTTGTAGAGTATGCAAAAAAGGGGCTTGGGAGCCACATTGCGAGCTGTTCCGGAAAAAAATACTAATAATAAAGGCAGGAGCTTCTTAGTAGCTTAATAGCCCCAAGACACAGGAACCAGATTTACGCAACACCTCCTTCATCTTCTCCATACAAATTAGTTGTTACTGTTCTGACAAGTAAAACTGAAATTCGAAAGATCTGCAGGAATGGTAAAATTAAAATCCAACAATGTGTAATTGTCCAGAGAGGGCTTGTAGCTCTTTCCTGTGTACAGGTCCTCAAGTTACAATCACAATGAAACCTGCCAGTTGTAAGCCTAATTGTACAATTATAACACAAACTTTTATATTTTTTTGGTCATTAAATGAATACGGGGTTGTAAGTGCAAACAGTGGGGCTTAGGTGAACCTATTGTTGATTGTGACAATGTTTTACTGAAAACTGGAAGTGCCAGTTTTCAACAAAACCATTGTAAAATGCAGTTACGTGACTATGGGATGCTGTAAACAGCCTTACGTGCAGCTGTGTTACTAAGCACCTGAAGTGTAGTCAGAGACCGCAGGGGTTGGGATGGTGAAACAACTGTCGGAACTTAAGATCCAGGTGGTAAGCCTCTTTTTTCAGGTAGGTCGTAAGTAAAGAACTACCTTTACAGATGGAGGACACACCCTGAGTGCACACCCAAACCTGTGTTTTTGCAATGCATGTTACTTGTCCATTATAAGAAGGATTTCTTAATCAACTGGAAGAACACCAGATTTCCAAGCTGGTGGCCTGATATAGGTAGTCATTGACTTTCATTCAGTGACCACTCAAAATTACAACAGCGTGGGAAAAAAGTGACAACTGACCAACGGTGGGATTCAAAAATTTTTTACTACCAGTTCTGTGGCCGTGGCTTGGTGGGCGTGGTGTGGCTTGGTGGGCATGGCAGGGAAAGGATACTGCAAAATCCCCATTCCCTCCCCACCCCACTAACCTGCTTTCCAGCTCCATTCTCCTGCACAGGGCAACCAAAGAAGACCCAGACAATCAGCTGGGACTCAGGAGGCAGAGAACAGATGGGGGCGTGGCCAGTCAGAGGTGGTATTTGACAGTTCTCCATACTCAAAATTTCTGCTACCAGTTCTCCTGCTGAATACCACCTCTGCTTCTGACTGTTCACACTTCTGACCATTGTAGCACTCTTAGAGTCACATGGGCAAAACTCAACTGTTTTGCTTAGCAGCAGAAATTTTGGCTCAATTGTGGTCATAAGTCGAAGATTACCTGTATAACTAAGATTGACCTGTACAATTTCCATACCAATTTCCATTTCTTCCTGCAGAGACAAGAAAATTAGTGCTTCACAATTCCCATGACCCTCTTGCTATAGAAAAGGCTTTTCTAAAACAATAAGAGGATAGTTTTTCTGTGTGCATTAGGGAGAGGCTTTTAAAGAATTCAATTCTGGCAGTATTTGTGGAGATGGGATCAGTCTGTGAGTTGTGCTGAAGCAGGGCAAATGTGCATTTGCCAAAGAAAATGAAATATTGTAATCCTTAGCATTTGAGAACAATCAAGCATGAAAAAACTGATTACATTAGAACAACTCATCAATGGGTATTTCTATAGACTTGAGCCCTTAAAAACCTAGCACCAGTATCATTACAGTACAGAAAATACAAGACTTTTTTCAGTTAAAATCTTGTTTTTGAAAGGTGGCATACATGCAGGGGTGGGATTCTACCAGTTCTGTCCACTTCTGTAGAACCGGTTGCGATGAAAAGCAGCAATCAGAGAGCATACATAGAGCCGGTTCTATGTCTGCTGCTGTTTGGCCCGCCCGCCTGGGTCTTACCTGACCTTTATTTCCTGCATTTTCAAGCAGCTGCTTTGGCGACACAGCTGCGGTTGAAAGCAGAGAAAAATCTTTTCGCACCGAACCTGCAGTGTTGCTCAACTGTCCAGGCAGCTAGATGACGATGATATACATGTGCGTGAAATGTAAAATCACCAAACCGGTAGTTACACTGGTCGGATCCCACCCCTGCATACATGAATTAGTAATAATAACAACAACAACAATCTTGTAGCTGCACAACCAGTGGTCATGCCAGTTAAGAGCTTATCGGAGGTGAAAGTCCAAAATATTTAGAAAACACCAAGTTGGAAAGGTCAGGTTAAGATACTCACATCTCCAAACAATATTAGTTGATTCCTAAATGATCATACAGTTATTGTGCCTTTAGAAAGAAAATTCCTCCCACAGAAAAATCTATCAGCATTGCATATCATAACATCATCAGATAACTGACAGGTTACAACTCATGCAAATGACATAATTCACATCATTTGAGCGATTATGTGACATCATTGTGACTCATCCTGGATACCTATGTGCACTGACTCAGAAGTCTATTAAACACACATCATAAAGTTGTTGGACATCATTCCTTCACAGAAATGCAAATGAGGCATAAGAAGCACATAAAGAAATTAGGGAAACTTAGTAACAAACTAACCTTTTAAAATTCAGATCCAAAATATGAAATAGCCTTGTGAACACTGGAAACAGAGAACTGGGAAAGATGTATGAAACTTAAAACTTAACCACACAACCAGGAGCAAGAGCAAATATCCAGTGAAGCTCTGATACAGTTGTTCCTCTATCTGAGGAAAGCACACAAAATCATAAAATCACATTTTTTAATTTCTCAGTGATTTACACAAAAATTCCACAGCATTATTCCTGAGGCCTGCAGAACAGGAAATCATGCTCCAATGATGCATTTGGTGTACGTGGGGACATAGCATAACATTGTATTTCCTTGATTTCAGTATACTGGTAGTCCTTGACTTAAGACCATTTGTTTAGCAAGTGTTTGAAGTTACAACAGCAAAGTGACTTATGACCGTCCTGTGGTCAAAATTTATAACGTTCGCCAGTGTCCCAGGATCACATGATCGCCATTTGCGGACTTTCCAGCTCGCTTCCGACAAGCAAAATCAATAGAGGAAGCTGGAATCACTTAATGATTGCATGATTCACTTAACAACAGCAATAATTCGCTTAATAAACATGGTAAAATTGGATATAACTCACTTAACAACCACCTTGCTTAGCAATGGAAATTCTGGTCCCAACTGTGGTGGTAGGTCAAGCAGTGGTGGGATTCAAAAATTTTTACTACAGGTTCTGTGGGCATGGTTTGATGGGCGTGGCAGGGGAAGGATATTGTAAAATTGAAGAGCCTTGGTGATGCAGGCTGTTAAACACCTAGCACTTAAGTTCCAGCTACCTGCAATTAGTGCAGGCTCGAATCCCACCAGGCTCAAGGTTGACTCAGCCTTCCATCCTCTCGGGGTAGGTAAATTGAGGACCCAAGATTGTTGGGGGCAATAAGCTGACTTTGTAAAAATGCTTAGTAATAAGCAGGCATATACAATGGAATGAAGGCTATTGCTGAGCGCATTGGGTTGTGCTCCAAAAAAAATTGTAAGCCACCCTGAGTCTCCAGAGAAGGGCAGCATATAAATATGAATAAAAAAATAAAAAAAAAAAAAAATCCCATTCCCTCCCCACCCCACTAACCTGCTTTCCAGCTCCGTTCTCATGTGCAGGGCAACAAAAGAAGACCCAGCTGATGGGAGGCAGAGAATAGATGGGGGCGGGGCCAGTCAGAGGCGGGATTTGCTGGTTCTCCAAACTATTCAAAATTCCCGCTACTGGTTCTCTGGAACTGGTCAGAACCTGCTGAATGCCACCTCTGAAGTCAAGGACTATCTGTATATCTGTATCAAGGCTTTCTATCTATAGGGTAGGACAAGAAGCAATGGGTGGAAACTAATCAACAAGAGAAGCAACCTAGAACTAAGGAGAAATTTCCTGACAGTTAGAACAATTAATCAGTGGAACAATTTGCCTCTAGTTGTGAATGCTCCAACACTGGAAGTTTTTAAGAAGAGATTGGATTACCATTGGTCTGAAGTGGTGTAGGGTTTCCTGCTTAAACAGGGGGTTGGACTAGAAGACCTCCAAGGTCCCTTCCAACTCTGTTATTTTATTCCTCTATTCTATATTCCTTTCTGCAAATACTGACCATCAGGGCCTAAATAGCTTCGAAAGCTAATGCAGTTTTTTGTCATCTAAAATGCAACCATCTGTGAGTTCAATTCCCAGGAGAGGGTTTGAATCCATAGAATAACATCTGGCTACTGACATCTGATGAATCCCAGAGAGGACCAACCTGGTCACATGATGCCTGCCTCCTGGTGTTCAATATAACATCTTCCCCTAATGTGATTAGATTTTTTTTTTGCTGCACTCAGGGTAACCAGTGGCAGTACCTTGAGGAAGGTTATTATTGAACATTTTTATCCTGCTCATCAGCCACAAAAAGAGGAAGGATTCCCAGAACTTTACAAGGTCAACAACAAGTCTATAAACCCAAGAGTCGGGATTATCTGGAAGACAAAACACAAAAGGTAAAGAACTCAGTGGGAGGAAAAAGCAGATTAATTGCTGAGGTCTTATGATCTGCTGGAATACCCCAGAAGAGGAGGAGCTGAAATCTGATGATCTTGTAATAATAAATCACCCCAGTTTAACTATATATTTTTCTGCTTCATTACTGGAACTATATTTTGAAACTAGCAGGAAACGCTTTCCTGGCCACATCTAAACAGGTTCATATCTCAGGGCCATTGGTTTAGAAAAGTTACAGAATATATTTTAAATTCCCATTATAGCTAGCCCATTCAATATCATGTACAAGTCATGTGCTTTCTATCCATTATTGACGGAGGCAGCATCATGGCAGACCCATATTCAAATCCCCATCTCTCAGCCTAACTTTTCTCACGAGTTTATTGCAAAAATAAAATGAATTGGGCAAAGCCACTTAACAGAACCACAGCTCCTGGTAGGTTCAAGGTACAGTAGATATGGTATCAGTCTAAGAAATACTCTGAACAAGCAATTTCACTCCATGTATATTACAAGCAGGCACACCATGAGTGCCCGAATATTCTCCAACCCATCGTGACCCCATGGACAACGTTCCTCCAGGCCTTCCTATTCTTCTTCTCAAGCTTTACTGCTTCAGTGACTCCATCCAGCCACCTCATTCTCTGTCGTCCCCTTCTTCTATTGCCCTCAATCTTTCCCAGCATTAGGCTCTTCTCCAGGGAGTTCTTCCTTCTTATTAGGTGGCCAAAGCATTTGAGTTTCATCTTCAGGATCTGGCCTTCTAAAGAGTAGTCAGGGTTGATCTCTAGGACTGACCGGTTTGATCATCTTGCAGTCCAAGGGACTCGCAGGAGTCTTCTCCAGCACCATAGTTCAAAGGCCTCAATTCTTCGGTGCTCAACCTTTCTTATGGTCCAACTTTCACAGTCATACATTGCAACTGGGAAAACCATAGCTTAAATACACACATTTTTGTTGGCAGGGTGATGTCTCTGCTTTTTAGTATGCTGTCTAGATTTGTCATAGCTTTCCTCCCCAGGAGCAAGCGTCTTTTAATTTCTTGGCTGCAGTCCCCATCTGCGGGGATCTACCTCCAACGCTGCTTTCATTCTGAGTTGATATTAAAGGATAATTCTTGTAATGAGTCTTAAACCAGTTAAGATCTGTTGCCAGTGGGTGGTTCCATCAATTCGCCCTGGGCTTGTTCTTGCACTAACACAGCTATCTTGCCAACCTAAATTTCCAAACCTGTCAAATATAACATGCAGCACCAAATTCTCTTCCACGCCTATTCTTCATGTGGGCCATATAAGTCGGGCAGTGTTCATTTTCAATTACATCAGATGGTTCCCTATTTAAGGGAAGGTGGGGAAGAGATCTTTAAGAGATCTTTAAGCCAGAATTCTGCAACCTAGAAATGTACTGGATTTTAATTCCAGCATGAGAAATGAATATCCAATCCTCTGGAATGCAGAAACTCATAGGAAGCAACTATGACCATTTCTTATTTTACTATATTCAGATATTGTTATTGTAAGAGCAAATTTGGTATAGTGGTTATCGTGTTTCTATAGTTAGAAACAAGGAGCCCTATAGACTAGAAACAAGGAGACAGTGAGTTCTAGTCCTGTCTAGGGACACTCAGCTGGGTACCTTGAACCAGCCACTTTTTCTTAGTTAGGAAGGAGGCAATGGCAAGTCACTTCTGAAAAACCTTGCAGGAAAACTGCTGGGATTTGTCCATGAACCAGACATGACTGAACAGAACACACACAAAAAATACTTTTTGTATTTTATTAAAGCTGCTATGAATTCATCCAATCTATAACTAAATGCATACTTATATAATTTAATGTAGTGTGATTATTTGATGTTAAGTTTTTAAGACCCCATGAATGATTGCCCACATGAAGAGGAATAAAAAGTTAAATAAATCTGGTTCAACTCTGGCTATTATAAAGTATTATACAACCAATATGTTGACATTATACTGATACAGCTGAAGTTACCTTTTCTTGATCACTTATACTATAGTTCCTCGGTCCCCAATCTGGTTCTCTTGGAATGCCAGATTTAAACTCCTAGGATCACTAACCATCAGAAAACAGTACTTTCAGAGGGCACAAGGTTGGGCATCTATCTTACTGTAACTGTATGATAGTGAACAACTTAAAGTGCCCTAAACTGCTACAGATTCTTCATTCTGGAAGCTTTATCACATGTTGCAAGCACATGCACAATTTTGATGATGACTTGAATGTGTGGATTGGCTACAGAAAAACAGCTGTTGCCAGAAGATGACAATACTGTAATATGAATTGTAGACAAGCAATATCTGTCAGACAGATACAATCCTTGTTATTAATAATCCTTGTTATTAATCAAATAACTTCTGATGCTCTTCTCAACTCACAGTATAAACACAAAGCTAATGAACCAACTTTAATTACTCTATATCTTGCCCAATGTATTAAAAAGCCTGCAAGCCCTATACGTAAAGCTTCCACTGAGTGTAAGCCATCTCCAAAGAATACATGGATGTAGCCATATTGTATTCTTGATAATAAAAACACAATTTGCTGCTATCCTCTTCCAGAATGTATTTTCTACTAGTTTAATCTACACTTCTTAGCTTGTCATCCAAGTACTAACAAGGTCTACTCCTGCTTAACATTTTGACATGAGCTAAGTCTGATAAGTAAATAATTATAAATAAAAATATAGTAAAGATCACTAAAAAGCCAACTTCTACAATTCTTTAAACAGGACAATTGGGACAAATGGCCTGGGAAAGGGAAATTATTCCAGCTAAGCAGGTTTCTTTGCTGTAGAAGTTGTAGGCTGCTTTCTTTCAACCAGAGAAAAAGAAATATTAAAGTCTGGAAATAAAAGAATTGTCCAAGGAATTTCTTCTACATCAGCACTGTCAAAATGAACAAAATTCTTTTGTAAAGTACAGAAGCCCCGCTGACATCTACTCAACAACATCATAAGGGCCTTTGCTTTCTGTAATTCAGAGGAATATGAAAATCAGTTTTATGGACGATCAGGTATTAAACTGGAACTAGAAAACCCAGGTCCCAGTTCACATGTGACAGTGTAGCTAAGCCACAATTTTCAAAATTGTGGTCTTCTGATAAAAGCACAGTTTGTTACATTTAGACACCGTCCAAAGCCAAAACCAAAACCAAAGAAACCACACACTGGTTTAGATGCTATCTCTTGTACAACCTATCTTAAAAACTGTTATTGTGGGGAATAATATTAGAAAAGGCAACTATCCTCTTCTCTGGGAGGGAAAACAGGTTGTTTATCTAATGAATAAATGAAATATAACCAAATAAGATAAAAGCTGCACCCACTTAAAATGGTTAGGTTTAACAGGTTCATGCACATACTATACTCCTGCAATTTCTTTAGAGTCAATTTGCATTTGTTATAAAACCACAGATTTCAATTTTTGAATGAATTAGTGGTTGACTCATAGGACAGCAATAGGACAGTCATTTAAACTAACTCCTATAATTTCAGCCCCTCTTAAAAAGACAATATTCCTGAATCTATTCATTTACAAATTTTGTATGCCAGACAGTATATAGGTAGCCCTCACTTAATGACTGGTTGCTTAGTGATGTTCAAAGTTACAACATCCCTCCCCTAAAGTTACTGGTGGCACCCCATGTCACATGACTGCATTTTGGCCAGTTACAGAGTTTCACAGTCATATAATGTAAATTACATTGTTTTTGAACAGAAATGCCCATAGGAACGAACTGACTCAATACTAATAGCACTTAAGACTTACATACTGCTTCACAGTGCTTTACAGCTCCCTCTAAGCAGTTTACAGAGTCAGCATATTGCCCCCAACAATCTTGACCCTCATTTTACGGAACTTGGAAGGATGGAAGGCTGAGTCAACCTTGAGCCGGTGAGTCATGACTGTTGCAAAAATGCAATCATGTAGGTGCCTTGACGTGACCATCATGATTTATGTTGGAGAACCTGGGTTTCATTAGCGTTAAGTCAACAACTACCTGTACAGTTTCTAAAGCAATTAAAATTGCTTTGCCCATTACAGAGTAGCAGCAATATCAGAAAAACTGTTTTATGCACAATGAGTCATCTTTCTAACCACCTTTTTGCATTCATAGGTAGATGTAAAAAATTTTAATCAGAAAAAACTTATTTTATTACAAGGTGCAACACACATTAACATTTAGATATTCCAGTCACTTGAGAAATAATTCAATACAATAATTGGAAAGGAAATGCAAGCTAGGGAGAAAAGCACTCCTTCTCCTCAAAATGAATAAAGCCTATTTTAAAGAAAAAAACAAGTGAGAATAAATACAATCACCAATTGTCCTCTGGTCCACTATGGATGGCTGTGTTGCAACTTCAACAGTTACCATCAGAAGCTCTGTATTTTGAACAACACTCTTCCAAACAAGTTCCCGTTTAGCTTTGCATGTCACTTTGAGCTACTGTATTTGCCAACCATGAAATGCAAATGAAAGGATGGATGAAAGCGATGTGATTGTGTCCTCAATTAACACAGCAGCCTTCAAGAATTTGCTTTACAAAAACGTACCAGCAGCATCTCCACTGGCATTTAGTAGCAAAGGGGAAAAACTGGAGAGAATTTCTCCTGCCTCAACAGACTTGGAATCAAAGAAAATGGTTGGCTTTACACATCATTTCTAGTGTGGGTTCCAGGTTCTATGAATCCAGCTGTTGTGGTTTATTGCACAAACCAAAAGCTTCGCTCTACATGTACGCAGGCTACCGCATATCTCAACTTAGGAATGGTCGCTTAGCAATCATTCAATATTCTGATCCCCCACCCCAAAAAAAGGACTTAAGGCCTGGTTTCCAAGTTGCAACATTGCCTTCCCAGTCATGTGAGTGGATTTTGGGTGCTCAGCCTGCATTTATGCCCATCTGTAGTGCCCCACTGTCACGTGTTCGCAATTTACAACACCGTTTAGCCAGAAAGTGGTATATTTACTTCCAGTTTCTGGCAACAAAATGCACATAGTGAACAATTGGTTCAGTTAATGACAAGGTCTTAAAAACAGGTCTGGTCACATAGTAGCCCACTTTATGATCATAATTGTTAGGCTCAATTACAACTGTAAGTCAAGGACTAACTATATATAACCACTTTATAGCTCCTTGTAAACATTTGGACCTAGCAAAGGAATGTGAAAAGTATTCTGAAAATATATATGCGTATTATACAAAACATGATTAAACAGGTTATGACTCTCCTGCTCACAAGCAAAGATTGCTTCCATGTAGGGCAAGAAAATAGGAACACCCCAAGATTCACCATCATCCAGGTCATGGTCCCCAAGATTAGAGATTACAGCTACTCCTAAAAGTCACCAAAGTCTTAATGAAATGAGGACTCATTTGAAAGCCTGAATCAGCACAAATCTCTCATGCAATCATTGTTGACTTATAACAGTATATCAGAGAGAGACAAAGCTATCTCCCCTCCACCAACAATTTGCACAAAGCCTGCATTTCTTATTTTAAGGTCTCTAATGCTCAAGCACTAGAAGGAAAGATGGGGGATTCTTCTGCCTTACTAGGAAGATCCAGCAGGAAATTTTGTAGGGCTTACGGATATATGTTTTCATCCTTGCAAATATTCCCTAGTTTCAATATGCGGGATCAATTAAAAACCGGCAACAGCAGCAAAAGAAACACCCTGGGGAAAAAAGTTTGCAGACAAGTCATTAAAATGGCAGGAATTTAGAACCCGGGACTGATCTGCTCAAGCTGAGCAGACCTCTTCACTGGAATGGGCTGCCCCACACATTAAATCAAAGGTCTGAGGTTACCTTGGCCCACCCCGAGATGCTGAATCTCGGGATGACCCAGTTTTGGTCACCACATTACCAAAAAGATGTTGGAGTCTTTGGAAAAAGTGCAGAGAAGAGCAACTAGGATGATTAAAGGCTTGGAGACAAAAAAAACACAAGAAGAATGGTTGCAGGAACTGGGTATGGCTAGTCTAGAGAAGCTGCCACAAAGAAGGGCGGGTGGTCAACTTATTTCCAAAGCACCAGAAGGCAAGACAAGAAACGATGGATGGAAACTAATCAAGGAGAGAAGCAACCTGGAATTAAGGAGAAACACTTCCTAACAGTGAGGACAATCAACCAGTGGAACAGCTTTGCCTTCAGAAGCTGGGAATGCTTCATCACTGGAGGTTTTTAAGAAGAGACTGGACGGTCACCTAAATGAAATGGTAGAGGAGAAGTCTCCAAACTTGGCAACTTTAAGACTTGTGGACTTCAACTCCCAGAGCAGAAGTCTCCAAACTTGGCAACTTTAAGACTTGTGGACTTCAACTCCCAGAGCAGAAGTCTCCAAACTTGGCAACTTTAAGACTTGAGGACTTCAACTTCCAGAATTCTCCAGCCAGCAAGCTGGCTGGAGAATTCTGGAAGTTGAAGTCCTCAAGTCTTAAAGTTGCCAAGTTTGGGGACCCCTGTGGTAGAGGGTGAATAAGGTGAATAAGCAGCAGCCCCTCACACAGCCCCTGCTCGAGCAGGGGGTTGGACTAGAAGAACCCTCCAAGGTCCCTTCCAGCTCTATTCTGATCGATTTGAATTTCCCTGAAGCTTTCAAAGCTTCCCCGGGAATGATGATTCACGTAGGAAGCGGCGGAGCTGTCAAACGTTTCCAAGAGCCCCCTCCCGGCTCGCATTCTCCGGGGAAGGCCGGGCGGGAGAGGGTTTTTTTAAAAACAAAAAACACCTCAAAGGTTGCCCCGGAGTCACCCGGGAGGCTTTCTGAGGCAAGGCTCCCCCTTGGGTGGGTCGGGGAGCAGAGCAGGGAGGTGGGAGTAGCGGCCAGCCCCTTCTTCCTCACGACCCTCCCTTCCCGCGTGAGCAACTTTCCCCGCTCCCGCCGGACTCCGAAAGGTTTTGTTGCCTCGGCCGCCACAGAACAAAAGGGCGAGAGCGCGCGCCTTTCAAGCCTAAAAGCTGGCGGGTGTGTGTGTCTCCTTCACCCACTCAGACGTCGCTCCCTCCTGTTCAAATTGAAGGGACCCTCCTCCTCTTCCTCCTCCTCACCTCGGCAAAGGGAAGAAGCTCCCTCTCTGCGCGCTCCCATTGCACTACCTTTCCCTATCCAAACACGGAGAGTAGTAGTATCTCCGTTCGTTCGAACTCTGCATCGATACGCGCCGGACCGACCACAAATCGCCATCGTTGCTTTCCAGGATCCAGGCAGGGGATAATGGAAGTTGTAGTCCAAGCAAAAGGCCAAGAGCATCTCCTGCTGCCCATCTCATATCCCCGGTCCAAAGCCAATGCCTGGAACCGGCCCCGCCTAATTGCGCGAATGCACCGGCTCGGGAATCTTCCTCTCCTTTTTCTACCCCTCCGGTTCCAGCCACTTTCAAGTCTTTCTCGAGGGCTTGCGAGACAATGCAGCCATTCATAGGCTCGCTCTCTCCTTCTCGGGCCGTCAAGGTTTCCCCCTCCTCCAAATAGATTCCCAACTACAAAAGAGGGGAGGGGGACGAAGACTTGTGGAAATCCTCAAGCCAGGGAGAGGAAGCTCGTCCCAAAAAGTTATGGCAAACCGCTACTCACCCCATAGAAGATTTGCTGCACCCTGTTGCTGGTTGATGCCGGTTCCGGTTGCAGAGCCCCGAGCTGCCGAGCGGCGCTTTTCGGACACAGGAGGCGGATTTGTCGCTTGCAAAATGTAGGAATCACGTCGCTTCTTCCTCCCCTCGGCGCTCGTTTTTGCTACGGGGCGGCTGCTACTCCTCGCTCGCTCGTTTGCTCACTTGCTTGCAAGCTGCTCGCTTGTCCGCTCCGAGCCACGCGCGCGCCCATATGCTGAGCCTCGAAAATTACTTCTCGGCGTTCTAAATGCCCCGGAGTGGGCGGGGGGATGACGTCACGGCGGAACCACGTGACGCGGCGAAAGGCGCCGCCACCGCTGCTCCGCCGGCGGGGGGGAGAGGGTGGGGAAGTGACCCGCGTGGCGCCGGGTCTGGTGCGGTCCCCTCACTGACGGGAGGTCGGTCCCGTGGTTCGCGTGGTCTTCTCAACCTCGCGCCCCCCCATCTCTTCCCCTCCCAGCTTCTTCGGTCCTTGATGAACTTCTGACGTGGTGGGGGCGTCGGGATTGGGATTTTAGCGCCTCCGGCGGAGATGGCAGCACTTCGGGTCTTGGGAATTCGTTTCTCTTGATGGGAGAACCCCTCAGAACCACGTTCTTCTGTTTTGGACTTCAGCCGATAAAAACGCCCAGGAGTGCCTGGGTTGGTGCCTCCTGAAAGGCTAGCGAAGCTGGTCTTCATGCACCGAAGTCTCCTTAAATCTTTGTGTGTCCTATCACACTTGGCCAATAAAGACTTCTATTCTATTCTATTCCGTTCTATTCCATTCCCCATATTCTGTCCTATTCTATTCTAGCCCCATCCCATCCTATTGGATTCTGATTTCTATATTCTAATTCAATTCCCGTTCTGTTCTGTCCTATCCTATTCCTACATATCCCATTCCATTCTATTATTTCTATTCCATTCTATATTCTATTCAGTTCCCATTCTGTTCTATCTTATTCCCACATATCCCAATCCCATTCCACTGTATTCTATTATATTCTATTCCATTCCCATTCAGTTCTATCCTATCCTATCCTATCCCATTTCTACATATTCCTATCCCATCCCATTCTGTTCTGTTCTGATTTCTATTCTATATTGTATTCAATTCCCATTCTATAGTATTCTATTCTTTTGTCTAATCCTATGCTGTTCAGATGATTGATTGATTATGTGTCATTAAATCATTTTCAACTAGTGATCATACAGATTTTTTTCCCAAGACGATCTATCCCTAACATATCCCTCAACAGTAGACCTGTCATCACTATAACTGAAGCCATCCACTATGATGCTGGTCATTTTCTCTTTCCTTCCACCTTTCCCAGCATTGGAGTCTTCTCCAGAGAGCTGGGTCCATGGATGTTGTGTCTGAACTAGGATCATCTGAACTTGAGCACTTATGCTTCGAGTGAGAGCTTGGTGGGTTTGTTCAATGATCCTTTGGTTTGTTTTCTTGGCTCTCCTGGGCTTTTTTGGGAGTCTCCTCCAACATCAGTGATCAAAAACATCAATACTTTTTCTATTCTGTTTCTTTAAACTCCAACTTTTGCTTCTAAAAAGTGTTAGCTTGCAGATTCTAAATTTTGTGGGGTCAGGGTTCAAAGCATTTGAATATCTTCTCCCACACCTTCATAGCTGCTCTACTTAGTGTTATCTATAAAGTATTTCTTAATTGCTTGTACCTTTGTTGATGGTTTATCCTAAAAGGCAAAAGGTACCCACTACTTTGATACTTTCATTATCATTTCTAAAGCTACTTATTCTTCCTGTTCAGGTGCGTTGGAATTAATTTTCAATTAGGCTTCTGCCCAGAGGTGGTATTCAGCAGGTTCTGACCAGTTCTGGAGAACCTGTAGCGGAAATTATGAGTAGTTCAGAGAACCAGCAAATCCCACCTCTGACTGGAGATTTTACAGTAACCTTCCCCTGCCACGCCCACCAAGCATTGCCCACGGAACCGGTAGTAAAAAAAATTGAATCCCACCACTGCTTCTGCCTAATTCCTCTTCTGAGTCTTCCCTGTTGATATATTTCACTTTGGATGAACTGGTGCGATTGAATGAGAACTAGTTCAGGTGCTATACCAGAATCCTGGAGTTTCAGCTTCAAGTCCATTCTTAGTTGTGGAATCTCCCCAAATGAGTTTAGGTCAAGCATAACTTAGCTACCTCACAGGATTGTTGTGAGAATAACATTCAATAGGGTACCTATGCACTCCAATCTCCAGCTTTGAAGGAAAGCTAGGATTGAAGCTAATCAATGATTAAACCAGAATAATAAATGGCTGCAAATAAATTGCAAACCTTTGGTAGTACTTCCTATTTAAATCGGTAGGGATTAATTCTAAGTAAACATACATAAGACCAGTCTGCAGAAATAACAAAAGCAGTTGAGGCCGTAATAAACATTGAAATAAGAGTTCTTTGGAATTGTTTGGAATGACACACACAAGTGCTGATTCATCTGCAAAAATTTGTGTTTTAAATCTGATTTATATTAGGTGGGAATTACAGGGAGTTGCAGAAGACTGATGGATTTAGATCAGTGTACCAATAAAGGAGAATATTTGTAGCTCAGGGTTGAAATGAAAGGTGGGTCCTTGGTGTTCTCTGAGCTTGATTGTTTTCTTGCAGATCACTGATAGTGTTTCCTAGTTTGGATAATTAAATGTCTGCAAGAAAACAGTGCAGCATGGACCCCTCGGATCAGTATTTTCAAACTTGACATCTTTAAGATTTCAACTCTCAGAGTGCCTCAGTCAGAATGTATTTAGATTAACATGCTTGTGGGGTAGTCCTATTTGGCTGCACTCACACATTATGCAAAGCCTCTTGTGAATTATATTCACAATTCAAACCCGCCCAAAAAGCTCACAAACATTTCAGCTAAGCAGTTTTTGTGATTCCAGCCTATTTCTTTTTCCAAAATTGTTGGGCAGTCATTGTTGGCTCTGTGTGAAATTTGTTTTCACATTTGTGGTGTGAGTATCTTTGTATTCATGGTGTTTATATAATGCTGCTACAACTGGTCATTGGCCAAAAAATGCAGTTTATAAGCATTTGAATAGATATTTGATAAGTATTGGGCTGCATGGCCCAAATCTCTCTGAAATCAGTGTGTGGAATTAGTATAAGCCATATGGAATTGTTTTTAGAAATTTTAGGATTAATGTTTCATTACATTGCCCTACATACAATAGCTTCTACATTATTATATCTGGCCATTAAATTTACATTTTTTCTATATGCTAGTGGTATTCATTTTGTTATAAACGAAATGACTGAACCCTGCCATTCCTGATAATGTAATATTTTTCTATTTCATTTTAGAGCAAATGACATTTTCTCAAGTAGTTCAATCCACTAAATCTTCTTAAACCATTGTTTGCAAGTGAAAAGGTTTCCCAAATACTTAGTAAAACCAGTTAACCCAGTTCTTGTTCAAAGAAGATCATAAAGAAACTGGCTATTACAAGCTAACTACATAAACTAGAAGAGATTAACATGACTCTGCTTTTACTTGATTGGAAAAAATGACTTGTTTGGGGTTTTTTTCTTTTCTTTTCCTCTCAAGAAAGATTCCTAAGGTTGGTTCACATGCTGTGCTGAGCCATCAATTAGCCAGACACATCTTAGCTAATTTTTCTTCTTAGCAGGCAATTAAGAGACCAGATGGGTATTTGTAAGGCTTAATAGAGCTATCCCCCAACACCTGCTAAACATTTGGTCTCTCCCAATCTGATGACCTCATGGGCAAGCTTTCTGTAGTCCTCAGAGACCACATTGAAGAAGAAAGGGTGGGCCCACAGCAAGAAAGTTGCCCATTTCTTTATCTCAGCAGTAGCTGAGTCCACTCTGTTCATTCAAGACAGAAATTCAAACCTAGTGTGGAAAATCAGATGCAAACAGAAGAATGAAATTTAAGTGCAAACTTCTTCATATAGGAAACAAAAATCAAATGCTCAGGTAGTTGAATGGTCAACTTGGTAATAGCAATAGCACTTAGATTTATATATCACTTCATAGTGTTTTACAGCCCTCTCTAAGCCAGGGGTCTCCAACCTTGGCAACTTTAAGCCTGGTGGACTTCAACTCCTAAAATTCCCCAGCCAGCAGCTGCCTGGGGAATTCTGGGAGTTGAAGTCCGCCAGGCTTAAAGTTGCCAAGGTTGGAGACCCCTGCTCTAAGCCGTTTACAGAGTAAGCATGTTGCCCTCAACAATCTGGGTCCTCATTTTACTGACCTCAGAAGGAGGGAAGGCTGAGTCAACTTCGAGCCGGTTAAAACCAAACTGCTGGCAGTTGGGAGAATTAGCCTGCAATACTGCATTCTAACCACTGCATTACCTCAGCTCTTTAACTTACAACAATCCATTTAGTGACTGTTCAAAGTTACAATGGCACTGAAAAAAGTGACTTATGACTTTGCAACTATTGTAGTAAGCCTGTGGTCATGTGATAAAAATTCAGACACTTAGCAACTGACTCATATTTATGACGATCATGATATGCTGGGGTCATGTCATCACCTTTTGTGCCATTCTGATGAGCAAAACCAATGGGGAAGTTAGATTCACTCAACAACCGTGCTACTAATTTAACAACTGCAGTGACTTGCTTAACAACTGTGGCACGAAAGGTTGTAAAATGGGGCAAAATTCACTTAACAAATATCTCTGTAACATACATTTTGGGTTCAATTGTGATCGTAAGTTGAGGACTGCCTGTAATTTTTGTAAAAGGGTTTGGAATAGTGATTGCTGACTGTATAGGTATCTATAGTGTGTTGTAGTTTCAAAGGTGGCAAATGCTACCTAAACAATAATAAATGTTCTGTCTTTTAACTTTCCTGGATAAATATAAAGACAGTTAGATAAACTCTACAAAGGCTTCCATACGAAGTTTCTTTATTGGATTGTAATAGGCATCCTCACAGTTAGGTTGAGATTCATCTAATGTCTAATCTTTGCATAGTTGTCTTCATCGTGTGAAAATATAGTTATCTTCATCCCATAACGATGGAGCAAAGAGAAAGACACCAGCACAATGCTGGGGTACAAGCAAGAATAAAGAAAACTCCCCCAAGCCCAACCAAGGGTCAGTTCAGTGACCAATCAGGATTACAGATGTGATCACATGACATGAACTACATTTCCCATGAGGCATTCCCTTAAGGGGACAGCTCCAATTCCCAATTAACTATATACTGTCTGATCAGCACAATAAAGGTCATGGAAAGTAGTCAATCTATTTTGCTGTGGTCAGACCCACCCTTGAATACTGTCTGGAAACCACACTTTAATAAGGATTTGGCGAAATAGGAATGGCTTCAGAGAAGAGGAGCAAAGATAACCAGGGGACCAAAAACAAAGGCCTATAAAAAACGGAAGGAGAGGAATCTCTGTAGACTTGAGAAAGGCAACTGAAGAGGCATGCAGTCATTGCTTTTCTGATATCTGAACAAATATCATAACAGAATCTCTTATTCTAAGATATAAAACATTGGAATTTTGATCTTATCATTCCTGTGTTCCCAGATCCACCAGAAATGTTTCACGCTAGATGCATATGCCTAAAACAACATTCTCTCAACCTGCTTCCTTCCAGACATGTTGGACTTCAGTCCCCATAATCCCAATCTGCTATGGCCAACACCTCTGGAAGTCATCAGATGGGGAAAAGTTGGCCCATACATACTGCATCTTCCTCCTCATTTCAGAAACGACAACAAGCCTCCGTTTATTCTTTGTTTACTTGGAAGCCCTAAGCTTGTCAACCCTTTGCACCATGAGCCTTGATGCCTCTCCATTTATGTCCCTAGTCTGCTTTCAGCCTAATCAGAGGAAGTGAGAACTTCCTCCAGACACCAATGTGTCAATTAGGAAAACCACAGCCATTCCACAACTACCACCATACCGTGGTACAAGGGGAAATGCATCTACTTACACATACAATTTCAGTATTGCACAGCAACTTTTTTTCAAGATCACAGGAATGGCAGCTACTAATTGCAGTCTGCCATTTTATGGCTGATGGGTGTGGGGTGTTCCTTTAAACAAAATCAACTTGTTTAATTTTTATTCTGATGCCTCAGCAGTATGCCCCCATTATATTATTTTCTATCCACTAACGTGTACAAGATAAGTCCAGCCAAGAAACAAATTAGCAGGGTGGGGCTGATGTAATATTAAACAGTCATTAAGCAGCAGATGCTAGAAAATATTGGCGGAAAGAACTACTGGGTATGGCATATATCTTGTTCCACAGTTCCTAAGTTAACTTGCTTTTGTATGATGTAGCATTAGAACAGGGGGGAAAGTCATCAGTGAAGTTATGTACGTGAAATCAGTGCTATCCCCAGGGGTGGGCTGCTGGGGGTCGCAGGGATTCGGGAGAGCCCCTAGCTAAGATTCTGTGCAGTTTGGAGAACCCCCAAGGCCCACTCCTGGCTGGCACCACACCGCCCACCCTGCCCCTCCCAGGAGTCCCCATGCGGCCCATTTTGGATGCAGGTAAGTGCAGGGCGTGCACGGAGGCTCAGGCAGGGTGAAAAATGGGCCTCCCAGAAGTTTGGGAAGGCCAGAAATGGTCCTGCATGGCCATATTTGCCCTCCTGGAGGCTCGAAGAAAGCCTCCAGAGACCGGGGAGGGCAACCCCCCCCACCATAGTGCAGGAGGCTGACTAGGCCACACCCACCATCACCACACCCACCCAGCAACTGGGCAGAGAACTCTTTGCTAAAAATTTTGAAGCCCAACCCTGGCTATCCCCCTATTCTTCCTGAAATATCAGACCAATCTGGGATTACCATTTTTTGCCCACTACCGTGTTTCCCGAAAATAAGACACTGTCTTATATTTTTTTTGGCTCCCAAAAACACACTAGGTCTTATTTTCGGGGTAGGTCTTATATATTTATGGTGCCAAATAGTGGGTGTGAGTGTGTAGGGGGGTGTTTCATGGTGCAGTTGCTCCCTGAAAAGTCTTCCTGGAACTGGAGATTTACACTAGGTCTTACTTTCGGGGTAGGTCTTATTTTCGGGGAAACACGGTATTTAAGACCAACATCTCCGCTTGTCTGCTTGTGAGAAGAAAGATAATGAGCAAGAAGACCAATTACAAATCTTTCAGATCTTGCCTGGCACTATTTCTATTCTGATCATGGTCAGTGGGATCAAGTTTAATGGCATTGCTGTGGCTTTATTATTATTATTATTATTATTATTATTATTTATTATGTAGCCCTTCTCCCGAGGGACTCAGGGCGGTGAACATATAAAAAGACCCATATATACAATAAAAAGATATTAAATAAAGACAAGTCTAAATTACAAAAACTACATTAAAAACAATTAAAATTACAATTATAAACAATGCTATAAAACCACCGCCCCCATGGTCAATCCAGGCGGCTTGCTGAAACAGCCAGGTCTTCAGGTCTTCGGCGAAAAGGAGCGGAGATCAGGGGCCAAACGAAGATCCGCAGGGAAGCTGATTCCATAGGGCGGGAGCTCCCACAGAAAAGGCCCTAGCCCTGGGAACCGCCAGCCGACAATGCCTGACCGACGGTATTCCCAGGAGGCTCCTTCTGTGGGAGCGCACAGGGCGATCGGAATGTGATGCAGGCAGGAGGCGTTCCCGCAAGTATCCTGGACCCAAGCCATTTAGGGCTTTATAAGTTGTTACCCAATGGTAAGTGTCCAGTGGTAGAATGGTTTCCTCCTTATCTTGCTCCAAAATTCTTCTGTTGGTCTGCATTTAACCCTCTAGCTTTTTAGTCTATTCCCCGCATGCCTGGCATCAATTGTCCAGCTCGTTGTAATGTCTGCAACCATCCACACTGCCATTGTTCAGATGCCTCGGCAGATTTGCCCATCAGTAACTGCCATGTTGAGTCTGAGCTCCTACTTGTATCATCAATAATTGCATCTAACCTCCTGGTCTTCTCTTGGCTTCTTTTTCAGTTGCCTTGATTTTTTCCAAGCAATAGTGACCCTTACTGTCACTTTATGTGTTTAAAACATTCAAGATTTAGTTTTGCAAATTAGCAGTTCTAGTGACTGTCCAGTTTTACTTCTCCAGGTTCAAGACCAGAGGTGGTATTCAGCAGGTTCTGACCAGTTCTGGAGAACCGGTAGCGGAAATTTTGAGTAGTTGGCAAATACCACCTGTGACTGGCCCGCCCCCATCTATTCTCTGCCTCCCGAGTCCCAGCTGATTGGCTGGGTCTTCTTTGTTGCCCTCCACAGGAGCTGGAAAGCAGATTAATGGGGTGGGGTGGGGAAGGAATGGGGATTTTGCAGTATCCTTCCCCTGCCACACCTACCAAACCACGCCCATCAAGCCATGCCACGCCCACCAAGCCACACCCACAGAACCAGTAGTAAAAATTTTTGAATCCCACCACTGTAATCAAGACCTGAGCACTGCACAACAGAGTGAGCTCCTGTTCCTTGCCCCAGCTCCTGTCCACCTAGCAGTTCAAAAGCATGCAAATGCACATAGATTAATAGGTACCACATTGGTGGGAAGATAACAGCATTCTTTATGTTTTTGATGTATAGCCATGCTGGCCTCAGAAAATGTCTTTGGACAATGCTGGGTCCCTTGGTCAAGAAACAGATGATCACCACGCCCTAGAGTTGGACATGACTGGATAGGGAAACCTTACGTTAGTATTAAACTATATTTGTTCTTTTGGTGACCCAAGAAAGTCTCAGCAAATCTATCCAGCAACACAATTACAAGGCATCAATTTTGTTTAATCCAGGCTTTCTGATGATCTAACTTTCTCAGTCAGATAATTGGGAAAACGATGGCCTTGACAATATATATTTTTGTTGTCAGTCATCTAAGCTTTCCCCCCCCAGCCAATTAAATTCTGCCGTCCTCTGATGCTTAGCCTGAGTTGAGCCTGACCTGAAGAAATCCCAAGATTCTCAGTAAGGTTCAGCCTCAGCTGAAAGGTATAACTGCTAGGCGTCATCTAGCCAATAAAAACAGCTGAAAAATCATATTTTTTATGATTCATTAGCATCTCCTCCCATCAGCACTTCCTTTGAGCTAAAATGATCTCTGTTTGCATTTCTACAGGATGGTGAGTCAATTCCCTTTACCTTGATCTTGCTATGAAACAATGAGCTGCCTTTTGAATGGGAGTTCAGATATAGTCTCCTAAGAGCAGGATTTTTCTTGATTTCATTTCCTGGATAATGCTAGACAGATAAACATCCAGGACAGTTTTCTTGTATGTACATTCCAATTGCAGAAGGCAAGAAGACCTCCTCTGCATGTGAGATGGGCAGTCTCTCAATTTCATATATAAATAAAATAATAAATGCACAAATCCCATTGCTGCTGATTCAGTTCTACAGCAGAATTATTGAGTCTGTCATCTGCACCTCTATAACTGTCTGGTTTGGTTCTGCAACCCAACAAGACAGACCCAGACTTCAGAGGATAATTAGGACTGCAGAAAAAACAATTACTACCCACCTGCCTTCATTCGCAGGACCTGTAAACTGCACGAGTCAAAAAGAGGGCTCTGAAAATACTTACAGACCCCTCACATCCCAGAAATAAACTGTTTCAACTCCTTCCCTCAAAATGATGCTATAGAGCACTGCACACCAGAACAACTAGACACAAGGACAGTTTTTTCCCAAACGCCATCACTCTGCTAAACAAATAATTCCCTCAACACTGTCCAACTATTTACAAAGTCTGCACTACTATTACTGTTAATCATCTCATCGTTCCTTATCACCCATCCCCTCCCACTTGTGACTGTATGACTGTAACTTTGTTGCTTGTATCCTTACGCTTTATATTGGCTGTTTCCTAGCATGATTTGATTGCTTATTGTACCCTATGACTATCATTAAGTGTTGTACCTTATGACTCTTGACTCTTGACAAATGTATCTTTTCTTTTATGTACACTGAGAGCAAGTGTACAATCATAGACAAATTCCTTGTGTGTCCAATCACACTTGGCCAATAAAGAATTCTATTCTATTCTATGAGCAGATTCCCATTTGGTATGTTCATCTCATCACTTCTCAAACGTTTAAACATGAAAAATCATCCCTTGCCTCATTAACTTTTTCAGTAAGACTCTGCACAGAAGTCTAGAAATTCCCACCATTTAAATTTTGCGACAAATTCCAGCTTTAGCATCCTGGGATCTTAAGAATATAAGCAGTGGCTTGCTGGATCAGAGCCCTGGCCTATCTCACCCAAGCAGCCTGGTCTCACAGTGGTCAATCAATGAGGGGCCTTGGTGCTTTCTAACCTTAATTGTTTTCTTGCAGACATTTCATTATCCAAACTATGTAACGTCATTAGTGCTCATTATGATGTTACTTAGTTTGAGTAATGAAATGCCTGCAAGTAAACAACCAAGTTCAGAGAGCGCCAAGGAGCCTTCATTTCAATCCTGAGCTACAAATATTCTCTTTTATTGGTCAGTCAATTGTTTGCAGAAGCCCACCAGTTTCCCAGCAGATGGCCCTCAGAGGTAGGGACACTGCCAGTAAGACTGATAGTGGCTCATCCTCATGACTTCCATGAATTGGTCCAATCCTTTAAAAAAAAAAAACACCCAGCACCACATCTTGTGGTAGCAAATTCCAAAGTTTAATTACACATTGTGCAAAAAAGAATAAAAAATATTTATTTTTTTACGACTCACACAACAATTATAGCTCTACACTTTGGGTAGCAAAAAGAGTGCATGGGCCATGCTTTGCGAAAAAGAGGAAGCAGAATCTGAGCTGGCAACAACATGATACATGGACTTTTCTTCCCTTCCTACAATCATCAGAAGCAGGTTCAGCACCATCCATTCCTGAGACTTCCTGGGAATCAAATGGGATTTATTTCTGCACAGAACCCTAAGATCACATTCCATATTTTCATAAATGCACAGAATCAGCACATTTGTGAATATACGCTTTATTTGTACAATAGTCATACTTGGGTTGGAGGGTGGCTATTCTAAGCATAGAATTTGGGTTACTCCAGTGCAGAATACTGGAATATATTTAGCTCTGACAGACGTGGCTATTACCCTCAGGTGAAGAAAACAATCCAGGATGTGGAAGAAACCATATGAATTTCTATGGAAAGAATTTGCTAACCTCTACAATTTCTTTAAAATACCTTGTTCTGTATTAGGTTTTTCACAAACTCTGTTCATAGGCTCTGATGCCAACTTATGAGATAAACAGGAACGTCAGAAAACAAATCAATTTATCCTTGGACTTTTTTGAGAAAAGGGAAACTTGATAGTTGGTTGAGATTCAAATATTGCATGGGGAAATGTCTTTGAATCTGTGATGACCCATAGTCCCTCAAAATAACCCAAAACCCAAAACATGAATTAAAGTCTGGCAATGCCTTCAACTTAACTGTTTTATTAGTCACAGTTTACAGTCCCAAAAGTAAATAATGAGGCAAAAGGAAAACAAGAACAAACCGTAGTGGCGAGAGTTCCAAAATCAAACCAAGATAAGTAATCATACGTTCCAAGCAGATAACCGGGGAAAGTCCTTGGGAAGCACTCCAACAAATATAAACCTCATTCAAAGGAAACACTAACTTTGACTCCAGCAATTCTGAATACGCAGTTACAAACTTATATACATAGCTCCCAGCTGTAAGCCGTGAGGAGGATCATGGTCTTCTCCTCCCGAGTAGACCATGCTTTTCCCTGATCCTCTCCTCCCTGCGTGCCGTGGGATGGATAGGGGATGGGCCTGGATCCTCTTCTGATTGCTCAGCCGGCCTCTGTCCTTCCCCAGCCTCTTCCATCACTTCTGGAGCCACACTCCCACTTCCTGTTGGCTGTTCCTCCTCTTCCTCGGAGTCAGTCTCCACCAGGGGCATGACAGAATATTAGTAGCTTGGGTTGGTGGTTGCGTTCTTGGTTTGAACTCCGAGCTTGGTGATTGGTTGCAAAAAATGTCTCCTCAAATGGGGACGAAAGGTTTGCAACCAAATTGCCAAGCTTGGCACTCAAACCAACAACATAATTGCATGGGGAGCTTGAGTGGGAAAAGCTCCCAGGAAGACAGGAAATTAAGGGACAATGAACCCAGAATGAAGGAGACCAAAGTAAAACAACAGAGAAAGAACTGAATCTAAATGAAAAAAAAAGGAAATGAGGCTTAAGGTATTTTAGTTGTCAGAGGAGATGGGAAATGAAGTAAGGAAAGACTAATCAGAGAGCATGCTCCTTAAGTATACTGGAGGTCAAGAGATAGTTTTTGTGAGCCACCCAGAATCATATAAGAAATAGATGACCAAATGAAGGAGGGAGGCAAGGAAAGAAGGGAGGGAGGGAGTTTTAAGGGATTATCTGCAAACCCAAAACTCCAGAAAGGGGGTGAAAGCCATATTCAGGCATTTCCCAATATTTGGGAATGTGTTAAACAGTTGGGATTAAAAGCACAGGTATGTTGTGTTTTCTATCTTCCTTTCCTCCAAAAACTCAAAGTAGGCACCCTTTCTTCCATTGTTCTCCACAAAAAAGCTTTATGAGTTAGGTTCAGCTGAAAGAGAACAGCCCAGAAGTCATCTGGTGAGTGTTTAAGATGGACCTGAATTTGGGCTCTCCTCCATCCTTGTCTAATCCTTCAACCACTACAGTACAATGGCCTCCCTTAACCAAGTAGGGTGCTAGAGACAAGCCCCCTGTTTAATAATGCCAATTCTATATACACAGAAAGACATCATTTATCATAACCATCTCATATTAATGGAACTGAGAAACCACAACAATACCTTTCAATACACATAGGCAGTTCCTTGAACAATTGCAGTTAGTGGAAGAAATTACTGTCCAATTGTCTCCAATGATATCTGAACTAGTTCCCTCAAAGGACGGAAATTCCACGGAAAAAAGGTTGGTGATTTTAGTCCATTCAAGCAGCAAAGAAAAGGCTGAAACAGAGGCATCTTTTAAAACTTTTTTTTATCATTTCTTGTCTCTAAAAGCAAAACTTAAAAACAAGAGTACTTCACAATAAAGAGACAACAGCTTATTTCTGCATAAATAACCATGTCAGCCTATTTGTGTAAAAGTAACAATTAAAGAGGACATTTAAAGAAAATGGGTATTATTTTTAATCGATGGTATATTTGAACATTACAAACGTCAGGGTGATTCAAAGAATTGCCTGTGGATCCCTTTGAAAAAACAATGCAATCCAAGAATTCTTTTATGTTGCTTTCTGGACATTCTGTACAAATGCTGGATAATTATTATTTTGCTTTTTTTAATGAATAGGGCCCGTTGCCAGCCTCAGATTTGCCTTCTTGCTCTTCTAGGATACAAGCCTTAATTAAGCTTTTTGACTGAGATTTTTGGCATTGTAGCATCTTTACAACTGTGTCCTCAGAACAGTGGCTCAGACAAATATCTCACTGAGGTCAGTATGAATAAACAATATGCTTGACACTGTCATGTCACTTGCTGTTTCATCCACTGTCATTTGGCTTTAACATTGTTTTAAAAACAACATTTTTGAGTGTTATTAACATGGTATTTATAATAAAAACTGTATACCTAAAGCGGGAAAGAACACAGGGAAAAGAAAAGAAAAGCTATGAGGGGGACAAAACAATTGTGTAAATGTTGGTTTATTTTAAATTCACTTTATTTGCTCAAATTGAACTTAGATCATATGGAAAGTTATTTTCAGATCTTCCCTTACTTAAAACAAGTTAAAAGATCGAGAGATGACAATTTTAATTTAGCCAAACTTTTTATAAGACTAATTTAGCACATTTTTATAAGACTATCTTATCCCTTTTTCCACAATGGTTTAAACACAACACTCTACAAGTAATCCTTGATTAACAACAGTAATTGGATCTGCAATTTCTATCACTAAGCTATGTAAATTGAAACATCACATGTCCATGCCGCATAGCAACAGAAATTCCATCACAAGTGAATCCCACGTCATCATTAAAGTGGCCTCCTATAGTTGTCATTTGCGACCTCCTGCCAGCTTTCCCATTGACTTTGATTGTCAGGAGCAATCACATGACCATGGGGATACTGTGACAGCTAGAATTTCAAAAACCAGTCATAATTCTCATTCATTCAGAGTTGTTATAAGTTCAAACAGTCACTGAACAAGTGAAGGATAAGGGAGGGCTACTTGTACATCCAAGGTTTTTAGGTTGACAAATTCCTGTTTGGGGAATATGATTTAACAACATGTTAATAGGTTTAAGAGGGACACGGTGGCTCAGTGGCTAAGAGCTTGTCGATCTTGAACTACGCTGGCTAAGATTGGACTTAAGCATAGTACATAAAATCATATGTTACAATGTTTTACCAGTTAATGAATATTTCAGCTTTAACCACAACAACACAAGAGCACACAACAGATATAAACTTAATGTAAACCACCCCAAACTTGATTGCAGGAAGTATGATTTCAGCAACAGAGTGGTCAATGTCTGCAACTCACTCCCTGATTCTGTTGTCACCTGCTCAAACCCCACTCCTTTACCCTCAAACTAACCTCTATTGACCTCACCTCATTCCTAAGAGGTCTGTAAGGGGCATGCATAAGTGCACAATCGTACCTACCATCTCTATCCTACTGTCCCCAATTATTAGTTCCTATTTCTTATATTTAAACTTACGTTTATTCTTATTTCTATTGTATTATAAGCTTTTGACAAAATAAATATATAAAATAAATAGAAAGGTCAGCAGTTCAAATCCCTAGCATCACACGGAGTGAGCTCCCATTACTTGTCCCAGCTTCTGCCAACCTAGCAGTTTGAAAGCATGTAAAAATGCAAGTAGAAAAATAGGGACCACTTTGGTGGGAAGGTAACAGCGTTCCATGCGTCTTTAGCATTTAGTCATGCCGGTCACATGACCATGGAGACGTCTTCGGACAGCACTAGCTCTTTGGCTTTGTAATGGAGATGAGCACCGCCCCCTAGAGCCGGAAACAACTAGCACATATGTGTGAGGGGAACCTTTACCTAATAGGTTTAAATCTTACATTCGTCTCACAAATTTGGTAGAGAATTATAATACTACCCCGTGAAAATGGAAGTACCAGTGGACATGACCTAAGCACTACGGTGGCACAGTGGTTAAAATGCAGTATTACAGGCTACTTCTGCGGACTGCCGATTACTAGCAATTCGACAGTTCGAGTCTCACTGGCTCAAGGTTGACTCAGCCTTCCATCCTTCCGAGGTCGGTAAAATGAGGACCCAGATTGTTGGGGGCAATAGGCTGACTCTGTAAACCACTTAGAGAGGGCTGTAAAGCACTGTGAAGTGGTATAAAAGTATAAGTGCTAAGTGCTATTGCTATTTGAAGTGGGGTTTGTTCAAATGCGGTACATTTCCAACATACAAAGGTAACCTTTCTTAAACATTTACTATGCAGTCTATTTACTATGCCGGGAAAAAAATTGCTGAACGAATCTGATTTTTAAGTCATAGAGGACATGCTGAACATTGTGTCCAATGACCTCACTGATTTTATATTATAGGATATTACAAAATAGGCTACATAGCGAAAGAAAACTAAACTGTAAAACTAAAAGAAAAAACAATCAGAAAAAAAGGAAAGAAAAAAAATAGGAGGATAATACAATATTTAATCATCTGTTCCAATTTTTTTGTACATCGTTCAAACTTAGTTCTTATTTATTTTTAAATGGTTGAGAGTATTGAATTGTAAATTCATCCAAAGCCACAGAGGTGGCTAACGCATCCTGACCAAATGCAGAACATGTTTTTGAATTTCATCTACAGTTTAGTGTGGTTAACAAACTCCATGAAATGGTCGCTTTATTCAAATTTGTGCTGTTCAAAGCAAGATTTCTATGGGGAATAGAGTAACTGGTTCCATCTCAATGGGAATAGGCAATTAATATTTTGAAGTGTAATTTTATACCTTTGTGTGTGACAGTAAAAGAGAGTAAATTCCTATCCAAAGCATACCTGCGATTTCCTATATTTTGCTGTAGTTCTTCAAAATGAACCTCTTCTTTTCTGAACTTTTCTCAAGTAGAATCTTCCTCTTCTCCATTTTGCATGAATGATGAGTAGTGCACACGTTACCTTTGCACTCCCTGGATTTTGGATCACATTAAATGTGATCTACTATCAACTTATAAATCGCACTAAATCAAATTTCAGACTACAAGTAGTCCTCAAATTATGACCACACATGGCACCGAAACTTCCCTTGCTAAGTGAGGTGGTTGTTGAGTAACATGCCTATGTTTCTTACCATGCTTGTTAAGTGAATCACTGCAATTGTTAAGTGAATCACATGGTCGTTAAGCAAATCTGGCTCCCCCCCATTGACTTTGTTTGTTGGAAGTTGTCTGGGAAGGGCGCAAACAATGATCACCTGACCCCAGGATGCTGCAACCATCATACTACATCCTGCTTACAAAGTGTCTGAGTTTTGATCACATAATCGTGGAGCCATAAGTACCAATTGTAAGTCAGTTTTTTCTGTGCCCTAGTAACTTTCTGAGGCCACTAAACAAATGGTTTTAAGACAAGGACTACCTGTATTTGAACTTGCACTAATTGTGATAGACTTGTTGCCTTCCAGCTTTCTGTAATTGTACTTCTTTTCTGTCTAAGAGGAAGAGTGATTGAATTTTTTAAATATCTACTTAAAGATATTACAAATACATGCAGATAGAAAATTTAGTCAACTTTTCTGATTCCATTATAAAACCAAGAATAGATATATTGTCTTGCTGTTATGATTGACATTGGGTTTTGTTTTGTTTTTTGCAATTGCTCAGAAGACAGAAAAATGACCTTGGTTAATATCCTCAAAGCATCACTCATAATTTGAAAATTTTTTCCCCTCTGGAGTGTCTCTCTAATTCTTGAGCCTTGGTAACCTAATATCCTTCCTTCGCAGCTGCTGACCTAATGATACATATTTCTAAGTATTTCATTCCTAAATTAGTTTCAGAGCAGATCCATCTGTAGGGAAATATAAGATAATAGCAGGCATTCTCCTAGAAATACCTTAAATCTAAATCATCATTAGATCCATCTTGAGAAAAGGAAAAAAAGGAAATAAAAAGTATATATATACCCTTATGTATTAAAAAAATGTCCTACATATTGGCTTCATGCTGTAGTTATCAATACTTAGGGTAGTTCACTCAACAAGAGGCTACAAGATAAATCAAATATAGAAACATGTATAAACTCATTACACTCTGGTATGTTAGGAACTTCTAGTCAAATATTTATATCTCAAATATTATTATCCCAAACAGAATTGAAAGCAGTAAAATACTAATTTGGATACAGAAAATGAGATGAACTCTTCAGAACCATTGTGTAACTAAACATTAAGAATGGTCTTCCCAACATGCAGCTCGTCTGCCTGGAACCCACACTGTACAGGTAAATAAATAATTTTTTCTGTGATTGTAAAAGTGTGCCACGCTCATTTCTACATATAGTCCTCAACTTACAGCAATTCATTTAGGGACCATTCAAAGTTACAATGGCAGTGAAAAAAGGGGATTATCTTATGACTTTTTTCATACTTACGACTGTTGGTCCCAGTGCTCAGAATTCAGACGCCTGGCAAATGACTCATATTTATGACATTTACAGTGACCTGATGTGATGTGATAATCTTTTAGGACCTTCTGTCAAGCAGAATCAATGAGGGAAGCCAGATTCACTTAACAAATGTGTTACTAACTTAGCAATTGCAGTGATCCATTTAACAACTGTGGCAAGAAAGGTCGTAAAATAGGGCAGTGTTCACCTAACGAATGTCTCCCTTAGCAACAGAAATTTTGGGCTCAATTGTTATCGTAAGTTGACTGCCAGTATTGTTGTCAGGCTCCAGAAACCAAGAAAGACGCATTGTGATTCTTGCAAGCAGATTTCTTTATAATTGCTTGCCCATAGACAAAAATCTTGCCATAGTACCACCGCTATAAACTATATGCAAACTACCAGCCCTATAAAACACATACTCTGGGAACTATTAGGGAGGATCTGTCTTCACCTTCTTTCTCTTACACAAAGTATCTGAACTGAATTGCCTCTTGCTCCTCTGGCATGCTCTCCCACCCTCCTGGGAAACCAGACTACATTCCATCACAATTGTCTTTCTCTGTTGGTATCACATAAATATACACCAGACCCACCTTAGATATGAAACATTAATGTGAACATCCTGGGTCAAATTGCTTACAAGATTCAAAGCCATCATAACATCCGGGAATATTTTTTGGAGGGTTATACTCAACCAGGAAGTTATGCCAGGTATGAAGATCCCACAAAAGCCAAGATGCCAATGACTTCATTGTAGTTACACCTTCTCTAGATCATATCCTCCACAACCATATCATTTCCCACGCATAATTCATTCAGACAGTGTCAACAGAATATCACAATCAAATGGAACACCAATGGCTGTGATTGTGAGATTCTCCTGGCTCAAGCATTATGTAGAAATAGATTTATGATCCTGTTACAAATGCTCAGAAATAGATTCAACTTCTTTGGATTTCCCACATCATCCCCACAAATCCATATCCAGGCAGGATATAATCTTGATGAAAACCAAATCTAACAAAAATGCCTTGGTGGCTCAGGCTGTTAATTGCCTGCACTTAAGTTCCAGCTGCCTACAACTAGGCTCGAATCCTACCAGGCTCAAGGTTGACTCAGCCTTCCATCCTCTCGGGGTAGGTAAATTGAGGACCCAAGATTGTTGGGGGCAATTAGCTGACCTTGTAAAAATGCCGCTTAGTAATAAGCAGGCATATACAATGGAATGAAGGCTATTGCTGAGCACACTGGGTTGTATCCCAAAAATTGTAAGCTGCCCTGAGTCTCCGGAGAAGGGCGGCATATAAATGTAATTTAAAAAAAAATGAAAGGGAGAACAAGAAATTTGAGGGGAGAGCCCACTACCTTCTCACATATTATGATCTATTAATCATACATTCAGTTTTATTTCCTGTGAGCTATCCAGTTCGCTGGAAAAGGATAAATGAATAGAACTGAACATCTAACAGACTGTGGAACTTTCTTTCAGCTGTCTATATAACCAGAGTTTTATAGATGACTTGTGGTGCAAACATTCCCATATCTATTTCTTTTGAATTCTTAAGCAAAATGTTCCTCATCTTTTTTAAAAAATCTCCCCCAAAATAAAGTTTTTAAAAACCCGAATATGCCTTTTAAATTATTTCAGTATTTGCAATACCAGGATTTTGCATTTAAACACTTCTTCCATACTTCAGCATTAAGAGCTTATCCAAACAAGAATTGAAAAAAAAGCTGGTTCCCTCCACCTCCCCATTGTAGACTGTACTGCTTCTTTTCATTATAAGACAAAGAGATGTAAAGAAGCTGTTTTTTGTTTCAGCTAAATGTTCTTTTATTTTCTGGGAAGAGATAATGTATATCGCATGTCCCAAAGCATTAGAGGGAACTATCAAAGGGATGGAAAGCAGGATGCTGTCCAAGATTTAGTTTTTGTGATTTAAAGTAGGACCTGGGGGATATCTGCACTTTGGGTGAGGACAGATATAAACCTTGTGTAATCCTTCTCCATCCAAGAGGCATTAGGATGGATGTAATTACATACAGTTGCACTGAAAGGAAAACAAAAGTTTTGGGTATGTTTCTCTTATAAACAGAGAATCCTGAGCAGAAATGATGCTGGGATCCCTTTTTAATGCATGGTAGGTTTCTAAAATGCAATTGTTGCTCAGTAGGCATGTGGCTATTCAGGTAGTCCTCAGTTTATGACAACAGTTGGGACCTGAAGTTCTGTTGGTAAGCAAGGCGGTTGTTAAATGTGTCATGCCTGATTTTATGCTCTTTCTTGCTTTGGTTGTTAAGTGATTTATTGCAGTTTGTTGAATGACTCATGCAGTTGTTAAGCAAATTTGTCTTCTCCCATTGACCTTGACAGAAGCCAATTGGAAAGGTCACAAATGGCCATTAGGACCCTGCAACTGTTGTAAATGCATACTGTCTTGAATTTTACTCATGTGACTGTGGGATGCTGGTCATAAGTGCAAGGACTAGTTGTAAGTCACTTTTTTCAGTGCTGTTGTAACTTCGAATGGTTGCTAAGGAAATGATTGTAAGTCAGGGACCACCTGTAAGAGGTAATATCCTCTGAATTTATAATCTGAGTGCAAAATCTAAAATGAATCATAAATGTTTTCAATAACTTCTTACAACTTTCAGTTGCTGATTCCAGCTGCTGGCATGTTTGTTTGGAATTCATTTTTCTGCCTGTAAATTATGCAGAAGTTCGAACCATACTCCTTTCATTCCAGTGCTTTGAAGACGTGTCTTTAAAGAATCAAAGTACCATGCACAGACTCAATCTAGATAATTTCATAATTGTGTACCTGTTTCACAAGGTCTATAGGAAACTTCTCATCTTAATCTTCCTTGTTTTTAAAAGCAATATGTATCTCCCTCAAAACAATTAAACAGATAAGTCTTCAAGATGGAAAATGAATATTTGGAAGTATATGTGAGACCAGCTAAGAAGGCAACCAGGGAAAGAATGCTTCCCCTCCCCAATTTTTCAGAAAATGCAAGATAAAGAGCATAAGATGGATCATGTGTTCTGTGATGGAGGCAGTTTTCAAACTTTAGGAACCCAAAATTTAGACTGCCTAAATGAGCTACCATTGGATGGTATTCTTCTTAGGAACAGAAAAAACCTAGCTATGACCTCTTAGGATGTTAGCTGGCATTACGACTTTGGAATGGATTTTGGTTTTTGCATGTCAGTTCTAACTTTATGAACATCTGCTATATCTAAAGAATTTAAATATTCTGAACTGGAGACATTGAGGATCCTAAATTAGAAATCTAGATCATCAGCACTGATGCCGTCTCTTCTCTTAAGATCTAGATTGCAGTATTGTTCCTCAATGGCCCCTGGGTTGGGTTGACCCAAGACCCCAGGTGAAAGCAAAATACAGGTAGTCCTCAACTTATGATGATCATTGAGCCCAACATTGTCACTGTTAACATTTGTTAAGTGAGATTTGCCCCATTTTTACAATGTGTCTTGCCACAGTTGTTAAGCAAATCACTGCAGTTGTTAAATAAGTAACATGGTTGTTAAGTGAATCTGGTTTCCCATTGACTTTGCTTCTCAGAAGGTGTGATGACCCAAACATACATAACAAAATCCAAAACGTAAATAAATGTCCTTTAATGCCTCCAACTTGGCCCCACTGTTCAATAATACTCAGTTGGAGATAAAATGTACTCAAAAATAGTCTTCAAAAGAAAGCAATACAAGCAGATAGAGGTGAAATAAAAAACCAAACAAACTACAATGACGAAATTTCCACAACAGAACAAGAGAAGTATTTACCAAATTCAAGGAGATAACAAGGCACAGTCTGTTGGAAGGACGCCAACCAAGATAACTTCAGACCAAAATAAAACACGCTTTGTTTCCAGCGTTTGCCAGTACACAGGTCCAAACTCTTATTCAGTTGTCACACCTGCATCCCATGAAGAGGATCAAGGCTCTCTCCTCCCAAGGAGACCATGTCTCTCCTTTATCCTGAGTGCCCTAGGGGAAGGGCCTGGGTCCTCCTCTGACCTCTCAGCCGGCCTCTGCCCTTCCCCAGCCTGCTCCACAACCTCTGGAGCCACACTTCCACTCCCTGTTGGCTGTTCCTCTCCCTCAGAGTCAGTCTCCACCGGGGGGCATGACAGAAGGTCTCACAAGGTGATCATATGACCCCAAAGCACTGCAACCATCATAATATGAGTCAGTTGCCAAGCATCTGAATTTTGATCATGGGGGTGATGCTGCAATGGCTGAAAAATGGTCATAAGACCCTTTTTCAGTGCGGTTGTAACTTCAAATGGTCACTAAATGAACTGTTGTAAGTTGAGGACTACATGTATGGCAATAGATTTTAAAAGCAGAGGTTATGCATGTGGTATTGTTCTGATCCAAACCTTGTTCCAAGGAAACAAACACGAAACAGAGGTAACAGAAAAACCTTTTAATTATTCTTTATGAATTCCGTTCCTTCACAGTTAAAAGGCTGTTTCAAATTAATTATCTCTGATAAGAACAAGCCTTGCCAAGGTGGTGCAAGGCTGCCAAGAACATTAGATAAAGTGACTAAGAAATATTTCAAACACAAAGAGTCTCCAAACACCAACCAAGATATTCCAAACATGCACAAGGCTTGAGTGCAAAAACTTCTTTGCTTCCTGCAAAGAACTCTGGTTTCTCAGCTGGCTTTTATCTCTTAAGGGAGGGGCCATTACCTTGCAGCCTTACTCCCGAGTCGCCTGTGCTGCTGCAGTTGCTCTTGCCTTTGAGCAGCCCTGTGCGCATGTGCACTGGGCACAGGCTCCTCGGGGATCTCTTCATCACTGCTACCAGCCTCCACAATCTCCAAAGGCAGCATTCCACTCCCTGATGGTCCTGGCCCCATCCCTGCATCACACACAGGCCCCTCATCTGAATCCTCACTCTCCAAGACCTCAGCCGTCTGCACCTGCTGCTGGTGAACCACAACAGGTATCATACTTTCACATTAAACTCATGAAGATATTGAATCACATGTATAGCAGGCCAGCTACAAATTTGACCGAGGTCAGAAAAGGTAGATCTTGCAAGGCAACCAGGGTTATAAAAAAAACATCCAGTGGATTTAGATAAGCATTGCTGTACAGATGTGCCTATGTCTCATGTACTCACTTCTCCTGTGGGATCTGGAAATCTCATGTTTTTCTTTTCTTTTCTTTTTTAATTCATATTTATATCCCGCCCTTCTCCGGAGACTCAGGGCAGCTTACAATTTGTTGGAGCGCAACCCAATGCGCTCAGCAATAGCCTTCCTTCCATTGTATATGCCTGCTTATTACTAAGCGGCATTTTTACAAAGTCAGCTTATTGCCCCCAACAATCTTGGGTCCTCAGTTTACCTACCCCGAGAGGATGGAAGGCTGAGTCAACCTTGAGCCTGGTGGGATTCGAGCCTGCAATAATTACAGGCAGCTGGAACTAAGTGCTAGGCTATTAACAGCCTGCACCACCAAGGCCCTCAGCCTTTCTTGCTGGGTGGGGGCACTCTTCATTGGCTTTAAGCTAACTTATAACAAGCTCCAAAAACACAGCAAAGATAGGGAAGAAACGATAAGCCCAGTTATAATTATTTTCCTCCAATGTTTCGAACTTGGGAACCTGAAGAAAGCTTTAAATGCCATCCCGAATATTTTAAATATTTGGCATTGGTCAGGAAATAACAGTTATAAATAGTTCTGCAAAACATTCATATGCTTTGGCTGCCCACTTAAATGGCAAGCGTTCACCTTCCTGAGAAGTTCCAAGACACAAAATAGCATTGTGTTGACAGTTCTTTTCACCCTGTTGCAACCATAGGCGGAGTAAGTTTGAGACAAAAAGGGGTGAGACATAGGGGGGCTTTAGTCCTGTGGTAGAGATACCCTCCCAGCCAGTGGTGGTATTCAAATTTTTTCATTACCAGTTCTGCTTGGTGGAGGTGGCGTGGCTTGATGGGCGTGGTGTGGCTTGGTGGGCATGGCAGGGGAAGAATACTGCAAAATCCCCATTCTCTCCCCACCTCACTAACCTGCTTTCCAGCTCCGTTCTCCTGTGCAGGGCAACAAAAGAAGACCCAGCCAATCAGCTGGGACTCGGGAGGCAGAGAATAGATGGGGGTGGGGCCAGTCAGGGTGGTATTTGCCGGTTCTCCAAACTACTCAAAATTTCCACTACCGGTTCTCCAGAACCTGTCAGAACAGGCTGAATAACACCTCTGCTCCAGCCACCTTTGTGGCAAATAGAAGTTGATCAAAAATGATTCTCCAGAGCATCATATAGGGGTTGGACTAGATGACCTCCAAGGTATCTTCCAACTATACAATACTATGATTCATGTATTGTAGGCAGCCTGGGATGTTTCCTTTGAGGTAACGGCTGCCACTTGTTTTGTCTGAACACAGCTGATAAATCAGACTAGGCAAGCCACACATTATGGGTATGTTTATTCAAGATACTTAGCACTACAAAGTTTCATCTAAAGCTTTAGGCTTAATTATGTGCTCCAAACTCAAATTAGCCACCATCTTGAATCTCTTTAATGCTGATGCTGTGTCCAACATTTTCTAAAAGGAGGCAAGAAGGCAGCTGTTTTAAATTTGCAGGGTATGCTCTGCCTAAAAGCTTCTGAAAAATAAAGAGTGCCCGTGGGGAGGGAGGAAGTCATGGCACTTGCTAAACTCATATCCTCTGAAGTTGTCTTTTAGTTGAGATTCATTATAACATTTTCATCATCTAAACCAGGGGTGGAGAATTGTGGCCCCTTTAAGACCTGTGGACTTCAATTCCTAGAATTCCTGAGCCAGCTTGGCTGGCTAAAGAATTCTGGGAGTTGAAGTCCACAGTCATAAAGAGAGGCCATAGTTCTCTACCCTTGATTTAAACCCATGAAAAAGCATTTCTTCTATGATTTCAACAACTTCTACCTTGCCCTCAACCTATTATTGCATATCTGACATTAATACAATCGAGGGAGTCCAGAGATATTTATTTATTTATTTATTTATTTATTTATTAGACTTATATGCCGCCCCATCTCCGAAGACTTCGAGGCTCACAATCAAAACATATAGTACAGTAGTTATTTAAAAGAATTAAATAATTTAAGCCCGATAAGACCAAATTAAAGTGAATTAAAATTATCCCATGGCCCAGGTGAGGTAATCACAGCCCGATTTGGTCAAACAACCAGGTCTTTAAGTGCGGCGGAAGGTCGCGGAGGTCAGGGCCAGGCGGAGGTCCAGAGGCAGTGCATTCCATAGGTCAGGGACGCTACAGAATAGGCTCGTCGCCGAGGACCGTCAGCCGACATTGACTTGTCGGCGGGACCCGAGGAGTCCTTGCCTATGTGTCCGCCGCGGCGGGTGGCTCGACATCGGCAGGAGCAGCTCCCTTAAATATTGTGGACCCATGTTGTGTAGGACTTTGAATGTTAAAGTCAGAACCTTGAATCTCACCGGGCGCAACCGGCAACCAATGTAGGCAGCGCAGGAGGGTAATATGGGAGAATCGGGTAACTCCCATCACCACCAGCGGCGCATTCTGCACCAGCTGCAACCTCGGATGGTATGCAAGGGCAGTCCTAAATAGAGAGCATTGCAGTAGTCGAGTCGTGAGGTGACAAGGGCATGAGTGACTGTGCAGGGCATCGGTCCAAGCAGGCTGAAGCTGGCGAACCAGCGGACCTGGGCAAAGGCCCCTGGCGGCGGCCCCACCTGATCCTCTAGCTGGAGCCGTGTATCCAGGAGGACCCCCAGGTTCAGCCCTATCCACAGGGGCAACACCACTCCCCTATGGTCAGCGATGGACATTCCTGACTGGTCGAGATGCGGTATGTACAACCACTCAGTCTTGGCTGGGTTGAGCGAAGCATGTTTCCGTCCATCCAGGTCGTGCGCTTCCAGACAGCGAGTCATCACGGAGAGGGCATCACTGATCTGGCCTGGGGTGGAGATGTATAGCTGAGTATCATCAGCATACTGATGGTATCTTACCCCAAAACCACGGATGATCTCACCCAGCGGTTTCATGTAGATATTGAATAAGAGGGGAGAGGACTGACCCTGAGGACCCCACAGGTGAGTACCCTCGGGTGCGACCTCTGCCCCGTCAACACCGATTGCGACCGCCCGTGAGGAGGAGAACCACCGAAGTACAGTGCCCCCACTCCCAAGCCCCGGTGTAAAGATACCATGGTCGATGGTATGAAAGCCGCTGAGAGGTCTAATAGGACCAGGACAGAGGAAAATCCCTGTCGGGCCTCCAGAATCATCCATCAGTGCGACCAATGCCGTCTCCGTGCTGAAACCAGGCGGAAGCCCGATTGATGCGGATCTAGGTAGTCCACTTCATCCAGGAAAAGTGGGAACTGCTGAGCCACCACACTCTCCACAACCTTGGCTAAAAAGCGAAGGTTGGAGACTGGAGCAGTTGTCTAACACGGTCGGAGTCCAGGGCAGGCTTCTTCAGGAGGGGCCTCACCACCGCCTCTTTCAGGGGCGGGAAGGACACCCTCTCTTAATGAAGCGTTGACCACTGCTGGAACCAACGCAGGTGACCTCCCTGGTGGTATAAGCCAACCAAGAAGGGCGGGTCCAACAAACATGTGGTGGAACTCAGCGCATAATCCTGTCCATTTCATCCTCGGAAACAGGATCGAACTCAGTCCAGATCGTATCAGCCAGACTGTTTGCACCACGATCCTCAGACCACTGCAAGGTGGAGCACAACCGCCCGAATCCATGAAATTTTATCCAACAGATATTGACCAAATTCCTCAGCTCTTCCCGGAGAGGGTCCACCACCTCCCGGATATAGGAGAGCGGGTGGCCCTAAACAGGCGGCTGGGTGGTTATCTCTTGGGGCTATGAGGTGGAGAGATAGGACCTTCTGCCTCCTCATAGCTACCAGGTAAGTCCTAATATGGGCTCTTAACTGGATTGATCAGATTGGGAGGTGGCCCTCCACTTGCTCTCTAAACCCCTCCGGCTTCATCTCGGAGTTCCTCTGTATACCAGGGAGCCACCGGGATCCACGGCCTGAGGGGCGCATGGGGACAACTCTGTCAAGGGCAGCCCCAGCAGCCTGTTGCCAGCGGCTAGGTCCTCGGCAGAGTTGTGGGCAAGGGAAGTGGGAAAAGACCCCAGTTCGCCTGGAACCTCTCAGGGTCCATCAGGCGTCTGGGGCGGAACCATCTCAGTGGTTCCTCATCCCAGCGGTGGGGCGGCCTGTTGGAAGACCAGCCGAAGGAGATAGTGATCAGACCATGGGGCGGGCAGGGGCGTACAGTTAGCCTGCCCTATATCACTCCGCCACCGTTCGAGACAAAAACTAGGTGGAGGTGTTTCCCCCTCATGAGTTGGGCCCTGAACCAACTGGGTCAGGCCCATGGCCCCATGGAGGCCATGAACTCCTGGACCACACCAGGCGCCCCCAGGGAAGGCAGGTTAAAATCCCCAGGACCATAAGCCCTGGGAGATCCACCGCCACCCCGAGAGGGCGTGAAGCCCAGGCAGGGCTGCTGCTACACAGCTGGGGAAAGGTATGTCAGCAGCAAGCCCACCCGACCATTAGGCCCCCACCTCAAGAGGAGAGTCTCACCACCGCCTATCTCAGGGCGGCGACCTCCCTTGGAATCAAGGTCTCCCGAATAACTCGGCCACTCCACCCCTCCCTGGGCTCGAGGCGGTGCAAAATCCAAAACCTGGGGGCATAAGTCAACAAGAGGGACCCCTCCTCTGGCCCCAACCAGGTCTCGGTGATACAGGCCAGGTCCGCAGCCTCCTCCTCGATCAGCTCACGGAGGAGGAGGATTTATTAGCCACGGACCTGGCATTAAAATACACCAGTCTGAGCCCAGGAGGCCCAGTTCCGTGCCCCCAAGGGAGGAGGTCATAGGGTGGGCACACCCTTTCGAAGATAGCGGTCCCAAAACATAATTTGGCCCCATGCCTCCTCGTCTCCTGCCAATCCCAGCCACCCTAGGGATTGCGGTCCCCGACCTGCACCCCGGTCCCCATCAGCCCCAGCCCGCCCCTCCCCACATGGACGGGCCGTATCCCACCCCCAGCGCCATTTCCCACCCTCCTCCCTAGCCTTCTTAGAAAATTGGTTAAAAATTTAAGTAAAGGGGCCCTAGTGACCCTCTTTTGCATTTTATTAGAGCCCGCCCCACCCTATCCCTCTCATGCCATCTCTCTGGGTTCCATAACCCATCCTCGAGTAGGCGGAGATAGTACAATAGGGCAAACCCGAGAGAGGAGTTCTCTCAGGGCCTGCAATTCTGCTACCGTGTAAGATTGTATGGTAAAAGCATATTTAAAAGCGGACATGAGGGTTAAAGAGATGACAACTACAATAGCGGCAACAAAGTCTGGTATATAACTTGGTCTAGTCCGAGATATTATATTGTCCATTAGAGTCCAGATTGAAGACCAGGCTGCCCTCTCACGGCAGACCAGTGGGAGATGTCCAAACCTCGATCTGGAATAGGCCAGCTCTCTCACCGCGGGCATCTCCAATGTAAACCGTAGACAAAAGGTCTTAAATGGCTGCATAGGGAGGGAGTGTGTCCTTCTTGCTGGTCTCTCACTCCAGCAAGGGGCACAACCAGACCCGCAGCCAAGAACCAAGATAAAGGGTATGGAGCCAGCTGGGATTTTACTCCCAGCAGGAAGAGTGCTTTGACGTTCCAGATAGATGACAAAGGATGGCAAAAGGACAGGCAACACGAGAAATAAGATGGAGAGAATAGCGGCTGAGACCAGTAAGGGAGGCGGAAGTCCGGCACATGATAGTCCCAGAGGAAGGCGGTTAGACCCATGGCGGATAGGGCTCCAGCAGAGAAACCATCCCAAAAAGGTTGGGCTGGCGATGGACTTCAGGTTCACCACCACTAGTTCTTCCGGAGTCCATAGAGTCACCTGCCAGTTAGTTAGCCATAGTCCTATGGGGAGGCAGAACTGCTGGTGTCTCCATTGCCTTCATGGCCAACCTGATCACACCTGGCAGGAATCCCCTTGACCTAAGGGCAGGGGCAATGCCACCTACCAAGACAGCCAGATGGGGATCAGCTATAATGCCCTCCGCTCTCCATTCTGGTGACTCCTGAGGCTGCTTTTTGGCTGCTCCTGGAGAAAACTGCCTCTTTTGGGGCAGTCATCCCACTGTGGTAGCAACCCCTCAGCTGTTGTAGAATTGGGGCCTGCAACAGCTGTAACTGTCATAACTGCCATTTCCGTCATCTTCCGCGGGAGGTGCTGGGAGATCTAATACAAGGAGCCCAGTACCCTCGGCTTCCCACTTTCGGTGCGGCTATCATGTGCAGTCCCCAGACTCCGGGGATCGTAAGCTCCCTCCAAAACCCTCTCAGACAGCCAACAAACCCTCTTGCCGTTTGGAGCTTAGCAGAGGCGACCATCACAGTAGGCATGTACGAGAATATTTCACGAGAAGAGTCCTCCACTACTCTACTCGCAACAGAAATGTTAGGCTTAGACAACTTAGAACTATGTCGCTTTCAGTCCCACCTAAGCATAGTACATAAAATTATCTATTGCAATGTCCAGCCCATCAATGAATACTTCAGCTTCAACAATAACAATACACAAGCACACAATAGATACAAACTCAGGGTAAACCGCACCAAACTCAATTGCAGGAAATGCGACTTCAGCTACAGAGTGGTCAGTGCCTAGAATACTCTACCTGACTCTGTGGTTTCTTCCCAAAACCCCAAAAACTTTAACCTTAGACTGTCTACTGTTGACCTCACCCCATTCCTAAGAGGTCTGTAAGGAGCGTGCATGAGTGAACCAATGTGCCTACCGTCCCTGTCTTAATGTTCCCTTTTATTCTTACCCATTTCATGTATTAATAATCATGTTTATACCTATATCTATTATAAAATGCATGCTCGACAAAATAAATAAAAATAAATAAATAAATAAATGACTGCAGGATGCAGCAAATGGTCACAAATGCTTATACATTTTACAAACAAACAAATAAAAATAAAAAATGCAGGCTGGTTGCCAAGCATCCAAAATGTGGTCATGAGGCCGTGACCCTACCTGCTGTTGTAAGTTCAGAATCAGGTTGTAAGCACTTCTACGTAAGTTCACTGTAACTTCAACTGGTCACAAAGTGAGTGATCATAAATCAAGGACAACCTGTATTCTGTCATCTTCCAGCAATGGCCCTTAGGATTCATTACAGGAGAAATGGAACAAATTTTGCAGACACACAAAAATGATGGACTCTAGAACTCAAATTAAGAACATAGTATAGTATTAGACCATTCCAGCTTTCAGGACATTCTATGGCGGACTTCAAGGTGATTGTTTTGGAAAAACAGGACTTCAAAAGCATCATCCAGGAGAAATGGATGAATCCACCCACATCAGAAGGTTTCAGGCAATGTCAGAAGGAGTCAACAAACACAATGGGTATTTTACACACTCCAATTGCTGACTGATGAGATACTTGTAATCTGTCTCATTGCATCTGCATAGCCGATCAGTAGAGACCTTCAAATTTCTAGGTTCTACCGTGTTTCCCCGAAAATAAGACACTGTCTTATATTTTTTTTGGCTCCCAAAAACACACTAGGTCTTATTTTCAGGGTAGGTCTTATATATTTATGGTGCCAAATAGTGGGTTTGAGTGTGTAGGGGGGGATGTTTCGCGGGTGCACGGTTGCTCCCTGAAAAGTCTTCCTGGAACTGGAGATTTACACTAGGTCTTATTTTCGGGGTAGGTCTTATATTAGGGCAGGTTTAGAAAATAGTGCTAGGTCTTACTTTCGGGGTAGGTCTTATTTTCGGGGAAACACGGTATTATATCACAAGACCCAAAATGGACACCTAACATCAGAAATGTGATCAAAAAAGCACAACAAAGAATGTTCTTTCTGTGCCAACTCAGAAAGCTCAAGCTGCCCAAGGAGCTGCTGATACAGTTCTACAGAGGAATCATTGAGACTGTTATCTGCACCTCTATAACTGTCTGGTTTGGTTCTGCAACCCAACCGGACAGACACACACTTCAGAGAGTAATTAGGACTGCAGAAAAAACAATTACTACTAACCTGCCTTCCATCGAGGACCTGCATACTGCATGAGTCAAAAAGAGGGCTATGAAAATATTTACAGACCCCTCACATCCGGGACATAAACTGTTTCAATCCTACCCTCAAAACGACGCTATAGGGCACTGCACACCAGAACAACTAGACACAAGGACAGTTTTTTCCCAAACACCATCACTCTGCTAAACAAATAATTCCCTCAGCACTGTCCAACTATTTACAAAGTCTGCACAACTATTACTATTAATCTTCTCATTGCTCCTTATTGCCCACCCCCTCCCACTTGTGATTGTATGACTGTAACTTTGTTGCTTGTATCCTTACAATTTATATTGACTGTTTCCTAGTATGATTTAATTGCTTATTGTACCCTTTGACTATTATTAAGTGTGGTACCTTATGATTCTTGATGAATGTATCTTTTCGTTTATGCATACTGAGTGTTTGCACCAAGACAAATTCCTTGTGTGTCCAATCACATTTGGCCAATAAAGAATTCTATTATTATTATTATTGGTCTCCTCCTCTTCCCTCCCCATCCACCACTTGGTCATCCCATCCGAAATCCTACATCAGTCTAGCGACCCAGTGTTTCTCAACCTTCACAACTTTAAAATGTGTGGACTTCAAATCCCAGAATTCCCCAGCCAGCATTTAAAGCAGCCTTGAGGCAGTGATTCTGAGGGTTGAAGTCCGGACATCCTGATCTAACCACTCTGAGAGCTGCAATTCACAAAAACTGATGGCTTTTAATAAAATCTGTGAGATAGAAAAAGTGCTCCTAGACTCCTGTGATTTGTTTATTACCTCCTTCCACACACATATCTGGAGAAAAGAAGAGCAAAATGCTGACTGAAAGGAAGTAGAAAACCTAAGCATATTTTTCACTGAATGCAATGGGACCCAACAGTAAATTTCCTTGGGGTTGCAAATCAGTGTCAATTGGAATAAGCAACTCAATACCCTTAAGATTTTTCCCCCAGGTTTCACCCTAGGTTACATTGTGAAGAATCCCCTGACAACATGAAGTAAGACATGCTGAACAGAATAACAGTTTATGCACACAGATAGTCCTTGAGTTACAACAGTTCATTTAGTGACTGTTCAAAGTTACAAAAGTTACAAAAAACTTATGACTTATGACCATTTCCCACACTTATGACCATTGTAGTATCCCCATGGTAATGTGAACAAAATTCAGATGCTTGGCAACTCATATTTATGATGGTTGCAATGCCTTGGGATCATATGATTACTTTCTGCAACCTTGTCAATGAGGAGACCAGATTCACTTTACAACCGTGTTACTCTAACTTATTGTCATGCCCCTGTCAGAATCTGACTTGGAGGAGGAAGCCAAACAGCTGACAGGGAGTGGGAGTGTGGCTCTGTTGGCTGTGGAAGAAACTGGGGAAGGGCAAAGTCCAGCTGGGCAGAGCAGGAGAGAGGTAGAGCAAAGGATAGGGAATTCAGAGGAAGACCCAGGCCCATCCCCTCTTCATCTTGGGCATGCAGGGAGGAACAGAGAAGAGAGCAACGTGGGTTGTGTGGCTTATGGGGAGGAAAGGGCCCTGATTCCCTTCATTAGCTGCAGCTGGAAACACAGTGTATAAAAAAGGAAACTGCACGCAGCAAGTTGTTGGGAGCAATTGTGAATTTATCTGGTATCGTCGTGGCTCATTTGTGATCCTGGCGTCTTCCCAACTGTGTGAGTTTTGCCGTACTTTCAGTCTGAAATTTCTTCTCCTGCCCTGTCAAACTAATTACTTCAGTTTGGTTTGTTTAGATTTTAAGTTACAGTTTGTGTGTACCTTGTTTTGGACTGAATTTTCTACAGTCAAAGGCTGTTCCTGGGAGAGTTTTTCTCCAGCCGAAGGTAACTTGGACATTGGGACCAAAGTTGGAGATAATAAAGGGATTCTTATTGCTTATTTAACTGTGTTGCCTTTGTGCCACGCCCAGGTCAACTTATCAACTGCAGTGATTCACTTAACAACTGTGGCTAGAAAGGTCGTAAAATGGGGCATAATTCATTGAACAAATGTTTCACTTAGCAACAGAAATGTTGGGCTCATAAGTCGAGGATTGCCTATACTTACCTGGAAGTGACTGATATGAACTCAGTGAGGCTTACTACTTAATATGGGCACCTATAGCTTTATGTTTGTTGAGCCCAGATACAGTATTCAGTCTTTCTCTGTCTGTGCATGGCTCTGTGCACAAGGGAGCTTAATTTTTAAATTGGTAAAGAGGAGAATGTTTTGTTTACTTTATAGATGGGAGACCAATTAAGCTTGCAAATGAAATGACTTATTTTTTTACAGGTAATTAACTTTAATCAGTTTTCATTATTTCAGTTAATATTAATACATTTTTTGTCCTAGTCTTCCCTCCTTCCCTCTCTCTCTTTTAGAATATGGCTTCAGGCTGGGTAAATATTCATTTATATGTACATGAATATGTTCTAGGACTGTGCAACAACTTTGAAGCAGATGTTCCAGAATGTGCGGGAACATGAATGAAGCATCCCTTTTGGAAACAATAGAACAGCTACTTGTTTTTCCGGGACAGATTCCAAAGCAGCCAATAATTACAGAAGACATGGCTGCTTTAATTATTTGAGGAGAGGTGTTTTGTTCATGCTGCAACACATCACAGAAAGCCCTTTCTGGGAAGTTTTGTACAATCCCAAATATGTATGTTGTATGCACCGAATTGAGGCGAATGCAGACACTTTTTTGAGAATGCCACAATCTCCAGGACTGAATTCAATATGGGTTGACAACTCTACTCAGCAAGCTGGTCGTGATAGGTTGTTGGTTTGCATATAATACTTAGCAGACAAATATTGTGAATATATTTCAGGGGCTGCCTTAAATTCAGGCCTACCATCCTTTCAATTAAATGTGACGACTGCATCAATGCCATTACATGTATTTTATTCTGTAAATACCAGCTATTTAACTGTACACTCCCCAGCCCTGATGTTTCAAACACTTTGATCCCCATTTATGATTTACAGTGGATGGTCAAATTTTATGGAGCCAGTTTCCATTGGAGAAGAAAGTATGTGTTTTCAATGTGATTCATTTACAAAGGTCTGCTGGTACAGGCATGGCAGATGACCCAAAACAGGCATGCAAGTGGGTCACATAGGCTACATAAGCCCCTTTCCAATTGATTGCATGTCACTTTATGAAAGCAAATGCACCAATACACGCCAATGTGTAAGTTGTAACATGTTAAGATGAAGACAACTGAATCAGCACTTGGAAACAACCTTCTCACCATTCCCTGCTGGCTCTTGTAATCCCAGGCTGTAAGCAAAATTAGGACATTTATTATCTTTCTAGCGAGCAATCACACATGGCAGATGTGCTCACTTGCAATTTATTTGGTAGCTGTACATTGTGCATGCCTGTTTTATTAGGTTGTGTTTTTTTTTAATTTTGTCTTAAAGAAATGACTTCCCTCTCTGTTAGAGTGAAAAGAAACAATCGTATGCATGCAGAAGCATAGCTATTCTTTCTCAAATTCTTCAAGATCGCTTTTAATCAAAAACACCCTTCTTTTGTGCTCCAGGAGACCTTCTGTAAAATAGGGATTAGACAAAGAATTCACAACATGACAACTGATGGTATAAGACAATCCCAAATAAAGCAGGAAGGAAGTCTCTAAAATCCATTTGTCGTAGACAGTCCTTTTGCCTTCATGCCCTCAAGGTTGTAAATCTAATGGGATAGAAATCCATTTTAATGACAAATTAAATGAACCAGACTAAATTAGGCCGATAGTTTGCTTCGCTGGTCCGACCAGAACTGGGGTTATACCACAGAAAAGATCTTTGAACTAAAGCTTCCCTTTCCAATCCAGATTGAATAAATTCATTTAATATATTCATTTGATGAGACGTGGGAAAAAGGAGGAATAATGGGTTTTTGCAGCATTTGAAATATAATTGTCTTGTCCTCATTGTTATCCTATGGTTTCTATTTTCCCTTCCCTTTCCTTGATTTTACATTTTTTTTTGGTAAAGGGAGAGTTAGACTGGGGCAGCAAAAAACAGGACAGCTACTAGATAGCAGCAGTCAGATGCAGAAAATTAAGGCGCCGGGTTAGAAATCAGGAGAGTTCTAGTCCTATCTTAGGGATGAAAGCTGACTGCGTGACTTTGAGGCTGTCACTCTCTTTCTCAGCCCCATCCAGAGGTGGTATTCAGCAGGTTCTGACCACTTCTGGAGAACCAGTAGCGGAAATTTTGAGTAGTTCGGAGAACCAGCAAATACCACCTCTGACTGGCCCTGCCTGTTAAGTTTGCATGAAGAGTCAGACGCAAAGTGCTTCAGTGAAGAGTTTATTAGTGACTACAGCTCATAACAGACCCGATTTGGCTGGGCTGCAGCTGCTACTTATAGCCAGCAGCCGCAGTTGCCAGCCAATCAGAGTGCAGGATTTTCCCGCACTTTTTAAACCAATCATTTCTGACATTTTACAAGAACAGTTCAAACTAAACCAATGACATTCAAACCTGCATACATAACACTGCCCCCATCTCTTCTCTGCCTCCCAAGTCCCAGCTGATTGGCTGGGTCTTCTTTTGTTGCCCTGCACAGGAGAACAGAGCTGGAAAGCAGGTTAGTGGGGTGGGAAGGGAATGTGGATTTTGCAGTATCCTTCCCCTGCCATACCCACCAAGCTACGCCCACCAAGCCAAGCTATTTATTTATTTTTATTTTATTTATTTATTTATTTGATTAGTCAATTGCTTACAAGATAATAGGCATAAGTATAAACATAGTTATAAATACATGGATACATATAAGAAAATAAAAGAAACAATAGGACAGGGACAGTAGGCACTTTGGTGCGCTTATGCACGCCCCCTGCAGACCTCTTAGGAAAGGAGTGAGGTCAATGCTTGGTGAGCTATGCTCACCAAGCCACGCCTACAGAACCTGTAGTAAATAAGAGGAAGAAGGGGTATTAGGTATGTTTCACCACCTTGAGTTATTTATAAAATAGGTTGGAAATAAATTTTAAAACGTAAAAAAGTAACCCTATTGTGCACTTTCAGCTTCTGTCTTTCATTTTCCACCTTTCTTTTCCTTTGTTTGTCTCTCTGAGGAGAAGAACATGCTGCTCAAGCACATTACTCAATTAACTATGGTGATTAACTAGTTAATGAAGAATTTAATCAATGTCCCTTTGTCTTCCTCTGACAAGTCCATTAATATCAGCCTCAGTCTTCTTTTTTTCCCCTGGCTCTCCTTTTGGGCCTCAAAACACTAATCTTTGGCATAATTATGTAATGATTTTTCCAAGGGCTAAATTAAGCAAGTTAAAAATGATAATTGTATATTGGACAATGGCGGTGGTTGTCAGGTCAGTTCTGATGTTGAAAAGGCCCTATTGAGCCAGGTTTCACCTAATCTGTATCCAAACATTTGGTTTTTCTTGCCTCAGTATAAAACCTTAGTTTTTGCTCACTGAATTTCATTTTGTTAGATAGGGCCCAGTGTTCAAGTCTGTCAAGATTCATCTGGATTTTGAGTCTATCTTCTAAAGCAGAGGTGGGCAAACTTTTTGACTTGAGGGCCACAATGGGTTCTTAAACTGGACCGGAGGGCCGGAACAAAAGCATGGATGGAGTGTTTGTGTGAACTAATATAAATTCAAAGTTAGATTACTTCACGTAGCCTTCTGGGAGAACAAGAGAACCCTCCGCTCTTTCGGCTCCGTGGGCCAGATAGAACAGCCGAACAGGCCGGATCCGGCCCCCGGGCCGTAGAGTGTTGACTATTCCTGTCAGTTTAGTGTCATTTGTAAATTTGATGAGTTCCCCTTCTATTCCTTCATCTAAAACTTTTATGAAGATGTTAAAGAGTATTGGGCCTAAAAAGAAACATTACTTCCTGCCTTTCATGTAAATGTAGTTCCATTGAGGACCTACGTTTGAGTGCACTTTGTCAACCAGTTACAAATCCATCTGGTGGTCATGCCACTTTTTTTTTTAGCTTACCAAGAAGTTGGCTGCTGGGTCCATTGGTTTACAATATGTGAAGCTATTTATTTATACATTTATAAATCATGACTTGGAGCTTAGCAGGTTGTGTGAACCCAAATACAGTTGTTCTATAAAGCATCATTAACTACACTGTGATTGTGTGACTTGTCTTTTTTTATAAGTTAGATTAAGCTATGATTTGCTTCAATAAGATTTGTTGAACAAACCATTTTGGTCTGTCTCAGATATATGTCTGTCATGTCTTGGTTTTAATTAAGGGCACTAGAATAGCTCAGCTGTTTGTTGAAAATCCTTCTGAGTAAGCTTGCCTGGAATAGAGGTACAAGTGAGGAAGTCTTTAAGACTACTAAGAAGTAAGTCACATCTGAATACATTTTTAATTAAGGCTGAGCATCTTACTTGGAAAAACTTTCTTGTGCAATATTCAAAAGGCTTCATTACATAAAATAAGATCAAAGGGAAATATAACTAGCTTGGCATTCAATTTTGTATCTTGAATTTCTTATATAACTAGCACACAAGGCTTTTATAGAGTTACAGTTTGGAGCATTCATTTATTTCGGCCAAATATATTCCTTTTCTCATGTGCTGGGATTAATATTCAAAAGTTTACTTTTAAAAAACTCTTAACCAAACAAGCCAGCAGAATTTTGAATTGTAATGTAAAAAGTGCAGAATGGATTTTTAAAAATAGGTTTGTAAGACATTGTTATGTCATTTCTAATTCTGTTGTAACCCTTGTACTAGCTTCGTAAGATTGTTTAGAAAAAATAATATATACAAAACAGTACCATTAAATATTCAGCCATCCTTCTTTTAGGATCCTGGAAAATCAATTGAGGGGGAGAGAGATTCATTGTCTTTCCTTGTGGAGTTAATAAACCACCAGTCAAGAAATTCCTGTCCCATCTGCATCCTTCATAAATAATAAATCTACCAGGATAATATTACATTTATGTACTTACCCTTTGAGTACCGAGGCTGATAAATAGAACTGATGACAAATTCAGCTGTTATTGTCATTGTTGCTTTCTGACATGCACAGAGATTCATGGTTTTATATGCTCCTTTCTCCCTCTCTGTGCATTAGATAAATCCAGATCCAGGGACTATATTTGTATATATGTACATATAAACAACAAAAACATACTTCTTTTATATCAGTTACTCACTTTTGTATTCAACCCACAACCTTTCTTAATTCCATCTCTTTGTGTGTTTTACCATACACAATTCTTTTTTTCCTCAAATAATTTTGAGTTTCAAAAGAATGATAAAATACAAAATAACATAAAGGGGGAATGGTGGGGGGGAAGATAAAAGAGGGAAAAATTTAAGATGACAAAATAAGTAAATAGAAAGAGCAACTTCCTGTTACTAAAAAATAAGGAAGAGGGGGAGTATTTTACAATTTGGAATATATGGTAGAAATGGTTGTATAAAAAGGAAGTAAAGATGTCTAGTGAAACTGATTAAACAAACAACAAGGGAAAATGGAAATAAGGATAAATGTATATATAGCTATGTATATATGTAAAGTAATATAATTAAATAAATATTGTATTATAATTGTAATAATAACATAAAAAGTAAGGATTTAGGAAACAAGTTATAGATTTACATGTAACAAATTGACACTAATAGAAATGTACACTGCTATGAAAATGTTGCAAAAATGTGAGAACATGTTTCTCTTTTTTTAAATATATTCTTTTTTTGAAGATTTCAATAAACATTATTTTAAAAAAAGAAGACCCTGGTTAGGTCAACCCAAAAAAAGAAAGAAAGAAAGAAAGAGCAACTTCCTACTGTTTTCAGTACAGATATAAATATATAATACAGCAACCTCTTGCTCTAGACTTAAGCAACCAATTCTAAAATACCTAATTCTTACAATGTGCAACTTATATTTATGTGACTGTGTTTCCACCCACAAAGTGGGTAGAAACACAGTCACATAACACTTTTCATATATCCACTATCCTTCTGTCAGCATTTGTGCTTCTTAAAATCATCTATCCTCCATTTTAATGGGAAAAGAGAGGACTCAGGGGGGCCACCCAGAATTCCGTGATGTGGGGCATGCATGGGATTGACTACGGTTCTCGAACTGTGCAGAATCATAACAACCGGTTCTATAGAACTGGTCTGAACTGGTAGAATCCTACCCTGGGAGGACTGGGGTGACATGACAGCAGTGTTCCAATATTTGAGGGGTTGCTACAAAGAAGGAGAGGGGTCAGGCTATTCTCCAAGGCACCTAGAGAAGCAATGGATGGAAACTAATCAAGAAGAGAACCTACCTAAAACTAAGGGAAAATTTTGTGACAGAATAATTAATCCGTAGAACTACTTGCCTCCAGAAGTTGTGGGTATTCCAACACTGGAAGGTTAGATAACCATTTGTCTGAAATGGTATAGGATTTCCTTCCTGAGCAGGAACTCTTCCAACTCTTTTATTCTGTTATTTGCCCTTCTTAAGTAAACATTCTACCAAGGTTCACAAATGCATCTGCCTGCTTTAGTTTTTCACCATTTCTGTATAAATTGATCAATCCATTTTCCCTATTAAACAAAATTATCTGGGTTTTGATACATTAATTAAAAGTCCAAGAGCACAGTGAAAACAATTGGTCTCAAGTTAACTATAAAGATGATTACCTAATGATAACAGACAGTATAACCAGTTTTAGGATTGACAATCAAGATATCAAAGTGATGGATAGATTCGGCCTTTTAGGATCAATCACCAACAGTAAAGGAACATGCAGTCAAGAAATACTCTGCAGAAAGCACTTGATTAAAGCAGTTATGAAGGCCTTGGAGAAGATATTCAAATGTGATCTGTCCAAACCTACAAAGATCAGAATTCTGCAAGCCATGGACTGAAGGGTCCTCGGTGCTCTCTGAGCTTAGTTGTTTTCTTACAACTAAGAAGTATTTCATTACCCGAACTAGGTAACATCAACACCAGGGGTGGGATTCTAGCAGTTCGCACCCATTCACTAGAACTGGTTATTAACATTCTAAGCAGTTCGGAGAACCGGTTGTTAGAAGAAATTACTGGCCTAATCCTGTAAGGAAGGCAGGAAGGAAACATTCTGGTGTTGCTTACAGAAACTGCCTCTCCATTAACCCTTATTATATTATTGGCAGGACTAGACTTCCTGTCTCAGGAACGTCTCTGGAGTTTTTCCCCCTCCTTTGCTGGTACTTTGCTTGTGTGGAGTGACCATTCAAAGTTACAATGGCACTGTAAAAAGTGACTTATGATCATTTTTCACACATATGACTGTTGCAGCATCCCCACAGTCATGAGAGGCCAGGTGAGGAGATGCGTGCCTTGATGTGAGTGATGTTGAGTTGGCCACGCCCAGCCAATAACATGACCACCAAGCCATGTCCACCCAGTCACATGACCACCAAGCCACGCCCACCACCTAAGCCACGCCCACAGAACCGGTTGCTAAAATTTTTTGAATCCCACCCCTGATCAACACTGTTCAGGTAATAACACATCTGCAAGAAAACAACCAAGCTCAGAGAGCATCAAGGACCCCCTCATTTCAAATCTGAGCTACAAATATTTTCCTCTATCAGTAAGCCATGGTGACACTCCATGGAAAAGAAATCTGGAATTTAAAGAAGCAGGACAGGAAATGTATTGAGGCTTTGATCTTTGGCGCTGGAAGAAGACTCCTGGGAATGGGAAAGGTGGAAGGAAGGAAAAGAAAAGGATGCCCAGGAGCATGGTAGATGGACTCAGTTACAGTGGGGATGACTGCACCATTAGAATAATTGAAAGAACAGATTAGATAAAGATACACCATCCATCAGAAATGCCAGAGAAGGTAGTTCCTGCACATCAGTTCATTCCATGACAGCATTGGACACCTCTCACTTTTAGAACTTGTTAGGACTAACCAACATTTCCTTTGTAGTCATTTAAATAAATTGTTTCTTGTCCTTTCTTCTGGAAAAGCTTTGAAAATTCTTTGAACAATTAATCAGTGGAACAACTTGCCTCCAGTAGTTGTGAGTGCTTCAACACTGGAAGTTTTAAAGAAGAGATTGGACAACCATTTGTCTGAAATGGCATATTGGTTTCCTGCCTGAGCAGGGGGTTGGACTAGATGACCTCCAAGGTCCCTTCCAACTCTGTTAATTGCCTAAATATTTCATGGAGAAAATCTATCTATGTAGTCACTAAGAGTTGTAAATGACTTGATGGTACATAATCAATTAATATATTTTGAGATTCATGTTCATGATATACCATTTCCCAGCTAACAACATAGTATCATCTAAGTACAAAAATACATACTAGATACATTCATATTCCCAAACAACATACCTCTAATGTCACCACAAACATTCCTTATACATTTATCCATAAACACATCAAGTATCTTTGTATTACTTCCCGCTCAATGCTGAACCATTCACTTAGCATTCATTTTACCCATATCCATTCCTTACTTCCATCATATATAAACATTTGGTATCCATATTAAATTTAACACTCATGTAAAACATCCCATAATTTAAAGAATGACAAGTAAGAGACACAAAGCAGGGTCTGAATTGGGGCATTCCTTTCCAGATTACCCTGTGAGTCTTTGCATTTATGACTGCCAATAAAGCTACCATGCTGAAACACTGGCTCAGCGGTGTCCTACTTTTATTACTCTAGAACTGTTTCTCAACCTTGGCAACTTTAAGATATATGGCAATGCTTCAAAGCTGCACAGTTTTGCTAAATCAAGGGTCCCCAACCCCTGACCCACAGCCCATTACCGGTCTGTGGTCTGTTCAGAACTGGACCACAGAAATGGTGGGTGAGAGCAAAAGGGTGCACAGCTTCATTTGTGCAAGCGGTGTGTATGTGTCTAACAATCAGAAGGGTTATAGAAGCAGTTGGAAAAGCTACTAAATAAAGCTAGTTGTGCTGAGGAAAAGTAAAAGGGTTTGAACTAAACAAACTTCAAACTAACCAAACAAGGCGACCAACTGTTTAAAAGGCTTGGTCTCTTGAATATATCACTTGCAGCACACTATTAAACTATGCTTTAAATTGCCATCTTTCTGGAGGTTTTGGAGCTGGTGGTACACACAACAGTCATTTTGAAGTGACATCCATCACCTTCTCTCAGAATTTTAAATGTGCCCCTGAGCTGAAAAGGGCTGGGAGTAAGGGAGTGCATTAGCCAGCGTTTGCATCTCTGCATCTTTTGCTAATTGTTGATATGCCAGGCCATAATTGATTGATTGGCTGTGGGTCATCAAATCTGTGTCAACTCTTAGTAATCACATAGATCAATTTTCTCCATGGCAACCTAACTTGTTTTTTCAGGTGCTTTCTTCTAATGGTGCTCTCACTATAGAAATTAGTCTGTCCACCTTGCTGCTGGTTATCTTCTTTTTCTCCTTCCTTCCATCTTTCCCGGCATTAGAACCTTTTCCAGAGAGTGTGTGTGTCCAAGTAGGATAATTTGAACCTGGACATTTGTGCCTCAAGTGAGAATTGTGGGCTGATTTGTTCAATGATCCATTTGTTTGTTTTTCTTGGCTGGGCTTCTCCACCTCCAAGTTCAAAAGTGCCAGTGCTCTTCCTATCTTGCTTCTTCAAAATCGAACTTTGAAAGTTGGACTTTGCATGAAGAGTTTTCAACATGCACGAAGAGTTTTCAAACTAATAGGGTTTTGTGGAGAAAAAGTTCCCTTAGATGAAGTCAGGGACATGCACAGAACATGCAAACATACACATATACATTTCCAGAGCCTGAAAATGTTTGAAACCCTCTGCTCTACACTGTTCCAAGCAATTCTGGATGAATCTGGAAAGCATTGAAAATATTTGGCTGGAAAAGGGTAGTTCTGTAGACATAAACAATAAAGTTCAAAGGCGAGTCAGTTGGCGGCTTATCTTCTAAATGGCAACGTAGCTCAAGCAAGAAAAAACCTGTGAAGAACCATTTCGATTATAAGAGACTCCACCTTAATGAGTTCACAATAAATGAAGATTAGATATTCCTCGTGCAGTTTCCAAGATTTTGTATCTACCCTTTCCCATGACTAGTGTTAAAAATAACTGAATTCTGTGTAGTTTTTGCTTGCTTGATCTTGCCCTGTTGAGCTTGGCTTGACACTCTCTTACACAGCATGCTATGGCTTGTCAAGTAGAAGTCTCCCTTTCCCAACATCCTTTAAGGAAGAACATAGTCTCTTAACTCTTATTTGGCATTCATTTCCTTTGGCTACCTTGAAGTAAAGGGAGATGATTGTCCTAAACAAGGTCACACCTTCAGTGATTGCTTTGAATGCGTGTTTGGTCAAGTTAGCCTTACGCCCTAGAAAATTCTCTGGAATGTCACCAACTTTCTTAAGGCAACAATCATGTCCTGGACAGCCCTATCAGATTGAATCTGTCCCAAATGAAACAACAAGGAAAACTAACTCCTGCCTGGAAGGAGGGGAAAAGATTTCAACCGGTCATGGTTCAATCTAGTTGTGCTTAGATAAATTCTCTTCCCATACTAGATATCGTGAACTACTGGTGACCCTACACATTGGATGAACTTTAAAGGTTTGGGGGCTAAATTACACTTTCTTGCCTGACACTGCCTGCTTACCCAGCCTGTGAATAAATGGTTTGTTTTAACTGTAGTCTATTGAACAAGCCATAAATTATTGGGCTTGAGGCTGGGTTGGGCTTCATGGCTTGGATCTGAGTTACCTGACAGATCACCTCCTTCCAGATGTTTCTACTCACCCAGTCTGGTCCAGTAAGATGAGTATGATTGGTGTTCTTCTTTTCTGCATGTAAGCTTCCTATTTAATATTTTTATGAAAAGATTTTTAAAAGTCATGAGGGACAATAAGCTTGGTGGGCAGCAATGGAATATCTAATGACACTGTGCCCACTATCAACACAGTCTCTAGATTTCTTTGATAGCTTCTGTACTAAAAGAGCTTTGGCAACAATTAGAAGTATCTCCTTTTTCGGCAAACATCGAGCACAGCTTCTCATGTAGGTGAAAGTAGCACTTAACATTCAGGGTTCATGCCCAATCCAAGTCTTTCTCAGAATTCACCACAAGATGCAGCTTAGAGTCTATCCCAAGCACAATCACTCTGAAATAAGAGCAAACATGTCAAAATTCAAGTCTTGTGCACCAGCCAATGCTGACAGCTCTTGTTAGTTACTTTATTTGGTCTCACCTTGGCGCCAATGCTTTATGTGGAATGACATTTATCAAACCCCGAGAAAGCAACCATATAGGGCTGGTCATTGGCTGCCTTTGCTCTTGAGATCACAAGTTGGACGAGCTGGATCTGGAAAGAGCTGCAGTTATTAGCTTTCAGAAGGAAATTATTTTTTGTATCAGAGGTAATCCTCAATTTATGACCACAATTGGCTTCAGAATTTCCATTGCTAATCAAGGTGATTGTTAAGTAAGTCAGGCCCAGTTTGCATCCTGTTTTTTTGCCATGTTTGTTCAGCAAATCACTGCAGTTTTGTGAATTATTGGTATAAAGTCATTAAGCAAATCCAGCTTCCCTCATTGACTCTGCCTGTTGGAGGTCAGCTGGGAAGTTTGCAAATTGCAATCTCCTTGACTGCAGGACGTGCAACCAATATTTATTTATTTCTTTATTTATTAGTGGGACTTATATGCCGCCCCATCTCCGAAGACTCGGGGCAGCTCACAGTTAAAAGAACAATAACAATAAATACTTAAAAAATAATTAAACTAAACAGCCCCAAAACATAATTACAAAATACAAACTTAAAATCAATCCAAAATCTAAAACCACCCCTCCCAGGCGTCACAGCCCGGATTGGTTAAACAACCAGGTCTTCAGGTCATGGCGGAAGGTGCGGAGGTCAGGGGCCAGGTGGAGCCCCAAGGGAAGTTGATTCCAGAGGTCAGGGACCGCGACAAAATAGGCACGTTGTTGGGGGACCACCAGCCCGGCATGGCTGACGGACCCAAGGAGTCCCTGTCTATGAGTTCGCACAGGGTGGTTAGTATTCGATGTCGGCAGCAGTCGCTCCCTTAGATAATGAGGACCCATATCATGTAGGACTTTGTATGTTAAAGTTAAAACCTTGAATCACCCGAGGCAACCGGCAACCAATGTAGGCAGCGCAGGAGGGAGGTAACATGGGAGAACCGGGAAACTCCCATCACCGCCCGCGCCGCGCATTTTGCACCAGCTGCAGTCTCCAGATGGTATGCAAGGGCAGTCCTAAATAGAGAGCGTTGCAGTAGTCGAGTGAAGTAACAAGGGCATGAGTGACTGTATGCAGGGCATCCCGGTCCAGGAACGAATGAAGCTGGCGAACCAGCTGGACCTGGGCAAAGGCCCCCCTGGCGACGGCTCCCACCTGCTCCTCCAAGCGAGCTGTGCATCCAGGAGGACCCCCAGGTTCCTCGCCCTATCCACAGGGGGCAACACCCCCCCCCATGGTCAATGATGGACATTCCAAACTGGACCGGGATGCTGGTACTCAGTCTTGGCCGGGTTGAGTCGAAGCATGTTTCCGTCCATCCAGATCCGTACCGCATCCAGACAGCGAGTCATCACGGAGAGGGCATCACTGATCTGGTTTGGGGTGGAGATATATAACTGTGTATCATCAGCATATTGATGATACCTCACCCCAAAACCACGAATGATCTCACCCAGCGGTTTCATGTAGATATTGAATAAAAGGGGCGAGAGGACTGACCCCTGAGGGACCCCACAAGTGAGCGCCCTCGGGGCCGACCTCTGCCCCCCAATATAAATACATGTTGGTTGTCAATCATCCAAATATTGATCACATGACCAGGGGGATGGTCCGACAGCAGTTAAGTATGAGGGCTGGTCATACGTCACTTTTTTCAACACCATTGTAATGATGAACAGTCACTAAGAGCCAAGAGCCTTGGTGGTGCAGGCTGTTAAACGCCTAGCACTTAGTTCCAGCTGCCTGCAATTAATGCAGGCTCGAATCCCACCAGGCTCAAGGTTGACTCAGCCTTCCATCCTCTCGGGGTAGGTAAATTGAGGACCCAAGATTGTTGGGGGCAATAAGCTGACTTTGTAAAAATGCCGCTTGAGGGGGCCAAAAAGCCCTAGTAATAAGCAGGCATATACAATGGAATGAAGGCTATTGCTGAGCGCATTGGGTTGTGCTCCAAAGATTGTAAGCCGCCCTGAGTCTCCAGAGAAGGGCAGCATATAAATGTGAATTAAAAAAAACCTAAACCAATGGCTGTAAGTCAAGGACTACCTTTATTTGAACTTGAGTTTGAGTTTCATACAATTTGTGAATTCACCTGCTCTGGTTCTACATAATTGGTGCAATACAGCCTCTATTTAAACACCCCCAGAGAAGGTAGTTCCTGCACATCAGTTCATTCCATGACAGCATTGGACATGTCTCCCTTTTAGACTAAAAAAAATGTTAGGACTAACCAACATTTCCTTTGTAGTCATTTAAATAAATCGTTTCTTGTCTTTTCTTCTGGAACAGCTTTGAAAATTCTTTGAACAATTAATCAGTGGAACAACTTGCCTCCAGTAGTTGTAAATGCTCCAACACTGGAAGTTTTAAAGAAGAGATTGGACAACCATTTGTCTGAAATGGCATATTGGTTTCCTGCCTGAGCAGGGGGTTGGACTAGATGACCTCCAAGGTCCCTTCCAATTCTGTTATTCTGTCCTGTCTTTCAGAATCCGAGAAGCCATTACATCTCCCCACAGCTTCTCTTCTCTAGGCTAAATCTTCCCATCGCCTCTCGTCTATTCTCATATATTTTTTCTTTAGCATCCTGCTCTTCTGGACAGGCTCCAATGTGTCAACATCCTTCCTACTGTGCTCAGTATTCTAAGTAAGTCTAACAAATGCAGAATGAAGAGGAATGATAATGCCTGTGACACTATAATTCTGTTGATGCAACCTAGAATTGTATCTGGTTTTGTTACAAATTGTTGGCTTGTGTTCAGCTTATGAGTACAATTCCTTTTTGCATGATTACTGCTTAGTTTAATCCCCCCTCCTATACTTGTGGCTTTGATTTTTCCAAAAAAATATGAGGTAGAAATTCAAGTTTCTAGTCTTCAAGCTTCTTAGGCTCTTTCTGAATCTACCCACAGCTATGTTTCTAGTAGGGTTTCCTGCCTAGGCAGTGGGTTGGATTAGAACAGGGGTCTCCAACCTTGGCCACTTTAAGACTTGTGGACTTCAACTCCCAGAGTTCCTCAGCCAGCAAACCTATTCTATCCTTTTTTTAATGTCCCAATAATATTTATTTATTTATTTATTTTTATTTATTTGATTTGTCAATCGCTTACAAGATAATAGGTATAAGCATGAGTAAGAATACAGGAAATAGGTACGAATAAATGGGGACAATAGGACAGGGATGGTAGGCACAATGGTGCACTTATGCACGCCCCTTACAGACCTCTTAGGAATGGGGTAAGGTCAATAGTGGATAGTTTGAGGTTAAAGGAGTGGGGGTTAGAGGATGTAACAACAGAGTCAGGTAGTGCATTCCAGGCATTGACCGCTCTGTTACTGAAGTCATACTCTCTGCAATTGAGTTTGGAGCGGTTTACATTGAGTTTGTATCTGTTGTGTGCTCTTGTATTGTTGTGGTTGAAGCTGAAGTATTCATTGACTGGTAGGACATTGTAGCAGATAATTTTGTGTGCTACGCTTAAGTCTAACCGTAGGTGGCATAGTTCAAGGTTGTCCAAGCCCAAAATCTCAAGCCTGGTGATATAAGGTATTCTGTTGCTAGCAGAGGAGTATAGTACTCTTCTCGTGAAATACTTCTGGACTCGCTCGATTGTATTAATATCCAATATGTAGTGTGGATTCCAGACTGATGAGCTGTATTCGAGTATTGGTCTGGCAAAAGTTTTGTATGCTCTAGTTAGCAATTCGATATTTCCGGAGGAGAAGCTTCATAAGGTTAGATTTACAACTCTGAATGCCTTATCTAATTAATTAATTAATTGATTGATTGATTGACTGATTGATTAATTAATTAATTAATTTCTTAATACCAACCTTGTATTTTGCTGTAATATACCAATAGAATTTGATGATTCTATTTCCTAATCTGTCCTCCAATTCATTTATACATATTTTTGAATGGCAGGACCTAGGCAAAGCAATTATTTCAAAACTTTCCTTCACCTTCACATGGAAACATTGACCCTTATATGGGCAGTCCTTGATTTACGACCAATCAGTTAATGACCATTGAAAGTTACAACCGATCTCCCCAGAGCGACTTAGGATCCGTTTCGGAGTTACAATGGCCTCACACGTACCTGCAATCACGTAATTGCATATTGGTGCTTGGCAACCGGCTCAAATTTATGGCCATTTGCAGCAGATTCTGTTCTTTACTTCTGGTTTCTGGCAAAAAGAATGTTCAAACCATTTACTACTCAGGACATGAAAAACACAGAAAGATCAATGTTGCTTTCACAGATAGAAAGAATACAGTGCAATCAATGACTTGATTATTTCAATTAGATTGTGTGGGATAATTGGTTTGTGTTTTTTGTTTTGCTTTTTTAAATTATTAATATAAGAAAAACAATACCCAAACATAATTACAGCTGTTTATATATCAATAAATTGAGGCCATGTGAGTCATTACCATCAACATTAATTGATCTATGTTACTCAGTTCCACAGACAGTAGCTTCAAGTGTTGGTTCTCCTAGTACTTGAGGGGTCGTCACAGAGAAGTTGGTGTTGTTGACTTATTCTCCAAAGCACCTGAGGGCAGGTCAATAAGCAATGGGTGGAAGCTCATTAAAGAGAGAACCAATCTGGAACTAAGGAGAAATTTCCTGATATCAAGAACCCTTAACCAGTGGAACAGTTTGACTCCTGGAATTGTGGGTGCTCCATCGCTGGAGGCCTTCATGAAAAGATAGAATATCACTTTCTCCAGTATGCAATTAAAGTCTCCTGCCTTGAGCAGGGAGTTGGACTAAAAGACTTTCTAGTCCAGGGGTCCTCAAACTTGGCAACTTTAAGATTTGTGGACTTCAACTCCCATAACTGGCTGAGGAATTCTGGAAGTTGAAGTCTGTGGTGGGATTCAAAAATGTTACTACTGGTTCTGTGGGCATGGCTTGGTGGGGTGGCATGCTTGGTGGGTGTGGCAAGGGAAGGATACTGTAAAATCCCCATTCCCTCCCCACCCCACTAACCTGCTTTCCAGCTCCGTTCTCCTGTGCAGGGCGAAAGAAGACCCAGCCGATCAGCTGGGACTTGGGAGGCAGAGAATAGATGGGGGTGGGGCCAGTCAGAGGTGGGATTTGCTGGTTCTCTGAACTACTCAAAATTTCCACTACCGGTTCTCCAGAACTGGTCAGAACCTGCTGAATACCACCTCCGGTTGAAGTCCACAAGTCTTAATGTTGCCAAGTTTGGAGACCTCTGTTCTAGTCCGACCTTGGGGGTTGGTCTAAAAGACCTTATGACTCTATGAACTTTTGCAAATGCTCTCAAACTGACTTCTTCAAAATTTGTCCCAGAAAATTTCATGTGGTAGAAGGAGGTATTTGTTAAATTTAAAAAATGACATTAAGAATTTAATTTTAATTAATTAAACAAAATGGAAATGAACTGAAATCAAATATTTCTCTTGGTATTGCCCGTTAGTTTTTGGAGTGAGCCCCATGGTATACCCCTCAAAGCCTCCAAAGTGGTCTTCAAGCTATAAACTTTATATGCTCCTTAATTATATGCTGCCTTCATATGCTGCCTTGGTGGTGCAGGCTGTTAAACGCCTAGCACTAAGTTCCAGCTACCTGCAATTACTGCAGGCTCAAATCCCACCAGGCTCAAGGTTGACTCAGCCTTCCATCCTCTCGGGGTAGGTAAACTGAGGACCCAAGATTGTTGGGGGCAATAAGCTGACTTTGTAAAAATGCCGCTTAGTAACAAGCAGGCATATACAATGGAATGGAGGCTATTGCTGAGTGCATTGGGTTGTATCCCAAAAATTGTAAGCCGCCCTGAGTCTTCGGAGAAGGGCGGCATATAAATGTAATAATAATTTAAAAAAACTATAATTAAGGAGCATATACAGTTTTCATTTAAGTTATAGTTAAGGAGTATGTGAAGAAATGTGGGTGAGATAGCACTATACATTAAAAAAAATAGTCTTGACTTGGAATAGACTGTTTTCCAAGAAGAAGAAATAATTGCATGGTTTCCATGAAAAACTGCTCAGAGAAATGTGTATCCCCCATTCCTTAGGGTAGATGTTACACATTCATTAAAAGGATGGGGGAGGGGAAGAAGATGGTTTCCTCCTCCCTTTCTTCCTCTTTCCCATTGCCCTAGATCAACATTGGTCTCCAACTCTGTGCCAATATATAGACACTGAATCATTCCTGGAAATCCCCCTAATGCATCGGAAAAACCATAATGCAAGCTGCACTGAATCCACAGAAGTGGGAGAATCTGAAGCGACCACCATTGGAGTCTAGACTGGTGTTTCTCAGCTATAACAAACTTTAAGCAACCCAACTGGGGAATTCTGAGAGTTGATACCTTATGGTGCCAGGCTTGAAATTGTGGACCTGGTCAACCTAGAACTACGCTGCCTATGGTCTGATCTAAGCTTAGTACACAAAATTGTCTGCTGCAATGCCCTACCTGTCAGTGACTACTTCAGCTTCAACCGCAATAATACACAGGAAAACAACAGATGCAAACTCAAAGTAAACCTTCATTGGCTGCTGGTTGCACTCCGGGTGAGATTCAAGGTCTTAGTGTTAACATACAAAGTCCTTCATGACATGGGTCCCCAATATTTAAGGGAGCGGCTCCTGCCAACATCGAATGCCAACCGCCCTGTGTGAGCACATAGGCAGGACTCCTTGGGGTCCCATCAGCTGGCCAATGCCGCTGGCGGTCCCCGACGACGAGCCTATTCTATGGCCCCAGACCTCTGGAACCAACTTCCCCTGGAGCTCCGTCTGGCCCCTGACCTCCTCACCTTCGCCATGACTTGAAGACCTGGTTGTTTAACCAATCCGGGTTGTGATTTTCTGGGGACGGGATGGTTTTATGGGATAGTTTTAATGGGATAATTTTTATGGGTCAATTTGTAATTGTAATGGGGCTTATTTAGTTTAATCTGCTTTTATTATTTATTGTTGTTGTTTTATTTGTAAGCCACCCGAGTCTTGAGATGGAGGCATATAAGTCCCATTAATAAATAATAAATAAATAAACTGCACCAAACTCAATTGCAGAAAATACGACTTCAGCAACAGAGTGGTCAGTGCCTGGAACTCACTACCTGACTCTGTTGTTACATCCTCAAACCCCCAAAACTTTAACCTTAAACTGTCTACTGTGGACCTCACTCCATTCCTAAAAGGTCTGTAAAACAGTATGCATAAGTGCACCAGTATGCCTACCATCGCTGTCCTATTGTTCCCATTTATCTAATTATTTGTACTCATTTATTATGTATATAGGTATACCTGTTTATACTTATATGTTTATATGTTATGTTCATACATACTTATTTTCTCATTCATGCTTGACAAGCAAACAAAATAAATAAATAAAGTATGAAGTTGCTATGGTTGAACACCGGTAGTTCAGAATCTTAGCCCTGGACTGAGAAAGGGACACAGGGAAGACAATTTCAAGAAGATTCCTCTTCTGCTGTTTTGGAAACAGAGCCTGTATTATTTATCCATGCTTTGCATTACTGATTTGGGATTTTAGGATCTCAGGAGACAGCAGTTCCTGGCTGACCTAGTTGAGATTCAAGGGCTAAGCCAGTTTGGACCTGGTGAGTCTTGGATGGCAGATCACAGCCATCAGCTAGATTCGGAAATGCAACAGTCGTGAGTGTGAAAAATGGCCATAAGTCACTTTTTTCCAGTGCCGTTGTAACTTCGAACAGTCACTAAACTGTTGTTAAGTCAAGGACTATCTGTAATTTGATATTAAAGAGGGCTCATCACTTCAAAGCAAGGATTCAGGAATCTGTTTTCATTCTAGGTTAAAAAAAAAACGCTTTACCCAGTGATGCGATTCAAATTTTTTTACTACCGGTTCTGTGGGCGTGGCTTGATGGGCGTGGCATGGCTTGGTGGGCGTGGCAGGGGAAGGATACTGTAAAATCTCCATTCCCACCCCATTCCTGGGGGAAAGTTACTACAAAATCCCATTCCCTCCCCCCTCCTGTGGGAAGGTTACTGCAAAACCCCATTCCCTTTTCACCCCACTAACCTGCTTTCCAGCTCCCTTCTCCTGTGCAGGGCAACAAAAGAAGACCCAGCCGATCAGCTGGGACTCGGGAGGCAGAGAATAGATGGGGGCTCTGGCTTTACCTGTCACCATAACTGGGTTCAGGCAACATCAAGGAAACCACTTTATGGCTTAATTTAATATGTGAAACGTATTGATTGAGTTACAAGATAGGTTTGGATGCATTTACTCCAGGCTTAAATGAGCAGAGAAGCTGCTTAAGCGCTTGCGTGTGAACCAGGTCTCTACAAGTTACGATATACCACTGTCTCCTGGGTTTCTTTTCCCCTCAAAGGCTTTCGGTGAGTTCTCTCCTACATGGAGGCTTGGTTTCCACTTTGAGCGACCTTCTATTCGTGACAACATGTTGGTTCCATTAACAGGAAACAAATGGAGTCGAGAAGAAGGACTTGCAAAAACTACCTTCTGTGAACTCGAGTGTATTAGGGGCTATGAATTACATTCCATTCCCTTTCAGCTAAATACCTTATGATATACAATGTTCTCTCTGCGGAGATACTGTATAGCTGCTTCAAAGTCCAGATTCCATCTGGAAGCGATCCAAGCTCTTGTTGGCCGGGAAAGAGTAATTTCTGGAGGTGAAATATGTCTGAGGCCTTCCCCCTCCGCTCGCTTGGCAAAGGAAAACTCATCTGAAAACAGATTTTCTGCATGTAACTCTTCATAGAAAAACTGGGCTGTTTTTGCTTTGTTTTTATTACGCTGAAGGCCCCCGCAATGAGCCAGACAAGCCATGCAAACTGCTTGTTTGTGGAAGGCCTTTTTAATTAAGAGTTCCACTAATTAGGCCTTCATGACTGCAGATCTCTCCTTCCAATATGGCTCTGTGGTTCAGTACCTGGGAAAAGTCGTGGGTTGAATTGTTATGCACACCCCTCTCCCGCCTTCCCTTTTGAAAGGATAACTTGATTAGCTTAACTTAGAAGAGTATTGATTTCAGGTGCTGTAGATTTCTCATTTCTTACATAATGCCGGGATGTTGGCTTTTGTTTATGCGAGGTTTAATGCAGCCATCTCTGCTATGCAACCTGAAGTTCAAAGGCAACATACGTTTGCTGTAACTGGGATTTTGGGCTATGTTATTAGCAAATCAAGATGTAGAGAGATTTGTTTTCTTCCCTGGAAGTAGTCCAAGTAACTGAGGAATAGTATAGTGTACACTTTCCAAAGGACACATATGGCTCCCTTTGTCTCTATTTGTGCATTATAGACTAGACCAGTGATGGCGAACCTATGGCATGTGTACCGGAAGTGGCACGCAGACACACTTCTGCCGGCATGCAAGAGGTTGCCCAGAAGAGCCCCACTGTGCATGTGCGTGTGCCCCCACCAGCCAGCTGATTGTCGGGTATCTGCCGCACATGCGCGGGGGAGACGTGTGTGGGAAATGTGTGTGCATGTGCAGAGGCATGCGGTGCGGGGGGGTTGCGTGCACATGCACTGAGACATGCAGTACAAGGGGGTTATGCGAACATGCACAGAGGCGAGCGGTGTGCGCAGGAGGTCGCGTGCGCACGCACAGGGGGGCAGGGGAGTCTCACGTGCATTGCATCATGGGTGCAGGCACGCAACATGGAAAAGGTTAGCCATCACTGGGCTAGACACTGCAAAAAAAGGGCTCTCATGGCTGATAAAAAGAGAATATCTGTAGCTCAGGGATGAATTGCTAAAGCTGATGATGTTACATAGTTTGGTAATGAAATGTCTACAAGAAAACAACCAAGCTCAGAAAGAATCAAAGACTGTATAGACTTCTTATTAACGTTACTTTATGAAGAAGTTAGCAGAATACAAGTAGTCCTCGACTTACAACAGTTCATTTAGTGACCATTCAAAGCTGCAATGGCACTGAAAAATGTGGCTTATGACCATTTTTCATAGTTACGACCTCTGCAGCATCCCCATGATCATGTGATCTAAATTCAGATGCTGGGCAACTGGTCCATATTTATGACTGTTTCTGTGTTCCAAGACAACCAAAGTCAACGGGGAAGCCAGATTCACTGAACAACCAGGTTACTAACGTATCAACTGCAGTGATTCACTTAACAACGGTGACACGAAAAGTTGTAAAATGGGGCAAAACTCACTTAAGAAATGTCTCACTTAATAAAAGAAATGTTGGGCTCAATTGTGGTCATAAGGTGAGGACTACCTGTGCTAATAAACTAGCTGCTGTAGTTTATTTAGTAAACTCTGGTTAAGCAAACCACAACTTGGTGCAATATGTAAGCCCTGAATCTTATTGCAGCATGCATAACATCAGACTTGCCATTTATGAATCATAGTTTGCTGTACAAGCTACAGTTGTTGGGTTTGTCCACGAACCATGTCATGCTGAGGAATACCATCTGATCTGCCACCCAATGGCTCATCGCTGTATGCAAACCAAATTATTGTCTTATCATCAAAGTCACTAAAATCGAGTGACAGTGAGATGTCAGCATAAAAGTCTAATAAATAATTATAATAATAGTATTCACCCATTTTGACAAATGGTGGGTGAATACTGCTCCTTCATCTCTCTGTCTTGATGGATGACATATTTGTGGGCAGGTCAAATTTTTCCCTGGCGACTTGGATGCATTTTTGCCATTTCAAAGTTTTTCTTAATCTTGTTTGCTCTGTTCTTGCATACTATTTGAACTGGATTATCTCCATGGTGATAGCCCAAACCATCTGGAACCCCTTTTCTTATTTTCACGGATTAATATAGAATTTGAAGAGACATTCTAAATAAGATTTGAGCAAAGGTACCTTAAATAGACTTCAGTATTGGATTATTTTTTCCTGCTTGTTTTTTTTTCTCTTACTGAAGGAAAAACTGTAAAAGAAAATGGGAGAAAGAGAGAAAAATAAACATACCCAAGAATAAAAAGATAACTGGAAATTGCATGTCTTTCATTAGGTAACAGTTTGACATCACTTCAATTCCCTTTTTTGTCATGTAACCCTTTTCATAGTGTTTACAAAATTAAGTATGATTTTCACCTATGACTTAAAAACCGAAGCAGATGCGGCATGAGATGAGCCTCTATCCTGGGCACTAAATGATTCTGCATCCAGCTGTTGCCATAGATAGAGATTCTGATGTATTATTGGCAAGTAGAAAAAGCAGAAAAATAACTAAGAGCAGTCCATGTCAGCCCAGAAATCTTTTGTTTCAGTGTACAGGGAGTTCCCGATTTACAACCATGATTGAACCTGCAATTACAATTTTAAGTTCTGCCAGACGTTAAGCAGGTCACCATACGCTTAATTTTATTATCCTTTTTTGTGGTGCTTGTTAAGTGAAACACCATGGTCATTAAGCAAATGCAATGGTTGTTAAATGAATCCATTGTCCATAATGGGTAGGGGGTTTTGTTTTTATTTTTTGCCAGAAACCAAAAGTAAGCGCTGGTTCCTGCCCAAGAAAAAGTTGTAAATCGCAGTCACTATGACTGTGGGATGCTAGCTGTAAATTTGGTGGGCGAAGGGAAGTTGCCAAACACCCAAAATGTGATTGTGTGACTGTGCGAGGGAGGGACAGCAGCTGTCAGAATTTCGAATCCAGGTTATAAATAGCCCTGGGGAGGTCCATCATAACTTCCAACAGCTATCTTAACAGACATACATCAGAGATTACTTATAACTTCTGGATCCCAATGAAAAGGAATCAGCTGTGAGTTCTGTATACCATCATGGTGGAATGTTTAATTCAATACATAAAGGGTCCTTAAACCAGTTTGGTGTAATGGTTAAGGTACCAGGCTAAAACACAAGATACAATGAGTTCCAGTCCCACCTTAGGCACAAAGCCTGCTGAGAGGCTTTGGGCCAATCATACTCTCTCCGCCCTAAAATGCAGGCAATGGCAAGCCACTTCTGAAACCTTGCCAAGAAAATTGCAGAGGCTAGTCTAGCAGTCATCAGGACTCTATGCTCAGTCAAATGCACAAACAAACAAACAAAGCAAGCTTATTAGGCGCCTCAGTGGGGATTAGAGTGAAAAAAGTAAAAATGACAGAGACAACCATGCAATAGAAGCCCTACCCTTTTTACATGCGTTGCCCGTATGACACATTTAAAAATTTATTTTTATTTATTTATTTATTTATTCAACTTATATGCCGCCCCCTCTCCAAAAGGACTGCTTACAAATAAAATCACACAACAATAAATTAGATAAAACCAAATTAAACAATCAAGCCGAATTAACACTAAAAATGAGGTTATTGTATGATTACGGCTGCCATCTTGATTTTTATTTTTAACACCACATCCCTTGCAAACACTACCATGATGATAGAAATTTACCACCATAGTGAATACAGAAGTAATGTGTAATTTAAAATATTTTTTGAGGGGGAAGTGGAAGGGTTGCATGTCCAAGAATACATGCATGGGGACATATGATTAAGGTGGTGACTGATTGGCCAACAGCCCTGTAGGCTCAATTATTAGCCCTGATTGGATGGTGTTTTTATGTAACCTCCTCCATCACTGTTTCTCAACCTTGGTAACTGGAAGCTGTGTGGACTTCAATTCCCACAATTCCCAAACCACCATGGTGGCTGGGGTATTCTGGGAGTTGAAGTCCAACAGCTTCTAGCTGCCAAGGTTGAGTCACAGAGTCCCAGACTAAACAGCATGTGACCATATCTGCTGTGACTTGAGAGAAATCCAAAAAGAAGAGTTGAAACATGAATAAAAAAGGACCCAGGGAAAATCTGATTGTCCGGAAGTTCTCTAAAACTTCCACCTTTACCCTTCATCTTGTTCCTTGGCATTTAAGATTCATTGCAAGACACTTATTAATTGCTTAATTACAAGTGGCTCCAGTCAAATGTGACTCTGACTGGCACACAATCCAGTAATCAGATTAAAGCAGTTAAGTCTAACAAAGCAAAAGAAACTGAAACAGAACCCAAACCACCCAAAATAATCATTAATCAAATGTCCTAATTACTAACATTCCCTGGCACCTTCAGGAGGCATTTGAGAACTCGTACCAAACAGGAGAGCCAGAAGTGCCAAGGAATCTCCCTTGGTGACATCTTGGGGTTTAGCTGTGTGGATTGGCTGGTGGTTAGAAGGGAGCTAGGATAGCAAATCTTGATGTGGCAGTGATGGACAGGCTGATACAGCTGGATTGATGAGAGTTGTTGCTGCAGAAGCCTATAGTCCACAGGGCACGGGCTCAAGAGTGGACGGAGTGTGCACAAAATTGAAAAAACGGAAGTATACCCACAGAGGAAATGGTAATAAAGAAAATATTAGAATGTGCAAAATGGACAGGTTAACGATGGAAATTAAAGACAAAGGAGAAGCAGTGTATTACCCAATATGGGACCTATGGTACAATTGGCTAGACTCGTGATGGCAAACCTATGGCACGCATGCCACAGATGGCATGCAGACCCATTTGTGCTGGCAGGAGAGCCGCAGGCAAACTTACCTCACTGCGCATGTGTGCGCCTCACAGCTTATTTTCAGCTGGTTTGAGGCCTTTTTCGGCCTCCCAGAGGCTTGAAAAAAGCCTCTGAAGGCCAAATAATAGGCCTGTTTCGTCACTTCTGTAATACTGAAAGTGACAAAATGGGCCTATTATTCGGCCTGCAGAGGCTTTTTTCAAGCCTCTGGGAGGCCAAAAATCAGCTGTGAGGCACAGTGCAGGTAAGGGGGCGGTGTGGGGGGAGGGAAATTTCACACACATGCACAGAGGGTGTGGGGGGTACATTGCCTTCTGGGTGCTGGCACGTGCGCACATGCGTGCCAACGTGCGCACAATTTTTGGCGCAGGATCCCAAGAAGGTTAGCCACCACTGGGCTAGACAATAGATGCATAGGTTAGAAAACGGATGACAAAGGAGGATCAACAAGTTAGAAACAAATACAGGTATAAAGCTATATAGAAGGATACGTATTGTAAGCAATATTGGTGCTAGATTCTACATAACTGCAAATCAAAGTATATAGAGTGATAAATGTATAGAAAAGTATGTTATAACCATGGATACAATAGATATAAGTATGTTGTATAATATCAAGTATATAATATATATATTAAAAGAGTGGACAGAGTGATGAAAATAGCATCTGTTAGTTTGGTGTAATGGATAAGGTGCTGACCTAGAAACCAGGAGGCTGAGAGTCTAGTCCTGCCTTAAGTATGAAAGCCGACTGGGTGACTTAGGGGCTTGTCACTCTTTCTCAGCCCAACCCACTTCAGAGGGTTGTGGGGAAAAGAGGAGGAGGTAGGAGTATTACGTATCGTTGCCACTTTCAGTTATTTATAAACAAGGTGGGATAAAAATCTATTAAATAAATAAATTGCAATGCCATGACATAAGCCTCACCACTTTTCTACATACAACTTGATGGTGTGTGTTCCCAATCTAAAGGAGCAAACCTTCTGGCTTGTAGATGCCAGGAAGAAGGCAGTACTGCCTATCTCTAGAAAAAGTAATAGTATAGATGGTTTTCCTGATGTATAAATACAACAGTCGGGCCAAAGTACCAAGAATGTGAGGTTACTTAAAACTAGTTTACTTTATTGTTCTTCACCGGTAGACAGAATCTTGCCAGACTAAAGCAGTTATTTGCATAACTACAGAGGTACTCTAGGAAAAAAGCTAGGGAGGAGCTGCCTTAACCTTCTTTCTGCTTACCAAACTTTCCAAGTTCTGCTGATTCTTTGCCCTCTGAAAAGCAACCCCTCCCTTCTGGGAATCCAGACTAAATTCCCACCAAAGCCTATTTCATTTGCTTAAGCCTTTGAGCCACTGTCATTAAAGATACAAGCCCATTCCTAACAAACATAATCTATCCATAATGGGAGCTATAAAAATGTATTTCTCCCTATTGTTGTCTGGTTAATCCTCCGCTAATGGCCAGCATTAGCAAGAGCCCTGGTAGCTCATTGGTTAGAATTCGGTATTGTAGTCTAACATTGCCCACAGCAGGAGTTGGATCATGACCAGCTCAAGGTTGATTCAGCCTTCCATCCTTCTGAGGTCTGTAAAATGAGGATCCAGATTGGGGGTAATACACTGACTCCGTAAATGGCTTAGAGCAAAGGTCTCCAAACCTGGCAACTTTAAGACTTTTGGACTTCAACTCCCAGAATTCTGGAAATTGAAGTCTACAAGTCTTAAAGTTGCTAAGTTTGGGGACCCCTGGCTTAGAGAGTGCTGCAGTGATGGGATTCATTTTTTTACTACTGGTTCTGTGGCGTGGCTTGACGGACGTGGAAGGGAAAGGATACTGGAAAATATCCATTCCCACCACACTCCAAGGGAAGGATATTGCAAAATCCCATTCCCTCCCCACCCCACTAACCTGCTTTCCAGCTCCATTCTCCTGTGCAGGGCAACAAAAGAAGACTCAGCTGGGACTCAGGAGGCAGAGAATAGATGGGGGTGCGGCCAGTCAGAGGCGGTATTTTCCGGTTCCCCAAACTACTCAAAATTTCCACTACCAGTTCTCCAGAACTGGTCAGAACCTGCTGAATACCACCTCTGGACTATATGTACAGTATACTTGGCTCATGTTCCTTCTTTCCATCATAACTAGTGATAAAAGGCAGTGTCTAAAGCAATTTTTGCTTGCCAAAGGGACACTACCACCATCAGTGGACATAATTGATCGGTGCCAAACCTCTGTGGTGATTACAGGTAGTGACTTACAACAGATCATTTAGTGACTGTTCAAAGTTACAACTGAAAAAAGTGACTTATGACTGTTTTTCACACTTATGACCTTTGCAGCATCCCCATGATCATGTGATCAATATTCAGATGCTTGGCAACTGGTTCATACTTATGACCGTTGCTGTGTCCCAGGGTTATGTGACCCTGTTTTGTGACCTTCTGACAAGTAAAGTCAATGGGGAAGCCAGATTCACTTAACAACCAGGTTACTAACTTATCCACTGCAGTGATTCACTTAACAACTGTGCCAAGAAAAATCATAAAATGGGGCAAAACTCACAACAAATGTTTCACTTAACACCATAAATTTGGGGCTCAGTTGTGGTCGTAAGTTGAAGACTACCTGTACAGCATCAGTACATAAATTCACTGGGGTAAATTGTCAATCATTGATCAACATCACTAATCTTTAACCCATTTGGCAGGGGAAAAATTACAAGACAGTTGAAATAAGCACCAGTAACTCATTGATCCACTGGTGATGGGCAAGAAGGAATAAAAGCTATTTATTTTAACACCTTATTTATCTTTAAATGTGTTAGGATGACTGAGGCACTGGGAAAATGGCTAACATTTTAAAATAAATGAACCATGTACAGGTAGCTTTTGACTTACAGCAGTTCATTTAGTGACCGTTCAAAGTTACAACAGCACTGAAAGGAGTGACTTATGACTGTTTTTCACACTTACGACCATTGCAGCCAGGAGTGGGATTCAAAAATTTCAGCAACCGGTTCCCTGCCCAGTTGCTGGGGGGGGGGGCATAGCCATGGTGGGCGTGGCCTACTCAACCTCCTGTACCATGGCGGGGGGGCTTTTTCACCCTCCCCAGGCTCCTGAGACTTTCCTAAAGCCTCCGGAAGGGTGAAAACAACCTTCCTCAGGCTCCGGAGGCCCTCTAGAGGCCAGAAATTATTCCATTTTCAGACTTCTAGAACTTCCGGGATGCCAATTTTGCTCCCCCCATGCTCCAGAGACTTCCATCAAGCCTTTGGGAGGGTGAAATCGGCCAGAAACAAGCCTATTCTCGAACTCCCAGAACTTTAGGGAGGCCTGTTCTCACCCCCCACCCCAGGGCCTTCGCAAGGGCCCTGCACTTACCTTGCATCCAAAACGGGCTGTGTGGAGACTCCTGGGAGCGGTGGGATGGGGTGGGCAGGGCCAGCCAGGGGTGGGATTTACCGGTTCAGCCGTGGTGCAGGAGGCTGAGTAGGTGGGTGGGCGTAGCCCTCACCCAGCAATTGGGCGAACCAGATGTAAAATTAGCATCCAGTTCGTCCGAACTGGTCTGAACCGGCTGAATCCCACCCCTGATTGCAGCATCCCCATGGTCACATGATCAAAATTCAGATGCTTAGCATGTGGCTGCAATGTCCTGGGGGTCACGTGATCCTCCTTTTGCAACCTTCCAATGAGCAAAATCAATGGGAAATCCAGATTCACTTAACAAGCATGTTACTAACTTAACCGATGCAATGATTCACTTAACAACATGGCACGAAAAGTAATAAAATGGGGCAAAACTCACTTGACAAATGTTTCACTTAGCAGCATAAATTGTGGGCCCAGTTGTGATCATAACTCGAGGACTCCCCGTCCAGGTTTTCTGCCGTTGTAATATTCTGTAAACCATCCTTCTCCTTCTCAGCCTCTGTGAAGCCCCATCTCATTGCCTGTGGCTCACAGATTCTCTCTTCCTTCTCTTCCTTCTGAGAGGCTGTGCAGCCACTCCTGCCAATATCAAAGCCAAAGATTTTAGGCTGAGCACCATTCTCAGCCCTCTGGCATTTCCCTTTCGTGTAAGCAAGCTGCTTCAGCTCTCCAAAGCTGTCTTGTTGATTCTGGACGTGGTTGCGGCTAGGCAGGAGACTAGAAACGATATTTCCTCTCCACTCCCTTCCTGCTGCATGCCAGATGCCAGAAATTAGACGTGCAGGCAATTCACTGCAATTTACTTGGATGCAAGGATCAGAATATTCAAATGATTTCTTGAGACAATTAGAAAACAAAACCTACTAAGGCCGAGGCTCATGCATGTGTATAAGGAGGAATATAGGACAGCTGTGTACATTACACTAAACAAATACAGAGCTAAGCATAATTAGGTGAGAAGATACTGAAAAAGAAAGCCAAAAGTAGATGTGTGCCCATTATGCTATTCTGTTGTATTTTATTTTATTTATTTTGTTTTATCAACAAACCTCAGCAATATGTTTGGCTATAAAAATATTGTAAAGAAAAAATAAGGCGACTTACTTGCCGGTAATATTGCCAATGATAAATTAGGTGTGACTGCCTTCTAGTGGTCTGTTGGATTTTTCAAAATATTATTTCTCATATATATGAGGAATACAAAAATGTATATAATTAGGGTTCTGCCCTAGTTGGAAAATGATTCAGAAGAATTGCTCTGGTCTTTCCAATGAGACACTACCTTCTTTGTTCTTCATTAAAGCAGCACAGTCTTTCTTTAAGATTCCCTTTTGAAAGTCGCTGGGAGTGAGGTAGTATCATAATAAAATACTGATAGAACTGCAGAAAAAGCATTTGCTACCAACCTGCCTTCCATTGTGGACCTGTATACTGCATGAGTCAAAAAGAGGGCTGTGACAATATCTACAGACCCCTCACATCCTGGACATAAACTGTTTCAACTTCTACCCTCAAAACGACGCTATAGGGCACACCAGAACAACTAGACACTAGGACAGTTTTTCCCCTAATGCCATCACTCTGCTAAAGAACTAACTCCCAACCATGTCAAACCCCTCCTGCACGATCTGCATTGGTTGCCGGTTGCCCTCTGTATAAGATTCAAGGTGCTGGTATTAACCTATAAAGCCCTTCATGGCTTGGGTCTGGGGTATTTGCAGGAGCGCCTCCTACCAGCATCGAGGTCCAATCTCCCAGTGCGCTCCCACAGGCAGGCCCTCCTGGGGGTACCGTCGACCAGACAGTGTTGGTTGGCGGTCCCCCGGGAGGGCCTTCTCTTGGGGAGCGCCCACCCTGTGGAACCAGCTGCCCCTGGAGCCACGGTTGGCTCCCGACCTGCGTTCCTTTTGCCGCGATCTAAAGACCTGGCTATTCTTACAGGCTGGCCTGGATTGAGAGAGATTGGGGCTTTTAATTGGGTGTTTTAGCATAATTTTATTCTTTATTTGGATTGGACTAACATTTTAACTATTTATGTATGTATATTCTTGTGTGAGCCGCCCCAAGTCCTCCCCAGAGATGGGGAGCATATAAATCCAAACAAACAAACAAACAAACAAATTACTTAGTAAGACTGTATTACTATTATTCTTCTCATCCTGCCTATTACCTATCTCTTCCCACTTATGACTATAACCGTGTTGCTTGTATCTTTACAGTTTATATTGTTTTATTTGTTTTCCTAGTACGTTTTGATTGTGTATCAGTAACTTACGTATGATTTGATTGCTTATTAGTAATCTATGACTATTACTAAGTGTTGTATCTTATGATTCTTGATGAATGTATTTTATTTTTTCTTATGTACACTGAGAGCATGCACCAAAGACAAATTCCTTGTGTGTCCAATCACACTTGGCCAATAAAGAATTCTGTTCTATTATTCTATTCTATATTGCTATTGTTAAAGGGTCCAAAGCATTTCTTTTGAATAATTTTCAAACTGGGCTTAGTCCTGTTGTATATTGTATACAGTAGTGCTCGCTTAGTGGCCATTTGGTTAGCTATTTGGTTAGCAGCCATTTGAAGATGTGATGATGCTGAACATGTGGTAACAACCATTTCTTAAAGTTGCAGCTGTCGTCATATTCCCAAGATCATGTGATCACAACAGTGGTGGGATTAATTTTTTTTTTACTACCGGTTCTGTGGGTGTGGCTTGGTGGGCATGGCAGGGGAAGGATACTGCAAATCTCCATTCATCCCTCACTTCTGGGGGTGCTTCCAGCTTCGTTCTCCTATGGCTGATCAGCTGGGACTTGGGAGGCTGCATCTACTCAATCTCCATTGCATACCACCTCTGGGGGGGTTACCGCAAAATCCCATTCCCTCCCCACCCCACTAACCTGCTTTCCAGCTTCGTTCTCCTATGCAGGGCAACAAAAGAAGACCCAGCTGATCAGCTGGGACTTGGGAGGCAGAGAATAGATGGGGGTGGGGCCAGTCAGAGTGGTATTGGCCGGTTCTCCGAACTACTCAAAATATCTGCTACCGGTTCTCCAGAACTGGTCAGAACCTGCTGAATACCACCTCTGGATCACCATTCAGGCATATGGCAACCAGTTCACACTTATGATAGTTTCAGCATCCCAAGGTCACATGATCACAATTTGAGACCTTTTCTGTAGGTTTCCCACAAGCAAAGTCAATGGCTCAACCATACTATGGTGCTCTGTTTTAATTTTGGAGGTGACATTGTGGACATACTTCAGAAAAGGGGTTGCTGTAAGGAGCAAATAAATTATGAACCACTATCATTCCTTCACACACTAACATTAATTGCATCCAACTATATTAGCCAAAGTGGGGACCCATTCACTTTTGTTTTCTAGTGGTTTTTTTCCTGCCCCTCGTGTTTGTGTCTCTTGAAGATTCAAGTAGAGAGTTGATAATGTTTTTGGATTTGTTCAATGGAAAAGTTTTACAGAGGTATTGAAACAGAGAGTTTGACTTCATCCTGGGCCGGTAGATTAGAGATGTATCTTAAATTAGCAGAGGAACTGAACAGTGGTGGTATTCAATTTTTTTACTACTGGTTCTGTGGGCATGGCTTGGTGGGCATGGTGTGGCTTGGTGGGTGTGGCAGGGGAAGGATATTGTAAAATCCCCATTTCCACCCCACTCCAGGGGAAGAATATACTGCAAAATCCCATTCTTTCTGCACCCCACTAACCTGCTTTCCAGCTCCGTTCTCCTGTGCAGGGCAACAAAAGAAGACCCAGCCGATCACCTGGGACTCTGGAGGCAGCGGATAGATGGGAGCAGGGCCAACCAGAGGTGGTATTTACTGGTTCTCTGAACTACTCAAAATTTCCACTACCAGTTCTCCAGAACCAGTCAGAACCTGCTGAATACCACCTCTGGAACTGAAGTTGGAGGAAGGTAACAGCTGGCAGCCTTGAAGAACCTAGACTGGGCTGGCAATGTCAGCACTTGAGGTATTCTAGGCAGAAAACCATTAGAAGCAAAAGGTCCTCAAGGAGATACACCTGGTGGGATCCAGAAGAAGTGCCTTCTCCCTCTCTCTGGAACATCATCCCCTCAAGAGATTAGAATGGCCCCCACTCTAACAGTCTTTTGGAAGGCCCTGAAGACGTGGTTCTGACAGCAGGCCGAGGGAACCCAGAGCGGGAGGGAGACCATTAAATGATTAGTATGAATGTGTGTTGTCGCTGGAGTGGGTGGCGGGTTGTTATTTTATTATTTTTCTTGTTATTCTTTTTATTTCTCTTACATGGTGTATTTTATATCTTTGTAAGCTGCCTTGGGTCACGTGTGAGCAGGCGGCAATATACATTTTCTAAATAAATAAATAAATAAAAAAAAGAAAGCAAGTCCAGTTGCCTTTTGAAAAAGCATCTTTGAGACACTCATATCTGGATAACTCTCAGGCTGAGAAAAGTTGGGCATCCCTGCCCCAGATGTGCAATGGGGGTTCTTCCAAGGACTATTAGATATATCCATCATCCCTCAGCCCTGGGAATGCTTGATGGGGCTGAGTCCTTCCAGCCCCAAGGGGCGCTCCAGACAGTCCATCGCTGATCTGTTGTGGAGATATACGCAAGAGGGCAGGAATACACACAACTGAACATATTTTCCCAGCCTTCTGCTGCTCTTTGGAAAGGAATTCTAGTTTTAAATCAATTCTTTTCCTCATCAAAATGCAACTAAATCAATCTGGAAGCAGATGGCAACTAAGAAAGCTGACACTACCGGGACATTTCCCAGATGCTGCCTTGTTCAAATGTGTGTCAAATGGTGTTCATAAAAAGAAAGGGTGGTGGTGGTGGTTCTGATTCCATGAATTGTTGCATGATTGCGATGCTGCAGGCCAAACAGTTTTCTCAACTCCTGCACTTGGGAAGATACCTTCATCCCACGTTGACAAATTCTGACATGTTTTCTGGCTTGCATTCTTGTTTCTCCTTACTCAATTGCAGTAAGACACAAAAAGGCCATTGTGTTAAAGATACAATGAATCCGTGGGAAAAAGTTGGCAGCCCTAGGAAAATCATGAGATCCTCCCTGCCAACATTTTATTCAGCCTTTTCTTTTTTTTTGCAAGAGGGCTAATTTGTTAGGGGCTGCTATACTGTGATATTCTCAAGCTGGACCTTGAAAGCTAAGCGTCTCACGTACTTCAGCTTCAGAGTACGAGGCAACTTTTCCCAAACCAGAGCCTGCCCGCCCCCTCCAAATAACCAAAAGTGCAACTTCCCACTCAGACCAAGCTAATTTAGAATATTAAGAACAAATTGCATAGCGAATGTCAAGCCCGAAATTGACATATGTGTAGCCATTTTAGTTAGGCTTAGTATATATCCTTTTTCTTACTTTCTCTTTGGTGGTTATGGGGGACGGGTTTCGGATTTGCCACATTCCTAAGGAGGGAGGAGTAAAGATAGAGAGAGTTGTTTAGGCTAGGTGATTCTTCTTCCTGTGAGAACACGAGCTGAGGCCCCTTGCGGTAGAGATTTATGACGTCAAGCAACATTGAATTACTTCTATTGGAGAATGTGACTTTTGGGGGTTGTTCCTAACTTCTAATCTTGTGGGGTAATTCCGGGTTGTGTCAGATCCGGAATTTCAACGGACTTTGCCAATTTGATGTTTTCCTAAACAGAAGAAATTGTTTTGGAAGATGGACTTTGCTCTTTTTAAATGGAGTTCATCACTTGGAAACCTGACAGCGAACATATCTGGGGGGATGGGATGCCCAGCTGCGGAAGGCTGGTGTATGGCAAAGTAGAGAGGTAAATTTATTTTCTGCTGTGTGTTTTATACGATGACCAGATAGGAATTCTCTTAATGGTCAATGTATAAAAGTGTCAGAAATAGTCTGAAATGGAGTATTGGTGTACAGCTCAATTACCGGCAGCCAGATATTCAATAGCAACCATGACAGTGGTGGGATTCAATATTTTTTACTACTGGTTCTGTGGTACTTGGTGGGCATGGCATGGCTTGGTAGGCGTGGCAGGGGAAGGATATTGTAAAATCTCCATTCCCACCCCACCCCACTAACCTGCTTTCCAGCTCCGTTCTCCTGTGCAGGGCAACAAAAGAAGACCCAGCCGATCACCTGGGACTCAGGAGGCGGAGACTTGATGCGGGCGGGGCCAGTCAGAGGTGGTATTTGCCGGTTCTCCGAACTACTCAAAATTTCCACTACCAGTTCTCCAGAACTGGTCAGAACCTGCTGAATACCTGCTCTGAACCATGATTAGCTGAGCTGTATTGGCACAGTTATTCTAAGGGTGTAGCTGCTAAGCCTCATTTCAGGGAGGAAAAAAAAGATGGAACTATCCTTATACTAGGGATCTGGCTTTTTATAAAGTAGTTTTTTTGTTTGTTCCTGGGGAGGAGGGGAAGTGACACAAACCAATAAGAGCAAGCTATTTAAAAATTGAAGTTGCTTATCTGCCCATAATATTGCAAATTAACTTTAATAATATATATAAGCAGAAATGGAGGATGGGGATGGAAAGAAATAGTGTAACTTTATTTTGGGGAATGAGTAAATATTAATACCATTAAATATTTCAGAATTATAATGGATTTAACAGTAATCAGAGTTGGAAGGGACCTTGTAGGTCATCTAGTGCAACCTCGCCGCCCAAGCGGGAGATTTGACTGCTTTCCTCCTGTCTCTTCTCCTGGTTTAGGTCGCATGCTTTCAAGAGTACTCCACATACATTAAAAGGCAGTCCTTGGAATGGTTTAGAGCGGTGGTTCACAACCTGTGGCCTGCAGATCTCTGAGGGCGGTGAAGTTGTCACAGGGAGTCCATGAAGACTTGAAAAAAATGTTATGATTTAAATCTTGAATTTAGTCTTGTGGGGTCCATGGCCATGGTCCATGGCCACAAAAAGAATTTAAAGGCGGTCTGTGGTGAAGAAAAGATTGAGAAGCACTGGTTTAGAGTGATGTTTGTCAATTTTGGCAACTTTAAGATATGTGGACTTCAACTCCTGGGGCATTCTGGGATTTGAAGTCCACACATCTTGAAATTACTAAGATCAAGAAACCTGATGGACCCAGATATTGATATTGATCTTTGACCCAGAGCCTCAAGTTTGAGTGATTGGCCAAAGCCACCCAGTCAGCTTTCATACTTAAGGAAGGATTAGAATTCACCCTCTCCTGGGTTCTAGCTTTATGTCTTACCCATTAGACCAAAGGTCTTCAAATTTGGCAAGTTTAAGACATGTGGACTTCAACTCTCAGAATTCCTGAGCTAACATGACCAGAGGAGGAATTCTGGGAGTTGAAGTCCATAAGTCTTAAAGCTGTCCAGTTTGAAGACCCCTGCAATAGACCAAACTAGCTCTGTCTGGCAGGTCAGAGAGCCATTCCAGGTTCTGAGGAGCTATAGATATACTGAAATAACTGAAATAAGTAGCTGAAAAGAATGGGGTGAAGGTATGCTAGGGATATAGTAGGTAACTTAATTCAGAAGATTCTAATAGCAATAGCAATAGCACTTAGACTTACATACTGATTCATAGTCCTTTACAGCCCTCTCTAAATGATTTACTATGCCCCCAACAATCTGGGTCCTCATTTCACTGATCTTGGAAGGATGGAAGGCTGATGAACCTTAGGCCGGTCAGGATCGAACTCCTAGCAATGGGCAGAGTCAGCCTGCAATATTGCATTCTAACCACTGCACTACCATGGCTCAGTAATATTGAGTTACTTTAGGCCTGATTAGACAATGTGTCTTTGACAGTTTTTGAGAGCAGCTAGAAACTGATTTTGCAGACTCAGAATAGCTGCTAAACATCATGTAATTTTCCTCTGTAAATCAAAACACCTGTTCATGCAGCAAAATGACCAGCAAATCAAACTGAAGCCAAATAATGAAATAAATATTGCAAAAAAATTACTTCATTTCGTCATCTTATATTCCATTTCCCACGCCATGGGAAAGAAGACTTGGCTCCCGTAGTTTTTGAAACTTGGTTGTTAGCTCTTATTCAAATGTTATAGAACCAAAATGGTTAAATAATTGGAATGATGGTAGTCAAAGAAAGAACCCAGGGGGATTTTCAATTGACAAATGTAATTAGAAGGCAGAAAAGATCAAAGTTTTGGAATAAAACCATGTTTATTTCAACTTTTGCTCAAGCAATAAAACCACGAAACCACACCTTCTTTGATTTTCCCCCTTGTCCTTTCCAATGTATGTCTGCTGTGAATGGGCATTACTCATCTGGAAACATTTTGCACTTAATGTCACAGGAAACTGCAGAAAATCTCTACCACCAGCTGAAAACAGCAGGGCTGTCCTAGGATTTGCTGAATCAAACTGTAATGTGCCAAGCAGATTTTTTTTCATGAATTGCATCATCCAAATCCCAGTGTTAACCCATTTGTCTGCTAGGAAAATGTTGTTCCTATTAAGAAAACAAAAATATAGAAATGGGATAACAGTAGTTCCATATAGGTAGCTCTAGCACATTCACAGCTGGTCTGTAAAGATCCGTATATGCATAATTTATTGAAATATGGTGTATTGGATTAATTAACTTACCTATAATCACAGAACAGATTGAATTATATACTTCACTGGTTGGGTGGGTCTAACACTTGGACCCACAAACCAACCAAGCACATCTCAGTTCTTCTTTATGTCTGCTGTTTCTAAGAGATCAGGGTCAAGTTAGTAGCCATCAGCACATTCCTGTGGTAGTAAATTCTGCAATTTAGCTGTATCCTTGAATGAAAAACATATCTTTTTATCTGCCCTATTTTTTCCCCTACTCTTCAGTTTCATAACATGATCCCTTGGTTTTATCTTTAGTAAAGTGTAGAAAGTTAGCACCCACCCTTCCCCTAGAAGAATGAAATATTCTAGGAAATATTTAAAAGGCAGAATATTGTATTTTCCCTAAAGGAGAAACATGTTTCTAAAGACATAAACTCAGAATCTCAGCTCCCTGCCCCGCAGCAGATATGTTGGTGTCAACCTATCTACAAGACAAAAGGCTGGGCCAGCTTATCTAGAAAACAAAAGACCTTCACCCTCAGGACATAACAGGATTAGCCCTCTACTCATCTCATCACATGGCACCTGGGAAGATTGCATCACCCAGCAAGGTTCAACCAAGCCTGGGACTCAAGACAACCTACAAAGTTACCCCTGCATGGCCCCATGGGAGTCTGACAACCAATCAGAATACATGCCCTTGCCACAGGAACAGGAAGCAAGTTCAAAGCCCAAGAGAGGGTATAAATTTCTCTCTCTCTCATGTGTTCAATTGCCCAGGTCCTCAAACCATGTGGTCCTGTCCACCATTAAACCATCTTTCAAACAGCCTCCATGTTTCCGGTGTCTTTCTTCCCACTTGGAACTGAACCCAGATGGACATTTCTTCCAACAAAAGGAAATAAAAAGTGTCTCTTCCTCCACTTTTCTCATACTGAATCCTCTAGTAGTTCAAATTATCCCCACTTTTTTTCTAAACATTGGCAGAGTTCACACATTATAGTAAGCCTAGCTTCTTTTAAATTTATTTTTTTAATGTTAATTTCATATGCTCCCTGACTCCAATGACTCTTGGGGATTGATTCGACATGTAAGAATATTGTAAAAAAGAAATAAAGATACAACCAGGAATAAACTAAGGGGAAAAAAAGATAAAATAAAGAATAATTTGTTGACTAAACCCTATAATCCACAGTTCATAACGGCTGATATGAGAAATTTCACTAAACTAAAATTGATCAAAGCAGATTATGGCTTAATATGATGAATGAAACCAGTCACTGGATTCCTTCCCCACAGTCACTTCAGCAATTTTTTTTTACTGTATAGGATTCCCTCCTGTCCAATATATCTTCTTCTTTAAAACCATTCATTGGTATAAAAGTATTGTTTTTCTTTCAGTCTCTTTCTGAGATGATTTCCCAACAGGGAATTCACATTTTTCACTTGGTCAATATTTTCATAGAATTGCAGAGTTGGAAGCAGTCAGATTTTGAGGGGGATGAGAAGATCTGGATTTCTGCAAACTATACACAGATGTTTGTAATTTGGACTACATGATAGGAACTTAGCAATTCTGTGATTAGCTTCTCAAAAGTTAACTGCAAACTTGGAGGATATTTTCTGAATCAGTGTATTGAGAGGGAAATGACTTTTCCTTTAAATGTTTGTTTCCCCTCTTCTCTTTCTTACATCTATTGTATTTGGAGTCGGCAACACATTAGAGTTAGGTTACCCACATGAGCAACATGTTAAGATACCCTTTATTAATAATTAATTAATTAATAATCAATACCATTAGATTATCTAGCTTGGTATTTTCTATGTTGATTATCAGAAGCTTTTTTAGGTTTCAAACTAAGGTGTCATGCCCCTGGTGGAGACTGACTCTGAGGGAGAGGAGGAACAGCCGACAGGGAGTGGAAGTGTGGCTCCGGAGGTTGTGGAGGAGGTTGTGGAGTAGGCTAGGGAAGGGCAGAGGCCCGCTGAGCAGTCAGAGGAGGACCCAGGCCCATCCCCTCTCCATCCTAGGGCACACAGGGAGGAGAGGATAAGGGAGAGACGTGGTCTATTGGGGAGGAGAGGGCCTTGATCCTCTTCATGGGCTGCAGGTGTGACAACTGAATAAGAGTTTGGACCTGCATACTGGCGAACGCTGGAAACAAAGCGTGTAAATATCTCTAGTTTATAGTTCCTCTCTGAGTTTGGCATCCTTCCCAGTGTGTGTTATTGTGGACATCCTCCAGCCCTTATCTTGCCTGGTTTGTGTTGCTTTTTTCCTTCTTCGGGTAACTGTTTGTGTGGGAGGTTTTGTTTTGTCTTCCGTCGAAGATATTTGGAGCTTGAAAGCAAAGTGAAGGAATAAAAGGGGCTTCACCTGTTTTCTGTGACTGTGTTTGTTTTGTATCCCACCCTGGGTCATCACACAAGGTCTACCAAGAGTTGTGGTATATTTCTATTACAATCCCTTCCAACTTCTCTCTCAGGAAGTCGAATCTTGGGTTTTCTTTCTCAATTTGGTGAAGAAGACAAATCCTGTAAGATTTGCAGTTTATTTTTCACAGAGATATTTCCACAGTTGATTAATATTTATGTCCTTTTTATTCACGGAAGGAAGATTTATTCTGAAAATGTCTATCAACAGGGTGCCATGTTCAGAACAGAATTCCAAAATACCCTCTATCAAGCAATCTGTTGAATTCCTTAACAGAAGAGCAAGATCAAGGAAGCAAAATCATATGGACTTTCTTTAATGAATTATGTTCAGAGGGTTCTCAAAAACCTTGAAAATTGAGATTAAAAAAGTCTTCCAGCCCTCCTTTATCACAGATGTCATTAAGCTAGAATCTCTCTGAAGCTTTTAAATCTTTTTCCCAAGCTGTTTATATGACAGGCTAAGAATAAATTTCTTCGATATGGCTGGAATAACTTACTTCTCCCATCTGTTAATCCTTTGTGTCTGGAGATCTTCTCTCCTCCCTTCTGAGCCTCAGCACAATCTCTCACACACCCCATTAGATGTGCTGATTGGGAGGTTCATCTGGGACTCATCATCTGATAGAATTGGAGGGCACCAGCTTGGAGAAGTCGGTTCTTAAAGATCTGGGAGTACACCAGAGGTGGTATTCAGCAGGTTCTGACCAGTTCTGGAGAACCGGTAGTGGAAATTTTGAGTAGTTTGGAGAACTGGCAAATACCAGCTCTGACTAGCCCTGACCCCATCTATTCTCTGCCTCCCGAGTCCCAGCTGATTGGCTGGGTCTTCTTTTGTTGACCTGCATAGGAGAACGGAACTGGAAAACAGATTAGTGGGGTGGGGATGGATTTTGCAGTAACCTTCCCCCAGGAATGGGGAGGGAATGGAGATTTTATCTTCCCCTGCCACACCCACCAAGCCATACCACGCCCAGCAAGCCATGCCACACACACCAGGCCACGCCCACAGAACTGGTAGTAAAATTTTTGAATCCCACCACTGGACTACACGTCTCTCTTTTGCTCTATCTTACGCATTCATGTATGCATATAATTATAAATGTGCGCATTTAATAGATTTGGAACAGAAGGTAGTGATTTTCTTGGTTGCTGAGCTTCAAGACAGATGATGTCCTAAAATAGAAGGGTGTAGATGATTGGTAAAATAGAGGACTGTAGATGTTCAGTGGAACTGCTCCGTTAGGATAAATTTCTTAAGATGGAACCATTGAAAATGTTGTCTCTTGTATTTTTAGTGTCATAGGTGTTCATTTGTGGATAAAAGTTACAAATCTGAAGACTAGGATAATGTTATAGGGCAATATTATTTAAGAGATTCAACCACATATCTTAAGTTCATGGTCATTTATCTTTATTTGGCAGGAAAACCAAATCTGGTTTGGCAATTGCCTTTAGGAAAACATTAGAAATTAGAAGAGCATACATGGGACCAAGATGGTTGCAAAAATTATGTTTTATACTGAGAACTGAGAATCAATAAATGCCTAAATCTAACCGTTTTTAGGTTGTTTTGTCAATATTCTCTGAAGTTGTTTAAACACAGTAAGAAATTTAGTTGATAAGTAAAAATCTCTCCCCCACTCATTCCTTTGTTTCTTAATTGGCAAATCAGATACACTTGCTTTGAGATTTGCCTGTAGCTAGTAAATAAATGCAGCACTGTTTCCAAACTCCAGATCATTTTTTAAAAAATAGTCTGAGCAGCTAGTCTCTGTATCTAATCAAGAAGCCTAAAGCATTTGCCATATGGGCTTCATTTCATCACGCTAAAAGACATCCAAAAAACCCTCCCCCATTTAAAAAGAAGGAATAACATTAGTCAGTGGCCCCCAACAGGAACCACAGCTGTCCATTAAATGTGGTGGACATTTCCAGCATGCAAATCAATTTTTCTGGTACTGGGGGATGTGGCGGATAATGACTGGGTTGTTTCTGAAAGCATGACTGATTTGGGATGAAGGTTTTAGCCTCGCTGACATTTTCACAGGGTAATTTATTACCCACAGCCTATAAAGTGATGGCCACCAGGTCTTGCTGGCAGACTCGGTAGAAGGGAACGTTCTCCAAGGCTTCAATCACACCAACAGCAGGGTTTTTATTCCTAGCAGAAGGCCCTCGCTCTGAAGAACTAGCAATGTTGAGTCATATAGCACCAAAGGACAACCTCAACTGGAGTCTCCTGCTTTTGATTCTGTTTCTTCATTTTTGCCTGGGCCAAGAAGAAAACATGGAGGTGAGCAGAAGAGATAATAATCCAGTGGCCAAAGTGTTGGAGAGCCACCACCAGACTGGCCATAAAGGTTCCAGCAGCAGGGAAAAGTTGAGACAGCGGAGCCAACTGTATAAGTGGACGGTTGAGGCAGTTGATGGTAATAGTCCTTCTACTGAACAAAATGCCTTGAAACCAGACGTAGATGATGTAGCACAGACTACCTCAGACAGAGTCCAGGTACTCTGAATTAATCTTCTAAGATACTATTAAGAAAGTACGCGAGCTTTTTATTAACATTAGCACTACTTTTCCTCAAAGCAACGGGTTCCTAACGATAGAGTGACCATGCTGTGCACAGATGTCTTTCAGGATAGGACTTTTCTTTTTTATGTGCTTAATTTTCCATACAGATGTTTTTTTTCCCTTTATGACATCAACTATCTTTAATCTACCAATAATCCAATCTTATGCATGTTTATTTAGAAGTAAGTCCCAGTGTGTATATGGCTTTACATCTTAACGGGGCATTTGTTAAGCATTTCAGGTCATAGTAAAAATTAGAGACAATTTTAACTTTCTACAGATTGCGCCATACTGATACATTATAAATGTTATGAGAAAAGTATCTTGTATTGGAAAAATTTTTGTACAAGATGCATGGGATCATAAGCCTTTGTGTTATGAAGATAACTTCATCAAACATGCTGTCAGACATGAAGGCAAGACTGCACTCTTCAGTGGGATAAGGAAAAACTCTCTGTATCTCAGTATTTTTCAATGCATCTTCTATCTCAATTTGTATAGGATTATACTTTGCAGAAACATTTACTGGAGATGGTTCTTAATTGAAAGTAGAATTTATGCAAAGAATTCTGTTCATAAGAATGGCAAAAGCACACTTATTTTAAAAGTAGAGATAATGCATTATAATTGAAACTAGAAAATGTGCTTTAAATGTGATTAAATACACTGCTCTATAATCCTTTCTCAGCTCAATAGATATTAGACACCAGAATTACTGTGCTTATTGTTGTTGTTACATTTTAAAAATCACTTAATTAAAACCAGCTTTACTGTATGGAATCTACTTCAAATTGAAGTAAAGAGTCCAGGCTGTTCTTTGCAAGAACAAAACTATTTTATAGAATAATTTTCAGTTAGTAGGTATTAGAGATGGATCAGTGAGTGTGATCAATGCATAGATATTAATTTAGATAAGCAAAGGACTTTTCTTGTACTGATTTTGAATTGTATCTGTGTTTAAACGAATGCTTTTCTCAGCAGAAAAGGGGTTTCCAATTAGAATGTCATTCCACTTGTGGTAGTCGGTGTTCAGCACCTATTGTAGTCACTGTCGCTGTCTGGTTGCTGGGTGGGCGTGGCCATGGTGGCCATGGCCTACCAGAACTTCCGGGAGGGCCATTTTTTGCCTACCCAAGGGTCCAGGGGCTTCCCTCGAGTCTCTGGGAGGGCGAAAACGGGTCTCAGAGACGCCATGCTGACCCTCCACTTACCTGCATCCAAAATGGGCTACATGGAGACTCCTGGGAGGAGAGGGGTGGGCGGGGCCAGCCGGTCGGTTCAACTACTGGTTCGGTGAACCGGATGTAAGTTTAACATCCGGTTCACCTGAACCAGTCCGAACTGGTAGAATCCCACCCCTGATTGTAGTGCTTTAAGTTCAGTGAATAATAGCCAAGTAGTGGCAAACTCCAACTTTAGATGTACATTGGGCCCACTGTGGATTATACTCTGTAGATAGTCTGTGAGGTTTCCTAACTGTGAAAGCAATCGCGCCAGGACTGTTCTTTAACTAGGGCTACCATATCTGGGCTACAAATAGACAGATGACCAGATAACAGATAATCAGAGTTGGAAGGGACCTTGTAGGTCATCTAGTCCAACCCCCCACCCAAGCGGGAGACCCTACACCATTTCTGCCAGATGGCAGTCCAATCTCTTCTTGAAGGTCTCAAGTGATGGTGCTCCCACAACTTCCAAGGGCAAGATGTTCCATTGGTTGATTGTTCTCACTGTCAGAAAGTTTCTCCTTATTTCCAGGTTAAATCTCTCCTTGTTCAGTTTCCATCCATTATTCCTTGTCTGGCCTATATGTGCTGTGGAAAATAGCTTGACCCCCTCCTCTCTGTGGCAGCCCCTCAAATATTGGAAGACTGCTATCATGTCTCCCCTGGTCCTTCTCTTCACTAGACTAGCCAAGCCCAGTTCCTGTAACTGTTCTTCATATGTTTTAGTCTCCAGTCCCCTAATCATCTCTGTACTTTTTCTAGAGTCTCAACATCTTTTTTGTAATGTGGTGAACAAAACTGGATGCAGTACTCTAGGTGTGGTCTTACTAAGGCTTTATAGAGTGGTACTAGTACCTCACTTGATCTCAATTGTAACCCTCTGTTAATGCAATTTAGGATTGCATTAGCTTTTTTGGCTGCTGCTGCACACTGCTGGCTCATATTTAGCTGGTTATCCACTAAGACTCCAAGATCTCTCTTGTTAAGTTTGCATGAAGAGGCAGACACGGAGTGCTTCAGCTCTTAAGTTTATTGTGACTTTCAGCTCAGAACGGACCCAATTTGGCTGGGCTGCAGCTGCTACTTATAGCCAGCAGCCGCAGTTGACAGCCAATCAGAGTGCAGGGTTTTCCCGCACTTTTTAAACCAATCATTTCTAACATTTTACAAGAACAGTTCAAACTAAACCAATGACTTCAAACCTGCATACATAACACCCCTCCCCACTAGGTTCAGTCCATACTCAAACCCCATCTATCTAATGTATTCTTTTAAATAGGTGGGGCTCTTACGTGTATGTTGAGACCTACGTGGTTCAGATGCTTTAAGGTTCTCACCCAGTGAGAGAGGAAATGTGTCTGCTGACATTTCCATACTTGGACTTCTAGTAATAGTAGAACCTGTTTGGTTGCTACAACCTGGTCTCTCCTCCCAATCCATCTCCAACCCAATGTCAGCACCTAAGTCAGGTAGTGATGTACAGTCTTCCACTTGTAAGAATGGATTTTGGCATTGTGACAGGTTTTGGGATGGTTCCTGTCATGTTGGCTCGTTACACATGGGGTTGATTCTTGCTTGCTGATTATCCTCATGATCCTCCCCTTCCCCTAGATGAGGTACTAGGTATGGGAACCAGAGAGGAGCAATTGCGATGTTCCTGAGGTAATCTGGATCTAAGCTGATCAATGTGCCTGCTCCAGAGGACACCATCCTCTGTTTGTACCCTGTAAGACCTAGGGCCTGTGATTTGGGTTATCTCAGCAGGAATCCATAATGGTTCACCCATAAGGTTCTTAGCATAAACAGAATCACCCACAGTGAATGTGCGAATTTTGCTAGTGGAATCTAGTGGTGCGTTGGGTGCGTAAGTGGGATGAAGGTGGTCAAGGGGAGACCTGAGTTTCCTACCCATCAACAACTCTGCTGGGATAAGTTAGTTGATGGGTTAGGAGTGATATGCTGGACACTGAGTAGTTTTTCAACTTTCTCAGTGATGTCCCCAGGACCCAATTGCTGAAGTTTTTCCTTGGTAAAGTACCATGCGTTCAGCCCGCCATTAGCCGAAGGGTGCCCAGGGGCTGTCAGGGCATGTCTGATACCCTGCTGTGCTAGATATGATTCAAAAAGGTTGGACGTAAATTGAGGACCATTGTCAGAAACGAGGACATCAGGTAACCCATGAGTTACAAAAGCCTCTTAAGCTGCTTGATGACAGCTTCAGCTGTGGTGGATGCCATAGGGATAACCTCTAGCCATTTGGAATATGCATCTACTATAATAAGGAAAGTGTGCCCTCTGGTAGGGCCAGCAAAGTCAATGTGAATCCTGGACCATGGGCCCCTAGGACATTCCCATTCCTGTTTGGGGGCGAGGTGGGGCAGGCCTGACTTCCTGACAGTTGGGACAGGATGCAACCCAGTGTTCAACCATTTTGTCAATACCTGGCCACCATACATAACTCCTGGCCAATCCCTTCATTCTGACAATTCCCGGATGACCCTCATGTAACATTTCCAAAACCTCTTTTTGTAGTTTTGCAGGAATAACCACCCTGTTACCCCACAAAATACATCCTCTTAATACAGATAATTCAGTTTGCCTGGATTTAAAAGGTTGGGCAAGTTGAGGTAGATCTTGAAGTGGCCAACCTTTCTTAATCCAGCCTATAACAGGAGCCAATAAAGTGTCTTTGGCAGTCTCTCTGGCAATTTCAGCAGCGTGTACTGGAAGCTTGGCAACAGTTTCTAGAAAAAGGTGTAAGTCTCAGGAGCAGGATCCTCAGTGTGTGAATGAAGTGGGCAGCGACTCAAAGCATCTGCATGCCCAATGTCTTTTCCAGGCCTGTGGATGAGTTTGTATGAATAAGCAGCAAGAAATTCAGTCCATCTCAGTATTCTTGGTGACAGGATCGTGGGCGTTGGTTTGTCCCCTGCCACAATGCCTAAAAGAGGTTTGTGATCTGTGACAATAGTAAATGTTCTCCCATATAGATACTCATGGAATTTCTTGACAGCTGCAACAATTGTCAAGGCTTCCTTGTTCAGTTGGCTGTAGTTTCTCTCTGCTTTAGTCAAGGTGCGAGAGTAAAATGCAATAGGGGCTTCCCTCCCGCTGGGAAGCATGTGGCTCAACACCCACCCCACTCCAAAAGGGGATGCATCACAAGTCAGTACAACTGGCAAATTCTCAGAGAACTGTATCAGTACAGAATCAGAAGTGAGTTGTCTCTTAATAGTGTTAAAGGCAGCTTGTTGTTTCCTGCCCCAGACCCATGCAGACTTTTTGTCTAGTAATCTGTGTAGTGGTTCTGCAATGGTTGCCTTCTGAGGTAGAAACATGTGATAGAAGTTAATGAGTCCCAGGAAAGCTTGCAAGTCTGTTTTGCATTTAGGCCTGGGGGCTTCTTTGATTGCCTGAACCTTGGCTTCTGTGGGGTGGATACCATGTTTGTCAATCATATAGCCAAGAACTCTACCTTGTCAGTTCTAAGTGTGCATTTTTCTTCTTTGACTTTTAACCCCGCTTTCTTGAATCTGGTTAGGACTTCTCTGAGTCTCTCGTGTAACTGAGTGTCATTTTCAGCAGAGATTAACACATCATCAAAATAAGGCACTACCCTGGCAGTCCTTGGAGCATTCTTTCCATAAGGCTTTGGAAGATGCCTGGTGCCACACTTACTCCAAATTGCAACCTTTTGCATTTGAAAGCACCTCTATGAGTCACAATGGTTTGGGCCTCTGCAGTGGCATCATCAACTGTTAACTGTTGATATGCCTGGGCCAGATCCAATTTGGCAAAGACTGTGCCCCGCCAAGAGAATGTAATAAATGATGCACCACTGGAACTGGATATGCGCTCTGTTGTAGCATGGTTCAATGTCCCTTGTAGTCTCCAGCAGATTCTCACAGACCCATCAGCCTTGACTGGTGTGACTATGGGTGTCTCCCACCTGGAGTGGTCAGTGGGCTCTAAAACCCCTTGAGCTATTAATTTATCTAATTGTGCATCAATTTTTCCTTTAAGGCAAATGGGACCCTTCTGGGCTTTAAACGGATTGGTGGCACCTTGGGATCTAGATTGAAAGTGATAGGGGTCCCCAAGTAAACCCTCTTGAGCTATTAATTATCTAATTGTGCATCAATTTTTCCTTTAAGGCAAATGGGACCTTCTGGGCTTTAAACGGATTGGTGGCACCTTGGGATCTAGATTGAAAGTGATAGGGGTCCCCAAGTACTTGCCTAATCCGCGCTGAAGACCTCTGGAAACTCAGACTTCAAGGCCTCCTCCCATTCAGTGTTGCTCACGTGATTGATGCCAGTCACCTCGATGCCCAGTGGGTTGAACCACTCAAGTCCCAGCAAACTTGGGCGATCCTTGTCCACGATGGTCAGGGGCAGGCGTTTGGTGTGGCCTTTGAACTTCACGTTGAATTATCTTGTTCCAACTATTGGAATCTTGTTCCCTTGGTAGTCTTTAAGAGTCAGTGCTTGCTTCTTGAATTGATTCTTCTGAATGTTTGGGAGTAGTCTGTGAATAGTGTCCCCTGACACCATAGACAGATATGAGCCTGAGTCCACTTCCATTTGGGAAGGCCTTCCTTCAATAAGTACCTTGACATGTACTTTTCTGTTATTGATAGAAGATGAATGACCAATAGTTACTGTCTGATGAGTTTCATTCTTCCCCCTTGCTTCTGTGCTGCGCCCCATTTTCTCACTGAGATTGTTGGGCTTGAATTCTTTGTCTTTGTTTGCAGGAAATTTCCTTCTGTTGGGTGGAGTTCTGGATGATTTGCAGACTCTTGCTAGGTGTCCTCTTTTTCACAATGGAGGCAAATGGTGTCTAAAAACTTGCATTCAGTGCGGGGGCGGCTTCCCCCACAACCTCTGCAGTAGAAATCTTGCCTCTTCCTATCCAGGTCTTTCTTTTTCCGCTCCATTCTGAGTCTGTAAATTCCCTCTTCCACCTCACTGCAATCTGATTCAGAATCTAGGTCATCACAATGGTTTGTGGTAGACTTTTCCCCATCAGAATGGTTTGTGGCCTGTTCATCTTCCTCATGGCTGCTGGTGAGGACTTGGTAGCTTCTGCTGAAGAGGCTTCTTCTATGGCTTCTTTTAGCGTGATCTTAGGTTTCATTAATAACTTGCTCTGTAATACCTTGTCTTTAAGGCCCAGAACAAATCGATCGCGCATGGCCCCTTCTAAACTGTTAAATTCACATGCACCCCCAATGTCTCTTAAAGTTGCCACGAAGTTGTTTACGTTTTCGTTTCCCCCCTGATCACGATGGTAAAACTCATGTCTCCTAATGAGGCATGATACTTGTGGCGCGTAATGGGCTCTTAACAGCTTTTCTAAGTCAGGCCAGTCCATTACCTTCACGTCTGCAGCTCCCGCCAATGCCTTCACCATCTTGAAAACTGCCGGACCGCAGTACGTAAGAAAGACCGCCCTCTTCCGCTTCTCGAAATGTCGGCTAGATCGTTTCCTTCCAGATACATTTGGAAACGATCTGCATACGACTCCCAGTCTTCTGCCGTCGGATCGAACGGGGCTGGGGGGGTGTTCAGCGCAGCCATCTCACTCTTCTTCTGTTCCACGTTGTCTTCTCTTCAGGGAAAATCCCACCCTTGTCGCCAGTGTTAAGTTTGCATGAAGAGGCAGACACGGAGTGCTTCAAGCTCTTAAGTTTATTGTGACTTTCAGCTCAGAACGGACCTGCTTTGGCTGGGCTGCGGCTGCTACTTATAGCCAGCAGCCGCAGTTGACAGCCAATCAGAGTGCAGGGTTTTCCCGCACTTTTTAAACCAATCATTTCTAACATTTTACAAGAACAGTTCAAACTAAACCAATGACTTCAAACCTGCATACCTAACATCTCTCACAGTTCCTGCGACTGAGCTGGCTTCACCCAGTCTACATGTGTACTTTTGGTTTTTCTTGCCTAAGTGTAGGACTTTACTTTTCTCTACATTGAATTTCATTTTGTTAGATACGGGCCAGTGTTCTAGTCTGTCAAGATCCATCTGGATCTTGAGCCTATCTTCTTGGGTGTTAGCTATTCCTGCCAGCTTAGTATCATCTGCAAATTTGGTAAGTTCCTCTTCTATTCCCTCATCTAAGTTGTTAATGAAGATATTGAAGAGTACTGGGCCTAAGACGGAACCTTGTGGCACCGCACTGCTTACCTCCCTCCATGTAGACTTAGACCCATTAAGGACTACTCCTTGAGAATGCTTTGTCAGACCACATGTAGTGCTGCCATTTAGAGATTGTCTATATTTTTGCAGCCCAAACATGATAGCTGTATATTTCACCTTGGTGGATGGAGAATGGAGTTTGCTTGGGAATTTAGTCAACTGTCCCCTGGGATTTCTTCCTAAGAAGGAATAAGTTACAGTCAATTGCACGTGCATATTGTTCTTGTTGTGGCCTGTGGGCCGCTGACCTGAATCAGAGGAGGAGGAGGGATGGGAGTCTGGGTCAACGTCAGGGCAACCTGGGAGCTCTGAGAGGGAAGAGGGAATGGAGCTGGCAGACAGAGAGAGACAGAGGCGGAGCCTGCGTTATCCATCAGCCCTCAGATGGAGAGTCAACAGCCCCCAGGTCTAGAGATGGCTGATGAGGAAGAGGAGGAACAGCTGGGTCCAGTGCCTGACATGCAGCTGTGCAGAAGGCAGAGAAGGGGAGAGCAGTGGAAAGCCATGGGCTGATCCTGGGGAAGGAAGAGCCACCGCTGCTAGCGAGGCCCTACCCTAGCTTTGAGGATAAAAGGCAGGGGTCAGAGATGAATGGGTGTGGCAAACAACTATTTATCTCAGTGGTGGTATGCTACTGGTTCGGACCGGTTTGGCTGAACTGGTAGTAAAAAAAGCCTCCCACAATCAGCTAAAGGGGAAAAAACACCTCCGACTATCAGCTGAGAGGAGAAAGAAGAGAAAAGTCTGATCCTCCCACCCGCCTGCCCCTGTGTTTTTCTCTTTTTTATCCTCTCAGCTGATGGGCACTGCAGGCCTCAGCTGGTGTGGGGAAAGCTGCGCATGCACGTTAAGTGCATGCGCATGCGCGCGCGATCACTGAACCGGTAGTGGAACAGGTAGGATCCCACTGCTGATTCATCTCCCTGCCGGATGGACTTGTCAGCCTGTGAAAAATTGTTTGCCAGGCTGCCAGCATTCTTAATAATGGAATCTTTTGAGTTCACGCTAGAGGGTTTGTCATGTTTGCCGAGCTGGGTCAGAACAGTTCTCCGAAGCATTCTGCCCCGGGCTGGAGCTGCCTTTATTAAAATGCGACAGCAGGTTTTTTGTTTGATCCAATCTTTGCCCTGCCTTGTTTTGCAGGTGCAAGCCACAAGCATTTAGAGACACCCTGGTTTGTTATTGATGACCCTGAAAGAAAGGCTTTTATTTATCACTGGATAGCAAGCTTATAGGAAAACGAGGCACTGCAGAGATGGAACCGTCTCTTAATGCAACAATGAAGGAATGGGGTCCCAAAAGTGCTTTTTCAAAAGATCACTGGACTTTCTGGTTTGTTTTTTTTTTGAAGATGTTTCGCTTCTCATCCAAGAAGCTTCTTCAGGAATGGGGTCTATTGTTGCAGATAATATGTTACAGGTAGTCCTTGCCTTACAACCATTTGGTTTAGTAACCATTTGTCATGCTCCTGTTAGACTCTGACTCCGAGGAAGAGGAGGAACAGCCGACAGGGAGTGGGAGTGTGGCTCCGGAGGTTGTGGAGGAAACTGGGGAAGGGCACAGGCCAGCTGGGCATTCAGAGGAAGACCCAGGCCCACCCCCTCTTCATCCTAGGGCACGCAGGGAGGAGCGGATAAGGGAGAAATGTGACTGGCGTGGTCTATGGGGGAGGAAAGGGCCCTGATCCCCTTCATGGGGAGCTGTGAGGATAAAAGGACAAACTGCATGGGCCAGTGTTGGAAGCAAAGCGTGAAAATATTTGTAGGTCAGTTTTATGAGTTCTGGCATCCTTCCCAGTGTGGTAAAGATGTCTTTTTTTAATTCATATTTATATCCCGCCCTTCTCTGAAGACTCAGGGAGAGGATGGAAGGCTGAGTCAACCTTGAGCCTGGTGGGATTCGAGCCTGCACTAATTGCAGGCAGCTGGAGCCAAGTGCTAGGCTATTAACAGCCTGCACCACCAAGGCCCTTTATCATCAAGCCCTTATCCTGCCTTGTCTTATTAATTCTTCAGTGTGGTTTGTATTTTTTTTCTATTTATAATTTATATGTATTTTGAGTTTGAACTGAAGTTCTTCCTTTTTGCAACTGTTTGTGGGAGAGTTTTTTCTCCAGTCAATGATAATTGGACCTTTAAAACCTAGTTGAAGGAATTAAAGGGACTTCACCTGTTTTTGTGACTTGGTTGCTTTTGTATCTCACCCTGGGTCATCACACCAGTCAAACATGCACTTCCTGGCGCTTACGTCCCTGGAGAGACATGATCAAAATTTGGGCCCTTGGGCAACCAGCATGGATTTATGATGATTGCAGAGTCCCGGGATCATGTGATCACCATTTACGATCTTCCCAGTTGACTTCTGACAAGCAAAGTTAATGGGGCTTAACAACCACCTTGCTTAGCAATGGAAATTCTGGTCCGAACTGTAGTTGTAAGTCAAGGACTATCTATATTAATATACTAGTTAATATACCGTGCTTCGCTAGAAAATAGTTTTTGGGGAGGAAAATAGGGGGGGGAAATCTGCCTCTGCCTACCAATATCCATCAATATTCATCTGGCTAGTGTCCTGTCAGTGTGTGAGAGAGTTGAGGGCTGTTTGGAAACTGAAGCAGTATTTGCTGTGTGAGCAAAAAGGGGACAGCAAGGAGCCTGGCCGTGGCTTAGCTCAACTGTTCCGTACTAAAACTGCTTGGTGCTGTGAAACTAAAACTAAAACGGAAACGGAAACTCCTCTTCTCTGCTTGTGTTTTGCATTTGGAACAGATTTCTTTTCAGGTGGGGAGGGGGAGCAGAACTCCTTAGCATCAGAGCATGTTAATAATAATATACAAAATACTAATGCTCTGATGGTCATTTTGAAAAAACCTTTCTTAGTGAGCACCTAGAAGCCAAGAGGAACATACATGCCAAATTTCAAGTTTATAGGCTTTACGGTTCTGGAGATTTTGTGATGATGTGCAAGTGGTATTTCGCTGTTGTATATATAGATAACATAACCGTGATATCCTATAAATTGTTTTTGAATGATGTGTTTACAGACAACACAGAGTGGGCCTCAAAGTCCACCAGAATGCGGCTGCCGGGCGGATTTTGGATTTCGAGGTTATCAAGGCCCCCCTGGACTTCCAGGACCTGCTGGAATCCCAGGTAAATAATTAGAAAGCAATTGTATAATGATGAACACTTGAAGGGGTTGCTTGGTTTCTGTGGCAGTTTGCAAAGCAGAGAAGATACATAGGGCTCTTGGGCCATTATTCTAAATAGTGCGCCACTCAGAAAATCCGGAATAATATAGTGGAATTCCTTATCCTGTTCTTTTGCTATGTATTCTCTTGGTTTATGCCTTCAGTCTCTTGAATCAAACGATGTTTGATTCAGAGAAGAAAACAGCAACAAAGATGATGAGCGGACTGGACCAGTGGTGGTATTCAATTTTTTTTACTACCGGTTTTGTGGGCGTGGCTTGGTGGGCATGGCAGGGGAAAGCTACTGTAAAATCTCCAGTCAGAGGTGAGATTTGCCGGTTCTCCGAACTACTCAAAATTTTCGCTACCAGCTCTCCAGAACTGATCAGAACCTGCTGAATACCACCTCTAGATGCTAAAACATATGATGAACGGTTGCAGGAACTGCAGGGGTGGGATTCTACCAGTTTGCACCTATTTGCTAGAACCGGTTGTTAACATTCTAAGCAGTTCGGAGAACGGTTGTTAGAAGAAATTACTGGCCTAATCCTGTAAGGAAGGCAGGAAGGAAACATTCTGGTGTTGCTTACAGAAACTGCCTCTCTGTTAACCCTTATTACATTCTTGGCAGGAATAGACTTCCTGTCTCAGGAACATCTCTGGAGTTTTTTCCCCTCCTTTGCTGGTACTTTGCTTGTGTGGAGTGACCTTGTAAAGTTACAATGGCACTGAAAAAGGTGACTTATGACCATTTTTCACACTTACGACTGTTGCAGCATCCCCACAGTCTTGAGAGGCCAGGTGAGGAGATGCGTGCCTTGATGTGAGTGATATTGAGTTGGCCACACCCAGTCAATAATATGACCATCAAGCCATGTCCACCCAGTCACATGACCACCAAGCCATGCCCACCACCTAAGCCATGCCCACCACCTAAGCCACGCCCACAGAACCAGTTGTTAAAAATTTTGAATCCCACCCCTGAGGAACTGGGTATGTCTAGTCTAAAGAAAAGAAGGACTGGGGTGACATGATAGCAGTGTTCCGATATCTCAGGGGTTGCCACAGAGAAGAGGGAATCAAGCTATTCTCCAAAGCACCTGAAGGCAGGACAAGAAGCAACGGGGGGAAACTAATCAAGGAGAGAAGCAGAGGTGGTATTCAGCAGGTTCTGACCAGTTCTGGAGAACCGGTAGTGGAAATTTTGAGTAGTTTGGAATACCACCTCTGACTGGCCATGCCCCCATCTATTCTCTGCCTCCCAAGTCCCAGCTGATCGACTGGGTCTTCTTTGGTTGCCCTGCACAGGAGAACGGAGCTGGAAAGCAGGTTAGTGGGGTGGGAAGAGAATGGGGATTTTGCAGTATCCTTCCCCTGTCACGCCCACCAAGCCACGCCCACCAAGCCACGCCCACAGAACCGGCAGTAAAAGTTTTTGAATCCCACCACTGGACAGAAGCAACCTAGAACTAAGGAGAAATTTCCTTGCGGTTAGAACAATTAATCAGCGGAACACCTTGCCTCCAGAAGTTTGAATGCTCCAACACTGGAAGTTTTCAAGAAGAGATTGGATAACTATTTGTCTGAAATGGCATAGGGTTTCCTGCCTGAGTAGGGAGTCGGACTAGAAGACCACCAAGGTCCCTTCCAACCAGTTACATGGTGGGAAAGGGATCAGAACATTCTCCTAAGCAATGTCCTGATGTTAATATAGGTAGCTGTGACAGCTTTGCTTTTGCAATACCCTGTTTGTGTAAGAATCAGGTGTGCACTCAAAGTTGCAAAGAAGTATTTGGATTGTGCCAGTTTTTTCTCCTATTTTTTTTAAAATTTGGTTACTGACAGCAGCAGCAGTTTTGATTCTTGCCATGCAGGGTTTTTTTAGTTCATTATAGCCCGTCTAATCATTTTTTTCTGAGCTGAATAAAATGTTTTTATAAGCAGCTTTGGAGAGCAACAGGTTCAAATAAATTGGTTCTTTTGGTGTGTATCCAAAGTGATAGCAATTTATTATATAGCTGAACTTCATTTTGCCTTAACCAAAATGCAGTATTAGATTTCATTTATATCAACAGCAATGCCCAATTTCTTATTTCATACCATATATCCATAAATGACTGAGGCTCCAATTGGAGGATCAGGTGGGGGCCGTCGCCAGGGGGGCCTTTGCCCAGGTCCGGCTGGTCCGCCAGCTTTGCCCGTTTCTGGACCGAGATGCCCTGCGTACGGTCACTCATGCCCTTGTCACCTCGCGACTCGACTACTGCAATGCTCTCTATCTAGGACCGCCCTTGCATACCATCCGGAGGTTGCAGCTGGTGCAGAATGCGCGCTTTGGGTGGTGATGGGAGTTACCCGTTTCTCCCATATTACCCCCTCTCCGCGCTGAGTCTGCATTGGTTACTGGTTGCGCCCGGTGAGATTCAGGTTCTGGACTTAACATTCAAAGTCCTACACGACATGGGTCCACAATATTTAAGGGAGTGGGCCTGCCGATATCGAGCCACCCGTCCCATGCGGGCACATAGGCAAGGACTCCTCGGGTCCCCCGGCAAGTCAATGTCGGCTGGCGGTCCTGGCGAGCCTATTCTGTAGCGGTCCCCGACTTATGGAATGAACTGCCTCTGGACCTCCGTCTGGCCCCTGACCTCCGCACCTTCCGCCGCACTTAAAGACCTGGTTGTTTGACCAATCGGGCTGTGATTACCTCACCTGGGCCATGGGATAATTTTAAGTATTTTAATTTGGTTTTATTGGGCTTAAATTGTTTAATTCTTTTTAAAATAATTATTGTATTGTATGTTTTATTGGAGCCGAGTCTTCGGAGATGGGGCGCATATAAGTCCAATAAAATAAATAAATAAATAAATAAAATGTATATAGTATATTAAGTGTATTAAGTTAAAAACATGAAAATGTCCTTCAGAAGATACTGATATAATTCATCAACTACAGCAATTAATTAGGTATTTTAGTGAGACAGGCAAGTGACAACTTAGTTCTGTTGTTACTATACAGCTTTAAATAAGTTCCAACATATTTACTACATTACAAAGATGTAAGCTACAACAGCACTGAAAAAAGTAACTTATGACTGATACTCCCATTTACATGATTGATATTTGTGACTTTCAGACATGAGGAACGGGGACTTTATATTCCAACTAAGATGATTTTTTGTGCTCATGCCTATACACAAGAATCAGTCAACTAATGGTCAGCACTAAACTGGTACTAGAGAAGAGTCAGCAGAATTCAAGAGGGGTTGGATTTAGACCTTTTGTGGGAATATAATGATTCTAGGCTGATTACTTGCTTGACTCTGCCTCCAGGCTGTGCCTGTTCCTCTCCTACATCTTCTCAGCTGACTTACAAGAAGCAAAGTCAATGCTATATGTAGAAAAAAAATTCCTAGGACAAAAATGAAGGAAATTCCCCTATTGTCCAAGAAAGCCATTGTTATTATTGGTTCATCAATACAGTTTTGCTTCTCAAAACACCCTTAATTTTGGGGTGGCCACTGTTTTTCAACAGTGTTTGGCAATGTTAAACTGTGTGAACTTTGATTCCCAGAATTTCCCAGCCAGCATGTTCAAAAATTCAGTTCCTATCAGTTTGCTTCTTATCTATCCCTGCCCTTTTTCCTACTATTTTAGAAAGGATATCCAGATCTCAATACTTACTCCAGAATGTTTTGAACTATAATTTCCATTATCCCTGATTGTTGGTGGTTAAGGAAGATGGGTGCTGTAGTAGAATATGCATCTAGAGCAGAGGTGGGCAACTCTGGCCCCTTTACGACCTGGGGGCTTCAACTCCCAGAATTCCTAAGCCATGCTATAAAGGGGCCATGCTGGCTCAGGAATTCTGGGAGTTGGCTCAGGCTAAAGGGGCCAGAGTTGCCCACCCCTGATCTAGAGGATACCAGAATGAGAAAGGTTACATCAGATTTTGCCCAAAAGAAGTCTAGGTTAAAAATGAAAACAGACTTGCATGGAGTCTTTTAAAGCTTGTGTTTCACCGAGCAACCTATTGATTGACTGCCCGAAGGAAACCATGGGAACAATGGGAATAATGGATCAAAGGTGACAAAGGAGATAAGGGGGACTTGGGACCCAGAGGTGAGCGAGGCCCTCAAGGACATAAAGGAGAAAAAGGTTATCCTGGCATCCCGACAGAGCTTCAGGTAATTTCCCCCTAATTTTCATGACAGCATGATTTTTCCAAAAGTGACTGCCTATTGCAATTCAATGGATTTGTTTGTTTACCTGGCTATGTTCCAGAGGACTTGGGGGTAGGCTGTGTCTTTTCTTTGAGGCAGTCCTGACAAGAAGCACCAACCAGGAGTACTACAGGTAGTCCTCAATTTACAACGACAGTTGTAGCACTACATCAATGATAAAGTTACTATATTAACAGAACGTTTGCAACTCTAAAAGTATTTCACCTTTATCACCCTGCAGTCATGTGATTGAGACTCTGGCCCTTGGCAATTGACTTGCACTCACGGTGGTTGCAGTGTCTCATGGTCACGTGATCACCATTTACAATTTTTCTGCCGGCTTCCCACAAGCAAAATTGGAAAGCTGGTAGGTAAGGGCCTTGGTGGTGCAGGCTGTTAAATGCCTAGCACTTAAGTTCCAGCTGCCTGCAATTATTGCAGGCTTGAATCCCACCAGGCTCAAGGTTGACTCAACCTTCCATCCTCTCGGGGTAGGTAAATTGAGGACCCAAGATTGTTGGGGGCAATAAGCTGACTTTGTAAAAATGCCGCTTAGTAATAAGCAGGCATATACAATGGAATGAAGGCTATTGCTGAGCGCATTGGGTTGTATCCCCCCCAAAATTGTAAGCCGCCCTGAGTCTTCAGAGAAGGGCAGCATATAAATGTAATAAAAAAAAAAGGGTCAGGAATCCCTCCATAAGTTTCTCCCATTCCTTTTTTTCCTGAGGAGCCCACTGTGGATTATGACAGGGGTGTCAAACTTGATTTCGTTGAGGGCCGCATCAGGGTTGTGTTTGACCTCGGTGTGTGTGCGTGTGTTTGTGTGTGGCCAGGGTGGGTGTGGCCAGTTCAACATCACTCATGTCAGGGGCGCCTGTGGTGGCCTGAGCACTCTGCTAGTGAAAACGGGCAGCTGAGCTCCGTTTTTGGCTGCGACGGCCTGCAGCCCTCTGTGAATGAAAACGGAGGGCCCTCCCCTGTAATGGCCCTCCCGAGCTCCATTTTTGCTGGAAGAGGCACCAGGGGCCAGTCCTTTGCTGTTTCCAGGGCAGCCCTGCAGGCCAGAACTAAGCACCCCGCAGGCTGGATCCGCCCCCCAGGCCTTGAATTTGACACCCCTGGATTATGAGATCCAGGGATCTCATGCAATGTAGGATGTGCCCACTTAGAGCACCCAACCTACACACTGTAGTGCCCATCTTCTCTTACGTGGCACTGGAGCAGCCCTTCCCACATCTGGCCACCCTTACGCCATGCTACACTACCCCTCTGCCCAACCACACTCCATAGCACTCATCCTAAAGGGAATATAGGACATTTTCGCAACCTCATCAACTTTAACACCAAATTCACCAGCATGTCGACTTTGCTTAATAATCATGGCGTTTGCTTAATGACCATTGCAAGAAAGGCTACAAAATTAAGGTTTACCCACTTTGCGACTGTCAAGATTTATGACTGTAGTTGTAGGCTCTATTATGGTCATACGTCAGAATGCATCTGTACATTCTGGACACCCGTGCGATCACTGTTGGTGCACACCTTACTTTTATTTTGAAAGCCAAAATAAACCTGTAAGTAAGACTTCTTCTCTATTCCCTCCATCCTGGGGCCAATCTGACAAATCTCCCTAAAACTTCCTGTGGCTGAGATGGCATGAAGTGAAGTCCATCAACTGCAAGTCCATCAAGTCCAACTCAGCTGCTATGTTAAACTATACAATAATCTTAAATGGAGCTTTTTTTTAGATGTACATCTACATCAGGGATGTCAAACCCAAGACCTGAGGGCCACATCCAGCCCACATGGTGCTTAGATCTGGCCCATGGGGCCACCCTGGAAACAGCGAAGGACCAGCCCATGGTGCCTCTTGATTTGGCCCTCCTGAGCTCTGTTTTCGGTGGCAAAGGGTTGCAGGAGGCTGTTGCAGATGGAAATGGAGCTCAGAAGCCTGTTTGTGCTCAGGCCACCACAGGTGTCCCCGACATGAGTGATGTTCAGTTGGCCATGCCCAGTTTGGCCACACCTACCCTGGCCCCCTGAGGTAAACACAACCCTATGCGGCCCTCAATGAAATTGAGTTTGACACCCCTGATCTAGATGTTTTTCTTTCCTTCATATGAGTGGTTCTCTGTTCATGCGTCAATCGATGGCAGTGTTGTTAGTCAGGTTGGCTAAGTGCTGGCCCAGATCTTAGTGATGCATTTAGGAAATTAAAGTTTATCTCCCTTTCTCTCTCCCCTTTCCTCCTTCCCCAACTAAACCAGGAAAGAAATTGATGCAGAATTGATTGCTTTCAACCATGTCTTCCAGTCTGCCTTTCTCCTGTTTTTCAAATGCTAACTCTATTTTGCTTAGGTTGCATTTATGGCTTCCATGGCCACCCACTTTAGTAATCAAAACAGCGGGATAATCTTCAGTAGCGTGGAAACCAACATTGGCAATTTCTTTGATGTAATGACTGGACGATTTGGAGCACCAGTGAATGGTGAGTATTGCAGATAATATATTCTGTGCAAATTTTGTGTAAAAGAAACAATTTGCCTTGGACATTCTTGATGCAATCAAGCAGAATTTTTTCTCCTTGAAACTTTAGACTGATGTTGTGTTTCACTTTGGATCAAACACAAAGTTAAGCATTCTGATGTTTTTAAAGATGTCTTCTTAATTGATTGAAACATAATGTCCATCGCTGATTATTATTTTTGCAGAACCGAAATGTAACATTTTAATTGTGATTGCTTGTTCAGAAACGATGTTCTTGTGTAAGTTGCATGAATGTAACTTACAGCTTAGAAATGTCCTTGTGTAACTTGCCTATAAAATTTCAACAGGAAATACAGGTGAAACTCAAAAAATTAGAATATCGTGCAAAAGTTCATTTATTTCCGTAATGCAACTTAAAAGGTGAAACTAATATATGAGATAGACTCATTACATGCAAAACAAGATAGATCAAGCAGTGATTTGTCATAATTGTGATGATTATGGCTTACAGCTCATGAAAACCCCAAATCCACAATCTCAGAAAATTAGAATATTGTGAAAAGGTGCAATATTCTAGGCTCAAAGTGTCCCACTCTAATCAGCTAATTAAGCCATAACACCTGCAAAGGGTTCCTGAGCCTTTAAATGGTCTCTCAGTCTGGTTCAGTAGAAATCACAATCATGGGAAAGACTGCTGACCTGACAGTTCTGCAGAAAACTATCATTGACACCCTCCATAAGGAGGGAAAGCCTCAAAAGGTAATTGCAAAAGAAGTTGGATGTTCCCAAAGTGCTGTATCAAAGCACATTAATAGAAAGTTATGTGGAAGGGAAAAGTGTGGAAGAAAAGGTGCACAAGCAGCAGGGATGACCGCAGCCTGGAGAGGATCGTCAAGAAAAGGCCATTCAAAAGTGTTGGGGACTTTCACAAGGAGTGGACTGAGGCTGGAGTCAGTGCATCAAGAGCCACCACACACAGACGGATCCTGGACATGGGCTTCAAATGTCATCAGAACGTCTTACCTGGCTAAAGAAAAACAGACCTGGTCTGTTGCTCAGTGGTCCAAAGTCTCTTTTCTGATGAGAGCAACTTTTGCATCTCATTTGGAAACCAAGGACCCAGAGTCTGGAGGAAGAATGGAGAGGCACACACTGCAAGATGCTTGAAGTCCAGTGTGAAGTTTCCACAGTCTGTGTTGATTTGGGGAGCCATGTCATCTGCTGGTGTTGGTCCACTGTGCTTCATTAAGTCCAGGGTCAATGCAGCCGTCTACCAGGAGATTTTGGAGCACTTCATGCTTCCTTCCACAGACGAGCTTTATGGGGATGCTGACTTCATTTTCCAGCAGGACTTGGCACCTGCCCACACTGCCAAAAGCACCAAAACCTGGTTCAATGACCGTGGGATTACTGTGCTTGATTGGCCAGCAAACTCGCCTGACCTGAACCCCATAGAGAATCTATGGGGCACTGCCAAGAGAAAGATGAGAGACATGAGACCGAACAATGCAGAAGAGCTGAAGGCCGCTATTGAAGCATCCTGGTCTTCCATAACACCTCAGCAGTGCCACAGGCTGATAGCTTCCATGCCACGTCGCATTGAGGCAGTAATTACTGCAAAAGGGGCCCAAACCAAGTACTGAGTACATATGCATGCTTATACTTTTCAGAGGTCTGATATTGTTCTATGTACAATCCTTGTTTTATTGATTGCATGTCATATACTAATTTTCTGAGATTGTGGATTTGGGGTTTTCATGAGCTGTAAACTATAATCATCTCAATTATGGCAAATCACGGCTTGAACTATCTTGCTTTGCATGTAATGAGTTTATCTCATATATTAGTTTCACCTTTTAAGTTGCATTACTGAAATAAATGAACTTTTGCACGATATTCTAATTTTTTGAGTTTCACCTATAATGGAAAGTATAATATAGGGAATATTTGATTTTTACAAGTGTATTTATTTCTGTCCCTTATATACTGCTGTACTCTGTATGGATTCCTAGCAGTTTAAGATAAAGAAATAAAATAACATTGAATACCATGGTAACACAGTAGAGTAATGCAGATGGTATTTATGATTTCTTGAGTACATTCCAGAAAAGTTTTTATGGATTTCTTGGAATAGAAGTAACTCAAATTCGCTGTACATATTCAATAATCTGATTCTCCAGGCTTCAGCAGATCTGGAACAAGATATTGATCAGGTTCTTTGCGTGTTGACAAAACCCCACTGGGATGCCTTGGAGAACAGCTGTAGAAAAACCTGATCAATACAAGAACCCAGCTGCTAAGTATATTGTTTTATTAGCTTCTAATAACTAATAATAAGCTCAAGACAATATCAAAACAGAAGCTGTAAACAGTCCAAAAATTAGATTTTGAAAGCCCAGGAAATAATAATATTCTTCCTAAAATTTTTAAAGGCAACCTAGTTAAGCTATTATTGCTTTGACTACACAATATTAAATTAAACAGCGTGCCTTTATTAATCACTGTTCTTTCAATATGTCCACATTCACTGGTAAACTTAATAGTAGACTGGAAATGAGATCTGTCAGTCATAAGAATATATCCATGTTTTTATACCTCTCCTTTCCCCACATCTTCAATTTATGGAAAATTTGTAGCACTTACAAGAGTTTAAAAATTGTGCCAAATTGGTATTCAAAAAAAATAATGATAGCCTTTTAAGGTTCCAAAATAGATTCTAAGCTTCAGGGGCTGTTTACGTCATCTTGGATTGTTTCAAAGATGAAACGAAACATTTTGCAAGCGTGGCTATTCATCTTGGACAAAAAGATGAAAGAATTCTTGACAATTGTGCACTTTTTAAGTTTGGAGGGATTCTTATTATATTTGGAAAGGATTAGTTCTGAATAGGGCCTTGGTGGCTCAGGCTGTTAATTGCCTGCACTTAAGATCCAGCTGCCTACAACTGCTGTAGGCTTGAATCCCACCAGGCTCAAGGTTGACTCAGCCTTCCATCCTCTCGGGGTAGGTAAATTGAGGACCCAAGATTGTTGGGGGCAATTAGCTGACTTTGTAAAAATGCCACTTAGTAATAAGCAGGCATATACAATGGAATGAAGGCTATTGCTGAGTGCATTGGGTTGTATCCCAAAAAAATTGTAAGCCGCCCTGAGTCTCCGGAGAAGGGCGGCATATAAATGTAATTTAAAAAAAAAAATAAGGGTACAGGTAATCAGGGGTGGGATTCAATTTTTTTAACAACCGGTTCTGTGGGCGTGGCTTAGTTGATGGGCGTGGCTTGGTGGTAATGTGACTGGCTGGGCGTGGCCAACTCAATATCACTCACATTGAGACATGCATTTCCTCGCCTGGCCTCTCATGACTGTGGGGATGCTGCAACAGTCGTAAGTGTAAAAAATGGTCATAAGTCACCTTTTTCAGTGCCATTGTAACTTTGAATGGTCACTCCACACAAGCAAAGTACCAGCAAAGGAGGAGAATACTCCAGAGATGTTCCTGAGACAGGAAGTCTAGTCCTGCCAAGAACGTAATAAGGGTTAATGGAGAGGCAGTTTTTTTTAAAATTAGATTTATATGCCGCCCTTCTCCAAGGACTCAGGGCGGCTTACAATTTTTGGGATACAACCCCAATGCGCTCAGCAATAGCCTTCATTCCATTGTATATGCCTGCTTATTACTAAGTGGCATTTTTACAAAGTCAGCTTATTGCCCCCAACAATCTTGGGTCCTCAATTTACCTACCCCGAGAGGATGGAAGGCTGAGTCAACCTTGAGCCTGGTGGGATTCGAGCCTGCACTAATTGCAGGCAGCTGGAACTTAAGTGCTAGACATTTAGCTGCCTGCACCACCAAGGCCCCATCAAGGTGTTTCTGTAGGCAACACCAGAATGTTTCCTTCCTGCCTTCCTTACAGGATTAGGCCAGTAATTTCTTCTAATGACCGGTTCTCCAAACTGCTTAGAACGTTAACAACTGGTTCTAGCCAATAGGTGCAAACCTGTAGAATCCCATCCCTGCAGGTAATCCTCAACTTACAACAGTTCATTTAGTGACCATTCAAAGTTACAGTGGCACTGAAAAAAGTGACTTATGACTGTTTTTCACACCTATGGCCCTTGCAGTATCCCAATGGTCACATGATTCAGATGCTTGGCAACTGACTCGTATTTCTGACAGTTGTGCAGTCCCAGGGTCACATCATGATCCCCTTTTGTGAACTTCTGATGAGCAAAATCAATGTGGAAGCCAGATTCTTTTAACAACCATATAACATACTTAACAACTGCAGTGATTCACTTAACAACTGTGGCAAGAAAGGTCATAAAATGGGGCAAAACTAAGGCTGTGCAACAACTTTAAAGCTGATGTTCCAGTGTCAGCTTTGGAAGCCATATTGAGACCAGATGCTCCCACGCTGCCACATTTTATTATTATTATTTGGACTTTTATTTGGACTATTATTATTTTGAGCCTGGGAAAGTGGGAGGGGGGAATTTCTTGGAGTGTATGTAGTTAGACATAATAATATTCTTTTTCTAATTCAAGGTCATGTTATTTTGCACATAAGTGAGGGGAAGTCTCAGGTTGGGACGGATGGTGATTGGGGCATGTGATGTGATGAGGGGTGCAGAGGGTGGATTTGTAGTTTTTACTTATTGCAAGGAAGCCCGGAACTTTCAGATTCGGGATTCCCCAGTTGTGCCAATTTACTATCCAAAATAAAAAGAACTTTTGAGAAGTTGTCCATCTCGGAGTTATTGATTGGAGTGGAGGTTTGCTGGAACGCTGACATCCAGAATGTGCGGGAACACGAATGAAGCATCTCTTTTGTGTAACTTATCACCACAATTGAACCCTAAATTTCTGTTGCTAAGTGAAACAGTGGTGAAGGGAATTTTGTCTCATTATGACTTTTCTTGCCATTGCTGTTAAGTGATTAAATTAAACCTGGTGATTAAATTAATAACACAGTTGTTAAGTAATCTGGCTTCCCCATTGACTTTACTTGTCAGAAGATTCCCAAAAGGCGATCACATGATCCTGGGACACTGCAACCATCAAAAATATGAGCCAGTTGCCAAGCATCCAAATTTTGATCACATGGCCACGGGAATGCTGCAGTGATTGTAAGTGTGAAAAACGGTCATAAGTCATTTTTTTCAGTTACTGTAACTTTAAATGGTCACTAAAGGAATTGTTGTAGGACTACCTGTACATCCAAACCAGGCTAAGGAGTATTCTTCTACTACAAGGGTCTTCAAACTTGGCAAGTTTAAGACTTGTGGACTTCAACTCCCAGAATTCTTGAGCTAACATGACTGGAGGAGGAATTCTGGGAATTGAAGTCCACAAGTCTTAAAGCTGTCAAATTTGAAGACCCCTGTTCTACTATAACAATTGACTTGATGGCAATATTGGTACAATCCCCATCCTAATACACAAATGAATCATTGATTTTAACCAGAGCTTAGTTCAGGGGTGTCAAACTCGATTTCATTGAGGGCCGCATCAGGGTTGTGTTTGGCCTCAGGGGTCTGGGGTAGATGTGGCCAGGGTGGGTGGGGCCACTCACTTGTGTTGGGGGGGCACCTGTGGTGGCCTGAGCACTCTGCCGTTTTTGCTGGCAGAGGGTAGCAGGAGGCCCTCCCAGCCGAAAATGGAGCTCAGGAGGGCTACACGTGACCCTCCCGAGCTCTGCTTTCGCTGGCAGAGGCACCATGGGCCACTCCTTCGTTGTTCCAGGGTGGCCCCATGGGCCAGATTTAAGTACCCTGTGGGCCGGATCTGGCCCGGGGGCCTTGAGTTTGACACCCCTGGGTTAGTTGAACTATGCATGTTTCTTCAGAGATCTTTCACTTCCATTGAGTTGTGTTTCTGGGCAGGGGGGTGGAATTACAAGGGGGAGGGAATGGAGAAAGAGGAGGTTATTGAAGCAGCTGCAAAGGAACAACCTGATTTATCTTGTACCAGTGCCACTGAATTATTCAGTTGTATATATTTTCTCTCTTCCCTTCTAGGAGTGTATTTCTTCTCCTTCAATATGATGAAGCATGAAGATGTCGAAGAAGTCTATGTGTACTTGATGCATAATGGCAACACGGTCTTCAGCTTATACAGGTGGGTGGGGTGTATTTGGGGCTTACAAATATGTGAAATAAATTTGGGAAAGGAATTGAAACACAGGGGTAGAGCACATGATCTGCCTTCCAAGGGTGACAGCTTCAGTTCTTAAGATGGGGTCCCCAACTCCCGGGTCAAAGCCTGTTTGAAACCAGGCCATGCAAAGTTCCATTCACCTGAGTGGTGGGCCCTTGCACTCGCGTGCAAAGCTCCATTCGTGCAAATGGAGCTTTGTGTGTGAGCACCCTCTACTTAAGTGCCCCCCACTTGTGCAAGTGGAGATTTGTGTGTGAACACAAGCACCTTCTGCTCACATGCAAACTTCCATTTGTACACGCCCGCCAATGGAGTTCTGCATCCGTGCGAGTGCCTGACATTCACACACACACACACACACGTGCTGGGCCGCCTAGGTGGAAAGGTTAGGACCGCTGCCCTAAGGCCTCCAATTTTAAAAAGCAATAGGATACAGGTATGGGGAGAAACCACTAGGGAAAGCTGCTATCCCTTAGCATAGATTACCTGACTAAGAATTAGGAGCACCAAGTTGGAAAAATGACCAATAATAGATTTTATAAAGAATTCATCTTGCGTGATATAAAACTACAAGTTTTCTAAAATAGGAGTTGTCAGGTAAGGTTGCCACCCGACTTGAAATTCTAGACCTAGAAAACCTAGAACTACGCACCTTCGGTCTGATCTAAGTATAGTATATAAAATCATACATTGCAATGTCCTTCCAGTCAGTCAATACTTCAGCTTCAATCATAACAATACAAGAGCACACAATAGATACAAACTCCAGGTTAACCGCACCAAACTTGATTGCAGGAAATAGGATTTCAGCAACAGAGTGGTCAATGTCTGGAATACTCTACCTGATTCTGTGGTTTCTTCCCCAAACCCCAAAAACTTTAACCTGAGACTGTCTACTATTGATCTCACTCCTTTCCTAAGAGGTCTGTAGGGGGCGTGGATAAGTGCACCAACGTGCTTACCATCCCTGTCCTATTGTTTCTTTTATTTTTCTTATATGTATTCATTTCATGTATTCACAACTATGTTTATACTTGTGAGAGATTGACTAAAATAAATAAGTAAGTAAGTAAGTAAGTAAGTTGATTGTATTCATCTTTAGATGAAGTTTTGAACCATCCATTACTACTCCTGTGCTGAAATTGCCAATCTGCAATTTAGGCCTGTAAAGGGGTACAGGTAGTCCAGTGGTGGGATTAAATTTTTTTAACTACCAGTTAGGTGGGTGGCTTGGTGGGCATGGCAGGGGAAGGGTACTGTAAAATCTCCATTAAACTACTCAAAATTTCTGCTACCGGTTCTCTAGAACTGATCAGAACCTGCTGAATACCACCTCTGAGGTAATCCTTGATTTTATTATTATTATTATTATTATTATTTATTTATTTATTTATTTATTTAGACTTGTATGCCGCCCTTCTCCCCAAGGACTCAGGGCGGCGAACATATAAAAAGAGAAATATTTACAATAAAACAATATTAAACAAAAACAAGTCTAAAATTACTAAAAACATTAAAAAACAATTAAAATTACGTTAAAAACAGTACAATTAAAACAACCCACCCGGGTCAATCCAGGCGGCCTGCTGAAACAGCCAAGTCTTCAGGTCTCGACGAAAGGAGCGGAGATCAGGGGTCAAACGAAGATCCGCAGGGAGCTGATTCCATAGGGCGGGCGCTCCCACAGAAAAGGCCCTAGCCCTAGCCAGCCAACAATGCCTAACTGACGGTATTCCCAGGAGGCCCCTCCTGTGGCGATTTATGACTAATTGCTTAGTGACTGGAGTTACAATGGAACCTGAAAAAGGCACTTATGAGCTGGATTTGAAATTCTAACTGCTATCATGTGATTACCTTTTCTTAAGTATTTCTTTCTGGAAATACTGGAGTTACAATGGAACCTGAAAAAGGCACTTATGAGCTGGATTTGAAATTCTAACTGCTACCCCCCCCATCATGTGATTACCTTTTCGGTGCTAAGTATTTCTTTCTGGAAATACTGGAAGTGCTGAAACGGGCCCGTTTTTCAGCCTCCAAAGGCTGCAGAGGCTTCCTTCAAGTCCCTGGGAGGACAAAAACAGCCTCCTCCAGGTTCCAGAGGCCCTCTGGAGGCTGAAAATGGGCCCTTCTGGTATTTCCAGAAGGCCCTTTTTTTAGCCTCCCGTGCTGCAGAGGCTTCCCTCTAGCCTCTGGGAGACTGAAAAAGGCCTCAAAGAGGTCAAAAATCAGCTGGGAGGCGCGTGCATGCACAGTGCAGGTAACTTTGGCTGGGGCTTGTGTGCCCGCACAAATGGCTCTGCATGCCACCTATGGCACGCGTGCCATAGGTTCACCATCACGGCTCTAGGGATTGCAACAAGCTTGTAGAAGGTTTACTTTTTTGTATCTCTGTTCTTAGCTTCGAATCTAAAGGAAAATCAGACTCGTCAAGCAACAGTGCAGTGCTTAAACTCGCCAAAGGAGATGAAGTGTGGCTGCGGATGGGCAATGGGGCCCTGCATGGAGACCACCAACGATTTTCCACTTTTGCCGGGTTCCTTCTTTTCGAAACCAAATAGATCTACTCCCTGGAAATGCAGCACAAAATCACGACTCAGTTTCCCTGCTCTTTGGATCCGCATAGGAACACACAGGTAGCCCTCAACTTGCAGCAGTTCATTTAGCGACTGTTCGACGTTACAACATCAGCAAAAAAGTGACTTATGACCGTTTTTCACACTTATGACACTTGGAGCATCTTCATGGCCACGTGATCAAAATTTGACTAGTTGGCAGTTGACTCGAATTTATGACAGTTAATGTCCTGGGGTCATGGGATCACCTTTTGCGACCTTCTGACAAGCAATGTCAATGGGGAAGCCAGATTCATTTAACAACGGTGTCAGGAGAGGTCATAAAATGGTGGTATTATGGATCATGTTGCTACCTGTACCTGGTATCTGTTTTTCATTGTGTTGTGAGTCATGAAGTAAATAGGTAGCTCTCGACCTACAGCCATTCCTTTAGTGAGTGTTTGAAGTCACAAAAGGAGAGAAAAATGTGATTTAAGCCCTGGCACTTATGACTATGTCTTCAGTTATGTGATCAAAATGTGGGTGCCAAGGGAACCAGTATATCTTGTGTTTCCTCAAAAATAAGACCTATCCCGAAAATAAACCCTAGCTTGCTTTTTACAGTGTGCCCAATATAATACCTACCCCCCAAAATAAGCCCTAGTTAAGTCCCCACCTACTCCAAGGTGCACGGGTTGGGGCAAGCGCATGGGTAAAAATCAAACTAAGTTGGAGGCAGGGGAGTAGAGCTGCCCTACCGGTACTTACCTTCAGTCAGTTGCAGCAGGCCTCGCACACCCCGACACCTGCCTCACCTTGCCAGCCCACTCCTTCTGCACTCATGTGTCAATCCAGAGCTCTTTTATTGGCTGCAGAGGCCTTTGCTGAAGGCCTCTGAGGGAAATGGAGGCCAGGGGTGATGCGCGCAAGTGGCGGCAAGTGGCCGCAGAAGAAGTAGGCTGGCAATGGGCTCCTGCTGGGCAGGGCTGCTAGCGCTGCCACTGTGAGGTGAGTCAGTGGAAGACATCCCCCAAAATAAGACCTGGTGCCCTTTTTGATGGCAAAAAAAAAATAAGACTGGGTCTTATTTTCAGGGAAATACGGGTGTTTATGGCAATTGCAACATCCTGGAGTCACATAATTGCCATTTGCAACCTTGCCTGCCAGTTCTGACAAGCAATGTCAATGAGGGAAGCTGGATTTGCTTAACAACTGCATGATTCACTTAAAAACGGCAATGATTTGCTTAACAACCATTGCAAAAAAGGTAATAAAATTGGGCATGACTCACTTAGCAAACACCTTGCTCAGGAACAGAAATTCTGGTCCCAATTGTCAGTTGAGTATAACATGGGATATGCTTACACTATATATGCATACATACCAGTATATAAAAACAGAGAGAAACAAACATTGGAAGGAGACTAGCTGTACTTTTTCAGACAGCTTTATGAAAAAAAATAAAGCTTTCCAGATTAATCCAGTAAATTCTTGATTATTGTTAGCAAACAACTCTTAAAATACCAAACAACTGTGAGATGTTTAACTTTTGGTTTAAATAATGCATTTACATTTTTGAACATGTTTAAACTAAGTAAAATTGAATTGTTGGCTTCAAACAGGCGCAACAATCTCATATTTGTGTATTTGTGTATGTATTCTGTGGCAAATGATGTGTATCCTGCTTTGGGCACATTTCGCTTTGGCTGAAGATTTGCAATGGATTTGCAAAATGTCCACTTCTGCTCAATCTTTGAAAAATAAATCTATCAGTTTTAGGGCTGATTTTTATTTTCATCCTGTGTGAAAGTATGTTTAGGAAACAGGCTGAGGAAACAAGATTCTGGTAAATTACCCATTGGACAGCAGCAAAGTATAGTCTTTTTGAAGCTGGTAGGCTATATATTACAATACTTGGTCTTTTACAAACATTTAATATACATTGATACATTGCATACTTTAGACTTAGCAGGAGTTGCAATCTGTAGCAAATGTCATTAAAAATGTAGCCTTGTTTAGAATTCACCAAAGAAGAATGTAAACTTTTAAAGTATATTAGCAAGATGAAGGCATGCTTTCAAAACGTAGTTTTACTCTCAACTTCATTTACTAATAATCTATTCTGACCCCTGTTCTTAATATGAATGCCCTTTGCATTTAGTTATTAGAAATGTGTTTCAAGCATCTGGTTATTTTGTGCAGAACACTAATTAATTAAAGACCATTTTGAATAAGTATTTTGTGCACTAAAGTTCTGCACTTTATACTGTATTTTTAAAAAAATGATTTTTAAAGGGGGTGGATGAAAATTTGGCTGAGGAAGAGGACTCAAAAAACAAATAAATAATAATGCAGTCCATACAATATACTGAAGTAACCGTGAAATTTGGGCAATCATATAATTGATGTCTTATACGATTTTTATCTCCTAGATGCAGGAGAGACAGGATGGGGTGTTTTGACATGCCATATTTTGTTCAATAGCAAATATCTTTGTAATTATTGCCTGATTATTGGAGTCATTTTAAAGCAGCGTCCTGAACCTGCTATCCATTGCAGTTGGCTGATGATCATAGGTTTTGATTGGGGCACAGTGGCTCAGTAGTTAAAGATATTGACTTTGTCAGCTGGAGAGCTCTGGCAGCCCGGGTTTGAGCTCTGCATAATGGGGTGAGTTCCCGTTCCTTGCCCCAGCTCCTGCCCAACTAGTAGTTCGAAAGCATGCAAATTGCGAGTAGATGAATAAGTGCCACTTCAGTGGGAAGGTAAAAGCATTCGGTGCATCTTTGGAGTATAAGCATGTTGGCCACATGACCATGGAAATTGTCTTCATTCATTAACTCCCTCGGTCAAGAAAGAGATAAGCATCGTGCCCCAGAGTCAGAAATGAATTACCTTTATGATAGATTTTGAGCTATTGCACATTTGGAATTGGGGAGTTTTATTCTACAAAAAAAATTATAAAGCACATTTCACACAAATATGGAAACTGTAATTTCACTCAACAGGAGGTATTTTCTGCCTGTTGAAAGGATTTCTCCAAATTGCAATTCAACCTCCCCTTTCCATCTCTATTTGAATTCAGGAATATATATATATATATATATATATATATATATATATATATATATATAATTTATTTATTAGATTTATATCCCGCCTCACTTCCCCAAAGGGAACTCGGCGGCGTACAAAAGATAAAACAATTTCTGTACAATATAAAAACAAGAAACTCATTCATACCAATCCAAAACATACATGGGGGAAAAGCAAAATCTCAAGATCTCAATACCATGCCCTCCGACAAAGCCAGGTCTTAACGGCTTTGCGGAAGGCAAGTAGATTTGGGATGGTTCTAATCTCTGGGGAGCATATTCCAGAGGGACGGCGCACTACAGAAGGCCCTAGCCCGTGGACCCGCCAGCCGACATTGCCTGGCTGGCGGTATCCGGAGCAAGCCCTCCTGTGAGATCTAACTGGGCTGGGAGGCATAAGGTCGCAGAAGGCGGTCTCGCAGGTATCCCGTTCCTAAGCCATGAAGGGCTTTAAAGTTGTCACTAGCACCTTGAATTGCACCGGAAGACCACTGGTAACCAGTGCAGCTCGCGGAGGATAGATGTTATATGGGCACATCTAGGTGCACCCATAATCACTCGCGTGGCCGCATTTTGCACCAGCTGAAGTCTCGAGTGCTCTTCAAGGGCAGCCCCATGTAGAGCATTGCAGTAGTCCAATCGAGAGGTGATAAGGGCATGAGCAACCATGTGAAGAGCCCCACGGTCCAGGAAGGGTCGCAACTGGCGTAACAGGCGAACCTGTGTAAAGGTCCCTCTGGTCACAGCTGTAAGATGGTGGTCAAATTGTAGCTGTGGATCCAGAAGGACTCCCAAGTTGCGAACTCGTTCTGAGGGGAGCAATTTCTCTCCCTCCAGTACTAAAGTTGGATAATCAACTGAACCCCAAGGGGGCAAAACCCATAGCCACTCGGTCTTGTCAGGGTTGAGTCTGAGCCGATTAGCCCCCATCCAGATCCTCACATCCTCCAGGCACCAGGACATCACCTCAACGGCCTCACTTGATTGACCGGGGGCAGAGATGTACAACTGGGTATCATCAGCATACTGGTGATACCCAACCCCATGTCGACAGATGATCTCACCCAGCGGTTTCATGTAGATATTAAAGAGGAGGGGAGAGGATGGAGCCCTGAGGAACCCTCATGGCAGGGCCCTAGGGCTCGATCTCTGCCCCCCCACACCGACTGAGTCGGTCAGACAGGTAGGAGGAGAACCACTGTAAAACAGTGCCCCCACTCCCAACCCCTGAGCGGCTCAGAAGGATACCATGATCGATGGTATCGAAAGCCACTGAGAGGTCAAGAAGCACCAGAATGGAGGAAGACCCCCCATCCCAGGCCCGCCAGAGATCATCCACAAGTGCGATCAAGGCCGTCTCTGTGCTGTACCCGGGCCTGAAACCAGACTGCAAAGGATCCAGATAATCCGCTTCATTCAAGGCCCGAAGGAGCTGGAGCGCCACCACCTTCTCAACAACCTTCCCCAAAAAGGGAAGGTTGGAGGCAGGATGAAAGTTATTTAACACAGTCGGGTCCAGAGAAGGCTTCTTGAGGAGGGGCCTAACCACAGCCTCTTTCAAGGCGTGCGGAACAAACCCTTCACCCAAAGAAGCGTTTATAATCTCCTGGAGCCAGCTACATGTCATCTCCAGGCCTGCTGAAACAAGACAGGAGGGACAAGGGTCCAATAAACAGGTGGTGGCATTCACTGCTCCCAGGGCCTTGTCCACATCCTCAGGGCCAACAGGAACAAACTCATCCCAGATAACCGGACTAAGACCTGCCCCTATCATCTCAGTGGACTCTGCCCAGCCAGAGTCCAAGTCCAACTGGATCCGAGCGACTTTATCTTTATATATACAGTCCACCTTCTCTGAAGTTCTGAGAACAGAGACACAGATATTATATTGTGTCATGCCATCGTACAGGGCGATTTCTTTAATTTTACCTAATATATAGCATATCCTATGTGGTGTTACTCTGACCACTAGGACGTTTCCTCCTCCATACTTCTTCCTCCCCCCACCAAATATGGCTTCCAGTGTTTTATCCAGGACTTCCAGCTTTCATCTTTTTTAAAAGTTGCATGCTTATAAATCTATATTTGAATGTCCCGCTCATTCCATGATTCCTCTTGTTAATTCCCCATGGTGTGTGCAAAGAAGGAATAAAGGGAAAGGGAAAGATTCCTCTTGCACATACATGCTAGTCATTTCTGGCTCTAGGGGGCGGTGCTCATCTCCGTTACAAAGCTGAAGAGCCAGCGCTGTCCAAAGACGTCTCCATAGTCATGTGGCCGAAGGCACACGGAACGCTGTTAGCTTCCCACCAAAGTGGCCCCTATTTTACTACTTGCATTTTTAAATGCTTTCGAACTGCTAGGTTGGCAAAAGCTGGGGCAAGTAACGGGAGCTCACTCCGTTACACGGCGCTAGGGATTCGAACCCCTGAACTACCGACCTTTCTGATTGACAAGCTCAGCATCTTAGCCACTGAGCCCTAAATCCTAGCTTCAATGGAGGCTCAATGCTCAAATAATGCAGTAAATATTCTACCTCAATATCTTCCATAATTGGTATTCACACATCCTTGATCCCAAATCTTACAGAACACAATGATTTGTTTTTTTTTAATTACATTTATATGCCGCCCTTCTCCAAAGACTCAGGGCGGCTTACAATTTCTGGGATACAACCCAGTGTGCTCAGCAATAGCCTTCATTCCATTGTATATGCCTGCTTATTACTAAGTGGCATTTTTACAAAGTCAGCTAATTGCCCCCAACAATCTTGGGTCCTCAATTTACCTACCCTGAGAGGATGGAAGGCTGAGTCAACCTTGTTGATCTTATTTGTAGTGATTTTATTTTCTAATGTTGCATAATGGTACCTTAATATGAACATATCTACTATACCTGATCTTTAGATGTTAAATTTGTATTATTGAAACTATACTAAGCACATTTTGTTAGTTTCTTTCGTTCATAGCACAAACTAGCATATTCCAACTTCAACAATCACTGTAAGTGAATGCCAGTCAGAATATAGGTAGTCCCCAACTTACAACTGGTCACTTAGTGACTGCTTAAAGTTATGATGAACACCCCCCCCCAAAAAAAACCCAGGTATTTACAACCTGTATTTGAAGTTCTAATAGTGGCCACCACTTTGGCGATCACATGATCACATTTTGGGTGCTTGGCAACCAGCTTGCATTTACAGCTGTTCTGAGATCATGTGACCATGATTTACATTTTTGGCCAGTATTTACTTCTGGCAAAAAAAAAACAACCATTGCAGACAATGGGTTGGCCGAACAACCATTATGATTGCTTAACGACTGAAGGTTTGCTTTAATGACTGCTCCAAAAAATGCTATGAAATTAGGTCAGTCACATGAGGACCTGCTTAATGACCACAACAACTTATGACTATAATTCTAGGCTCAATCATGGTCATAAGTTGAAGACTGTCTGTACACAATGATTTGAAATATGTTAAAAAAGATGTATCTTCAAATACCAATGTCTAGGGGCCATCTAACCATTGGATCAAAATACATGGCAACAAAAACGAGGGAAAAAAAGCTGTTTCCTGCCAACACAAGGGCACATCTACAGGCACATAAATATTCATATTGCTTATAGCACGCTCTTTGTAAAATCAAATTTTGCTTGGCTTAAACCATGTAACTGTCAAGTATAGTATTTTACAGTGAATAACGCTCGTCCAAAATATTTATTTGCCTGAGGACAAGCAGCAAATATAAGTTGCAAATCCAGGCTACACAATTAATTTTTTAAATCTAGAATCTTCTTCTGGAAATAAAAACTTCACAAATATAAATTAAGATGGTGAATGTTTTCTTGGGGGCATGCGGAATTGGTTTGGCTGAATGAAAGGGCTAGTTTTATAAAGTAGTTGGCATTTATCAAAGCGGCATTTCTTTAATTGTTTTTCCTCTCAGGACCCCTTCCCACTTTTCAAAATAGGAGGACCCCAAAAGTTCATTTGTCTGTATAGGTGAACCTTTTTGTTGTGGTGTGCCGAAAGCGCCTGCGTGCCGGCACCCACAATGCAATGCGCCCAACCCCCTGCACATGCGTATGCAACACCCCCCACCCCCTTACTTGTACTGCACATGAGCGTGCCTCCCAGCTGATTTTCTGCCTGTTTGAGGCCGTTTTCGCCCTCCCAGAGGCTCGAGGGAAGCCTCTGCAGCCTCAGGAGGCCAAAAACTGCCTTCTGGAAATACAGGAAGTGCCCATTTTCAGCCTCCGGAGGGCTTCTGGAGCCAGGGGGAGGCTGTTTTTGCCCTCCCAGAGGCTGAAAACGGCCCCATTTTGGCACTTCCAGTATTTCCGGAAGGCCCGTTTTTCCGCCTCCCGAGGCTGCAGAGGCTTCCCTCAAGCCTCCGGGAGGGCAAAAATGGCTTCAAACAGGCCAAAAATCAGCTGTGAGGCACATGCATGTGCAGTGCAGGTAAGTTTGGCTGAGGCTCACGTGCCCGCACAAATGGCTCTGCATGCCACCTGTGGCACGCTTGCCATAGGTTCGCTATCACAGGTATGTTATTTTTATCAATATAGGTAGTCCTCAATTTACAACAGTTCATGTAGTGATCATTCAAAGTTACAACTGCACTGAAAAAAATGAGATATTTTTCACTTATGACTGTTGCAGCATTTCCATGGACATATGTTCAAAATTCAGACACTTGGCAAGTGACTCATAGTTATGACGGTTGCAGTGTCCTGGGAGAACTTTCCCACCAGTAAAGTCAATGGAGAAGCCAGATTCACTTAACAACTGTGTCAGTAATTTAACAACAGCACTGATTCACTTAACAACTGTGGCAGGAAAGGTTGTAAAATAGGGCAAAATTCACTTAACAAATTATCACTTAGCAACAAAAAATTTGGGCTCTGTTATAAGCCCAAAGGACTACCTGTATTTATTGCATTAAAAAGTGGCACATTTGCTTCCAAAACCGCTTCTCATGATTTTTTGATGAGATTTTAATAGTGTTATTTTTTCAACATAGGCTGAACTGATAATTTTGATTTTGCAGATCCCTGAAAGTGTCTTGGGAAAAACTCAGGGGTCCTTGGACCATGCTTTGAAAAATACTCATTAAAGTTAATTAATGGTGGTTAATTACAACATCTATTTCCCAGAAAGAAGAAAGAATGAAATAGTGGGCATGGAATAGGTGTACTTTTTTTAAAATCAAAATGTTATTCCAAGCATGAGGTGTCTTCTGAATAACAACTTTTTCCCCCTTATTATACGTTTCCATTATAAGAGCAAAATCTTTGGGCAAAGTAAGACAAACCAGTTTGTCCCCTTTTGAAACAAAAATATGGTGAATATGATGAAACTTAATGACATGTCCAAACCGACAACCTTGATCAGAGGAAAGACATGATCTACATTTCGTGCTGACTGGAAATCCTTATAGACATTTTGAACAAAACAGGAAAAAATGAAATTATCTTAATCTTAATTATCTTAATGATTAGGAAAAAAATATGATTATAGAAAAAAATGTAAGTTATACTATAACCATAGAAAAAGAGGCTAATTTACATGTGTACTTATAATGGCTGTAAATAAAATCAGAACTGTCTTTATATTTTCTTTTTTTATGCACTTTTATCTTTATCTTTTCTTTTCCTTATTCTAAATATTTTTTTTAAACACCTTTTATTACTTTACAGGTGACAAAAGATGGAGAGCATATAGTATTCCTTCCTCCTCCTATTTAAAATTAAAAAATTAAACTATTAAATTGAAATATTTTTTAAAAAATAAAAAACAAAAATACATAAATTCTAAATATTGGTTTGTTATTTTTTAATCTTAAGAAATCAATAAAGTTATTAAAACTTTAGTAAAGGTTTTTTTCTTTATTCAAGGAAAAAATGTTCAAATTAAATAGTTAAATAGTTCGGGGGGCGGGGAGATAAAAGTTCCAGGGGTTGTAAGGCTAGGAAAGGCTCCAGCAGAAGAAAGGTCGGGGCCAAAAGGGCAATGATGCGGCCTCCAGCGTTCCGCGTCTGCCCGGACCTCTGGAAGCCAAGCGCTCGCCAGGAGGAGGCGCCCAGCCTGGAGGCGGCGGCAATAGCAGCGACAGCCCACCGATTCCTCCCAGCCTGCCCGACCTTATCTCCGCCCTGCGCCGTTTCCTCAGCTCAGGCCGCGATGCCGCTGCGGGGCGTGCGGGTGCTGGAGATGGCCGGCTTAGCGCCAGCGCCTCTCTGCGGCCTAATTCTGGCCGACTTCGGGGCGCAGGTGGTGCGGGTGGACCGCTGGCCCCGCACGCGCTTCAACCCGGACGTGCAAGGCCGCGGCAAGCGCTCCATCGCGCTGGATCTGAAGCAGCCCCAGGGAACCGCCGCGCTACGTAGGATGGCCCAGCAAGCGGACGTCCTGGTGGATCCCTTCCGACCAGGTGCTTCTTCGCCAGCCGGGGAGCCGGGAGGTGGGCGGCTTTCAGGACCGAAGGAGGGAGAAAGCAGCGATCTTGGGATTTTAGAGCTCTCTTCAGCGTGGTCTGTGCAGGCGATCCCTGCAAGTGCAGAGACCTTGCATGAATTCTGCTCTTTCAGTCGGAGTGCGGTTGGAAGGGATCTTGGGGGTCTTCTAGTCCAACCCCTTGCTCAAGCAGGAGACCCTATAAAATTTGAGACAAGTAGCTGCCCAGTCTCTTCTTAAAAACGTCCAGTGATGAAGCACCCACAACTTCTGAAGCTGAGCCGTTCTACTGGCTCTTTTTCAACAGGCAACTGGCCTTGCTTGTTTTTCTTTGAAGACGTTTCATTTCTCATCCAGCCCAGAGTTGAAGAAGTTTCTTGGATGAGAAGTGAAACAAACGTCTTCAAAGAAAAACAAGAGAGGCCAGTTGCCTCCTGAAAAAGCATCTTTTGGGACAACCATGACCTGGATGACTGAGAATCTCCATCTCCATCAAGCTGTTCCATTGGTTGATTGTCCTCACTGTTAGGAAATGTCACCTTAATTCCAGGTTGTTTCTCTGGATTGATTAATTTCCATTCATTGTTTCTTGTCTTGCCTTCTGGTGCTTTGGAAAATAAGTTGATCCCCTCTTCTTTGTGGCAGCCCTTCAAATACTGCAATACTGTTATCCTGTCACCCCTAGTCTCTAGACTAGCCATATCCAGTTCCTGGATTCTTCATATGTTTTAGTCTCCAGGCTTTTAATCATCCTAGTTGCTCTTTGCACCTTTCCCAAAGCCTCAACATATTTTGGTAATGTAGTGACCAAAACTGGGTGCTGTATTCCAGATGTGGTATTACCAAGCTTTTATAAAGCAGTACTAATACTTACATGACTTTGATTCTTCGCCTCTGTTTCTACAAGCAATGATTACACACAAACAATCTTGCAATGTCTGTTCTCACTTGGCACTAAGATTACAGTACTGACATATGAAAGGCTGGTTCTTGCTTCCCTTGGGACTTATTTTGCTTGTTTTCTTGCCAAATGTTTCATCACCGGGCTAGATAACAGCAGTGTGAGGGAGGAGGAGGTTTGCTGGCTGTGTAATCGTAATTTCTCCTGCCAGCTTCTTTCTGCCCTGCCTCAAGACTGACAGGACAGGCTACTACCGTGTTTCCCCGAAAATAAGACATTGTCTTATAATTTTTTTGGCTCCCAAAAACACACTAGGTCTTATTTTCAGGGTAGGTCTTATATATATATATTATATATATATATATATATATATATATATATATATATATATATATATATATAATTATATATATATATATATATATAAATAAAAAACACTTACATATTATGTCATGTCAATGAACACACAAACAATTGCATCGTGTTTCCCGAAAATAAGACACTGTCTTATATTTGCTCCCAAACACACTAGGTCTTATTTTGGGGTATCTTGTTTTCAGGATGGTCTTCTTTTTTCGGAGGAACACGGTAGATAATCTTCCTGCAAATATGACGTTGTTTTATCTACCTGGGTAACGAAACATCAGCAGGAAAACAACCAAGCTCAGACACCCTTCAATCCCCAGCTACAGATATTGTCCTCACCTTACGAGCACAATTGAGCTCCATATTTCTGTTGTTAAGTGAGGCATTTATTAAGTGAGTTTTGCCCCATTTTATGACTTTTCTGGTCATGGTGGTTAAGTGAGTCACTGCATTTGTCAATTTAGTCACATGATTGTTAAGTGAATCTGGCTTCCCCATTGACTTTGCTTGTCAGAAGGTCACGAAAGGTGATCACATGACCCTGGGGACATAACTATGAACGAGTTGCCAAGCATCTGAATTTCGATCATATGATCACGGGGATGCTGGAAAGGTTGTAACTGGGAAAAATGGTCATAAGCAGAGATGGTATTCAGCCGGTTCTGACCAGTTCCGGAAAACTGGTAGCAGAAATTTTGAGTAGTTCCGAGAACAGGTAGCGGAAATTTTGAGTAGTTCAGAATACCACCTCTGACTGACCCCACCCCCATCTATTCTCTGCCTCCCGAGTCCCAGCTGATTGGCTGGGTCTTCTTTGGTTGCCCTGCCTGGGAGAACGGAGCTGGAAAGCAGGTTAGTGGGGTGGGGAGAGAATGGGGATTTTACAGTATCCTTCCCCTGCCATGCCCACCATGCTACGCCCACCAAGCCACACGCACCCACCATGCCATGCCCAAAGAACCAGTAGTAAAAATTTTTGAATCCCACCACTGGTCATAAGTCACGTTTTTCAGTGCCATGGTAACTTTGAACGGTTACGAAACAAACTGCTGTAAGTTGAGGACTGCCTGTACTTTGGGTATTAACTATTGATGGTGGAGAACCAGTTTGGTCTTGTGGCTAAAGCTGTAGCCTAGAAACCAGAAGAGTGAGTTCCAGTCCTGCCTTAGGCATCAGAGCCGGCCTGGTGACTCTGAGTCAGTCATTCTCCCTCAGTCCATGATGTAAGGCTTGGGTAACAAGTTGGTCAGTGGATTCCTGTTGGGACCACTGGATCAACTGACTTTCAGTTGAGCTGAAAAAACCTGGACCCAGTACCTGCAAAAAAATGTTAGGAAGGGGGAAAAAAAACTCCTTCTGAAGATAGCTCCATATGATACATTTCATTTGGATGTTCCTTGTTTCTTTCCTCCCAACTCATTTCCTTGTTCTATTTTCGTTTTCTTCCCTGACAAAATTAAAGTGTTTTTTGGCTCTCTGTTGGAAAGGCCATCCTATCACAGGAAAAAATATCTTGAATTCCAGCTTGCCTCCTGGAGACTATGGTAGTTTATACATGTGATTTTCTTGGCAATACTGTGAAAGCAGTTGGCCATTAAAAAAAAAACTTCCCAGTATAACCAATAACTGTGGGGTTTCCTGGTGGTCTCCCATCCAAACCAAGGTCATCTGCTTTAGGCAATGATGATACAAGAAAAAGCTAACTTAGAGGCTGCAAAGTTGAAGCCGTTGCATCTTCCTTGTGATCCGGTGGTCACAGTCTGGATGCTGCAGATTATGACATCACAACAAGTTGCAGTCACATAATTTCCACTTGTGACCTTCCCTGCTGGCTTCCCATAATGGAGAAACAGACAGGGAAGGTCTCAAGTTCCTTCCAAAAGTTATACCCATCACTTTCCACCCCGAAAAGTTACACTACAGTGTACGGAAACCCAAATATCTTATACTATACTGCACCCCGTGCCTGCCCATGTTCTAAAATGGCCTATATTGGGTTGCCTGAGCGAATTAGTACCAGTCTGTGGCACCCTCTTGTCTGCCCCATTTGGAAGTGCCTGCCTGTGGTTCTTGCCAACGCACGTGGTATTCATCCATCCATTTGCAGTGCTGTCCTGCCAGCTTTCTTGCCTAGGACTCCAGTCATGTGAGGGCCTCTCTTACAGACCCATTAGTCTCTGGGTTACCACAGCAAAAGATCACATGTTATGACTGCATTGCTTAGCGATGGAAATTCTGATCCCAACTGCTGTGGGATCAACTTAAGTGGCAACTCTGTCTTCATATTATTACACATGGGTGTAATATGTATACAATGTATTTGTCAATACAAAAGCTGCACCATAGAGAGTATCTTAACTTACTGCACCTCTGTATGGTTTGCCAATTGCACAGTGGCAGATAGGAAAGCACTCCAGAGGGTTAATGTCATTGCCCAGAAGATCATTGGTTGCCCTCTCCCTTCTTTGGAAAAGCTTTATAGCTCCCACTGCCTTAAGAAAGTTCAAAACATTGTCAAAGATCCATCTCATCCTGGGAACCCTTTTTTTTGAACGATTACCATCTGGCAGACGGTACAGGATAATAAAAACAAGGACAAATAGGCTGAAAAACAGCTTCTATCCCAGGGCAGTAGGTCTGTTGAATTCTAGTGCATAGTGCAATATTAATGCAATATCAGGGGTTTTCAATTCAATGTATAGAATGTGAAGGATGTATGTTCGTGTTTATTTTCATAGTCATGATGTGCACTGAAGATGGTGTTTGATTTCATTGTGCAATGAGAATAAAGTAAATTAAACTAATTTTTAGTTCTTACAGAAGTTGGATATTTTATTTCCCTGTTCAGGTGTCATGGAAAAACTTGGTCTCAATCCTGATATCCTCCTTCAGGATAATCCCAGGCTCATCTATGCTAGGTTGACAGGATTTGGCCAATCAGGAAAATATGTCAAAATGGCAGGCCATGACATCAACTATCTGGCAGTGTCAGGTATGTGAACCTCCATTATAGAAAATTTCTAAAATAATATCTAAAATGTACAGAGTTACAGTAAGTTAACATAGTTAAAAATAAGGTGAAGGTTTTGTTTTTGTTTGTATATGTTTTTAAGCCAGTGAATAATTGAAGCTCATGAATACGTGGGTCCCTGATTGCGACTCATTATTTTAAACTTGTTAATTTGAAGATGAGAGACCTGCAATTTTTGGAATTCCCCAGCCAGCATTCTGGATCACACAGTCCAGACTATATTTAGGATGATTAAGAAATATTTCATTTGCACTTGCAAAACATTGAGCCATGGAGCAAAGTCCAGAGCTCAGTTCGGCACAGCAAAACTAAAGCAATTTATTTATTCATTGCAGGTATCTTTCTTTTATGAGTTCGTGGCTGTTTACATGGGAATCTCCAAAATATCCCTATAAGAGCATCCCATGAATTAGACTGGCCTGAGAGAAAGTAGGAGTAATTTCCCCAAAGTCGCCCAAAGATTTTCTAAAACTGGAAACAGTCTTGTACCAAGGCCCAGTCTAACCCCTTGATCACTATTATACTGTAGTATAATAGTGATTATACTGTATACATGAGGATTTCTAGAAATGGCTTACATTTTGTCCTTGGCTAAATCAGTGTTTTTCAAACTTGGCAACTTTAAGATAAGTGGACTTCAGTCTCGGCATTCCTTAACCAACATGCTGGATTACACTATCCAAAGATTGAAGAAGCATGAAAAAGGAATTGCAAATCTCCTTGATTTTGTTCAGTAAAAGGTGGGACAGAGAGAAAGTTCCTCAGGCTTTCAAGATTCTCTGCAACAATAAACAGCATGATTAGAACCCTGTGAGTGTACTCTGTGAACATATATCTAAATTTAAAAGACAGTAGGTTGGATTGCAATGGATTTCATAATTGGAAGTATCATTTACATTTTAAAAGGATAAAGAAAAAGACACTAAACTGCCTGGGCACTTTTAAAAAATGAATATTTCTTGTATATAGGTGTGTTGTCTAAACTTGGCCGAAAAAATGAAAATCCTTATGCTCCAGTCAATCTTCTGGCTGATTTTGCTGGTGGAGGAGTCATGTGTGCGATGGGTATCATCATGGCCTTGTATGAACGTACAAAATCTAGAAAAGGGCAGGTCATTGATGCTAGCATGGTAAGAGTGTGTGTGTGTGTGTGTGTCTGTCTGTCTGTCTGTCTGTCTATATCTATCTATCTATCTATCTATCTATCTATCTATCTATCTATCTATCTATCCATCCATCCATCCATCCAAGAACAAAGGAAACTGTCTTAGGAAACTGACCTCCTCAGTCCTAAAGACTTTTTCTGATCCACGTTCCATTTGAGCCTTATTTTGTGTGACATTTATTTATTTGTTTATATCCCGTCTTTATTATTTTTACAAATTCAGGCAGCCAACATATTCAGCCTTTCTCCGTATAGTTCTCTTGAATTCCTGGTGAGCCCTTGCAAGCTGTAGTTGATAGAAATAGAAGTATGGCTTCCGCTGGCAAAGGGGGAAGTTGTCCCTAGGTGTCTGCTTTGGTACTGAAGTATGAGTGAGCTTGTTCACTTTTTCTTGAAAAATTACTGCATTAACATGTATTTGTATAGGCACAATATCTGTCATGCCCTTGGTAGAGTCGGACTCTGAGGGAGAGGACGAACAGCCGACAGGGAGTGGAGGTGTGTCTCCGGAGGTTGTGGAGGAGGCTGGGGAAGGGCAGAGGCCGGCTGGGCAGTCAGAGGAAGAACCAGGCCCATCCCCTCTGCATCCTAGGAGATGCAGGGAAGAACGGAGAAGGAAACAACTTGGCTTATGAGAGAGGAAGCGGCCATGATCCCCCTCATTGGTTGCAGCTGGGGAGAATAGTATATAAGAGAGACGGTTACAACACAGCATTGCCAACACAGAACCAAAGCATGTTTTATTTTGGGCTGAAGTTATCTTGGTTGGCGTCCTTCCAACAGACTGTGCCTTGTTATCTCTTTGAATTTGGTAATTACTTATCCTGGTCAGTTGTGGAAATTTCGTCATTGTAGTTTGTTTTGGGTTTTTTATTTCACCTCTATCTGCTCATTAAGTTTGGACTGTATTACTTTCTTTTGAAGACTATTTTTGTGTACGTTTTATCTCCAACTGAGAATTATTGAACAGTGTGGCCAAGTTGGAGGCATTAAAGGACATTTCTTTACGTTTTGGATTTTGTTACGTTTGTGTTACGCTCCGGGTCATCACAATATCTGTACAGGTAGTCCTTGACTTACAACAGTTCATTTAGTGACCGTTCAATGTTACAACAGTACTGAAAAAGTTGACTTATGACCATTTTTCACACTTACCCTGGCGGCACCCCCAGGGTCATGTGATCAGTATTCAGATGCTTGGCCAATGGTTCATATTTATGACCAGGGTCTTGTGATCAATTTTTGCAAAATACTGACAATCAAAGTCAATGGGGAAGCCAGATTCACTTAACAATCAGGTTACTAGTTTAACAACTGCAGTGATTCAGTTCACAACTGTGGCAAGAAAAATCATCAAATGGGGCAAAACTCACTTAACAAATGTCTCATTTAGCAACAGTGTCTCATTTATGTCTCATAGCCAGCAGTGTGCAGCAGCAGCCAAAAAAGCCAACGCAATCCTAAGTTGCATTAACAGAGGGATACAATCGAGATCAAGTGAGGTACTAATACCACTCTATTAAGCCTTAGTAAGACCACACTTAGGGTACTGCATCCAGTTTTGGTCACCACACTATAAAAAAGATGTTGAGACTCTAGAAAAAGTACAGAGAAGAGCAACCAGGATGATTAGGGGACTGGAGACTAAAACATATGAAGAACGGTTACAGGAACTGGGCATGGTTGATCTAGTAAAGAGAAGGACCAGGGGAGACATGATAGCGGTCTTCCAATATTTGAGGGGCTGCCACAGAGAGGAGGGGGGTCAACCTGTTTTCTAAAGCACCTGTAGGCCAGACAAGGAATAATGGATAGAAACTGAACAAGGAGAAATTTAACCTGGAAATAAGGAGAAACTTTCTGACAGTGAGAACAATCAACCCATGGAACAGAAGTTACTCTCGGAAGTTGTGGGAGTGTCATCACTTGAGACTTTCAAGAAGAGATTGGACTGCCATTTGTCAGAAATGGTGTAGGGTCTCCCACTTGGGCGGGGGGTTGGACTAGATGACCTATAAGGTCCCTTCCAACTCTGATTATCTGTTATCCGTTATCTGTTAACATAAATTTTGGGCTCAATTGTGTTCGTAAGTCGAAGACTACCTGTGAATCTTCACTTCAGTTACAGAATTTTCTGTTATAGTGTTTTAATGACAATTTATGGTGTTCCTTTGACAACAGAGAGTTTGTATACAGTTTGTCCTTAGCTTTTGTTACTCAACAAATCAATTACTTTCAGAATACAGGCAATAAAAAGACTATCCCAAGGGCAGGATATTGGCCACGGAAGGATACAAAGAGAGATAAAGAATAGAAAGCCAGTAATTGGGGTGGGAGGAAATCCATTGGAGATAAATGTGAGTCCTTGGTGGCTCAGGCTGTTAAATGCCTGCTCTTAAGATCCAGCTGTCTACAATTACTGTAGGCTCGAATCCCACCAGGCTCAAGGTTGACTCAGCCTTCCATCCTCTCGGGGTAGGTAAATTGAGGACCCAAGATTGTTGGGGGCAATAAGCTGACTTTGTAAAAATGCCGCTTAGTAATAAGCAGGCATATACAATGGAGTGAAGGCTAATGCTGAGCGCATTGGGTTGTGCTCCAAAAATTGTAAGCCGCCCTGAGTCTTCGGAGAAGGGCGGCATATAAATGTAATTAAAAAAAAAAATTATACGCCAAAGTTATACACTTCGCTGTTAGGATTTCAGGGAAGCATTAGGGAAACAGGTTGATTCAAAATGGCAGCTATGACATCATGGCCATCGTCTGGAAGTTTTTGAGCTTCTTCATGATGATGAGGACATTTACTTCATCTTCAAGAAAGAACATCTAGTTAGTACAAGGGTGTCAAACTCGATTTCATTGAGGGCCGCATCAGGGTTGTGTTTGACCTTGGGGGAAGCCGGGGGGGGCACGTGCATGGCCAGCTCGATCTAACTCGTGTCGGGGGCACCTGTGATGGCCTGAGTGCTCTGCTAATGAACATGAACTCCCAAGCTCCGTTTTCGTCTGCGACAGCCTCCTGCAACCCTCTGCCAGTGAAAATGGAGCTCACTGGCAGAGGTACCGTGGGCCGGTCCTTCACTGTTTCCAGGTCAGCTCCGCAGGCCAGGTCTAAGCACCCTGAGGGCTAGATCCATCCCCCAGGCCTTGAGTTTGATACCCCTGATCTAGTAGAACAGTGCTATATATATTCCTAGTGGCATCATCTTTGCATAGGATCTTACACAATGGCTTCTGTGTTGTCTCTTTAAGGTAGAAGGTGTAGCATATCTAAGTTCCTTTCTGTGGAAATCTCAAAACTCGGGCCTCTGGAACAGTGGACGTGGGGAGAACTTGTTGGATAGTGGAGCCCCTTTTTATGAAGTATACAAGACCTCGGATGGGAAATTCATGGCAGTCGGTGCACTGGAACCACAATTTTATGAGAAGTTCATCAGAGGTAAGTTAATTTGTACCATTTAATCAGTTTAAGAACCACCAAAGAGTTTGGACTGAGCCATGTGTATCTAAAATATGTTAATAATGTTTGTACAGTTATTAGCAACTCTTTCCATAGTAGAGTGTTGAGCAAATGTCTCATTTTATCAATAGAGAAACTTTGAACTGGAAATCGGTGAGCTTATTGTTACCATACAGTTGCTTCTGATGGAAGTTTTAGAAGTTGTTTTATTTGCTGAACTGAGTTACTGGGTTTTCCCAGTAACTTTATTTTTCTGTGTATCTTTTTAACTGTTGGAAGAAATATCTTTTCTGGGTTCAGTTCCAAGTAGGGAAAAAGACACTGGAAACATGGAGGCTGTTTGGAAAGATGGTTTAATGGTGGACAAGAACACATGGCTTGGAGCTCCAAAGAAGGAAGGGTCACATGCTTCAAGATGAAGGAAAAGAAGGAAGGGCTTAGATGCTGAAAGTACCTGGGTTTTATATCCTCTGTTGAGATTTGAATTTGAGCTTGTATTCTGATTGGTTGTCAGACTCCCATTGGGCCATGAAGGAGCAACTCTGTAGGCTGTCCTGGGTCCCAGGCTTGGTTGAGCCTTGATGGATGATGTAATGAAAGGGCTTTGGGCAATTCCTATAGCTCTACCTGGAGATCTTTGTTATGTAAAATATTTTGGCCCAGGCGTTAATGGCCCACCCATTAACAAAGGTGGGTGTGAGCTTCTGCTTCAGAGGTGAGTTTCTGCTTCTAAGTTTCTATTTCTCTTTTTAGGGGAAATATTCTGCCTTTTTAATATTTCCTAGTGTTGAAAGAAATATCCTTCTGGGTTCAGTTCCAAGTGGGGAAAAAGACACTGGAAACATGGAGGCTGCTTGGAAAGTTTAATGGTGAACAGGACCACATGGTCTGGAGCTCCAGAGAAAGATGATCACATGCTTGAAGGAGAAGATCAAGAAAAAAGGGCTGAGGTGCTGAGAGTATCTGGGTTTTATAACCTTTGTTGGGATTTGAATTGAAGCTTGTTTCTAATTGGTTGTCAGACTCCCATGAGGGGCAACTCTGTAGGCTGTCCTGAGTTCCAAGCTTGGTTGACCCTTGCTGGATGATCTATGCCCTTAAAAGGGCTTTTGGCAATTGCTATAGCTTTACCTGGAGACCTTTCTTATGTAAAGTATTCTGGCTCAGGCCTTAATGGCCCACCCATTAACAAAGGTGGGGGTGAGATTCTGCTTCTGGGGTTCTACTCTTTTTAGAAGAAATATTCTGCCTTTTAAATATCTACCAGAATACTTCATTTTTCTAGGAGAGTTGGGTGCCAACTTCCTACACTAGGATGTTTCATTTTTCTAAGAGAGGGGTGGGTGCTAACTTCCTACATAACAAACATACTTTATCTTCACCTTTCCGATTGCATTGTTCAAAAATAAATTTTGGGCCACCCTTGGCTGTAAAAAAAAATCTAGAAAACAAGATAACAGATAAATAGAGGATAACTGTGTTACAAGGAGTACAACATGAAATACCAGAGAAATTATTTGCTTGTAAATGGAAATTCTTTTAGAAAGCTATAAACATATTAAATATGCTCAGAACCTTATTACACACACTTGGGTTTGTTTGTTTTTAGTATAGTAACTTTTATGCCAATGGATTATTCTGTATCTGCAAGGAAGGTAACCTCTTTTTAAAGGCATTGCTCCCTTTAGAAATTGCCTTGCTAAGTAAAAAGCAATTTGCAAATAAATGAGCATGCATATCCATTTATTTACTGTTCTTTAAGCAGCTAGGCTTCAGAAAACAAAAGCTGACATTTTTCATTTTTCCTTCAAATCCTAATATACTGAGTCCCTTTTTTGTTCTTTTCTTCAAAACAAAGTGTTCAGTAAATTAGTTTGAAAGAACAAAGCTACATAGTGCATATTACGGTAATTCATTTTCTGGGAATGCAGCAGAAATTAAGCAAGCTACAGAGAGATATAAAACAATGACCAAAATTCCAGGTGCCAGAGGCAGATTAATGCTAGAACAGCACTCATTCTGTCTCTTCTTTCACTTCTACAGTCAGGCGGGGTTGACTATTGTTCTGGACAGCCCCAGAGAATCCATTCTGGGATCTTATAGCTTCTGTGAAAGCATTAAACAAAAACAGATGGTATTTGATTCAAACTTGACTGGCTGGTGACTTCCTGGTACCTTAATGCAAATTTCTCAGCATGTTAGGGAATTTTTTTTCAACTTTAGCTTCCAGGTTTGATGTTCCCATCCAACTTCTAACCAGGCCAAAGCTACTTACCTTCCAAAGCAGCTTAGGTATTGCCACTAGCTAAGATGGAAGCATTTTAGAGCAGAAGAATTGTTTCTCATGGACATACGGTGGTGTCTTTTTGACAAGGAACTATTGGGCTTTTCTGGGTCCAGCTATCAGTGGGAAATGACTTTTATTGTACAGATAACAGATAATCAGAGTTGGAAGGGACCTTATAGGTCATCTAGTCCAACCCCCCGCCCAAGTGGGAGACCCTACACCATTTCTGACAAATGGCAGTCCAATCTCTTCTTGAAAGTCTCAAGTGATGACACTCCCACAACTTCCGAGAGTAACTTCTGTTCCATGGGTTGATTGTTCTCACTGTCAGAAAGTTTCTCCTTATTTCCAGGTTAAATTTCTCCTTGTTCAGTTTCTATCCATTATTCCTTGTCTGGCCTACAGGTGCTTTAGAAAACAGGTTGACCCCCCTCCTCTCTGTGGCAGCCCCTCAAATATTGGAAGACCACTATCATGTCTCCCCTGGTCCTTCTCTTTACTAGATCAACCATGCCCAGTTCCTGTAACCGTTCTTCATATGTTTTAGTCTCCAGTCCCCTAATCATCCTGGTTGCTCTTCTCTGTACTTTTTCTAGAGTCTCAACATCTTTTTTGTAATGTGGTGAACAAAACTGGGTGCAATACTCTAGATGTGGTCTTACTAAGGCTTTATAGAGTGGTACTAGTACCTCACTTGATCTCAATTGTAACCTCTGTTAATGCAATTTAGGATTGCATTAGCTTTTTGGCTGCTGCTGCACACTGCTGGCTCATATTTAGCTGGTTGTTCACTAAGACTCCAAGATCCCTCTCACAGTTACTGCTATTGAGCCTGGTTTCATCCAGTCTGTATGTGTACTTTTGGGTTTTCTTGCCTAAGTGCAGGACTTTACTTTTCTCTACATTCTCTACAGGTAGTCCTTGACTTACAACAGTTCATTTAGTGACCATTCAAAGCTGCAACAACACTGAAAAAAGTGACTTATGATCATTTTTCACACTTATGACCATTGCAGCATCCCCATGATCACCTGACCAAAATTCAGACACTTGGCAAGGGATTCATATTTATGGCAGTTATAGTGTCCCAGGGTCATGTGATCCCCTTTTGCGACTTCTGACGAGCAAAGTCAATGGGGAAGCCAGATTCACTTAACGACCGTGTGACTAGCTTAACAACTGTGAGGGATTCACTTAGCAACAGTGACAAGAAAGATTGTAATATGGGGCTCAATTGTGGCCGTAAGCCGAGGACCACCTGTATTGTTATCCCTGTTTTGAACAAAACTAAAAAAGAGCATTGGGTTGCAATTATATGGTTACAGACAGGGCCTGAGAGCTATGCCCACATTTTTTCCAGAGAAGCCCAGCAAATTTGTGTTTGAGTCAAGTTAATTAATAAGTATGATTGAAATAACCTGTAATTTTGTCTGTGGAGATTCTCAGTCATCCAGGCCATGGTTGTCCCAAAGGTGCTTTTTCAAAAGGCAACTGGACTTTCTGGTTTTTCTTTGAAGATGTTTCGCTTCTCATAGCAGTGGTGGTATTCAGCCGGGCGAACCGGTAGCAAGAATTTGGCGTGGGTCACTGAACTGGTCGTAAGTTCTGGCTGGCCACGCCCCCGACCTGGTCGCCCTCTTGCCCGATGTTCACCCTCCCGACAATCAGCTGTACATAGATCAGCTGTGCCGGGATTCCCCTTGCTGAGGCGCTTGCTGAGGCCCTGGAAGGCAAAAAATGGCTCAGCTCGCCCCCTCCAAGGAGAGCAAAAATGCCCCACCAGAGGCTCTTCTGAGGCCAGGAAGCTCCCAAAACGGAGTGTGGAGGGGTGCTGCGTGCCCCTCCCATGCTCTGTTTTTTTTTCTTCCTGAGCCTCAGAGGAGCCTTAAGGGAGAAAAACTCCCCCCCAGAGGCTCCTCTGAGGCCCAAAAGGCCCAAAAATGGGTGGGATCTGCAAAAAACCCACGCCCACCCAGTCACATGGACACGCCCAGCAAGCCATGCCCACAGAACTGGTAGTAAATTTTTGAATCCCACCACTGTCTCATAGCAATAGCACTTATATACCACTTTATAGCGCTTTTACAGCCCTCTCTAAGCAATTTTACAGAGTCAGCACATTGCCCCCAACAATTTTGGATCCTCATTTTACCCACCTCGGAAGGCTGGAAGGCTGAGTCAACCTTGAGCCTGGTGGGATTTGAACTGCCAAATTGCAGGCAGCCGATAGTCAGCAGAAGTGACCTGCAATGCAGCACTCTAACCACTGTGCCACCGAGGCTCTTCTCAGAGCTGAAGAAACCTCTTGGATGAGAAACGAAACATCTTCAAAGAAAAACAAGAAAGTCCAATTTTTCAAGAGGCAATTGGACTTTCTTGTTTTTCTTTGAAGACATTTCGTCTTTTTCAAAAGCACCTTTGGAACAACCTGGAATTATTTTGTTAAGCCATCAGTCTTGTATCAGATTGATAACATCTGCACCATGACCAGGTAGGCAGATTTTGTGCATTAGCAGGCATTGACATTTATGGGAAAACATGCATTTTGTATCTTTTCCCCCATACTCCTAGTGTACCTTTTAAAATAGGCTTCCCTTGTATTTCTCGTTGCTCCCAATACACATTATTTGCTCAGAACAGCTTGCTGGCCAAGACTCATTTCATTAAATCAGCCTATATGTTTCTTTTTAAAATCTCCAGGTTTGGGACTGGATCTTCAGAAACTTCCCAATCAGATGAGTTTCTCAGACTGGCCTGAAATGAAGAAGATATTTACAGATGTATTTAAAAAGAAATCCCAAGCGGAATGGTGTGAGATCTTTGATGGTGTGGATGCTTGTGTGACCCCAGTGTTGACTTTTGACGAAGCTGCTTCTCATCCCCATAATGAACAGCGGGGATCTTTTCTTAAAAACGATCAGGAGGAGATAAGCCCAAGACCATCTCCCTTTTTGTCCAGAACTCCAGCTACACCTTCATTCAAGAGAGATCCTTTGATAGGAGAACATACCGAGCAAATTCTCCTGGAGTATGGTTTTTCCAAAAAAGAGATTTCAGAGCTCCATTCGCTCCAAGTAATTGAATTAAATAACCTTAAAGCAAACTTGTAATATGAAATCCTGCAAATCAAGAGTTTGTCTTGGGCAAATCGTTTTTGTTTTTCCTGTAGCAAGATAGGTCCAATTTCATTGAAATCTTTGGAATTTGCATTCATAGTTTGCTATGCATTCTAAACAACCCTTTTAAAATAAATTTCTAGAAATAATTGGTGGTTTATTCTGTAATTACTGAAAGATAGTGCTAATAAAATGCCTATTGTGTTGGCAAAAGCTCATGAGCAATAAATCTAAGGGATTACAGAGGATCTAACTGGCCAGCAGGGATCAGTGGGTTTCTAGCTAGCAAGAGTATTGAAAATGATTGAAACAGATCTTATATAGGGCTTCTTGGGAAAATAGTCCTTGGAAGGACAGAAGTTTGTAAATCAAAGCCAGTTACAGCTCAGGAAGTTTATGGCCTGGTGTGCCAGTTGCGACCCTTCCCGGATCGAGATGCCCTGCATACGGTCACTCATGCACTCGTCATTTCCCGTCTGGACTACTGCAATGCTCTCTACATGGGGCTGCCCCTGAGGACCACCCGGAGGCTTCAACTTGTCCAGAATGCAGCGGCATGGGTTGTGATGGGAGGTTCCCAATACTCCCATGTTACACCCTCCTGCGTGAGCTGCACTGGTTACCAGTTGCCCTCCAGGTGAGATTCAAGGTGCTGGTGTTAACCTATAAAACCCTTCATGGCATTGGACTGGGGTAACTGCAGGAAACCCTGCTGCCGATAACAGCTTCCCGATGACCCGTGCGCTCCCACCGGCAGGGCCTGATCAGGGTGCCGTCAGCCAGGCAATGCCTGCTGGCGGCTCCCAGGGGTAGGGCCTTCTCTGTGGGGGCACCCACCCTTTGGAACCAGCTACCCCTGGAGCTCCGGGTGGCCCCTGACCTCTGATCCTTCTGCCGTGGCCTAAAAACTTGGCTGTTCCAACTAGCCTACCCAGACTGAAGGGGGGAGGGTTTTTTAGTGGTTGTTTTAAAATTTTAATTCGATTTATGAGATTTTCTGGTTTAATTAATTTTTAATGTTCATATTGTATTGTTTTTTAGCACTGTAAGCCGCCCTGAGTCCTTAGGGAGATAGGGTGGCATATAAATCTCAATAATAATAATAATAATAATAATAATAATAATAATAATAATAATAATAATAATTTGAAACAGAGATTTGCTCCCAGTTTAATTTATTTTAACTCTTCCCTAAGGTTCTGCAGAACAAACAGGTTTAGTGTCCCATTATGGCTGACCTTATATCAGAGGGAAGAGAGAAATCATTCAGGATCTCAAGTTATACAGATGATTGAAATAATGCAAATAAACATGTAAAAACATAACCCTTACATAGACTATAAATTGTCACATAAAAGGTTCAACTTTGCCTCTAGAATCCTATCATTTTTTAATTTTCCCGAAAACAAATGAAATATTTACTGGGAGGTGGTATTGTGATAATACGACAACCATTGTCCAGTCGTGTTAAGCAAGAGATGTTGGCATTTCATCAGGTAGAGCTTTGCTTGAGACAAACCCATATCAGCAACAGGGGCAAGAAAGAGTTGAGAATGAAAATTGAGGTTTTCTCGCCCACCTGTCAATAACCAGTATTTGAATCAGACAGGTCTTATGCATAAGGACAGCCTTTGGATGGCTTATTCAGTGTTGGTTTTGCTCTTACAAGGACTCCTTGACTTCTGACTGATCTGATTTACAACAGACACTCTGCCCCTCCCCCAAAAAAACCATTTATGGCACGGTTTCAAAGTTCCTGATGTTCAAATTCCAGTTACCCAATGAAACATTTAGAATTTATAACTTCATACAATATTAAACTACAGTTTATAATAGACACACGGACAACAACAGACACAGAGCATGCTGCTGCAAAAATGTATATTGTACATTAAAGGTAAATGTTCCCCTTGCACATAAGTGCTAGTTGTTTCCGGCTCTAGGGGGCAGTGCTCGTTCCATTACAAAGCCAAAGAGCCAGTGCTGTCCAAAGACGTCTCTGTGGTCACGTGGCCAGCATGACTAAATGCAGAAGGCGCACTTAACACTGTTACTTTCCCACCAAAGTGGTCCCTATTTTTCTACTTGCATTTTCACATGCTTTCGAACTGCTAGGTTGGCAGAAGCTGGGACCAGTAACGGGAGCTCACTCCATTACGCGGCATTAGGGATTCGAACTGCCAACTGCCGACTTTTCTGATCGAAAAGCTCAGTGTCTTAGTCACTGAGCCACCATCTCCCTTCATATTGTACATTACAAACATGTAAATTGTATTCTTCATAATTTATTAAGCTATAGGAAAGGTGCATACAAGAATGGAGAAAGTTTTAAAACCATTTTCCAGCCTGGCAAGAAAAGGGCAAAGCCAGGTACACAGTATGTAAAAAAAGAATAGAAAACCTTATTTATTTAGACGCCTCTTTCTTTTATTCAGAGAGAAGGTAGTTAGCCGAAGAAATACATTTACATTGATTTCAACTATTTCCTTCTGCCTCTCTTCTTTCTTTTTACCTCTTTTTCATTTGGTTCTTCCAATTAAGTTAGACAGTGTATCAAAAAAAGAAAAGAAAAGAAAAGCAAACCCACACCTTTTGGTGTTTTATTCAGCAATCTGATTTCTCAGAAAAGGAATAAAAAGATTAAAAAAGAAATAGCAACTTAATGGGAATGTTATAACTCTGCAAAGTGATGCACATTATTGTTTTATTGTTCTAGGAATGGGTTGCAGCTAGTAAGTTTCCAATAAGTTTTAAAGCAGAGAGGCAGCTCTGGAGAAGGCTATAAAATTGGGAAAGATGAAAGAGAAGAAAAGGATGACCTGCAGCAAAGTGGATGGACCCAGTAACAGATTAGCAGAGTTGGAAGGGATCTTGTATGTCATCTAGCCCAACTTCCCCACCCAAGCAGGAGACCCTACACCATTTCTGACAGATGGCAGTCCAGTCTTCTCTTGAAAGCTTCCAGTGATGGAGCTCCCACAGCTTCTGAAGGCAACTTCTGTTCCACTGGTTGATCACTCTCACTGTCAGAAAATTTATCCTTATTTCCAGCTTGAATCTCTCCTTGATCAGTTTCCATCCATTATTCCTTGTCTGGCCTTCAGGTGCTTTGGAAAACAGGTTGACCCCCTCTTCTCTGGGACAGCCCCTCCAATATTGGAACACTGCTATCATGTCTCCCCTGGTCCTTCTCTTCACTAGACCAGCCATGGCCAGTGGTGATGGACCAAGTTAGAGACAGATTGCGATGGAGAAAAACCATCTGTGTGGTTACTAAAAGTTGACATCCACCTGGCACGCAATCAAGTTTTAAAATCCAGAGAGAACATTCATGTTTTAAAAGTCCTAGTCTGCTGCTGGGACATGTCTTGAGGCTAAGTGCCATATCCAAAGAAATGGAATTAAAGAAAGGATGTCAGGCGTACGGATGACGTGGTGGGTTAAGAAGACAAGACAGCAAATTGGTTTCAGAGAAAGAGGAGCGCTGAAGGAAACATTCAGAGAGTTATCCCAGAGTTATGTGGATGGGAGAGAAAGACTGTGCATTCACATACTGACCGTCTTCACATAATGTGTCTGAAATTGATTTTCATGCTGGGTTTTCACTCACTGCTTGGCTGAGTCACTTTTTTTTTTCTTTTTCAAAAGCTATCATTCTGGTTCAGTTATCTGCTGGATGTGGTTTAGTATTTTGAAAGGGAAAAGAGTAAGCATCAGCATTCCCATCAGATTAGGGCAGTCCATAAATTGTGTGTGTGTTTGTTTGTTTGTTTGTTTGTTTGTTTATTTATTTATTTATTTATTTATGAGACTTATATGCCGCCCTATCTCCCTAAGGACTCAGGGCGGCTTACAGTATAAAAAACAATAATACAAATATTAAAAAACTATTAAACCCAAAGTCTCATAAGACCGTTAAAATTTAAAATTACAACTAAAAACCCTCCCCCCCCTCAGTCTGGGTAGGCTAGTTGGAACAGCCATGTTTTTAGGCCACAGCAGAAAGATCGGAGGTCAGGGGCCACCCGGAGCTCCAGGGGCAGCTGGTTCCATAAGGTGGGTGCTCCCACAGAGAAGGCCCTACCCCTAGGAACCGCCAGCCGACATTGCCTAGCCAATGGCACCCCAAGGAGGCCCTGCCAGTGGGAGTGCACGGGGCATCGGGAAATCGCTATTGGCAGCAGGGTCTCCTGCAAATACCCTGGTCCAATGCCATGAAGGGCTTTATAGGTCAACACAGCACTTTGAATCTCACCCGGAGGGCAACCAGTAACCAGTGCAGCTCACGCAGGAGGGGTGCAACATGGGAGTATCGGGATCCTCCCATCACAAGTTGAAGTTGTCCATCACATCTGGACAAGTTGAAGCCTCCGGGTGGTCCTCAAGGGCAGCCCCATATGACCACTTCTTCCTGGGAATTGATGCAAATATAACAGATGCAGGTAGGACTATTCTGAATAGCAACACAACACAGTCAAACTTTTCCTTTCACCCTCAATCTACATGGCTTGGAATGTCTACCCTGTAGAAGTACAGGGGGAAGGATGTTGTGGCTGGCCCAGAAGAATGCCTTTTTCATCCTAGGAAGGAAAAGCATATTTAAATATTTCTGCAGGCTTCCAAATGTCCTTTGTTAACCCAAGTTCTGTCGCTCTGTGACGAGCTATTTATTTCATCTTGATGCTCACTATTGTTTAATCTTTGAGAAAATATTTGTTTGACCTTTTTCACATCCCAGAGATATTAAAAATGCGTCTGGCATCTTGCTTTTTTTCTGATGTAGCTTTCCACTTTGAAGAATAATTATCTACAAAAACTAAAATCTGGGTGGAAAAAACCCACAAAGACAGTAGCTAACCATTCAGCCTCCAAGACTGCACTGTGATTGTGGGCAACCCTGTCTCTAATTTGAGAAGTTTCAAAATCTTCAGAACATTCTCCCAAGTAATTGTGCACAGAATTCCAGTCTTAAATCAGCAAAGCATGTTGAAGCCCTTGTATTGATGCAACCTTTATAGGGTAGTTTGATACTCAGTTGAGAAGCTGAGGTTTCCCTGAGGTGACATTGAGTTTCTAGAATGGAGATTTGGCCCATGCCCATGCTAAATAATTGGTAGGTCATTTAGATTCATGTTCAACGCTAACAGCCTTGGATTTTGGTCTTCTCCCTATTCTAGATAAAGTTTCTAGCTTGGATTCCTGTTCTATGATTTCTATGATTTGTACTGCACTTCTTTTCAAATCTTTGTGATGGTTAAACAAGAACAAATCATGCAGACTAGGATTATCATAGGTCCAAATAGATGTAATATAACCAGGGGTGGGCTGCTGGGAGCTCGCAGAGGCTCGGGAGAGCCCCTAGCTAAGACTCTGCGGGGTTCAGAGTGCCCCCAATAACATCAGAAAGACAAGCAGCAATGGAAAGCTCTTAATAGGCTTAATTGAACTTCTGGGCATTCAGCCAAGAGCATTTCACACCTTGTAAAAGTGTTGCAAGCTAGTTAATCCATTCAGCGCTTGCGAGGGAGAGCCATTGAGAAAATCAAATAATATAGCCACTAGAAACTCCCTGCCCTGCCTCCGAGGGGATTAATTCCCAAATAATAAGAATCATGTAACTCCACAAAGACTCCAAAATCCCTCTCACAGTCACTGCTATTAAGCCTGGTTTCACCCAGTTTTTTATTTAAGTATTAAATGCACAAAATAATAAACAACTTTTTGGTATATATCTTGTTTTAGGTAATTAGGGCAAAGAAGCGATGTCCAGTTGGCCACACACCCCCATTCACATGACCACCTAGCCACACCCACCCAATCGCATGACCACCTGATCACATGACCATCTAGCCATGCCACCCAGCCACATGCCTACCCAGCCACGCCCACCCAGCCAGTCATTAGGGCAGAGAGCCCCTTGCTAAAAAATTTGAAGCCCACACCTGAATATAATTGTAAACTGAATGAAACTTTCTCTTCCTCTCCATCCAGGCAAAGAACCCCAAACATTCATAGACCATGGCAACACAAGGAAGGAAAACCTGAGCATTAAAACATAGGATCTGTTGCCCATTGGAACACTAGTAGAGCTCATGCTATGGTTTTTTTCTCCAGGAAGCACTTTGTGCACTATCTGAAATAAGAGATTTCTTCTTTTTCCTGCTGACACATTAACACCCCGAATGCTTGCAGTACAAGAAGAAACAACTTATGAAACTAGCCTATGCCATAAATATACACATGCCTTCAAAAGAACTTTGAAGCCTGCCATATGCAGACATGTGATCCACTCGGACATAATCCTCCAGTGATAAAGAACTGGGCACTTTCCAGCCAGGAGCACTAACTGTGCTAATCTGCTTTCAGAGACACAGACGTATTTCCCCTTCCACTCCCGCCTCTCTGTAACTTGTGATTCCAGAGCTATGGGAAATATGCATGGCCCCTCTGGCGCTTTTCTTTGCTACATCCTGACCCAGGATTTATGCCTGGTGGAACAGCCTCCTGGTTACCAGCTCAGTGACTCTAACCCAGCAGGATCACAGCTGAGCTTCTGCAGTCCTGCAATAATTGGGCATTGCCAGAATGGGACCCCTCAGTAGGAAAGAAGAAATCGTGTTTAAGCCCTTCACTGGGAAAGATCCTTTTAAGCCAGTGAAGCCCTCCAAGAACAGAACGGGCCAGTTGATTATGCACAGCACGATCATGTTTGGCCGCGAGTTCTGCTACGCTGTGGAAGCTGCCTTTGTCACCCCCGTGTTGCTCACCGTGGGGCTCCCCAAAAGCCTTTATAGCTTTGTATGGCTGATCAGTCCCATCCTAGGATTTCTGCTGCAGCCGGTGGTGGGTTTGGTCAGCGACCGCTGCACTTCCAGGTGGGGCAAGAGAAGACCTTTTATCTTGATCCTTGGCCTTCTGATGCTCCTGGGGATGGCTTTGTACCTGAACGGGGATGCAGTCATCTCAGGTGAGTATACAACCTGTTGCTGAGTCGGGAAAAGCAAACCGAGCGTTAAAAGAGAGAAATTGGAGATGGTGAACATTCTTGAAGTCATTGCATCTGTTGGTGGTGCATCTGCAATAGATCAGTTGGCAGCGCTTAATGGCATAGACTTCGTATATTAAAAACAAGAAAGAAACCTAGCTGAATCTCAGGCTGGAAAGGGCAGATTTAAATTGTGCAGTTAGCTTGGCATGAATACTGTTAGGATTCTGAATGTATTTTTAATATTTGTGTAGATAAATATGACTGACTCTTCATTTCCACAGAACTTTTAGAACAAAGAAAAGGGGTTCACATCAAAAGGTTAGGATTCATCTCAATCCAAGCCTCGTATGTGGATTATGCAGCTGTTCTAACCTATATAAATTGGTTTAATGAATAAAAATTATGCAATCATTACTTAATGACTTCTAATGCACAGGCCTGGTATTTGCAGGAAAAAAAACATAACACAACAGCCAGATTGTTTCATTACTTAAGGGTACAGGATGTTGCAAGTTTGCTAACTCAAATAATATTCAATATCCTGGAAAACTGGATCAGTTTAGGTATTACAACGGAGAAAACAGATACAATAGAAAGCTTATTGGCTATATTGTTGACCATTCATTTTCAATCTGATCCATGGGAGACCTGCATATTTAAGCTGAGGAGGCAAAATACAAGTATAAATCATGGCTGCAATCTCTCAAGATTGCTCATTCTGGCATTTGGGCCCAGGATTTTGTGAGATGGCGGTGATTGGCCATTCAAAATCCTTCCATTTTTTTCCTTTAGATTTTCCTTTGTATTTGGCCCCACTGTAGTCAACACGGGAGACTCACTGTCATGGACTGTGACTTATATAGTGGTCCCCCCAAAATGAATTTGATGACAGAGTATTGGTCTGGATATAGGACAAGTGCAGGAACCAGCATAATTATTTTATATTATCCAGATAAAGAGCCTCCTCTTCAAAGTGTGTCATTTTCAGTTTTCAAATGATAATTACCTTGTGAAGTTCAGCATGTTTTTTTATTATTATTATTTGACACAAAAAAACGACAGTGTACACAGCAAACGAGGTAACTATGCTGGGTTTCATATCACAAATCACTAGTTGAACACTTCCCAAGTGTTTAGGACTATGTGATGTATTGGCGGATTATGCGAGCAGATCCCAGTAAGGTGGCCTTCTGCAGCTGACCAATGGTGATCTTGTCAGTGCCAATTGTTTTTAAGTGCTTGCCTAGGTCTTTAGGCACAGCGCCCAGTGTGCGGAATACCATTGGAACCACCTGCACTGGTTTATGCCAGAGTCTCTGCAGTTCGATTTTCAAGTCTTGATATCTGGTGATTTTTTCAAGTTGTTTCTCGTTGATTCTGCTGTTACCAGGTATGGCAATGTCAATGATCCACACTTTTTTCTTCTCCACAATCGTGATACCCGGGGTATTGTGTTTCAAAACTTTGTCAGTCTGTATTCGGAAGTCCCACAGTAGTTTTGCATGCTCATTTTCAACCACTTTTTCAGGCTTATGATTCCACCAGTTCTTTGCTACAGGCACTTGGTAGTTATGACACAAGTTCCAATGGACCATCTGAGCGACTGTGTTGTGACGTTGTTTGTAGTCAGTCTGAGCGATAGTCTTGCAACAGCTCAGTATGTGATCGATGGTTTCATCCGCTTCTTTGCAGAGTCTGCATTTGGAGTCATCAGCAGATTTTTCTATTCTGGCTTTGATTGCATTTGTTCTGATGGCTTGTTTTTGGGCTGCAAGAATCAGGCCTTCTGTCTCTTTCTTCAGTATTCTGTTGGTCAGCTATAACCTTATCTACTTTTCCTTGGATCTTTTCAAGGCTGCCCATGCAGTGCTTTGTTACACCAGCTGTCAGCCCGAGTTTGCATCACTGTTTTCCTCTATTGATTCTTGGTTTGCTGCACTTTGAACAGCTTCCTGTTGTTGACCTCCATCAAAGCTGGTTCAACACTGTCTTTCACATAATCTGTCATCATCATCATCATCATAATCACCATCTCTTTTATTCATTAAACATGAAACTCAGTCAACTGAACATTTAAAGATGTATCACAAATACCAGTTACTGGTGCTAATGGTTGATACGGGTTGCTGCCAGCGTCCTAGGTATCAACCAAATACCTTCTTAAGATGTATGATGTTCCAAGTAGCACAGTTTTTTTGCAGTTCCACTGGTGCTACAGCAGGAAGCTGCAACTTCTTGATATATTTTGCAAAATTCTTGGACATGTGCCCCGATGACAATGGGTATCACTGTTAAATGTTTCATCCATAAATGTGTAGTTTTGATGGCCAGGTCATGATATTTCATGATTTTTTGCAGTTCTTTTTCTTTAACTCTGGCATCTCCTGGTACAGCGATATCAATAAATTGTACACTTTGGTTTTCGACAACTGTGATATCTGGCATGTTGTGTTCCAAATGATGATCTGTCTGCATTCAAAAGTCCCATTATTATTGTTATTATTATTGTTGTTGTTAATCATTGCTCAGTCAGCCAGATGTCCAGACTGGATTTTTGTCTACCTATTGAGCCCTCATCAAGGACCTGGGATAGGCAAATCTGGATGTTTGACGTGGTACAGATATCACCGCAAGATGGAAGCTGTTCCAAGTAAAGTGGCCTTCTGCAATTGACTGATAGCAAATTTGTCAATGCCTATGGAATTCAAGTCACACTCCAGTTATTTTGGGATTGCACCCAAGGTGCCTATTACTATTGGTACTACCCTTGCTTGCTTGCCTTTGCCACAGTCTACTTCTTGTTGTTGTTGTTGCTATCACTACTACGACTATTTGTTCATAACAATATAAAGTCATGGCTGCCAGTTTTTAACTGGTGCTTAGTCTTCATATGCATTATGTTCTTCCCAAGAATCAAGAATATCTTAATGTATTGATCAGGGGTGGGATTCTACTGGTTTGGACCGGTTCAGGTGAACAGGATGTTAGGTTTCCATCTGGTTTGCTGAACCGGTATTTCAACCGACTGGCTGGCCCCGATAACAATGACAAATAATAAGAGAGATAATTAGTTGTTCTAGAAGGTGTCTCTCCTAATTGTAGCAAGCCCATATTCTTCATTTCTAACCACTAATTCTGTCTTCCATGACTTCATTTTTTTCTATGAACATTTTAGTAACATATTGTTACTAACACCAATTATTTCCAAACATTACTACTATGTGGTAATAATGAATCAAACCCTTTTTAAAAATAATTGATCCAGACCATATATAAATTAGTTTTTCACCATTTGCAATTCTCCAGAATTAGTTTATCTATCAGAAATTTATCTTTTGTACTTCTGCTTTTCCTTTAACTGTACTGGAAAGATGTTATTTTCTTCTAAATAATCCTGGATGTTGTCCAATTGTTATATTTTCAAAACTGGATTGTTTCCTTTTTATTTGGTTTTCATCTCTGGTCTGATTGAAATAGTGGATTTTGGTTAACTTGGATGATTGAACCTCATACCATTCAATTTTATTTGTTGCTTTATGATTTCCAAAGCTTCTTCTTTCTGGTGCTAAGTCAATTTTTTAAACAAAAAATAGAGTCAATTTTTTAAACAAAAAATAGAGTCATTTTTTTAAACAAAAAATAGGCTTGTCTTTTTTTAAAAAAATGTTATTAATTTTCTATTGTTTACATTTGTTAGTGCTTAATAAACATCACATTGTCTGTATATTTAATTTGCTTAACAATACAGATTACATTCTTAATCTCAACCCCTTTTTTCCAACCACTAGTAAAATAACTTCCATGTTTGATAATATTCTGTGTCTTCTTTCTGTTTAATTTTCAGTGTAAGTCTATCCATTTCTGCACAATTGAGTATCTTCCTAATTATCTCTTCATTTTAGGCTTGTCTTGAACCTTATGTTTTTCCGTTTTTGCTCTTTCATTTTCTTTAAATTACTCACCTCTGATTTTAATTTCTTTGTCTTGGCTCCCAGTGGGATCTCCCTTTTTTGAGATTGAATATGATCTTGCGTTTATTTTTCTAATTTGGATGTCCAATTCATCTGTAACCACCGCTGCTGTACCGTAAGCAGGCTGGCTAATCTGTTTGATAGATGTTATTTTAAACTTTGCAAGCACCTTAGTCACATCCTTCATTATAGGTGCCAGGTCTTTTTTGGGAACTACTTTTAATGTTGGCAGTCTCTATCTTTCTTAACTGGTAATTCTGCATATGGCAGGGGATCAGTTCACAGGTTGTTTCAGTGCTGACCCGTACTGGTTCTGTGGTTATTACTTTCTTTTAGTCACACACTTAGAGAAGGTGCACACACACAGTCCTTGGAAGAGTGGCAGGCTGGTGGGCACTCAGTGCATTTGTGCCAGCCTGCCACGCACACAAATTGAGCTGCACACATATGTGCTGCCCCCCGATTCATGGGACCTAATTCCGAAAAAGCCACAGTCCAGTGGGCTGTGGCCCAAGGAGATCCCTGCTGTAAGTTATCATTTCTATAGGATCCAATCTGGGTTGGTCACTGAGACCAGATATTTATTCTTCTGAGTTTTTGGGGTCATGCTGGAACCCATTGTCAGGGAACTTCTCTCTAACAGAGTGTGTGTTTTGGGCTATTCTGTGTGTAGTATTTATATGGTGCCTGTTTTGTGTGGCTTTTTAGTTGTTGATTGAGATGTTGATGGCTGGTTATTAAGTTGTTGGCTGTTGTTTCCTTGTACTGCCAAGCCCTCGCCTCCTAAGTACGTGATAACTTGGTGGTAAATCAGCACACCTACTGATTGATGAGAGATCCATTTCCCAGGTTTCAATCACTTCCTGGCTGTTTTTGTACTTGCTCGTCCAACAATCTTAGTTGCTGCAAAATTGAGTGTACATTGTTGTTCATTGTAATGTGAGGCTATCAATGAGTTCTGGTCTCCTTGTCTGACTGCTCACTTGTGTTCTTGCAGTCTGGTGGTTCTTGCAGTCCATCTGTCCCACATGGTCACAGGGACAATCTGTGCAGGGGAATCCACTATCATTTCTATAGTTCATATCAGCTTTTTCCTTTATATTTCCAAATGTTGTTATCTGAGCTTCTTCTACTATTCTACTATTATTTTATGGTCTTCCATTTTCACATTTTTTCCTAAATAATTTCCAATTTTGCATCCCTCTATATTTTATTTCTGATAATGAATCTCCTTTGGTCTGCTAATTGTTCAACGATATCTGAGTCTTGCTGAAGTACCAGCATAAAAAAAAACCTAAGGAATGTGTGAGTGTAGAATTCAAACTCTGATTTTCTTTGTGATATTCATTATTACAGAGTTGTTTCCCTGTAAGTATTTATTTATTAATAATTGCATCAATTATTTATCTGTATATCTTTGTTCTGTCTTCCCATCTGGGTTTATCATCTCTGCCAACTTTGTTCCTTTTTTTGCTTTGTATTGTTTTCTTCCATTAATGCTTTTGAACACTTTATAAAAGCTGCAGAAATCTTGGGAGTTGGGTGGCCCATAAATAAATTATGATTGTTAAGAATAATGCCTTATCTGTTCTCTAGAAACTATAGGCAGTGTTTATGATGATGATCTCCCCTAATTTTATCCTTGCAGTCATTCTGTGAAAAAGCTGGGCTGAGCAAGTGTGATTGGCCCAGAGGTTCCTTGTGAGCAATTGGCTGAATGAGGACTTGAACCACAGTCTCCTTGATCCAGGTTCAATTCTTTAACCCAGCAGCCCCCAACCTTTTGGGCATCAAAGACCAGTTCCACAGAGAGAGCTTTTTTTTTCACGGACTGGAGCGGGCATAGTTTTGCATGCTGCCTGTATCCCACAGATGGGGCTTCGCTTGTTTGTGTGGCCCAATTTCTGGCACCCTGTCGCCCCATGTCAGTTCATAGACCAGGGGTTTGGGACCCCTGCTTTAACCACTACACTAATTTTTGAATTAGTGGAATTAATTGGAAGATAATGGACACTGCAAATGGAGCTGAGCTGGCCATCCTGGAGTGAGGAGGAGTGCCGGAGGAGTAATACCTCCTTAAAAAACCTTGGTCCAGTTGGCCCGGCTGGTAGCACCTCGTAAGGGCCCCTTTTCAGAGTTAGAGGAGATGGTCAACAATTTTTGAAGGCAGAAGAGGGCTTTATGCCCCAACAGCAGATAAAATGGTAGAACCATCTTCTAATCAGATCAGATGAGATCAGATAATCAGAGTTGGAAGGGACCTTGAAGGTCATCTAGTCCAACCCTCCACCCAAGCAGGAGACCCTACACCATTTCTGACAGATGGGAGTCCAATCTCTCTTGAAAGTCTTCAGTGATGAAGCTCCCACAACTTCCGAGGGCAACTTCTGTTCCATTGGTTGATGGTTCTCACTGTCAGAAAGTTTCTCCTTATTTCCAGGTTGAATCTCTCCTTGTTCAGTTTCCATCCATTATTCCTTGTCTGGCCCACAGGTGCTTTAGATTGGGCACAACTCTCTTAGTAACCACCTTGGTTAGCAACAGAAATTCTGGTCCCAGTTGTGGTTGGAAGTCGAAGTCTACCTATAAGGCTGTTAGTGTTCAAATAGAAACTCTAGTAACGGTATGCATGATTTAATCTATTAATGGTACACCTTATTAAACATTACCTGTACCAGTTGAGTTACATGCATTTACATGTGTTTTCATGGTACATCCTCACCGGGTCAATTGAACCTCAGCAAGTTGGGGAAGGTTGGCATAAAAAAAATAACTATCCATAAAGCCAGATGTTTTCTCTTACAGTTCTGGTTGTTGATCGGGGCACTTGGAAGACGTGGGCTATCATTATTACCATGCTGGGAGTCGTGTTGTTTGATTTTGCTGCTGATTTTATTGATGGTCCCATCAAGGCATATTTATTTGATGTCTTCACTCACCAGGACAAGCAAAAGGGGCTCCATTATCATGCGCTCCTGACAGGTAAACCCAAGATAATAGTTCCTCTTCTTTACTCTTCTGAAAATGTGGTCGTTGGCTCCTTCCCACCCTTAAGGTCTGGGTTGTGCTGATCAGCTGATTCAGAGCATCATTGCAAGCCTTATTTAGAAAAGTAATCTTGTGATCACTGGAGCTGGTGAAAGGGAAGAAAATGTCTTCCAAAATGAACACTTGAACACCGATCTCACAACTCTTGAATAGTCTAGGGCGGTGATGGCGAACCTATGGCACATGTGCTGGAAGTGGCATGCAGAGCTATCTCTGCCGGCATGCAAGCCATTGCCCCAGCTCATTTCTACTGCACATGCACATGCGCCTCCTGCCAACGAGCTGATTTTGGGGTATCTGCCATGTATGCACGGGGGCGGGGTGCATGCAGGAGACACATGCGCAGGGAGGTGGGGGGGTACTGCGTGTGCAGGCGGGTGGGGAGCGCGGGGGTGGCCAGTGCATTGCATTATGGGTGCAGGCATGCAACAACAAAAAGGTTAGCCATCACTGGTCTAGGGTAGTGGATTTTGGGGTTCTTTTAAAATAACCTGGAGGGTCTTTTCTCTCTTGGCTTACTATATATAAGAGTTAGAAAAGATTCAACACTGAAGATGTTAAATTTGGTTTTAAAGTCAAAGTTATAGTCCTAGACTCTAGAGCAGTGGTCGCCAACTGGCAGGCTGGGGACCACTAGTGGTCTGCGAGAAAATTTTGGTGGTTTGCAGAGAAATGTCCCCCCCAAAGCACTTCCCCCAAAGCAATTAATCCAGGCTGCATGGGAACACAAGGCTGAGCTGCCCACATGGCCAGCCCAACTGCCAAGCACAAACCTTACCTTGAGTAGAGCCATGCGAGCTGGAACTGGAAGGTATGACCAATGGGGGGGAAATAGGGTGCTGACATTGGTGGGAAAGTCGGTCCCATATTCCAGAGCTGTAGTAGTCACAGGACTTGCTCTTTGATAATCTCGGAGCAGCTCCTCCAGTCCATGGCAGGCCAGTGCACCCGGGTGGAGGAGCAGCTGCTCCGGGATGACCAAAGGGCCAGTTCTGTGACTACTGCAGCTCTGGAATATGGGACTGACTTTCCCACCAATGTCAGCAAGCCACAGTCAGTCAAAATTCATATTAGTGGTCCGCGGGATTTAAAATTATGAGTTTGGTGGTCCCTGAGGTCCAAAAGGTTGGCGATCCCTGCTCTAGAGCATTCGACTTCACAGAAACAAGGACAAGAGGTTTGTGTTATATATTTAAGTCTCACTAAAAGTAAAGACTCTTGTAAATCAGGTTCAACTGCTGAGGCCCCAATAGACAAAAACATTGTTTTCTTGAAAAAAAAACCCCATATAGTTTGCTACAGCTTTTTCTATACATTTCCCTTTCAGTTTCAAAGAACATGCCTGTTTATGATCTGAAAAGATTGCAAATTCATCACCCTGAAGCAAAGAACAAATTAGGTCATACTGTTGCCCCAGTGTTAAGCCAATAATTAAGAATTATTTCCGTTTCACATTATGTGAATTTGACCTTTTGAGCAAATTACAAAATGTGTGTGTGCATTGCTCGCTCCTACAAAAACACAATGACAGCAAATATTATATTTACGACTTCAGATGAAAGAAGCTTGAGTCATATGATATTAATGATGGTGGTTTCATTCCCTGAATGGCACTTGAATAACTGCAAGCATATTGTAGTACTTGTTTCCTAAAGATTCCTGACTATGGGGACATAAGAATATATTTTCATTCTTATTTTAGGCAAAGCTGTGGAAATTCATTTTTTAGTCCCAGAGAAAATCTTGTCATATCTACCTACCACCACTCCAGGTTCCAAACTAACCCACTGCAGCTCAGATTAGTTTTGATTTGAAGTTACATTACATAGCTTAACAGAGTTGGAAGGGACCTTGTAGGTCATCTAGTCCAACCACACAAGCAGGAGACCCTACACCATCCTGCCCAAGCAGGAGACCCTACACCAGGGGTCTTCAAACTTGACAGCTTTAAGACTTGAGGACTTCAACTCCCAGAATTCCTCCTCCAGTCATGTTAGCTCTGGAATTCTGGGAGTTGAAGTCCACACATCTTAAACTTGCCAAGTTTGAAGACCCTTGCCCTACACCATCCTGGACAAATGGCAAACCAATCTCCCCTTGAAAGCCTCCAGTGAAGAAACTCCCACAACTTCTGAAGGCAAGTTGTTCCATTGATTGTTTGTTCTCACTGTCAGAAAATTTCTCCTTATTTCTAGGTTGAAACTCTCCTTGATCAGTTTCCATCCATTATATATATTTTGCAGAAGCTGGATTTTGCTCATCAATGTGTTACTAAGTTTGGTTTCTTGAAACTACCAGTTGTCCTTATCACACTGATGCTACTTTTACTTCCTTGGTACGCCAAATGACATTAGTCCTAGGTCAAGACCCACCAGTTAAGATTTCTTCCCATTGGCAATTACCCATCATGGCAGGGAGTCAAATCAAGTTGGGGGCTAAGCCTTCGTGATGTAGGGTTTAGAATGCTGGACTAGGACTGCAGTGATCCAGGTTCAAATATCCAACCTCAGCCATAAAGTTGGTGACAATTGCTGTCTATTAGCTTGACTTTGTATATCATAAAAGCAGGGGTGGGATTCTACAGGTTCGCACCAATTGGCTAGAACTGGTTGTTAACATTCTAAGCAGTTCGGAGAACCGGTCATTAGAAGAAATTACTGGCCTAATCCTGTAAGGAAGGCAGGAAGGAAACATTCTGGTGTTGCTTACAGAAACTGCCTCTCCGTTAACCCTTATTACATTCTTGGCAGGACTAGACTTCCTGTCTCAGGAACATCTCTGGAGTTTTTTCCGCTCCTTTGCTGGTACGTTGCTTGTGTGGAGTGTTCATTCAAAGTTACAATGGCACTGAAAAAAGTGATGTATGACCATTTTTCACACTTACGACTGTTGCAGCATCCCCACAGTCATGAGAGGCCAGGTGAGGAGATACGTGCCTCGATGTCAGTGATGTTGAGTTAGCCACGCCCAGCCAATAACATGACCACCAAGCCATGTCCACCCAGTCACATGGTCACCAAGCCACACCCACCACCTAAGCCACGCCCACAGAACCGGTTGTTAAAATTTTTGAATCCCAGCCCTGCATAAAAGCATGAAAGCCAGTGTGGTATAGTGGTTAAGAATGGAGAGTTCTAGTCCTGCCTTAGGGACAAAGCCAGCTCTTTCAGTCAGTTCTTCCCTCAGCCCTAGGAAAGAGGCAATGCAGAGGTGGTATTCAGCAGGTTCTGACCAGTTCTGGAGAACCAATAGAGGACATTTTCAGTAGTTTGGAGAACCAGCAAATACCACCTCTGGTTGGCCCGCTCCCATCTATTCTCTGCCTTCTGAGTCCCAGCTGATCTGCTGGGTCTTCTTTTGTTGCTCTGCACAGGAGAATGGAGCTGGAAAGCAGGTTAGTGGGGTGGGGAGGGAATGGGAATTTTGCAGTAATCTTCCCCCAGGAGTGGGGAGGGAACGGAGATTTTGCAGTATCCTTCCCCTTCCACACCCACCAAACCATGCCTGCCACACCATGCCACGCCCACCAAGCCACGCCCACAGAACCAGTAGTAAAAAAAATTGAATCCCACCACTGAGGCAATGTCAAACTTCTGGAAAGCTCTTGCCAAGAAAACTGAAGGGACTTGTCCAGGAAGTCACTGGAAGTCAATGCTGACTCAAAAAAAACATAAACATAACTTAAACCAGGTTGTCCCCAACCTTTTTGGTTGTCAGGGTTCCGACCGATGACCTAATTCCGTGGACTGGCGGTGGTGGCTTCAGCAGTTTCAGTGGTGAGGGAGGGAACGGTTTTGCGTGTGCAACCTAAATCCTGGCATGCTCAAAGGAAGCCTCATGTGCTTGCTTGCTGTTTCGATAGCCACGTTCCCAATTGTTTAAGGCAGGAGTCCCCAGGAGTCCCACAGAAAAACTTCCAAATGGCCTCAATGACCCTTAGGAAGACTGCTAACGACCAGATGACTGCAAGGAATATAAATCCTTCCACCCTCCACCCTTCACTCACACCCGAAGAAGCTTTTTGGATGAGAAGGGAAACAATTTTGGTCACCACAATGTAAAAAAGATGTCAAGACTCTAGAAAGAGTGCAGAGAAGATCAACAAAGATGATTAGGGGACTGGAGGCTAAAACATATAAAGAACGGTTGGTGGAACTGGGTATGTCTAGTTTGATGAAAAGAAGGACTAGGGGTGACATGATGGCAGTGTTCCAATATCTCAGGGGTTGCCACAAAGAAGAGGGAGTCAAGCTATTCTCCAAAGCACCTGAGGGCAGGACAAGAAGCAATGGGTGGTAACTAATGAAGGACAGAAGCAGCTTAGAACTAAGGAGAAATTTCCTGGCAGTTAGAACAATTAATCAGTGGAACAACTTGCCTCCAGAGGTTGCGAATGCTCCAACATTGGAAGTTTTAAAGAAGAGATTGGATAACCATTTGTCTGAAGGGGTGCAGGGTTTCCTGCCTAAGCAGGGGGTTGGACTAGAAGACCTCCAAGGTCCCTTCCAACTCTGTATTTCATAATTCTAACTTCAAAGAAAAAACAAAGTCCACTTGCCTTTTGAAAAAACATATTTGGGATATCGACCATGTTATTCTTCTGGATCAACTCCAGGGTTTGAGAGTGGGTGGCACTGTTTTGTGCTGGCTTGCCTCTTTTCTCCCAGGTTGATACCAGTTGGTGATGACTGTGGGAGGGAGAGAAACCCCAGCATCAGCCCTTACTATGCAGGGTATCACAAGACTGGGTGCTTTCTCTGCTCCTATTCAACATCTACATGAATTTGTTGGGTGAGGTCAACTGTTGCCATGTAGTGGGGTATCATTTGTAGACTGATGATACCTTGTTAGACATCTCTACCCCTGGTGAATTAAGCAATGTATGGATGCCTTATCCCAGTGCTTGGAGGCTGTGAAGGTCCAGATGGGAACAACAGGCGTCAAATGATCCTTGGCACAACTGAGGGGCTCTGGGTTTGGGGTCCTACCGGTTCTGAGATTAGGCCATCTTTGGTGATGGGTGGGATTGCATTGCCGCAAACGGATCTGGTGCACATCTTGGAAATTGTTCTAAATCAGGGGTGTCAAACTCAAGGCCCGCAGGCTGAATTCAGCCCGTGGGGTGCTTAAAACTGGACCCCAGGATTGGCCTGGAAATACCAAAGGACTGGCCTGTGGTGGCCTCCTGTGCCCCCACGCCCCGTTTTCGGTCTGGCTGGCCTCCTGCAGCACTCTGCCGGCCAAAACATTTTGATTGGCAGGCTCCCTCCCCCACTGACTGGCATATCATTATAGCATATCATTTGTCACGGAGAAAATCTATTTATATGATTGCTAACTGTAATAAGGTTTGAATGCTATAATGAAATAGGAAGCAGCAATACACTCAATGCCCAAGTTTACAAAACAGACGTGACTGTGGCAATAACCTGACAATTTAGCATTTATGTTTTTGCTGTCTATGTTAAAGTGAGCAGCATTTTTTTCTTTCTTTTTCCCTTTAGGCCTAGGAGGGGCTCTGGGATACCTGACGGGGGCCATTGATTGGGGAGCAACCATTTTGGGAAAATATTTGGGGTCAGAATTCCACGTGATGTTCTTTTTTGGTGCCCTTGTGTTCCTGCTCTGTCTTGTGGTGCATTTGTGCAGCATCCCTGAAGTGCCTCTTGTCGACACCAGTGGAGAGACTAAAGTCCTGGTGAAAAACTCTCAGCCTGATCAATATGGGGCCGTAGAAAGTGTCAAGAACAAGAATGAATGCAGTGAAATGCAGATTTCACCCAAAGAGGAGAAACTCACCACAAAAGCAGACAGTCAGGTAACAGCGCTTGTTTAAGTTTACAGTTTATTTTAATTATTGAAATGCTGTCTCCCATCTCATGAAAAGTCCATTGGGAATGTTATGTGATAAAGAACCAATAATAATAATAATAATAATAATAATAATAATAATAATAATAATGTATTAGACTTGTATTCTGCCCTCTCTCCCTAAGGACTCAGGGCGGCTCACAGTATAAAACACAATACAATAATTTACTTAAAAGTAATTAAACAGTACAAGCCCAATAATACTAAAAACAATTAAAATTACTTTAAAAAAGAAAGAAACCCCCCCACACCTTTTGGTTCAGTCCAGACCAGCCTGTTGAAAGAGCCAGATCTTCAGGTCCTGACGGAAGGAGAGGAGATCAGGGGTCAAACGAAGGCCCAAGAGGAGCTGATTCCACAGGGTGGGTGCTCCCACAGAGAAGGCCCTACCCCTGGGCACTGCCAGCCGACAGTGTCTGGTCGACGGTACCCCAAGGAGGCCCTGCCTGTGGGAGCGTACAGAGCGATCGGAGTATGATGCTGGCAGGAGACGTTCCCGCAAGTACCCCAGACCCAAGCCATGTAGGACTTTATGTGTTGTCACTAATACCTTGAATGGTGGCATGGGCAAAAAATTTCAGTTATAATATTGAATTGGTTAAATGGCAAAAACTCTGGACCACAAATAAGAAAATAACATTGTCTACGGCTTATAAAGAAAATCTTTATGAGATGTTTTATAGGTGGCGTCTTCCACCAGCAAAGCTTCCTAAAATGTTTAAAAATATATCTCCAAATTGTTGGAAGTGTAAAGATGTATCAGGCACATTTTTTCACATGTGGTGGACTTGCAATGCTGCAAAAAAAATATTGGAGACTGATTCAAACATGGATAGAACGAATGGTGGGAGAGTGTATTCCATTTAAACCGGAATTTTTTCTCCTAGGTATAATATCAGAAAAACTTCAGAAGAAAATAATGTATCTAATAGTACATGTGTTGATGGCGGCTAGAATAATATATGCACCATACTGGAAGAATGAAATCATACCTCCAGAAGCAGAAATAATAAGAAAAATTATGGCATGTGCAGAATCAGATATTTATTAGAAATAAAAGACAAAGGAGAGTCTAGATATTATAAAACGTGGAATAAATTTTATCAATGGTTATATAGCAGAAGACAAGGTAGAAATATTAGTAGTTATGATTAGATTAATTAGTAATTAATATATTAAATAAGGAGATTACAAATGACGAAGTAAAATGTATATATGTGTAACAAAGTTGGATGTATTATGTTGTATTCTCATAATTAAAATTAAAAAATAAATTAAAAAATAATAATAAAAATCCTCAATCCCAAATGGAACCTTTGGAAATGGGTGGTATAGGAATAAATCCAAGAAATAAATGATCAACTGTCATGAATTATTCTTTTTTGTGTACAATTCAGAAAATGTCATCACGACAGCCAGTCCTCGAGTCACCTCCTTTCATTTAGTGATTGTTCAAAGTTACAATGGCACTGAAAAAAGTGAGTTATGACCATTTCTCACACTCTTGCAACCATCACAGCCTCCCTATAGCGACATGATCAAAATTCAGACGCCTGGCAACTGACTCATCTTTATGACGGTTGTTGTGTACCGATGTCATGCGATCACCTTTTGTGAACCTGTGGCAAGCCAAATCAATGGGAACACCAGATTCACTTATCTACCTTGTTATTAATTTAATAACTGTGGCAAGGAAGGTTGTAAAATGGGGCAAAATTCACGTAATAGTTGTCTTGCGTAGCAACATAAATTTTTGGCACAATTGTGGTCGTAAGTCGAAAACCACTTGTATAAAAAACAACTGGGATGAGATTTAATTCATTTTTCTGAATGGAATGTATGTATCTGCAGCTGAGGGTTAGCTTTGATGACATGGATTAATCTCTACAAGTTTAGGCTATTAGTCTTTGTAGGTTTGTTGTTGATTTTGCTTGACTCTTCCCCATGGATTTTCCAAGATATTAGTATTTTGTGTACATGAAAAGTTGGTGCTTGTCACGTGATTGTGAAAACATGAGAAATATTTGTCTCTCTCTTTCTCTCTTTATGTGTCTGATTGACAGAGCTCTTTTAAGCCAAAAGATAGATCTGATGTCCTCCACATGTTTTGGACTGCCACTTTGATATTTCCTGTCACAATTAACAAAAAATGTAAAAAAAACACGGTATTTGTCATTAGGCATGTGGGTTAAACCAGAGGTGGTATTCAGCAGGTTCTGACCAGTTCTGGAGAACCAGTAGCGGAAATTTTGAGAGGTTTGGAGAACCAGCAAATACCACCTGTGACTGGCCCTGCACCCATCTATTCTCTGCCTCCCGAGTCCCAGCTGATTGGCTGGGTCTTCTTTTCTTGCCCTGCACAGGAGAACGGAGCTGGAAAGCAGGTTAGTGGGGGTGGGGAGGGAATGGAATTTTGCAGTATTCTTCCCCCAAGGGGTGGAGAGGGAATGGAGAGTTTACAGTATCCTTCCCCTGCCACGCCCACCAAGCCACACCCACCAAGTCATGCCATGCCCACCAAGCCATGCCACACCCACCAAGCCACACCCACAGAACCAGTAGTAAAAAAAATTTGAATCCTGCCACTGGGTTAAACCAAATGGCAGCTACCATCTCAATACATCTAGGGAGTATCAAATTATGGCAAGCTGGTTTATACAGTAGAATCCTTTGGAATTACATTCCTAATTCCTAAGAAATGAAAAAATTGGTCATGTCATATAATCGTAATAATAAAAATAACAATTCTATTGGGAAGGACTCAAAAGATGGATAAAAATGCCAAGTCCAGTCTAAACATCTGGCTGACTGTGCAACCAACCATAATAATTTGTTAAATTTGTACGCTGCCTGATTCTCAGCAAATTGGGTGACTCACAGCAATCAAAAAAATATTTAAAAAAAAAACCTTCAATAAAACTAAAAATAAAATAAAGATAAAAAATGGCAAGGTTAATCAAGTGAGGAACCCTACTCTGTTTTGCTGAAGGCCTTCCAGGATTCAGATAAAGGGAGAATAAAGCCAGCATTGCGGAAGTTACTCCCAAACTACACAACTCCTCTGTAAATTGGTGTTAGAAGGAACAAAACACAACTGTTTACATTATGTAAACTTATCAGTCTTTGATAGTGGGTTAATTCCCTTGATTTCAGTCTTAAACTCTTCTGGATTACATTCCACAGATCACCAGACTTCAGGTATCATATACTCCTAGAAAAAAATGACAGGATGGTGACTAGGGTGATTGGACTGAAGCCCCAGCCATTTTTATGAACATTGCACCTGCAACACACACATAAAAAGGGGACAAATCTTCAATTAAAACAAGCACAGCCGTTGTCTTGACTTTTTAAAACATTTTGGAGATGTCCCTGGAAGGAGGTATTGACCTTGACCGCTGCAGTAGGCCTCAACAGGGGTAAAGTGAAGCAGTGGTGGGATTCAAATTGTTTTACCACTGGTTCGGTGGGCGTGGCTTGGGAGGCGTGGCTTGGTGGGTGTGCTTTACCTAACCCCAGCGCAGCTTTCTGCACACCAGCTGAGACCTGCAGCACCAATCAGCTGAGAGGATAAAGAAGAGAAAAGCACAGGGGCTGGTGGAAGGGCCAATCCTGCTCTTCTTGCTCTCAGCTGATTGCTGGCTTTTTTTTACTACCAGTTTGGCCGAACCAGTCTGAACTGGTAGCATACTACCATTGAAGTGAAGTATAACAAAGAAAAACGATCTTTTTAAAATTGTATTTCAAATCTTAGCTCCCTCAAAATCTGTGAAGGTTGGACTCAAAAGTCACCTCCTAAAAATATTTTATTGGTTTTTGCTGTAGAGCAGGTGTGAGACGTTGGCATCAATAACATTGGCTGGGTGTCAACTTGCTTATTCCTGTTTTAAACCTACTATGTCAATATCTACTAATCCTACATTAATGCAACTATGAAGTTAGAGGCTCTGCTCAATAAAATCTTCCATTTTTAATTTTTGAAGATAAATCTTTGGCATTGATTCCAGAAAAGCAATATGTGTACATTCATTCGCTTGATTACTTCTCATTTGATTTTATGCTTTGCAGTTTGTGGAAAGAATGAATTTTGCAAAGTTATGCTATATCATTCAGTTAGGCATTCACATGAAAATGGTGAAAACAAATAAATTATGCATGCCATATTTTTACTGTACTTTAAATATTGGATATTCTTGATGTATAAAAATGCAAACCAAGTTATATTAAGTATCTGGTGTTCAAACCACGTTTAAATTCTCAAGGCATTTTGAAAAAGAAAAAACCAAAATGCACCTCTATTTCATCCTATAGAGGAGCACAAAGTAGGTCTATGGTACATTTTGATTTTATATTACAGTACGTTTTAAACCTACAAAAAAATGGGTTACATTGTGCAGCAGATGAAGTCTAGGAAAATGTTATATGCATTTTATTTCTGTAAGACAAATAAAGATATTTTTTCAGGTCACCTTTCATCCAAATCTGCATATGCTACCACCTGTATATTTGGCCTTAAGCGTTTTCAACAGTTCCCCCTTCCTGTGAGAGATTTTTCTCCATAAATATTTAGGTTTAGGCTAGTGGGCCTCACCTTAGGTTGTTCTAATCAAAGCTAAGCTGTCAAACCAAGGAAGAAGAGTGCACAATGTTCTGCAACCAATAGCAACCTTGACCTTGGGGAACCAGCATTACAAAACTGAACAGACCAGGGTTGACTTCTGTATTAATTTTGCAAATATGTGTCGGGGTTCCGATGAATGCTCTAATTAATTCATGAGCCTTGAGCCAAGTTTCAAAAGAAATCCAATTATTTATTAGGAGCAACATGTTGGCACTTTTGTCAAGTGCAGTTGACTCTGCCCTATGTAATTTACTGTTCATCTGTGACCCTGTTTCCCCCCTCCTCCCAGGGTGTGTCATAAATCATACTCTCCAACAAAGCACTTTCATGGGCTGTGGAAAACATGACTCTTCATCTGGGCTTGGTAACTTGAGATACAATCTGGAGAAAGGTAGGCGTGGAATGTGCTTCTGATCATAGCAATGAACTGTTGCATCAGTTCTCCTCCCACCTTCTTATGGCAACTTGAGAGCAAGCCAGGAATGCTTTATGAGTTGACAATATGCTTGAAAGAGAAGTTCTGTAACTCTGTGACCACTGTCTTCGTTGTGTAACACTCTTGCCTGTGTATTTGTGATCTTCAAGATACTTGATAGTTGAATGGCAATAATGGTTTGGAGAGAGAAGAATAAAAAAGGATTAATATAGAAGGAATATTGAATGACACTTGCTGTATATACACATAGCATGTACAATCTAGGATCAATTCTTCCAATCTGTGGGTTGAGAATTTTGCACTGTGCTTTCAATATTGCATCCAGAAATTGCAGGTTCAAGAAGGCCAATCTAGTTGTAGGAAAATAAACCACTGAACCAGGCATGGGCGTGGCCAGCATGTGACACATCTGGCCTGTGGGCTGGGAGTTTGACATCCCTATTCTATATGATCTCCCTTGCTGGACTGAGATAGTTAAGAGAACAAGTAGAAAATACATTGCAAATATATATTTCTCAATCCACCTACCAGTACATATAAATGGAGAGATGTAACCACTATCTGGTCTTTTTAGATCATGTATGGGAAGACATATATAACATTATGAGCCGTGGTGGCACAGTGGTTAGAGTGCAGTACTGCAGGCTACTTCTGCTGCCTGCCGGCTGCCTGAAATTGGGCAGTTCAAATCTCACCAGGCTCAAAGTTGACTCAGCCTTCCGTCCTTCCGAGGTGGGTAAAATGAGGACCCAGATTGTTGAGAGCAACATGCTGATTCTGAAAACCACTTAGAGAGGGCTGTAAAGCACTGTAAAGCAGTATATAAGTCTAAGTGCTACTACTATTACTCAACCTTGCTCACCTCAACTCCAAAAATTCTCACCGGTAGTAGTGGTGGTTGAGGCATTTTGGGAATCGAAGCCCTCTCATTTGGAAAATATTCAGGTTAGAGATAGCTTGAATAGCTACCCAAAGATAATGCTATTTTATAACTATGAACAGTCTGTAGAATTTGTCATGTAGTACAAATATCCTCCTTTTTAAAATCATGTCCCCCAGATTCTACAAAACAAAGTAGAATAAGACAATGGAAAGCATTCCTCAAATCAGTCTTCCTTTTTAAAATGCATTTCTTATTTGTTAGGAGTATCTTTGTGTTTGTTGTGGTCCACCGGCGGCCTGCGGAGTTGGCAGCAGAGTCAGACGGTGGGGAGGAACATGGGCTAGTCTGGAGTCTGGAGAGGGCTCAGACGAGGGATTTGTGTCCGACACAGAGATGGGGCCAGGGCCATCTGAGAGTTATGTGCTGACTCCAGAGCCTCCAGAATCTGACATCAGTGAGGCAGAGGAACAGGGGGAGCTTGTTCCCAGTGCACTTGCGCAGAGCTGCCAGAAGGCAAGAACAGTTAAGACAAAAGGGGCAACTCAGGAGTAAGGCTTGGAGATGATTGGCCCCTCCCATAAGACATAAAGGAGGAACAAAGGGACATAAGCCTTTGCAGGAAGCAACTTTGTTCATTCTGGTTGGTTAAAACCTGAAGCTCCATGTTGACTTTGTACTCCGTTTGGCCTTGTACAGCTAATTGGCAATTTAGTCATTGGCAGCATTTCAAGGGAGATAAAGGTGGGTGCTTATCAGCCTTATCCCGAAAGACTATGGCAGACTTCTGTTGGACTATTCATAAACTGTTTGGGACTCATTACGGGCTGTGAATGCATATAATTCACAGCTGTTGAAATAAAAATAAGGTTTTTGGGAACAGTGTGTGATTGTTACTGTCTCAGGAAGCCTTGGTCAGAACAGTGTTGGGGAATGAGTCATGGCAGAAGGACACTGCTAGGATGCTGTCTTTTTTAACAATGTCATAGCAAGAGCACCATTAAGGGGCATCTGGATTCAAGAGCTTCAAGACCAGAGCTGACCTATAAGTCTACTTTGTGCAAAGTGTTTTTTGCTCTGCAGCAGTATTACTTACTGGAAGATGTTAGTCGCATGGATAGTTTCAGATTGCGCAATGCATAAGCTTCTCTGAATTGATAGGCAGCCCTCGTTTTGCAAGAAGTGAAATCTGACATAAGTGAACAGATGCAGTTGGGTGTTCAGAATGTAGAATTGATTTTTAAATTGTGTCATGGTACCTTTGGGCAATGTCAGCTTGCACACCTGCTTGCCTACTTGCCATGACCCTGAAGGCCTTCCGTAGTTGATCACCAAAAAGGCTTCCAAGATGGACATTAACTATTGATTGTCATGGGTTAAGGATTGTTCATTAATTTCCAGTCCAAACCTAGACACAAAAATTCCTTGCTTCTGAAATTGGCTGGATGTTCTTCCCTTAGGGAGTTCTGCACCGCATCCGATCAATTGCATTTGAAAAAGAAAATAGTGTTGGCTTTTTACTACCTGTTTAGAATATTTATATCATACCTTTCCTTCATTAGGAAACTCAAGAAAGCATGCATTCAGCAGGGAACCAATCTTTTGTATAGCCTTATTGCTTTGTTTTATTTGTTTTATTTTTTTGGTGCGTTTGAATCAGTCTTGATTCTTGGCACTGCCTGAACACATTTCCTTGGCAAGTTTTCTTGGCAAGATTTTGGAGATGGTTTGCCATTGCCTCTTTCCTAAAGCTGAAAGAAAATGACTGGCCCAAGGTTACCCAGCTGGCTTTGTGACTAAGTGGGACAAGAACTCATGATTTCCCCATTTCTAGCCTAACCACTGCACCAAACTGTTATGTATGCAGGTTTGAAGTCATTGGTTTAGTTTGAACTGTTCTTGTAAAATGTTAGAAATGATTGGTTTAAAAAGTGCGGGAAAACCCTGCACTCTGATTGGCTGTCAACTGCGGCTGCTGGCTATAAGTAGCAGCCGCAGCCCAGCCAAAGTGGGTCCGTTCTGAGCTGTAGTCACTAATAAACTAAAGAGCTTGAAGCACTCCGCGTCTGTCTCTTCATGCAAACTTAACACTGGCAATGAGGATGGGATTCCCCTGAAGAAGAAGGCAACGTGGAACAGAAGAAGAGCGAGATGGCTGCGCTGAACATCCCCCCAGCCCCGTTCGATCCGACGGCAGAAGACGGAGTCGTATGCAGATTGTTTCCAAATGTATCTGGAAGGAAATGATCTAGCCGACATTTCCGAGAAGCGGAAGAGGGCGGTCTTTCTTACGTACTGCGGTCCGGCAGTTTTCAAGATGGCGAAGGCATTGGCGGGAGCTGCAGACGTGAAGGTAATGGACTGGCCTGACTTGGAAAAGCTGTTAAGAGCCCATTACGCGCCACAAGTATCATTAAGAGACATGAGTTTTACCATCGTGATCAGGGGGAAAACGAAAACGTAAACGACTTTGTGGCAAGTTTAAGAGACATTGGGGTGCTTGTGAATTTAACAGTTTAGAAGAGGCCATGCGCGATTGATTTGTTCTGGGCCTTAAAGACAAGGTATTACAGAGCAAGTTATTAATGAAACCTAAGATCACGCTGAAGGAAGCCATAGAAGAAGCCTCTTCAGCAGAAGCTACAAAGTCCTCAGCAGCAGTCATGAGGAAGATGAACAGGGCCACAAACCATTCTGATGGGGAAAAGTCTACCACAAACCATTGTGATGACCTAGATTCTGAATCAGATTGCAGTGAGGTGGAAGAGGGAATTTACAGACTCAGAATGGAGCGGAAAAAGAAAGACCTGGATAGGAAGAGGCAAGATTTCTACTGCAGCGGTTGTGGGGAAGCCACCCCGCACTGAATGCAAGTTTTAGACACCATTTGCCTCCGTTGTGAAAAAAGAGGACACCTAGCAAGAGTCTGCAAATCATCCAGAACCCCACCCAACAGAAGGAAATTTCCTGCAAACAAAGACAAAGAATTCAAGCCCAACAATCTCAGTGAGAAAGGGGGCGCAGCACAGAAGCAAAGGGGAAGAATGAAACTCATCAGACAATAACTATTGGTCATTCATCTTCTATCAATAACAGAAAAGTACATGTCAAGGTACTTATTGAAGGAAGGCCTTGCCAAATGGAAGTGGACTCAGGCTCATATCTATCTATGGTGTCATGGGACACTATTCACAGACTACTCCCAAACATTCAGAAGAATCACTTCAAGAAGCAAGCACTGACTCTTAAAGACTACCAAGGGAACAAGATTCTAGTAGTTGGAACAAGAGAATTCAACGTGAAGTTCAAAGGCCACACCAAACGCCTGCCCCTGACCATCATGGACAAGGATCGCCCAAGTTTGCTGGGACTTGAGTGGTTCAACCGCTGGGCATCGAGGTGACTGGCATCAATCACATGAGCAACACTGAATGGGAGGAGGCCTTGAAGTCTGAGTTTCCAGAGGTCTTCAGCGACAGATTAGGCAAGTACTTGGGGACCCCTATCACTTTCAATCTAGATCCCAAGGTGCCACCAATCTGTTTAAAGCCCAGAATGGTCCCATTTGCCTTAAAGGAAAAAATTGATGCACAATTAGATAAACTAATAGCTCAAGGGGTTTTAGAGCCCACTGACCACTCCAGGTGGGAGACACCCATAGTCACACCAGTCAAGGCTGATGGGTCTGTGAGAATCTCGGAGACTACAAGGGGACATTGAACCATGCTACAACAGAGCATATCCAGTTCCAGTGGTGCATCATTTATTACATTCCTCTGGCGGGGGCACAGTCTTTGCCAAATTGGATCTGGCCCAGGCATATCAACAGTTAACAGTTGATGATGCCACTGCAGAGGACCAAACCATTGTGACTCATAGAGGTGCTTTCAAATGCAAAAGGTTGCAATTTGGAGTAAGTGTGGCACCAGGCATCTTCCAAAGCCTTATGGAAAGAATGCTCCAAGGACTGCCAGGGGTAGTGCCTTATTTTGATGATGTGTTAATCTCTGCTGAAAATGACACTCAGTTACACGAGAGACTCAGAGAAGCCCTAACCAGATTCAGGAAAGCGGGGTTAAAAGTCAAAGAAGAAAAATGCACACTTAGAACTGACAAAGTAGAGTTCTTGGGCTATATGATTGACAAACATGGTATCCACCCCACAGATGCCAAGGTTCAGGCAATCAAAGAAGCCCTCAGGCCAAAATGCAAAACAGACTTGCAAGCTTTCCTGGGACTCATTAACTTCTATCACATGTTTCTACCTCAGAAGGCAACCATTGCAGAACCACTACACAGATTACTAGACAAAAAGTCTGCATGGGTCTGGGGCAGAAAAGAACAAGCTGCATTTAACACTATTAAGAGACAACTCACTTCTGATTCTGTACTGATACAGTTCTCTGAGAATTTGCCTGTTGTACTGACTTGTGATGCATCCCCTTTTGGAGTAGTGGGAGTGTTGAGCCACATGCTTCCCAGCGGGAGGGAAGCCCCTATTGCATTTTACTCTCGCACCTTGACTAAAGCAGAGAGAAACTACAGCCAACTGGACAAGGAAGCCTTGGCAATTGTAGCAGCTGTCAAGAAATTCCATGAGTATCTATATGGGAGAACATTTACTGTTGTCACAGATCACAAACCTCTTCTAGGCATTGTGGCAGGGGACAAACCAACACCCACGAACCTGTCACCAAGAATGCTGAGAATGACCGAATTTCTTGCTGCTTATTCATACAAACTGATCCACAGACTTGGTAAAGACATTGGGCATGCAGATGCTTTGAGTCGCTGCCCACTTCCTTCACACATTGAGGACCCTGTTCCTGAGACTCACACCTTTTTTCTAGAAACTGTTGCCAAGCTTCCAGTACATGCTGCTGAAATTGCCAGAGAGACTGCCAAAGACACATTATTGGCTCCTGTTATAGGCTGGATTAAGAAAGGTTGGCCACTTCAAGATCTACCTCAACTTGCCCAACCTTTTAAATCCAGGCAAACTGAATTATCTGTGTTAAGAGGATGTATTTTGTGGGGTAACAGGGTGGTTATTCCTGCAAAACTACAAAAAGAGGTTTTGGAAATGTTACATGAGGGTCATCCGGGAATTGTCAGAATGAAGGGATTGGCCAGGAGTTATGTATGGTGGCCAGGTATTGACAAAATGGTTGAAAACTGGGTTGCATCTTGTCCCAACTGTCAGGTAGTCAGGCCTGCCCCACCTCTCGCCCCCACACAGGCATGGGAATGTCCTAGGGGCCCATGGTCCAAGATTCACATTGATTTTGCTGGTCTACCAGAGGGCACACCTTCCTTATTATAGTAGATGCATATTCCAAATGGCTAGAGGTTATCCCTATGGCATCCACCACAACTGAAGCTGTCATCAAACAGCTTAAAAAGCTTTTTGTAACTCATGGGTTACCTGATGTGCTTGTTTCTGACAATGGTCCTCAATTTACATCCAACCTTTTTGAATCATATCTAGCACAGCAGGATATCAGACATGCCCTGACAGCCCCTGGGCATCCTTCGGCTAATGGCCGGGCTGAATGTATGGTACGATTTACCAAGGAAAAACTTCAGCAATTGGGTCCAGGGGACATCACTGAGAAAGTTGAAAAACTACTCAGTGTCCAGCATATCACTCCCAACCCATCAACTAACTTATCCCCAGCAGAGTTGTTGATGGGTAGGAAACTCAGGTCTCCCCTAGACCGCCTTCATCCCACTTACGCACACAACACACCATTAGATTCCACTAGCACAATTCGCACATTCACTGTGGGTGATTCTGTTTATGCTAAGAAACTTATGGGTGAACCATTATGGATTCCTGCTGAGATAACCCAAATCACAGGCCCTAGGTCTTACAGGGTACAAACAGAGGATGGTGTCCTCTGGAGCAGGCACATTGATCAGCTTAGATCCAGATTACCTCAGGAACATCGCAATTGCTCCTCTCTGGTTCCCACACCTAGTACCTCATCTAGGGAGGCAGGGGAGGATCATGAGGATAATCAGCATGCAAGAATCAACCCCATGTGTAATGAGCCAACACGACAGGAACCATCCCAAAACCTGTCACAATGCCAAAATCCATTCTTACAAGTGGAAGACTGTACATCACTACCTGACTTAGGTGCTGACATTGGGTTGGAGATGGATTGGGAGGAGAGACCAGGTTGTAGCAACCAAACAGGTTCTACTATTACCAGAAGTCCAAGTATGGAAATGTCAGCAGACACATTTCCTCTCTCACTGGGTGAGAACCTTAAAACATCTGAACCACGTAGGTCTCAATGTACACATAAGAGCCCCACCTATTTAAAAGAATACATTAAATAGATGGGGTTTGAGTATGGACTGAACCTAGTGGGGAGGGGTGTTATGTATGCAGGTTTGAAGTCATTGGTTTAGTTTGAACTGTTTTTGTAAAATGTTAGAAATGATTGGTTTAAAAAGTGCGGGAAAACCCTGCACTCTGATTGGCTGTCAACTGCGGCTGCTGGCTATAAGTAGCAGCCGCAGCCCAGCCAAAGTGGGTCCGTTCTAAGCTGTAGTCACTAATAAACTAAAGAGATTGAAGCACTCTGCGTCTGTCTCTTCATGCAAACTTAACACAAACCAGCTCTCTTGTAGTCTTAGTACTGTGGTTAAATTTATAAAGTGGGTTGAATAACACCTTTGGCTTCTAGGAGCCCCAGAGGACCATCCTTGTGATGTTAGGACATCATCTGAGTGAGGGGGACGGCCCTTTAGAGAGGTTGAGGAGTGGTAAGATTCAATTTTTTTTAGTACTGGTTCTGTGGGTGTGGCTTGGTGGGCATGGCTTGGTGGGTGTGGCAGGGGAAGGATACTGCAAACTCTTCCCACCACACTCCTGGGGGAAGGTTACTGAAAAATCCCATTCCCTCCTCACCCCACTCACCTGCTTTCCAGCTCCGTTCTCCTGTGCAGGGCAACAAAAGAAGACCCAGCTGATCAGCTGGGACTCAGGAGGCAGAGAATAGATGGGGGCAGGGCCAGTCAGAGGTGGTATTTGCCAGTTCTCCAAACTACTCAAAATTTCCGCTACCGGTTCTCCAGAACTGGTCAGAACCTGCTGAATACCACCTCTGGGTTGAGGGCACTTTTGGAGGTTAGATATGTGTTACTATCATTGTTTGAGGAGAGAATGAATGCCTTACATCTTATAGAGGCATAAAGCACCAATCATGCTCCAGGATGCTCCCCTAAATAGGGAAAATTATCCCATTTGGAAGGGAAACACTTGGGCTTGTTCAAGAGATGAAATAATTACCCATTTACTTCCTTAACTCCTTAAAAGATTGACTATTTCACCCTGTCTATTTGACAGGAGGTATGGATGCCAAAAAAATCAGTTCTGGGGACTGGATGTGAATTTTTGCCCATCAGTTATGCAACCCAGATATAATATATGTAGCTAGAATTTTAATACACTCTTCTATAATTCATTCATTCATTCACTTCACATATTCATATACTACTTCCTATGTCAAAATAACTTATTTTAGTGTAAAAGAAGACATAAAATACTTAAAGCAATATATTAAAACACTAAAAAGCAACATTCGTTGAAATGTACTCATTAAAACATTGGAGCAAGAAATGACTGGATGAAAAGGTAAGTTTAGGAGCTTTTCAAATTTCAGGAGACCAAGATCTGCCTCTGAGTAGTTGCTCTGTAGACACAACAATGGAGGTTGATGTGGCTCACATTAGGTTGAGCAGTGGGGGTTGGTTTGGCATTTGAACACAGGCATTTATTTTAGATCAGGAAGAATTCTGGGAGTTGAAGTCCACAAGTCTTAAAGTTGCCAAGTTTGGAGACCTCTGTTTTAGATACTTCAGCAGACATAAAATAAGACAACAGATCTTTGACTGGAGGATCTTTGACTATCTACTATCCAGATGTTTACCAGGCTTGTTCATTTTTTTCTCCTTTTCAGGTTCAAAGGCAGATAACCATTATGTCTCTCTTAGAAGCTCTTTTAAACATGCCACCTCACTACCGCAACTTATGTCTCAGTCACTTGATGGGATGGACAGCTTTCCTCTCCAACATGCTCTTCTTCACTGATTTTATGGGACAGGTAAAAAAAAAATCAAAACGTTTTGGAGCTAGAAGATTCTCGATAGGCAACCGATCCAATTAGGGGCTCAGTGCAAGAATCCAGTTAAAGTATCTGCAGTATAACAAATGTCACTTCAGTTTTTGAGTTTCTGAATTCATCATTCTAGGAATTAACCATGGCTCTTCATTTACAGAAGTATTTTTGTTGACAACATGCAGAATTATTCGTTAACAGCTCAAACAGAGATCCAAGGGAAATAGATGCCTTCAGGCTTTCTATATAGATTTGGGTCGGTTGGGTTGCTGGGGATTCATTTGCATTTTATTTGAAAATCTTGGCTTTTATCTTCCATATTATGAAATATCCAAAATATGAAATGTCAGTTGTTTAAAATGATGATTCCCTGAAGCTCCCAAACACATGCAGTTCCACTTAAAAGTTTAGAATAAAGCTGAGAGATGGACTGAAAATGCACTATTGACCCATTCTCTGCTTTTCATCTGTAGATGTAACATCTCCTTTGAATCAAACTTAACTGAAGACTTAATGGATATATATATGTGATTTGCTTGGGGAAAATATGGAAGTAGTATGTAACTGTCTTCTGGGACGTTTATTCAGCTTACAGTTCTAGAATTTTCTTGGGGAATCTTCATTTTAAGTAGGAACCAGTCAATCCTGTTTAGCTTGTTGCGATCAACTAAGGTTGGTCGGAAGCTGTCATCCCAGCCTACTATAGATTCAGATACTTGGCAACTGGTTCATACTTATGACCGTTGCAGTGTCCTGGGATCATATGATCCCCTTCTGCGACCTTCTGACAGGCAAAGTCAGTGGGGAAGCCAGATTCACTTAACAACTGGGTTACTAACTTATCCGCTGCAGTGATTCACTTAACAACTGTGGTAAGAAAGAACTCACTTAACATATGTCTCAGTTAACAACATACATTTTGGGCTCAATTGTGGTCATAAGTCGAGGACTAACTGTATATAACAAATTCTGGCCTTTGGGATTTCCTTTCTTTAACAATGAGACCTGTAGGTTCCATGCAACTACTGTTTCTTAATCCTGTCTTTTAATGAACCATAGATTGTGTTTGAAGGTGATCCTTATGCCCCTCACAACTCCACTGCTTATCTGACCTATAAAAGAGGTGTAGAGATCGGATGTTGGGGATTATGCATCAATGCCATTTCTTCTTCGGTCTATTCTTGTGAGTACCATTTCAACTTGACTGAAATTTGGCCACCACGTTATGAAAAAGATGTTGAGACTCTAGAAAAAGCGCAGAGAAGAACATGTTTTAAAAGGCTAGGATGAATTAAAAATCAGTTTTTCAGGGTGCTGGCCAGCTCCACAATTGCATGTTATGAACAAAAAAAGGGGAGCAATAAAAGTTTTCATTAATATTCAACAGAGATAAAAATGGCTGCCATTTTAATTTCTCTTCCCAATCTTTTTTTTTCCAATAGATGTTCAAAGAGCTCTGCTACCATTCCTAGGATTAAAAGGACTCTATTTTGTTGGTTACGTTCTTTTTGGACTAGGCACTGGATTTATTGGGCTGTTTCCCAAAGTCCATCCTACTCTGACTCTGTGCTCTCTGTTTGGCGTCATGTCCAGCACACTGTACACAATACCATTCAATCTTGTTGCTAATTACCACAAGGAGGAATTGGTGAGTTGAAATGGAGGGCTGTTGTCTTATCTGTCAGGGTTCCAGCGATTGCCCTAATTAAATCATGAACCTCGAGCCAAGCTTCATTAGGAGCAACATGTTGGCATTGACCCATATGAAGCCAACTCTGACACACGTGATTTATGGTCACCTGTGACCCTGTTCCCCTCCCCCCGGTGTGTCATAAATCAGATTCTCCAACAAAGTGGGCTGGGTGTCATTAATCAAATTCTCCAATGAAGGATTTTCATGGGCAGAAGATCCGGTAGCCTAGCTACAATCTTTGTAAGATAAGCATGGAATGTACTTCTGGTTTTAATTTCCATACTGTTCCTTCAGGCTCCCCCACTCCTGCTTATGGTAACTCAAAAACAAGCAAAGGAATGCTTTATGAGTTGACATTATCATTGGCTGTGGAATCCTTATCCATTGGCTGTGGAATCCTTCATCCAGCTCACCTTCAAGTGGAGGGAAGTGGGCGAGTGACTCTGAAGTAAAGGAAGGATTCCAACCAACTTTCTTTACTGCTAATATCTTAGAAACCAACTGACTGCTCTTGAACTGAGTTGTAGATCCTGTTTAGATTCTCAGGCCAGGGATCGATGGGTTTGGTTCTTGCCTGACTCTCACCTGATTAGGAGGTAGCAATAATCCCCTCCATTATCTTTGCTTCCACTTTGCACATGGATAGAGGTAATCCTTGTGCTACAACCGTAATGGAGCCTGCTGAGTGCCAAAATGCACAGCAGGTTCCATTGACTGTGGGGTGGCCCGGCCATCAGAGCTTCAGAACCAGGTCATAAGTACTATACCTCCAGGAAGGCCCATCATAAATTTGAATGAGAGCTACCTTTATTTTGATCAAACCAAGTAGGGATACTCTCTCATAATGCTCCTAAATGCTGTTTCAAATAGGGTTGCTTTCAAACGGGCCTTCTTCATGGTGCCTCCCTCTCTCTGGCACCTCATTTCCCCAGAGATTAGAATGGCCCCCACTCTAATTCTCTTCCTGAAGGCACTGAAGACCTGGTTCTGCCAGCGGGCCTGGGGAACCCAGAGTGGGACGGAGCCCATTAAATGGCTCGTGTGATCTGCTGTCGCTGGGGTGGGACTGGGGGGGAGTGATTTTATTATATTAATTTATTTGATCCTTCTTACTAGTTTTACTGTTTTAAATGTGGTTTTATACCTTGTAAGCTGCCTTGAGTTGCCATGGCAATATAAATCAAATAAATCAAATAAATCAAATAAATCAAACAAATAAATAAATACATACATACATACATACATACATACATACATACATACATTTAAAATAATCCACGAAGCAAAATAGCACACGGTCTGCAATTTCTTCCCCACATTTATGTAATGCCCTGTTTTATAACCCGTTATCTACTTCCGTCTCCTTATGTTCTGTCCCAAAGTTTGGTTCCATGAGTAAACACAAGACAAAGGTAACAGCACAACCTTTTACTGTTTCATTCACGAATCCTGTTTCTTCACAGATAAAAGGCTGCTTCTAACTAATTAGCTCTGGTAAGGAAGAGCCTTGCCAAGTTTTTGCAAGTCTGCCAAGAACAACAGATAAAGTTCCTAAGCAATAAATCAAAGAGTCTCCAAATACCAACTCAGATATTCTAACATCTACCAGGCTTGAGTATCAAGCTTCTTTGCTTTCTGCAAAGAACTGCACTTTCTCAGCTAGCTTTTATCTTCTCAGGGAGGGCCTTACTCCTGAGTTGCCCGTGCTGCTGCAGCTGCTCTTTCCTTCTAGCAGCCCTGTGCGCATGCACGCTGGGTACGGGCTCCTCGGGGGCCTCTTCATCACTGCTGCCAGCCTCCACAATCTCCAAAGGCAGCATTCCACTCCCTGATGGTCCTGGCCCCATCCCTGCATCACATGCAGGCCCCACATCTGAGTCCTCACTCTCCAAGACCTCAGTCGTCCGCACCTGCTGCCGGTGAATCACAACACCTTACTGCAAGATAAGATGCAGAATGGGATGGAACGTATCATACGAGGGATGCTTTATTTCATTTACAATGTCATTAACATTCTCGAATAAAGCAACCTTACTCTTCAGGTTTTCTGAAAGCGAGTCAAGATAACTATGCTACAGAATGCCACATCTTTATAGATTCTTGGGCTGAACATGTCCTCAACCTCTCTGATGTGAAGAGAATAAAGCTGAGGATGAACTGATGTATCTGCCCCAAAGGCATGCAGCGACCTTCCATGGCTCAGGGTGAAGTTGGCTCTTGTGTTGTGCTGAACATATAAATTGGACATGACAAGAATAAGTGCCTCTGTGTGTGTGTGTGTGTGTGTGTGTGTGTGTGTGTGTTTTGGAGGAATCGAATGGAGACTTTCTCTTTCTTCCTTAAATATGCTAAGCCTAAGTTTAAAGTATCTCACATCTCACTGTGATAATCAGAGAAATTTTACCCATTTAATCCATTTCAAATAAGAACTGTAACTTGAAAAAGAATCTTCAATCAAGTGCCACTTATATTAAAGGTTTCATCCAGTGAGGAAAATAGCAGAGTTCTTTGTGAATTTTGATATCCACCCATTTGATTGCTTTATTTTATCCCATGAAAAATAAGAGTTTATATTATCCATTATGGGGGTTCTGAGAAATAAAAAACAATTCTGTAGATTAATATCAATTACTATCTAATTTTATAAGCTATTAGAAAGAACACTTGAAACAAGACTTTCTCATGAAAATCTCTGGAAAATGCTTCTCAAAAATGGTTAGAAAGGTTTTCAACATGTCTTTTAACAGTTTCAAGCACAATCTAACCATATTTAATTACCATGTACTAATATTTTAAAGTAAATTAGTTTTTACAAAAAGTATTTTTTCACATACAAATTTTCCATAAGAAAATGCATATTGCCTCATTAACAAATAATGGAGCACTATCAAAATGAAGAGAGTCCAAGCTTGGCAACTTTAAGACCTGTGGACTTCAACTCCCAGAATTCCCATGGCTGGCTGGGGAATTCTGAGAGTTGAAGTCCACAGGTTTTAAAGTCTAAATCAATGGGGGTATTTCTCCTGGAATAACATTTCTCCAGATCCCTTAATATATATATCACTCAACATACAATATGGAGCCAAATGTTATCCTGTCAACATGTTTCTCAAGCCCGAACATCCCTGAGGTAAATCTTAAACACAAATTTCATCTTACAAAATTTTGCTAGGGCTACGATGCACAGAACAGAGTGAAAATTCTGAGCAAAAATGGCAAGGAATGGAACTGTTAGAGTTTTATCCATACTGAATAAAGTTCCCTCAAAACCAACCAGAGATTTCCAGTGAATGTGCACAAGACTATAATGAAGAGGTTTTGTAATTTTGAAAACCTTTTGAACAATTTTTAAGAAGCTTTCTTTAAAGATTTACATGAGAAAGTCTTTCAACTGTTCTTTTTAAACTATCCCCAAAATAAAAGATTTAAGAGAAAAACAGATCTTTTCATCCAGAAACATTTCTATGTTATATTTAATATTTATAAGCTTCTAAATGAATTTGTATATGATATCAAATTAGGTTAGTTTAACAGAGTTGGAAGGGACCTTGAAGGTCATCTAGTCCAACCTCCTGCCCAAGCAGGAGACCCTACACCATTTCTGACCAATGGAGGTCCAATCTCTTCTTGAAACCCTCCAGTGATGAAGCTCCCAAAAATTTCCAAAACTAAGAAAACGCAGCACTTTTTAACACTTTTTATTCTTGTTATTAAAATTATTTGCTTTTGCAGGATTGTAAAACAATTTAATCTAGAGGGTTTTTTTAAAAAAAAAAACACCAATGCTTAATCTTACATCAAGAAGTATTTTTCCTTGATTTCCAATCTTAACACCTTCACAAATTTCCTAAATAGAATAAAATCATTGTAATAATATGTGGGAATTGTTACTTAACGAGAGTGAAGTACTATCATGTTTTCCATAGTCACTGTCTTTTTCTTTCTTTTATATTTATACTCCATCTTTCTATGTACACATTACTGAAGTTTATACAATACTTGTTTCCCAGTTGTCTTAATACTAATGTAAATCACCTTTTAATGATCCCATAATCCCTTGTGGGGTGGAGTCTGGGCAACTGAATGGAGATAGCAGAATGTTTGATGGCCGGATGCCCTTCCTGTTGCCAATGCAGAGTTTTGTTCAGCAGATACATTCTCATTGTGCCCAGAGAGAAAAATATCTGCCTCTACCTAGGATTGAACTTTGGCTGTGTAACACCAGTGAATAGACAATGATTGGATGATCTGAATGGTAATTTTGATTCAGTTGGCTTCATATCCTTCTCTGTTTGCTTCCAGAATCAGAAACACGATGAAGCTGCGGACTCCAGCCGAGGAAAGGGTATTGACTGTGCTGCTTTGACCTGTATGGTCCAACTGGCCCAAATCATCGTTGGGGTGGGCCTGGGTCTCCTGGTCAGTGCTGCTGGCAGTGTGGTGGTGGTAGTGATCTCTGCCTCTGCTGTTGCCTTGCTGGGTTCCTGCTTTGTAGCCTTGTTTGTTCGGTACATTGATGAAAGCAATAAATAGTTGATTTGTGGCAGTCATTGCTCCTTTTCTTACCCCCACCCCCAGAAGGAACATTGGTGTATTTTGGCTAATATAATTTAAGACTGTCCTCATAGGATCTCTTAGCTGTCTTTTTGGCAGAAAGCCCACTTCTTTTTCATATATATATGAAGGTACACAGGGAGGAACGGAAAAGAGAGCAACATGGGTTGTGTGGCTTACGGTGGAGGAAAGGGCCCTGATTCCCTTCATTAGGCACACCTGGGAAGAGAATTTAAAAGTGATGCAACCTGAGAGCGGTGTCTGCTGGGAACAAACGTGAGTTTATCTTGTGTTGACTTTGGTTATCTGTGTTCCTGGCATCCTCCTAACTGTATTGAATTACTGCTGTTCCTTCACATCTGGAATTCCTTCTCTTGCCCTGCTGGAGTAATTACCTCATCTGGCCTTGATTGGACTTATAGTTACAGCTTTTGTTGACCATGTTGTGGACTTGATTCTCTACAGCCAATGGCTGTTCCTGGGAGAGTTTTTCTTCAGCCCAGAAGGTAAGCAGGACATTGGGGGCAAAGTTGGAACAAATAAAGGGACTCCTACTTATTATTTGACTGTATTACCTTTGTGCCATGCCCTGGGTCATCACACGTTGTCTTAAAACATATTCACCTATTTTTCTATCTTTTTATACAAATTTGTACAAATTTATACAAATTTGAATAGAAATGTTAACATCTTTGAATCAAGTAGGAACAATTTCAAAATAATGTGCCTTTCTTTAGTTCTTCCTTTCCATAAATCTCAGAATGGGCTTCAACTTTAAAAAATTCAGGAGCACACACACACAGGTTAGCCTCTCTTAGTCAGGAAAGGACACAAGGACATGTGTTGGCTCTTTGAGGTAGTTCATACCAGAAACACCAACCATGAGTTACCTTTACCTTTATTGTAAGGTTACATAACAGAATCTTGCATGTGTTAAAATACATCTCGACTTTTAGTCCAAGAAACAAAAGAGCCCTTCTGCGATACTTGCCATGCCCCATTTCTTCTGTGGACTCGTTTCACCTAATCTGTTACTACTGCTGCTGTTCCTTTGGACTCTCAAGGTCATTCTCACTGCACACCATGTAATCTCATTAGAGTAAACTTATCATAATATATCACAGTTCACCTGATACTCAATACATAATCTGTAATGCAAAATTCTACTAGGTCTATCTTGCCAAATGCCTGTCCAATGAAGGAATCTCAAAGTGGCTTCTTCTACAGTCATACTGCTCATAATACAACTTTAATCTCCCCAAACTTGATAGCTTTTAGAATATTGAATTTAGTAACGGGAACAGTAAAATGTACAATAGGCCAGAATACACAGCTGGAGTTGATTAGTTAGAGAATGCTGACTCGTGCATGATACAATCTATGCTATGATTGGCTGCTGTAAGTATAAAGGGGCGTTTCCCCCTTCCCCGCTCCTTCTTCTTCTGTGTGTTCTGCATATTATTTACTCATGATGTTCCTATGTTCCTCACTATTTTGGGTTAGTGTTTCCAACTTCATCTGGACAGCTGCTGTGCAATTCCACTACAATGGCATCCAAATATTTGGTCTAAAACTCCCAGAAATCCAAGTTATCATTGGCCAATTGAAATTTTGGAAACAACACATCTAGATAGGTGAGATTATAAAAGGAAACGCAAAAGGCTTAAGCACAATCTGATTCCCTGAACTCTCTACCAACTGGCTCTGATCTGCCTTCTAGAGTGGAAGGAAACAAGTTGTCCCCTGTTCTTCATGACTTGCTTTCAGGTATTTTAGAACCACAGAATACTGTCTCTTCACATCTATTCCAGAGGTGGTATTCAGCAGGTTCTGACCAGTTCTGGAGAACCAGTATTGGAAATTTTGAGTATTTCAGAGAACCGGCAAATACCACCTCTGACTGGCCCCACCCCCATCTATTCTCCGCTTCCCAAGTCCCAGCTGATTGGCTGGGTCTTCTTTTGTTGCCCTGCACAGGAGAATGGAGCTAGAAAGCAGGTTAGTGGGGTGGGGAGGGAATGGGATTTTGCAGTAACCTTCCCCCAGGAGTGGGAAGGAAATGGAAATTTTACAGTATCCTTTTCCTGCCATGCCCACCAAGTCATGCCAACCAAGCCCTGCCAAGCCCACTAAGCCACGTCCACAGAACCAGTAGTAAAAAATCTTGAATCCCACCACTGATCTATTCTCAGGCTTTCCAGCCCCTACAAATCAGACTTTGTTTAGGATTTGTGTATTAAATGGACCTGAGTTGATGCCTTTGTTTAACAATATGAGAAATAGCTTCTTGAATCAAACCATGATGCACAAATCTTTTGGAATCAGTAGATATTAAACTATTCATTGAAATTGGAAGGGTCATTTACGGATGGGTTGTGATACCCAGAATAAGGTATCAGCATGTGCTAATGCAGACATTTATTTATAGAAGTTATGCATCATGAAGTTCTTAAAGAGGAAATTGAGTTTGGAAATTGGGTAATATAATACATTGTTATGATCATTTGTGTGTATACATTCACACTTTCTTTTATATATATCACTGATTCAGCACAATGAAGCCATATCTGAAGGAGGAAAACAAATGTGTTATGCTTGGCTGGAGTTCTTTTACAATTTCTTCAATCTTGCTGGAATTTTATTTGAATGTAATATTTCAAGAATTGATTTTATGTCCCCAAATGTGGTCTTAAAGGATTGCTTTTGAGGAAGGAACAACAGAAAATCCTAGAAAATTCTAGCAAGCATTATTACTGTAACTCTATATATTCTCTGTTCTGTAACTCAGAGGCTTACCTTTCTTCTCTTTCTACAACTACAGTAAGTATTTTAATTCTTAGCCATAGTAACACTAATGTTATGGCATGTATGTATATCATGATGGTGGTATCGCATTCTGATCCTTTTGTCTGGTTTTGGTTTATTTTTTAAATTATTTTTATTGTTTTTCTTTTTTTTTACTTAATCAATAATAAACAGTACTGTGACACATTTTTAAACAACTACATTACATATCAATATTATCTATATATTCTATTTCTATACTTTTTACAACTATATAATACATTTCCTTTTCTTATTTCTTTCCTTAATCCAGTCATACCATTTTCCCCATATTGGATAGAATTCAGAATCTTCTTTTCCTTTTAATTCTATAGTCATCCTATCCATTTCCACACACTTGAATTTTTTTTTATTACTAGACCTTCAGATGGTATGTGTTCTTTCTTCCAGCATTGTGCAAAGGCTATTCTGTCTGTTGTTGTTATATGTAGCATCAAATATTTTATCCTTTTATTATATTTACCTTTAATTACCCCAGGAGAAATAATTCTGGGGTAAATTCTATCTGATCCCCAATTACATCCTGTATCCATTTTTGTATTTTCTTCCAGAATTTTTTCGCTTTGGGGCATAACCACCATGTGTGATAGAAGGTACCTTGTTTTTGTCCGCATTTCAAACATTTTGAATCTAAATTAGGGTAAACCTTAGCCAATCTTGTGGACGCCAAGAGCCAGTGGTAAAACATTTTATACTGATTTTCTTTAAAGGGCACCGATTTTGTTATCTTATTATTTGTGTTCCATATTTTTTCCCACTCCTCTAACTCAATGTTATGTCCAAAGTTTTTGGTGCATGCTATCATCGATCCCTTGACTAACTCCTGCTCTATCGAATTCTAGTAAGTGATTATATATTTTGGGTAACAATTTCTCGTCTGGGCCACTTAACAGTGTCTAATTTTTGTGGCTCAATGTTAATTCGAATTCCTCACTATCTTTTTATATCTTGACTGTAATTGCAAGTAGGGCCACCAATCAATAGTTATTCCCTGGTCTTGCAATTTCTGTCTATTTTTCAATTTACCTTGATTGTCTAAAATCTCCTTATATCTGGCCATCTTGTCTACATCCATAGTGTTATGATAAATCATAGCTTCCATAGTAGAAAGCCAACTTGAGGTTTTCAGATAATATTTTTGTTTTATTTCTCTCCATTTTTGTATCAAAGCATCTCTTATTTTAGCATATACATTCTAGTCCTTTCCGGCTCTAGGGGTGGTGCTCATCTCCGTTACAAAGCCGAAGAGCCAGCACTGTCCGAAGACATCTCCGTGGTCATGTGACTAGCATGACTAAACACAAAAGGCACAAGGAACACTGTTACCTTCCCACCAAAGTGGTCCCTATTTTTCTACTTGCATTTTTACATGCTTTCGAACTGCTAGGTTGGCAGAAGGTGGGACAAGTAACGGGAGCTCACTCTGTTGCTTGGTGTTAGGGATTTGAACTGCCAAACTGCCAACCTTTCTGATCAACAAGCTCAGCAGCTTAGCCACTGAGCCATCATGTCCGTGATATGTTTGCTGATAGGACATCAAAGTGCTTTAACCTTGACCTGTGTGATGCCATTTGCAGATGGCTGAGAAATTTCTCCAGATTCCTTTATTTTAGTGTAAAATTAGAGCAATTCAGATTCAATATGATTGCAGTGGAAAAAGGGAAATTACCCTTCCTTGTGATTACCAATTGTGTGTTGCAAAATGCATGAAGGGTAGGATTCACCATTGTCTGTATTTTGTATGCAACAAGCAGGAAGAAAAAGGCTTGTGTTTCTGCATTCATATCAGAATAACTAACTTTGTCCTGCCTAGTTCAACGTGGCATCCCTATTCATAATAATGACAAAAATACTTGAAATTACCAGCTATATATACTAAACAAACACATGGTTTTGCTTCTTTCCAGTAAGTTGCATAATTGCTTCTTTCAGCCTTCAGACCTTTTCCAGCCATGGAATCGCCTTCTTTTGCAAAGACATGACAATGCTTCATGTGGACACAGAGATTTAATAGCTCACATGGAATGAGATAGCCTTGATACAGAAAATATACTGTAAAGCCTTCTTTCTTCATTCATTTATGTCCCACCCTTAATCATTAAGCCAGTCCTCCAATTTATAGGAATTATTTGCTCAAAGGTACAGGTATTGTCAGTTGCAGGTACAATTGATGTCATTCCAATTGATGGTGGGGAATGCAGCTTTAAAGATCATAATCTGGAACAGGGGTGGAATTCAAATTTTTTAACAACCGGTTCTGTGGGCGTGGCTTAGGTGGTGGATGTGGCTTGGTGGTCATGTGACTGGGTGGGCATGGCTTGGTAGTCATGTTATTGGCTGGGTGTGGCCAACTCAATATCACTCACATCGAGGCACGCATCTCCTCACCTGGCCTCTCATGACTGGGGATGCTGCAACAGTCATAACTGTGAAAAATGGTCATAAGTCACTTTTTTCAGTGCCATTGTAACTTTGAATGGTCACTCCACACAAGCAAAGTACCAGCAAAGGAGGGAAAAAACTCCAGAGATGTTCCTGAGACAGGAAGTCTAGTCCTGCCAAGAATGTAATAAGGGTTAATGGAGAGTCAGTTTCTGTAAGCAACACCAGAATGTTTCCTTCCTGCCTTCCTTACAGGATTAGGCCAGGAATTTCTTCTAACAACCGGTTCTCCAAACTGCTTAGAATGTTAACAACCAATTCTAGTGAATAGGTGCGAACTGGTAGAATCCCACCCCTGATCTGGAATTGAACCCAGGGAGGAACATCTTTCCAGATCAGAAGTGCTGGCTGGAGAATTCTGGGAGTTGAAGTCCACAGGTCTTAAAGTTGCCAAGTTTGGGGACCCCTGTTCTAGATAGATAACTTATGGTGAAGGGTATATTTTGAATTTCTTTAACTCACATCCAGATAGTTCTGCCAACACTCAGAATTGTAGCAACTATACAACACTTCCATCTTCCATATTTCTAATCATGCTAGGAGCAAACCAAAGTGTCGCCTATCTAAACAGAATAGACATTAGCCTGAACTAGCAAGAGGGTTTTTGACCAGTGGTGGGATTCTACCGGTTCGGCCCTGTTCGGGTGAACTAGTAGTAAAAAATGCTACTGCTCGCCTGAACCAGTAGTAAAAAAACAGCTATCGGTTTGGACGAACCAGTATTTTTCCCCTCCTGATGATCAGCTGTTCTGATGAACAGCTGTGCCAGGATCCCCCTCGCTGTCTTACTGCTTCACCCAGGAGGCTTCCCTGAGGCCCAGGAGGCCCCAAAATGGAGCCCTGTGCTCCATTTTTTGCCTTACTGGGCCTCAGGAAAAGCCTCCTGGGAGCAAAAACCAGTTGCCCTCCAGGTGAGGTTCAAGGTGCTATAAAGCCCTACATGGCTTAGGACCGGGGTATTTGAGGGAGACCCTGCTGCCAGTAACTGCTTCCCAATGTCCCGTGCACTCTCACAGGCAGGGCCTCCTTGGGGTGCCGTCGGCCAGACAATGTCAGCTGGCGACCCCTAGGGGTAGGTCTTTCTCTGTGGGAGCACCCACCCTATGGAACCAGCTCCCCCTGGAGCTTCGGGTGGCTCCCGACCTCCGGTCCTTCCATCGGGGCCTGAAAACATGGCTGTTCCAACTTGCCGACCTAGACTGAGGAGGGGGATGGGGGTTTTAATGTATTACGGTATTGTTTTAATCTGATTATTGGGTTTCATATTTAATTTTTTAATTGTATAGCATTTGTACTGTTTTTATTATTGTACACAGCCCCGAGTCCTTTGGGAGATGGGGCGGCATAGAAATCCAATAAATAAATAAATTAAATAAATACCCCCAAGGAGGCTTCCCTGAGGCCCAGAAGACAAAAACGGAGGGGGAAGGGTGCTGCACAAAAAAAGAAAGAAAGAAAGAAAGAAAGAAAGAAAGAAAGAAAGAAAGAAAGGGAAAGAAAGAAAGAAAGAAAGAAAGAAAGAAAGAAAGAAAGAAAGAAAGAAAGAAAGAAAGAAGAAGCCACGACCACCCAGCCACATGGCCATGCCCACCTAGCCACACCCACAGAACCAGTAGTAAAAATGTTTGCATCCCACCCCTGTCCTTGATGGCCTTAAATCCATGCTTGTCAGGTACAGTTTGTTAATGCCAGTTCTTGGGATTTTCTTTTGAAGCCTCTTTCACAATCTGCCTTCGACTTTTATCAGTCTTTTGAAGTCCAGTCCCCCACAGTTTTACAAATGAAATCATTTCAAGGTAAATGATGGACAGGCAGTCCGTTGGCAGAGCAATAGCATCCTTGCAAGTTACAAGGACAATTTCTCCTGTTTTCAATCTTGGATTTAAGAGTGGAACAAGTTTACAAGAGCTGCTTTCTCCCTCTTCTGTTCTCTCACTCCTCCAGCCCTTCCTCTCTTCTTCTATACTTCAAAGAAACTAAAAAGAGGTTGGTCCTAATACATAATATCCGAATATAGTTCGTCTTAAAACCCTGTGTTCCATCCTATGAAGATGGAATTGTTTTAATGAGGATCAACAATAAACATACTTTTTTCCCTATTTACGGACTATCTCCTCTAACTGGGATAAATAAATTTCCAGACCATTCAGCTTAGCCTTTCATTTTTCTTACTAGGAAGGGAAACAGAGTCAGGTGGAGAAGTCTTTCCTAATTCCAATGAGCAGGGTGAACACCATAACTGGAAATGCAAATATTATTTTATCTGGACTAATCTAAAAAAAACCACGTCCTTAAAAGACACAATTTCACACCCTACTACTATACTCATAAACCCATAAAAATAGCCTGCCTGCTGGATTGGATCAAAAGAAGAGATTGGACTGCCATTTGTCAGAAATGGTGTAGGATCTCCTGCTTGGGCAATGGGTTGGACTAGATGACCTACAGGTCCCTTCCAACTATGAATATCTGTTATCTGTTGTTTACCTGTTATTTATATAAAAGCTCATCTAATCTGAATCAACTGAATGTTGATTCAGTTACTATTCAGTTACTCAAATGGCAAGCCAGATGCCTATGGAAAGCTCATAAGCAGGCTATGAAAGCTATGAAGGCTATGTTTCTGAGCACCTTGTTGTATTCAGAAACATTGCTTCTGAAGGTACTATGGACTCATCATGCTTAGCTTCACAGATAAAATTGTTGAAGGTCATGGCCATCACGGTGTCAATGCCACTATCTAGATATTTATTTTATCTAGCCCAACTCTCCCACAACCTTTTGTCATTGTCTAGAATCCTGACTTTCTCCCTATTCACTTCTTCCCTTCCCTGCCTAGTTTCACAGCCCTCCCCCCAATCTAAAGAATTGCAAACAATGCAAGCTTTCCTCTTGCTGAAGTTCCTTCAGGCTTTGATCATTCCGGTCACTCTTGTCTGCACTTTCCCCACCTTTACCTTTATTGTGGCGTAGCAGTTGGCATTCCAAGTGAAGTCATCCCAAAATTTCCCCTCGCTCCCACATTGCTTCCCTGCGTGCTAGAATAAACCTTCTTCATTTCCTTCCATGCTGTTCAACACCCAACCATCCAGGATGCTACAAAACGCTTTCTGTTCCAAATGATTTACGTTTAAGTTGGGATGGGCATGATCCAAGAGAAAAACCAAAACATCCCATCTCTGGAATGGGAATTGTCACACACATTTGGTGCATTCAACTTCATAAACTGCCAGAATTTTTTAAAAAAAATTGATGGAAACTTATCCCTATTTTTGTGTTACTTGCTGGCTGGGGAGGCAAATCATCAGTTGAACAAATTCCAGAAACTTTTCCTAGGCTTGGAATGGAGAGGTTAGCGATCAGCACCCTAATCCTGTGCCAAGTCCCATCACTGAAGTCTTTTAAGAAGAGACTGGACAGCCATTTGTCAGAAATAACACAGTTCTCCTGCGTGAGGAGGGGGTTGGACTAAATGACCTCCAAAGTCCCTTCCAACTCTGTTACTGTAAAGAAGCATGGCTCTTTAGACATGGACCTAACTCCCCCATCCCACAACAAGGCAGTTTCAGGAATGCTCCAACACAGGAAACCACACCAACTGATTCAGGAGATAGCAAGCGATTTCTTTCTTCCTCGATGCCGGTCCCTCAGACTCAACAGCGCAGCTCAGTGGAAGCAATGGACGGAAAGGTATTAGAGCAGCTACTGTACATCACCACCCCAGGAGGATAGCAGATGGCATCAGGAGCATCTCCTGCTCTAGCAGGAGGAGGAGGAGGAAGAGGAGGAGCAGAACTGCTTGCGGGTTGAATGGTCATTAGGTTCTTCAGTGCCTGCTCTTCCTGCTCGGGCTTGGTAGTAGCGGTGAATGGGCGCATGGTGGTGGTGGAGGGTGAAGCAATCCTCCACATCAGCTTCTTGAGGGATTTACGGAATTCCCTGCGCATGAGGCAGTAGAAGATGGGATTGAGGCAGCTGTTGGAATGGGCCAGGCAGACAGTGATGGGGAAGAGGTATGCCTGAGAGAGAAAGTAAGCATGGCTGAAGTGCAGAAGGTTCAGCTTGATGAGGACACCCCAGGTGGTGAGTGCCTGGTTGGGCAGCCAGCAAAGGAAGAAGGACAGTACCACAATAGTCACTGACTTGGTCACCTTGGATCGGCGCTTAGTGCTTGGCCCACAGGAACCGGCTCCCACATGCCTGTCACTGATGAAGCGCACCAGCAAAAGGTAGCAAAGGGTGATGATGGTCAAAGGCAATAGAAAGCCCAGCAGGACCTTCTGGGCATGGTAGAGCCCCAACCAGAATGGAGTATTGTTGCCTTGGCTATCGGGTATCTTGACCAGACAGAGTTCCTCACCGAAGATAGTGGAGGTGGTGGAGAAGATGCCGTTGGGCAGAGAAGCGAGAATGGCTAGGATCCATATGAGGGCACACAACCATTTAGCTGAAGAGCAGCCATCCAAGAGCCCTCCTTGCCTCCTGCTTTTCAGGGCAGAAGCCACCGCATGGTAGCGGGCAATGCTCATGGCAGTGAGGAAGAAGACACTGGCGTACATGTTCATGGCGGTCACGTAGGAAAGCATCTTGCACATGACTTTGCCAAAGAGCCAAGTGAAATCCAGAGCATTCTCCACGGCCCAGAAGGGCAAAGTCAGGACGAATTGGAAATCAGTCACTGCCAAACAGGTCACAAAGAGATTGATGGAAGACTTTTTCCATTTGCTTTTCATTAGGTAGAGCACCAGCACGTTGCCAACCAGACCGAGGGCGCACACCACAGAGTAGATGATGGAGATGAAGATCCGTAGGAGGATAGAACTGCCTCCCTGTAATCCATCTGCTCTCTCTAGGTTGAGGAAGCTCCTCCAGAACTCCTGTAGGGACTCGTTGGTGCCGTTGATTAACAGCCTCTCCTCCAGCAGGCTGGGGAAAGGGTTGAGTTCTCCTGCTTCTGCTTCCTTTATGCCAGCTGCCAGCGAGCAGTAGCTGTATTCACACAGGGCATCCATCCCATGGCAGAGCGGAAATGTTTGTGTCTTCTCAGCTCCACATAGCAAGCTTCCACTGCGAGACAACAACAACAGCAAAAAGAGTCTCTATTTCCAGAAGTCGCCAGTCAAAGGAAGGACTCCCTTCGTCCGACGTCTGGAGAGCCTGCCTAGGCTGCGAAATCTCTGGCAGGGAATTGGGGAAGAAAAGGTAAGGAGCGGTGGCAGCACGAGGAAGCTCACAGCTGATCTTCCCGGGAGCGAGGGAGAGAGGACCGCGCAAGCAGCCGGACGCCAAAGACCAGATCCAAAGGCGGGGAACCACAGACTTCGGGGGAGCTCCAAGGAAAGTCACTCACTGTTTGGGGTAGATGTAGCAGCGGAGCCTTCCAGACGTCTACTTGCCGGCTACTCAGCTCGCGCGTGCAGCTAACTCTAAGCCAGGTTGAAGTTGAGCGCGGCTCTCCCAAGCAGCAGCGTTTCTTGACCCTTCCGTCCAACCTGCAACTGTGGCTCAAGACCAATCCAGCCTCCCCTCTCGCTCCGGTGCAGACGGTTCTACTGCGTTATCTGGCTCCGCGGGCTGCTTTTTAAGGTGCGCGCGCAACAACGCGCTCCTTGGCGCTCTCCAAGGTGCTGCAACGCCCGCGGCCCCCTCCCCTCCCCGCTTTTTCCTTTCACAACCAAATTACCTGCCGCCGAGATAGATATCTGTTTTAATCTAAACTTCCAAAGGTTTCGCGGCGCCTCTTAACTGGGTAAAATTCTTTTGAACTGTTTCGAGTTTTTTTTTCCGTTTTTTGTTTTGCGATTCTCTTGCCTTCATCCCGTGACTGCTATCCCCATTTCATATGTACGTGCAATGTGCTTTTTAAATTTATAAATCCATCACGAGGTCATCCACAAGTTGTTTTTCAAGAAAGGACACAAATATGCTTTAACTTGGTGGGCTGTGGTAGTGATGAGATGTATTTATTTTTTAATGGATAGTGGGAGTGATGGTGATGGGATTTTTTTTAATGTGCCAAGCGGAAAAAGAAGAATTTAGGCAAACAAGCAATTTTTGATTTTATTTATTATAAGGTTTTGCTTATTTGGGAAATTGGCTTGGAAATATGACTTCAGCAACTGAGTGGTGAACGCCTGGAACGCCCTACTTGACTCCGTTGTTACAGCCTCAAACCCTTACAGCTTCAATCTCAAACTGTCTACCGTGGACCTCACCCCATTCCTAAGAGGTCCGTATAAGTGCACCAGCATGCCTACCGTCCCTGTCTTACTGTTCCCATTTATCTGTATTAACTTCCATTGTTCTTGTTTATATTCATACCTACACTTGTTACCTTGTGCATGTTTGACAAACAAATAAAATAAAAAATATAAATAAATAAAGATAAATTTGACTTTCTGCTATTATATTCCTTTTTAAAAGGAAAATGGAAAAACAAATCCACAAACCACTGATGAATAAAATATTTATTAGGACCAACCAACGTGCAAACTTGTGAATAAAATATTTATTAGGACCAACCAGTATGCAAAAAAAAATGTGCAAACTTCAAATATTTTAGGTGAAACAAAATCAGAGAATGAGGAAAATGCAATTACCTACTTCACATCTACCCATTTGGGTTACCAACATAATTCAGAGCAAGTTACTCTGTTCAGTGTCTTGCAATGTAATCTTATATAAGTTAGTTCAAAAGGAAGCCCCACTGAATTCAGTAGGATATGTTTCAAAAGTCAGTGCAATCATAACATGCATTTTTAGAAGCTAAATGAGGCTTATCCTGGCTATGGGTCTGTGGATGGAATGCAATCAGCACATAAATATATATGCAATCTGATGCAAAAAGTGTTGGATTTGAAAGTGGGCTCAAGAGCACATATAAAGTTACTTTTTCATTGCCTTGCTCCAAAATGATTACTGTCAGCTGTCCTGATTCCTTGCTATGCAAAGGGCTTCAGAGACTTGATAAAACTCTCTGGTACACTTTAAAAGTTATTAAAATCTGTCCTTCACAATGCATTTTACTTACCTGCATAAAATCAGACATAATGTTTGTAGCTAGAATGAAAACACAAAATTCATTAATACTTTTAATTAAACTGAAAGAGTTTGATGTTTCATTGTAATTAAAGTGAAACAGTTTGATATTTCACTGTAATTAAAGTGAAACAGTATGATCCTAAGAAAGATATTGTTCAGCTATGGATTTTGCATTAAGGTTTTAGCATTCATTAACAGATATTTGAGCTCTGATTGGAAATCTTTAACTTCTTTCAAATTTCCTTATACTTGTATGAACACCTATTTAAACACTGTTTATTCAGTAACACCACCCCATGAGCTTCATGCAAGTTTAAACCCGGTTTTCAAATCCTATTTTTTGGGTACATGCAACAGATTCAGTCCAAACTAACCAAAACACATTCTGGCTTTACATGGTAACTTAAACTCAGCCCAGTTCTCAGAATCAATCCATTTCTAATTCTTAAAATAGCCAGCCAATGAATCATGCGTCACACTCAATCATTATTTAATTTGTTTAGTTCGGGCTTAACCTGTTGTGAACTGTAATATGTAAATGGAGGTATGTGGCTTAGAATTATGTGAAAATCAGGACACTATGAACACTATGGCAATGCCAACTACATAAGTGCAATTGGAGACAATTTCTGCCACAACTCTAAATTATTCCACAGCCTGGGTAGCACGAAGAAATGTGTTAACAATGAGCATTCTTATGTTCCACACTGCTGGAATACAGTGAAGGATTTATTATGAAAGCTGCGCTAAGAAGGTTTTTAAGTATGTAGATTTAGAACGTTAACAGATATGCACAGATGCCAGTCAGTACTGATAGCTAAAACTCTACATATCCTGGGCCACAGTCTATTTCTGTGTATCCGCTTTCTTATTCTTTTAGAATCTAAGGCAGAGATTGACATAAGAATTAAATCAAATGGTATTAAAGAGGAGAAATTTCCTGTGGTAGCCTGTACTTCTATAATGGTTTTCTAAATATGATATGCCTGGGACCATCATTGTTTTAACAATGATCCACCCAACCCATGTCTTTTTGCATTTTAAAAAACTTGTATAAATAATGTACCTTAATAAAAATAAATTTCAAGTATTTTTTTCTTGTAGTAATACAACTTAATTAAAGCCCCTCCCTCCAATCTCTCTCTCTCCTCCTTCTCTCTTTATCTATGTAATTTTGATATGATTATTCTTTGCTTTGGATACTTAGCTTTATTGAGATTACTGTTTTTAGCTTTAGTATTGTTGGATATTGAATTTTCTTAATTGAAGCCAAATCAGTGGTCTAAACTATCTTGGTCAACTCTAATTGGAAAGTAAGTTAGAAATATTTTTATAGGTTAATGCTAAGGCCACCATAGAGTATATTTTAGAACCTTCCCCAAAGCCAGCAACTTCCACTGAAACTGGGAAGAATAGAAGAGAGAAAATAGATAATACTTTGCATTTCTGAATCTTCCATTTCTTTATCTGATTACCAGAATTAAAAAGAATTGAATATATTATTAATGTGGGTTGGAATAAATTTTCCTTTGGCAGAGATTACTTAAAGGATCCAGGAGGAGGTATTGGAAGTGAAATGTTTTGGATCCAGAATTATCCTGCCTCAGTTTCACTCACTGTTGATACAAAAATTGGGAACTGAGTATCTCTTTAAGGGTTAGAAGTGATGAATATAAATAAGTCCTACCGCCCTTGGGATGTTATTCAAAATGCCATACTATTATACCCTAATTAACAACAGTTGAATAAATTGAGCCAACTTCTTGAGTTGGTTCCCTTTGTATACACAGAATTAATATGAATGAAATAAATATGGATTGCCTCAGTGAAGGTAAATTTTCTCTTGAGTTAGGATCAAATACTCACTGGACACTTCACAAGCACACTCATGTTGACAATATGGAAGTGGGTTTACCATTGCCTTCTGTGATGCTTGTTTGTCTTCTTAGTCCAACTACTAACCTGGGATGTTATGGTTTTCCACTTGAGTTCTAATCAGATCCTATCCTGGTTGGCTTTTCTGGGATCAGGCAAAATGAGATAAGGGTCTTCTAAAATTCATCAACTGTTGAAAGATTTCTAAAAATTCTCAGATTCTCTGTCTCAGATTCTCTGTCTCAGGTTCTCTCTCTCAGATTCTCTCTCTCTCTGTCTCCCTCTGTGTCTCTCAGGTTCTCTCTCTGTTTCTGTCACTGTCTCTCTGCCTCTCTCTGTTTCTCTGTCTCTTTTAGGTTCTCTCTCTCTCCCCCCCCCCTCTCGTTCTCTATCTCTCTCCCAACTTTTCTGAATATGATTTCTTTTTAGCACTGTTGCTCAGGGGTGGGATCCAACAAGGTTAACTACCAGTTCGGTGAATTACGAGGTTTGGTGATTTGCGATGTGCTTCCCTGCACGCTGCGCACACCTGTAAATCATCATCAATTTGCTGCCTGGACAGCTGAGCAGTGCTGGGTGCAGAGGAGCAGCATTTGAACAAGCCCTTTTTTCCTCCTTTTTAACTGCAGCTGTGCCTCACACGGCAGCTGAGGTTGAAAAAGCAAGAAATAAAGGTCAGGTAAGAGCCTGGGCGAGCGGGTGGGCCAAAACATCAGCAGACATAGAACCGGTTCTATGTCTGCTGCTCTTCAGAGCTACCAGTTCTACAGAACTGGACAGAACCGGTAGCATCCCACCCCTGAGAACAAGTGCTCTAAAAGACCATCTAAACAACAGAATGTGGAATAGTCAAAGCTCTTAGAAACATAGAAAACTGACAGCAGAAAAAGCACCAAGCAGTCCATTTGATTTTTGTTTGTTTGTTTGTTTTTGTTTTCTTTGTAATTTATTTATTACTTTTATTTATTTATTTATTATTTTATTTTTAAATTTTTATCAGATGATAGACCTTTATTTATCCCTTGTTTGAGGATTCTTTTTATAAACATATTACTACAATTCTAAAATAATTTATATCAGTGGAGTAATACTCTTCAGTGTTCAGAAATTATGGATCTCTTAGAGAACATCCAGGGAGTTAAAGGGGTGAATGCTAAAATTATTGAGCCAAAAGTCTTTTCGTGAGGTAGGTTTTGGAATTTAATCTCCATTTGGAAATTTTGGGTGTTGTTCTAGCATTGGCCTCTAGAGGTCACAGGAGTTACAGAGGAACTAAGGAAAGTAATAATACTGTATATAAACTATAAGAATAAATATCCTTATCTCAACCTGCTGTTGCATTTGTTATAACATTATTAAAGATTATCACAGTTATGGAAGTGGAAAATATTGAAATGTTGCATTGTAGTAGCAATTCATTGTTACAGGCTTGAAAGTATGAAGAAAGCTTTGCTTAACATTACTTAAACTTTCAAAAATCCTTGTCAGGCTCTTTCCAGAAAATTTGCTATGCTCAGTTATAGCCTGGAAGCAAGACGACACCTTTCAAGGCAAAGTTTAAGGATTCCCTCCCGTACCTGATCTAGCAGGCAAGGTTTTGTCACTTGACAAACGAACATCCAGTGAAGTTAAATCGGAAAGAATCTGAGTGGATAAAAAGATCATGCACGTCTTTAGAGAGTACAAGAAATGTAACTGTCAGGTAGTGCTCCATTCAAAATCCAAGAAAGAAATACTTAGACTCCATGAATTAGAGAAAAGATATCTTTTACTGGAAATCAAGTGGTAGCAACAAAAGAATTCTGAATCTGAGAGAATGAGCGCGAAAATCACATATACAAAGTGATGGTAACGTTCCCACCCACAATAGTTCAAGCAGGCTACCCAATGAAAAGTTGTGGATAACATCATGTGGGCATCTCCAGGTGGTGATGAGGCCTCTGTCCATTGACCTTGGCATATTTTGATAAAGAGCTGTGGCTGCGCATAGCATAAGACAGAAATCAAAGCAAGAAATCCCCCCTCCAACTGATATACTTCTTCTTAACAAAACCTCCAGCTCACTTCCCATAATCATGTCCCCCCTCCTCCCCGTTACTTATGACAGCCAAAAGATGCAAAGCAAAAGAAGGAAATCTTGAAGGCTGACATTAACTATCACAGGAGACATAGAAAGGCCGAACCATGGGCTGTATATTCAATGGGTAGATACCCACTGTTTGTCAGTTCTTCTTAATAATTCCAGAGATAATTGTAACTTGCTGTCTCCATGCTTAGCAAAGCTTGAATATCCAAGGAAATCTGGTAAAAGTTTTGAAATTTGCTGGCTAAAGGCAAAAATGAGATAAGAAGGCAAAATGTGACCATAGATGACTTATGCATCAGCTTTCTCCAACTTCTTTCCTCTGTTTTCTGCATGATATTAAGATACCAGTGCAAGATCAGACCTAACATTGGTTGTATTTGCATAATAGAAATGATATTATGTTAAAACATGTAAAGAACGGCTGCAGGAATTGGATATGTCTAGTTTAATGAAAAGGAGGATTAAGGGTGACATGATAGCAGTATTCTAATATCTCAGGGGCTGCCATGAAGAAGACAGGTGTCAAGCTATTCTTCAAAGCACCTGAGGGCAGGACAAGAAGCAATGGGTGGAAACTAATCAAAGAAAAAAGCAACCTAGAACAGTGGTTCTTAACCTTTTTGAAAGAATCACCCCATTGAGCCATTGAGGAAGTTGTCATCGCCCCCCACCCCAACATAACCGCCCCCCTGCCACCTCTTAGCGTCCCCAAGGCCAAGGGGACCAGCAGAAAGGTTCTAAGAAGTGGCGGGCCGGCCGGTGCTGCAGTTTCACCCATTTTGGCGCCGGCTCCGGAGCGGTGCTACAGTCAATGGGTGAGCCTGCAGGGCCGGCACTTTGAACACCCCCCTACCGCCTCTTAGCATCCCCAGGGGGGCCAGCAGAGGGACGATAAGAGGCGGCAGGGGGGCAGCGCATCGAACGCGCCCGCGGTGGCACGTAACGTGCCACTGCTTCTGCATTGGAGGCGCCGGCTCTGGAGCAGTGCTAGTCAATGGGTGAACCTGCAGGGCTGGCCGGCACCTCGAACGCCCCCCTGTCGCCTCTTAGCACCCCTCTGCCGGCCCCCTTGGGGATGCTAAGAGGCGGCAGGGGGTGTTCGAGGCGCCAGCCCTGCAGGCTCACCCCATTGACTGTTGTACCGCACCTGAACCGCCGCCTCGAATGCGGCAGCATGTTGGGAAAAGCCGCCGCCACCGCTTTCCCAAAGTGCTGCCACTCTCGCATTCTTTCTGACTGTCCGTCCGTCCATCCATCCATCCATCCAAAAGATCTGTCTGTTTGCCTGCCTGCCTTCCTGCCTATCTACCTACCTACCTATCTACCAATATAGATCTTTCTCTCTCTCTCTCTCCCAATATATCTTGCTCCATCGCCCCCATATCACCCCCTTTCCGTTCCTTCACCCCCACGTCGCCCCTTTTTGTTCCATCGCCCCCTTGAAAAACAAAATCGCCCCTTGGGGGGTGATATCGCCCAGGTTAAGAACCACTGACCTAGAACTAAGGAGAAATTTCCTGACAGTTACAACAATTAATCAGTGGAACAACCTGCCTCCAGAAGTTGTAAATGCACCAACATTGGAAGTTTTTAAGACAAGATTGGACAACCATTTGTCTGAAATGGTGTAAGGTTTCCTGCCTGAGAAGGGGGTTGGACTAGAAGACCTCCAAGGTCCCTTCCTACTCTGTTATTCTGAAAGTTTCCCCTTTCCCAAATGAATTGACTTACCTTAGTACAACAGTAGAATATAATTCTGTATAGCTGAATCTTTTGCATGGTGCTCATTGATTGAGTCCTCCCAGTATGAGGAATGACTTTCTTTCCCACTCTTTGCTTTTAAAACAAAGGAATGAGCAATGATGGTATAATTGAGGTTTGCATGACCCCAGAGAGATTTGGGGTGCTTACAGGTTTTTAATCTCTTGGGCTTTCTTTTCTTCACTCCCTGAGGTCCAGGGCATCACGTCAGTTTCAGGAATGCAGGGAGTCAACTAAGTCATGTAAATAGTTGTATGACATGAGCAGAGTTAGTTTAATCTTAAAAAAACCTGGGGCTTTGCAGGCCTAAATCTAATCTACAATATATAATATATCATAATATATACTAGATAGATAGATAGATAGATAGATAGATAGATAGATAGACAGACAGACAGACATAGGTAGGTAGGTAGGTAGGTAGATAGATAGATAGATAGATAGATAGATAGATATATACACACACACATACTATATTATATATATTATATATATATATATATATTGTATCTAATCTATAATATATTATAATATATATAATATTATATATGAACAACATCTAAGTAGGTTACTGTAGATGTAATATCACATAAACATAAGAGCCAATTGGATGTAGTATGTACATACTACACCCAACTGGCTCTTATGTTTTTGTTGTATTATAACATTCTTGATTTTCTCCCCTCTTTCCTGCACTGTAAACAATCCTATGGAAGCTCACAATATTTGGGGGTTGTCTAGACTTTACTCAAGTAGGAGCCATGTAAACTACTATTTATTGCAAATCCTGAATATGGCAGTACAGACATTCGCTAAATAAACTCCTTTTCATCATTTTGTTTTCAAACATGTTCATCCTATCTTTCTTCCAAGCAGCTCTGGGCAGTACAGATAAGTTCCCCTCTAACTAACCTATCAACTGTATCATGACTTACTGTAAATTATTCAGCCCTAGGAAAGAGGTCAGGGCAAGCCACTTCTGAAATCTTGTCAGTACACACACACACACACACACACACACACACACAAATTCTATTTATAGTAGTTCCACTGAACTCAATTGGACTTAAGGGAATCCTGGTGGACAGTATCTTGCTTACAAACAGAACTAGAGTCTAGGGTTTGCCATTGAATGGAATATATTTAACACTTTACTAAATATATTCCATTCAATATATTTCTCTCTGGAAAAACAGATTGGCTGTGAGAAACTGTTGGCTCATCACCACGAAGCATACAGTCTTTGAGAGGAGAGACAGTCCTCGGGTTATGAATTTAATGGATCCCAGAATTTCCACCATATGTCACAATGGTGGTAAGTCAAGGCACCAATGTAACCAATCAGATTTTACAGCTTTTTTTTTGCAGCAGTCATTAAACGATTGCCACAGTAGTTAAGTGAATCCATTCATTCCTATGGGTGTTTTTTTTTGCTGGAAACAGATCAAAAAGGTTGGGAACCAGCAAAAAAAAAAGTTGTAAATTGTAATAATGTGACCACAGAAGGCTGCAACTGGTGATAAAGGTAAGCCAGTTGCCAAGCATCTGAAATGTAGTCATGTGACTGGGGGAGTTTCTGCTGTTGGAACCCCAGAACTGGGTCATACGTAGTTTTGGGGGGAAGGTCCATTATAACTTTGGGCAGAGCAGTGGCTCAGTGGTTAATACACTGAGCTTGTTGGCTGGAAAGCCAGCAGCCCAGGTTTGAGAACCGAGTGCCACACGAGAGGGTGAGCGCCTGTCCTTGTCTCAGCTCATGCCCACCTAGCAGTTGGAAAGCATGTAAATGCAAGTAGATTAATAAGTATCACTTTGGTGGGAAAATAACAGTGCTCCATGATGTCATGCTGGCCACATCACTCTGGAAATGTCTTCGGACAGTGCTGGCTCAATGTCCTTGAAACGGACATGAGCACCACTAGCTGGAAACAAGTAGCAGAGAAAAATCCACAGGGACTCCTTTACCTTTTTTTATTGTAACTTCAAATGGTCATTGAACGACTGGTCATTAAGCAAGGACTACCTGGAAGCAGTTGTTCTCTAGGATGAACACCCAGGTTTGAGACCCGAGTGCCATCTTGCTTCTGTCTCTCACAATCACAGATGCCAAATGTATCTGCTCACATTCTTATCATTTTGTTAATTATGAGGAAACTATTTTAGATGCATGCAATTAAAAAAGTTGCAAAGTATTTTGAGATGCTTCATGTAACATGATTATCTAGATGACTAATTTGTTTGGAAATTAAAATGAAATTAGTGCATGTGCAACTGATTTTTGAGTACTATTCCTACAGGGATCTCACTTCATTATTCATACATTTTTTTAAGGTGATGGGGAAGCAATATTTAGAATACTGGTAGTCCTTGATTTATGGCTGAACAATGGGCTTGACACTTGACAACCTCAGTGTTCATTTAACAACTGTGGGATCTGCTTAAAAGCAAAAAAAAAAATACTGGACAAAAATACATATGTGGTTGGAAAAAATGATAAAACAGCATATTGATTTAAAACCAGAAATATTTCTATTGGGGATTCTATCCAAAAAAATACAGTAAGAAAAATGCATATTTAGTTATTCATATATTAACTGCTGCCATAATTGTATTTGCACAAAATTGGAAGAGTGAAGAGATACCTACAGATGAGAATGTGATTAGGAAAATATTAGACTGTGCAGAAATGAATAGGTTAACACTGACAATTAAGGAGAAAGAGCAAACTGAATACTATATGGTATGGGATCTATTTTACCAATGGTTAAATAATAAAAATGGAAGTTAGAAATAGGGAAACAAAATAAAGAAGATATGTTAAAAGAGATAAGTAGATATTATGACTAGTATGTTGAATATTATTATGTTAATATTGTAGAATTAATATGTGGAATATTATTATGTTAAAGATTGCAGAATCAATATTAATTTAACAAAGGATGTTGTAAATTTTGACTATTGTTCAATGAAGGTATTTGTACCCAGACAGCAAACTGTTCAACTGAAAATGGAATCATTGTATTAAAAATAAAAAAAACATTATTAAAAAAATAACGGTGGTGTTTGCTTAATGACTACAGTGTTTGCTTTATGATTGTCATGTTTCCTTAAGGACCTGCTGAAAAAAAGATAATAAAAATGGATCTGGTTGCATGATGACCTGCTTTACAACTGTCCTGGCTTATGACAGATATGCTGCCATCTAAGGATCACCTTGAGGTTTGCACATTATACCCTACCGAGATCAAGTGAGGTACTAATATTTATTTTATTTATTTTATTTTATTGGACTTATAGGCCTCCCTCTCTTCCAGGGGACTCAAGGAGGCTTACAATAAAAAATGAGAATACAAATATTAAAATACAATTAAACCGGTTGAATTAAGCCCAATAAAAATTAAAACCCAATTAAAACTTAAAATCAATAAAACCCCACCCCTCCCCGTTCAGTCCAGGCTGGTCTGTTGAAACAACCAGGTCTTTAGGTCACGGCAAAAGGAACGGAGGTCAGGGGCCAACCAGAGCTCCAAGGGGAGTTGATTCCACAGAGTGGATGCTCCCACAGAGAAGGCCCTACCCCTGGGTGCCACCAGCTGACACTGTCTGGCCGGCGGCACCCCCAGGAGGCCCTGCTTGTGGGAGTGTACAGAGTGATTGGCAGTCACAGTGGCAGGAGACGCTTCTGCAAGTACCCGGCCCAAGCCATGTAGGACTTTATATGTGATCACTAATACTTTGAATCTCACCCGGAGGGCAACCGGCAGCCAGTGCTGGTTGCGCAGGAGGGGTGTAACATGGGAGGATTGGGATACTCCCATCACAACCCGCGTGGCCACATTCTGCACCAGTTGAAGCCTCTGGATGGTCCACCAGGGCAGTCCCATGTAAAGAGCATTACAGTAGTCGATTCGGGAAGTCACAAGTGCATGGGTAACCGTCTGTAGGGAATTCGGTCCAAATAGGGTGCAATTGGTGCACCAGACAAATCTGGGCAAATGCCCCCCTGGTCACAGCTCCCACCTGCTCCTCCAAATATGACTCTATAAAGCCTTAGTAAGACCACACCTAGAGTACTGCATCCAGTTTTGGTCACCACACTATAAAAAAGATGTTGAGACTCTAGAAAAAATGCAGAGAAGAGCAACCAATATGATTAGGGAACTGGAGGCTAAAACATACCATGAACAGTTACAGGAATTGGACATGGCTAGTCTAGTGAAGAGAAGGTCCAGAGGAAACATGATAACTGTTAAGTTTGCATGAAGAGACAGACGCGGAGTGCTTCAAGCTCTTTAGTTTATTAGTGACTACAGCTCAGAATGGACCCGACTGGCTTTGCTGCGGCTGCTACTTATAGCCGGCAGCCACAGCTGACAGCCAATCAGAGTGCAGGGTTTTCCCGCACTTTCTAAACCAATCATTTCCAACACTTTACAAGAACAATTCAAACTAAACCAATGATTTCAAACCTGCATACATAACAATAACAGTGTTCCAATATTTGAGGGCCTGCCAAAGAGGGGAAGGAGTGAAACTATTTTTCAAGGCACCTGAAGGCCAGACAAGGAATAATGGATGGAAACTGATCAAGGAGAAATTCAACCTGGAAATAAGGAGAAATTTTCTGACAGTGAGAACAATCAACCAATGGAACAGCTTGCCTTCAGAAGTGGTGGGAGCTTCATCACTGGAAATTTTCAAGAAGAGACTGGACTGCCATTTGTCAGAAATGGTTAGGGTCTCCTGCTTGGGCAAGGGATTGGACTAGAAGACCTTACAAGGTCCCTTCCAACTCTGTTAAACTGTGTCTGTGCTTAATCTGACTACTATAAATGTGGTACCTGAAGGTTACAGTAAAGAAAAAACATATTTAATCATACAAGTATTAAGAGCAGCCAGAATTGTATTTGCTCAGAATTGGAAAAGTGATAACATACCGACAGAGGGAGAAGTAATTGAGAAATTATTTGAATGTGCAGAAATGAATAGATTAACATGGGTAATTAGAGAAAAAGAAGAAATGGAATATTATATGGTATGGGATTTATTTTATCAGTGGTTAGAAAATAAAACAAATTAAATGATTAAGATGAATGTATAAAGCAATAAGATAAGGTTGTTAAAAAACAGGTATATTAGATAAGATGTATAAGAAAATGTGATTACTGATATATTGGTAAGAAAAGTATTCGTTATAACTGTATGCACACAAAATATGTACCTAGTCGACACATGGTTGTAATGGAATGGAATTATTGTATATATAAAATAAAAAAACTTTTTATAAAAAAATGTGCTGAAGTTTGGGTTTACAGCAGTTGAATCCTGTCTGTTTCTTTGGCATGACTACATTGATTAGAATCCTAATTAAAGAATGGTTGTTTATTACAAAGTTATTTTGGAGTGAGGCTTTTCATTATTTGGCCATTACAGGTCATTATAGGTTCTCTTGTCTCACAGCTAGTAAAATATCTACAGCCTATTTCTGGCCATATACTTATAAATGCAAAGAACTAGAAAATAAAATTAAATTCTTATAAAAGAAAAATTCACCATATGTGCCTTACTCTCCAATGGTGCCTCTTATCAATTGCCTCTTCACAATTATGAAAAATTACGGTAACCGTGATTGCATCAAGTCTGTACAGAATAATACATTTATAAAGGTCTCCCTCCAATTGTTTAGGTGCAAGATCATACCCAAGTGCCCTCACAAGTTTGCCATTTCACTGTAAATGCATGAATAGAATGTGATAGGATAGGATAATTAGATTAACAGAGCTGGAAGGGACCTTGTAGGTCACCTAGTCCAACCCCTCGCCCAAGCAGGAGACCCTACACCATTTCTGACAAATGGCTGTCCAATCTCTTCTTGAAAGTCTCAAGTGATGGCGCTCCCACAAGATAAGATAGGATAGGATAGGATAGGATAGGATAGGATAGGATAGGATAGGACAGACAGGACAGGACAGGACAGGACAGAACAGAACAAAATGACCTTGGAGGTCTTTTAGGCCAACCCCCTGCTCAGGAAAGAAACCCTACACCATTTCAGACAAATGGTTGTCCAGTCTCTTTTAAAAAATCTTCCAGTGTTGGAGCATTCACAACCTCTGGAGACAAGTTGTTCCACTGATTAATTGTTCTGTCAGGAAATTTCTCCTTAGTTCTAAGTTGCTTCCCTCCTTGATTAGTTTCCACCCATTGCTTCTTGTCCTGCCCTCAGGTGCTTTGGAGAATAGCTTGACTCCCTCTTCTTTGTGGCAGCCTCTGAGATATTGAACACTGCTATCATGTCTCCCCTAGTCCTTCTTTTCATCAGAGTAGACATACCCAGTTCCAGCAATCGTTCTTTATATGTTTTAGCCTCCAGTCCCCTAATCATCTTTGTTGCTCTTCTCTGCACTCTTTTCTAGAGTCTCAACATCTTTTTTACATCGTGGTGATCAAAATTGGATGCAGTATTCCAAGTGTGGCCTTACCAAGGCATTATAAAGTGGTATTAACACTTCACGTAATCTTGATTCTAACTCTCTGTTTATGCAGCCTAGATTGTGTTGGCTTGAACATTGAAGAAAGCCATTTTTGCTTCAAAAATGATTTTTAAATTTTGGACCTTTAAGTCAATATTGGCATAAAATAGAATAGAATGGGATGGGATGGGATGGGATGGGATGGAATGGAATAAAATAGAATAGAATAGAATAGAATAGAATAGAATAGAATAGAATAGGCAAACTGTGATTGGACACACAAGGAATTTGTCTTGGTGCAAATGCTCTCAATGTACATAAAAGAAAAGATACATTCGTCAGGAGTCCAGAATCATAAGGTACAACACTTAATGATAGTCAGAGGGTACAATCAGCAATCAAATCATACTAGGAAACAGTCAATATAAATCGTAAGGATGCAAGCAACAAAGTTACAGTCATACAGTCACAAGTGAGAGGGGATGGGTGATAAGGAGTGATGAGAAGATTAATAGTAATAATAATGCAAACTTTGTAAATAGTTGGACAGTGTTGAGGGAATTATTTATTTATTTATTTATTTATTTTTTATTTATTTGTATGTCCCATCTCCAAGACTCAGGCTCACAACTAAAACCAAACCACAACAATAAATTAATTAAAACAATATTAAACAATCACAAGTCTAATTTAAGTTAAAACCCCCAATATGCAGTATAAAATTTAAACCTCCCCCCCCAGGAGATCAGCACAGCCCAGCCTGTTCGAATAGCCAAGTTTTCAGGTCGTGACGGAAGGTGCGAAAGTCAGGGCCAGGCGGAGTCCCAGGGTAGTTGATTCCATATTGACTTTTGATTTCAAAATTTCCTGCAATTTTCTTGGCAAGGTTTTTCAGAAGTCACTTGCCATTGCCTCTTTCCCAGGGCTGAGAGAAAATGACTGGCCCAAAGTCATCCAGCTGGCTTTGTGCCTACGGTGGGACTAGAACTACCATTTCTCAGTTTCTAGCCTGATGCCTTAGCCACTGCACCAAAGTGTCTCTGGTAAATGATCTTACACCAGAATAAATAGGAAGTAATACTAATTTTTAAATAAGATTAGGTTGTACTAAATCTAAGTGTTAATTTCAGCTTGTATTGTTCAGCAGGACTCTCAAAGATTGGCCTGTCACTATGTTGATTAGTGTGGTTTTCCTTTAGCGATTATTTATTCATAAGAGTTATTTATTGTAACACTTAGTAAATTATTTACAGATTACAAACAGCAAGCTATTTCCTCTGCATATTGGAATATTCCTGTTGTTAGATATGACTTTCCCTTGTATGGATAACCCTTTTTTCCCATTACAATTGGTTTCTGTGACATTATGAATGTTCAGCCCTTCACATTTTTCTTCAGTTGTAATGTTTCCCACTCATTTGCCATTCCCCTTTGAAGCATGCATGTCTTAATGCATTTTATAGCATGTAGTACAACTAATCAATGCCCAGATTGTTAATTAATACAGATCTTGTGGTAATACTGATCCTGTGATTACAGGAAGTAATTCAAATGTTACATGAATGCTAAGGGATTGTATGTGCGATTCACTGCAGGAGGTTGAGAAAAAACAACACCCAAACCACATGAAAATAATGGCATTTTTAATGTTAACATGAGAATACAGAAATGTCTGTGTTAGCTGCTTCTTTATATAGGGCTGACCTACACCCTTATATAGGTCTATACCACGAGTGTCAAACTCGATTTCATTGAGGGCTGCATCAGGGTTGTGTTTGACCTCAGGGGGTCGGGGTGGGCATGGCCACAGTGGGCGTGGCCAGTTCAATGTCACTCATGTCGGGGGCGCCTGTGGTGGCCCGAGCACTCTGCCAGACGGAACGGGCTCCCCAGCTCCGTTATTGACTGCGACAGCCTCCTGAAACCCCCTGCCAGCAAAAACGGAGCTCAGGAGGGCCACCCACAGGCTGAACAAGCTCCTTTTTCAGCTGCAACAACCTCCTGCAACCCTCTGCCAGAGAAAATTGAGCTTGGGAGCTCCGTTTTCGCTGGCAGAGGCACCACAGGCTGGTGTTTTTCTGTTTCCAGGGCGGCCCCGCATGCCAGATACTAAACACCCTGTGGGTCAAATATGGCCCGTGGGCCTTCAGTTTGATACCCCTGGTTTATACTATTATAGGATAAAGGAGAGAAGACATGGGCTATTGGTTGTGTAAAATGCACTAAACCAGAATTGAATCACAGTACAAGTAGTCCTACTTACGACCACACCTGAACCCAAACTTTCTGTTGCTAAGCAAGGCAGTTATTAAGTGAGTTTTGCCCCATTTTATGAACTTACATGCCACAGTTAAGTGAATCACTGTAGTTTTTAAGTTAGTAACAAGGTTGTTAAGCAGTGGTAGGATGCAAAAATTTTCCACCGGTTCTGTGGGCGTGGCTTGGTGGGCGTGGCAGGGGAAGGATGCTATAAAATCCCCATACCCTCCCAACTCCTGGGGGAAGGTTACTACAAAATCCCTCCCCACCCCACTTACCTGCTTTCCAGCCCGTTCTCCTGTGTAGGGCAACAAAAGAAGACCCAGCCGATCAGCTGGGACTTGGGAGGCAGAGAATAGTTGGGAGTGGGGCCAGTCAGAGGTGGTATTTGCCGGTTCTCTGAACTACTCAAAATTTCCACTACCGGTTCTCCAGAACTGGTCAGAACTTGCTGAATACCACCTCTGGTGTTAAGTGAATCTGGCTTCCCCATTGACTTTGCTTGTCAGAAGGTGATTGCATGACCCCTGCAATGATTATAAATACATGTCAGTTGCCAAGCATCTGAATTTTGATCACATGATCGTGGGGATGGTACAACAGTCGTAAGTGTGAAAAATGGTCACAAGTCACTTTTTGCAGTGCTGTTGTAACTTTGAATGGTCACTAAGCGAATGATTTTAAGTGGAGAAACGACCTACATGTTGAACAAAAATGGTATGGTTTGATTCAAACATCACATTAAGTTGTATACACATGAAGTTATATATATATTAATTTGTATGTTCTAGATCCGTGATGGCAACCCTGTGGCACATGTGCCACAGAGCCATTTGTGCTGGCATGTGAGCCGCAGGCAAACTTATCTCACTGCGCATGCGTGCGCCTCACAGCTGATTTTTTTTCCGGTTGGTTTGAGGCCTTTTTCGGCCTCCCAGAGGCTTGGGGAAAGCCTCTGCAAGGCTTTTCAGGCCGAATTATAGGCCCGTTTTGTCACTTCCTGTAATACCGGAAGTGATGAAACGGACCTATAATTCGCCCTGAAAAGCCTTGCAGAGGCTTTTTCCAAGCCTGTGGGAGGCCAAAAAAGACTTCAAACCAGCCGAAAAATCAGCTGTGAGGCACAGTGCATGTAAGGAGGTGGTGGGAGGGGGGATTGCGCACGCATGCGCAGGGGGTGTGGGGAGGGGGTGCGCATTGCATTCTGGGTGCTGGCATGCAAGGAGCCCAAAAAGGTTAGCCACTGCTGTTCTAGATTAATGTGAGGTCAGCTAGTGGGAGTAGAAGCAAGTAAGAAAACCTGCAAACTTGCAAATCAACAAAGCTCTGCCTTTTTAAAAGCAGAGGAAATCCAGAAGTGTGTACCAAAGAGGCTTACTGTATATTTTATTTTAAAAGGCTTTCTTTGAAGAGGCAGTATAAACAACATGATGAAACAGATCTCTTCTTTTTCCACAGTATTTGAACAGAAAATTTCCATTCTGAACACCATTATGATAATAATAAAAATGAAAAGCAGCTTCCATCATTTAAGAGGCTTTAAAAGAAATGCAAAGTGACTGGAATGAATAATACTCATTTATGGCAGGCATTTTGGGAAAAAAACTGTGTGGGAGGATGGAGAGAGAAGAAACAGACTTTTCAATTCTTGTACTGATTAGCAGAGATCAGCAAAGATGCGAACAGTATGCTTTCAAAAACTGGTTTAGATCATAGAGAGCCATCTTGGTTAATACCATGGTAGCAAAAAAATCAGGGGAACTGGTAGCATCTTTCACCACTAACACATTTTATTATACAGCTATTTTCAGAACTGGGTTGTATCCCAAAAAATTGTAAGCCACCCTGAGTCTTCGGAGAAGGGCGGCATATAAATGTAATTAAATAATAACAATAACAACAACAACAATAATAATAATAATAATAATAATAATAAAAGGCATAACATTTTCAGAATGGCTTTTGTGTGCTGCCAGATTCTTTCTGATATTCTTCAGATCGTTGAATCCTAAAGTTGAAAACGGGACTTTAAAGTGGGTGGACTTCAACTCCCAGAATTCCCTAGTCAGATGACTGGATTTCTGGGGATTGAAGTCAACCCATCTTAAAGTGCCTGACATTAAGAAATGCAGATGATCAAGTCTAAATATATTCCCAATTAAAATATTCTTGGCAGATGATTGATTGGATTTCAACACACCCAGGCAAAATTTTGAAATATTTAATTGTTAGTTCTTAGATTAGATTATACAGATGATAGAATAGAAGAGAATTAGAATGGAAGAGAAGAGAAGAGAATTCTTTATTGGCCAAGTGTGATTGGACAACAAGGAATTTGTCTTGGTGCAAATGCTCTCAGTATATAAAAGAAAAGATACTTTCATCAAAAGTCATCAAGACTAAACCCCTACTTCTCCCAATTAAAATATTCTTGGCAGATGGTTGTTTACCCTTGGCTTCAACGCACCCAGGAAAATTTTGAAATATTTAATTATTAGTTCTTATATAATATATATAAGAATATAGAATAGAATAGAAATAGAAGAGAAGAGAAGAGAATTCTTTATTGGCCAAGTGTGATTGGACACACAAGGAATTTGTCTTGGTGCAAATGCTCTCAGTGTACATAAAAGAAAAGATACATTCGTCAAGAGCCAAGAATCATAAGGTACAACACTTAATAATAGTCATAGGGTAGAATAAGCGATCAAATCATACTAGGAAACAGTCAGCATAAATCGTAAGGATACAAGCAACAAGGTTACAGTCATACAGTCATGAGTGGGAGATGATGGCTGAAAGGAAGGATGGGAGAAATAATAGTAATAGAATTAGAAAACAATAGTAATAGAAAACAAACAACTTGGTCATGTAAGTTTGTAAAAGTTGAATTCTCCTTCCACCTATCCCAATTGATTTTCCAATTGTCTTATGATTATGTAGACCGCAGCATATAACAAAGGGAATACTTAGCTCTGTTTAACTGGCTGAACTGGAAAACTGGGGCGAACACATTACGCTTGTCCTACTTTCCAGAGCACTGAGAAGCATCAGAGTTGCAACAGTTGTTAGAGGTCACTGGAGGTTGTTTTCAATATTTGTGTTGATTTACAATTATACAGGTTGCAGAAGACAATGGATGTGCTTACCCCTAGTTTAAGAAGGATGGATAATGATCTAACTGATTTGTACAATATAGGTATTTATACAATGGCTCCTGGACTGTTGTTTATATTTTATATTATGTTATATTGTTTTTAAATGTTCTTAGCTGCCCAGAGTCACTATTGTGAGATGGGTGGCTACATATATACCATTCAAATCAATGAAAAATAACTATGTTTTGTATGACATGTGATGGAGGTATGGTAAGTTAAACATGTCTCCCTGCAGAGCAGAAACAACAACTTCAGCAAAGACTGAAGAACTGGTGAATTTGAAACCCCTTGAGTCAAGGAAAGGATGGGAGATCACCAACATGTTCTTTGGATGGCTGCTCCTCACAAGGAGACTGCCAGTCTGGATTGACCCGGGGGTGGGTTATTTTAGTTGTTTTAATTTAATTTTAATTTTTTAATTGATTACTAGACTTGTTGTTTAATTTAGTTTTATTGTAATTTGTATGGTTTTTTAAATGTTCGCCGCCCTGAGTCCTTAGGGAGAAGGGCGGCATACAAGTCTAATAAATTATTATTATTATTATATAGTTTCCCACTGTTTGAGTGTCAGGAGATAAAGGGATCAAACTTCAAGATCACAACCGCAAAGGAGCCTTTTAAAGGTTAAAGGATACTAAATTTAGTAACCTCTCTTCTAATAGTTTTAGAAAATTGCCTCTTTAATGATTTTAAGGCTATTAGAAATCTTTGGAATGACAAGTTTGAAAAGCCAACTATAGAGTCTAAAAGAAAATTATAAGTTTAAGAACTTAAAGATTTTGAAGTAAACAACAAAAAACTATATAAGATTTTAAACCAAGAAAGTTATAAACAAATGAAAAGTCCAGACAAATCAGAATACTAAACCTTTTACTGCAAGATTTTGGGATTAACTATATAAAATAAATCAGAATTATTTTGTCTAGTGTAAATCATAACAGAGATTAGAGACCTTATGTTTTAAACTAGACACTAGAGGGATTAAAGATTTCAGGCCAAAAGAAAAAAAAGGTTTTGATCTACAAAATGACACAAAACACTGTAGCATTTGAAATATATATTTTTTAATTCACATTTATATGCTGCCCTTCTCCGGAGACTCAGGGCGGCTTACAATCTTTGGAGCACAACCCAATGTGCTCAGCAATAGCCTTCATTCCATTGTATATGCCTGCTTATTACTAGGGCTTTTGGCCCCCCCAACCGACATTTTTACAAAGTCAGCTTATTGCCCCCAACAATCTTGGGTCCTCAATTTACCTACCCCGGGAGGATGGAAGGCTGAGTCAACCTTGAGCCTGGTGGGATTCGAGCCTGCACTAATTGCAGGCAGCTGGAGCTAAGTGCTAGGTGTTTAACAGCCTGCACCACCAAGGAAATATTAAAGGAGAACTTACAAGAATGAGGCTAGAAATTAGTAGCCACAATATCAATAATATTAGTAAAGATATCTGCTTCTATGGATAGACTATGTTAAAAGATATTAATGAAGAAAGAACAGATATGAAACATATCTTGCGTGATGCACAGAAATCAGTAATACTAGATTTTAAAAGTCCTTTAAAGTATTTCAAGATATAGAAGGAATTAAAAGTGAAAACACAAATGGCTGGGGAATAAAATGATCCTGATAAAGACTATTGGATATACAATATTAGCTGGTTTAAGTTTTGAACATTAAAGGGGAACTATAAATGATATGCTAAGAAAATAACCTGGATAATGTTTGTTATTGGATTTGCAAAGCAGGTTTATTAAAATCTTGAAGAAGCCTTTGCGATGGGACAAACAATTGAATCCTATCACAATATTTGAATGAACTAAAGAGTATGGTTTTTAGAAGTAAAAATGATGAAAAAAAGATGGTTTATTTGATCAAGGTTAAATGTTTTTATGAATTTTTTTGCTGACACCAGGGCTGAGTTGATGTCTTCTTGTTGTTGTTAGTTGCGAAGTCATGTCCAACCCATCATGATCCCATGGACAACGTTCCTTCAGGCCCTTCTGTCCTCTACCATCCTCCGGAGCAGGAGTGGGATTCTACAGGTTCACACCTATTTACTAGAACTGGTTGTTAACATTCTAAGCAGTTCGGAGAACTGGTTGTTAGAAGAAATTACTGGCCTAATCCTGTAAGGAAGGCAGGAAGGAAACATTCTGGTGTTGCTTACAGAAATTGCCTCTCTGTTAACCCTTATTACATTCTTGGCAAGACTAGACTTCTCTGGAGCTTCTCTGGAGTTTTTCCCCCTCCTTTGCTAGTACTTTGCTTGTGTGGAATGACCATTCAAAGTTACAATGGCACTGAAAAAGTGACTTATGACCATTTTTCACACTTATGACTGTTGCAGGATCCCCACAGTCACGAGAGGCCAGGCGAGGAGATACGTGCCTCGATGTAAGTAATGTTGAGCTGGCCACGCCCAGCCAGTAACATGACCACCAAGCCATGTCCACCCAGTCACATGACCACCAAGCCATGCCCACCAACTAAGCCACGCCCACAGAACTGGTTGTTAAAAAATTTGAATCCCACCCCTGCTCCGGAGTCCATTTAAGCTCACACCTACTGCTTCAGTGTCTCAATCCAGCCACCTCATTCTCTGCCGTCCCCTTCTTCTATTGCCCTCAATCTTTCCCAGCTTTAGGCTCTTCTCCTGTGAGTCCTTCCTTCTCATTAGGTGGTCAAAGTCTTTGAGTTTCATCTTCAGGATCCGGCCTTCTAAAGAGCAGTCAGGGTTGATCTCCCCTAGGACTGAATAGTTTGATCACCTTGCAGTACAAGGGACTCACAAGAGTCTTCTCCAGCATCATAGTTCAAAGGCCTCCATTCTTTGGCACTTAGCCTTTCTTATGGTCTACCTTTCACAGCCATACATTGCAACTGGGGAAACCATAGCCTTGACTATACGCACTTTTGTTGGCAGGGTGATGTCTCAGCTTTTTAGTATGCTGTCTAGATTTGTCATAGCATTCCTCCTCAGGAGCAAGCATCTTTCTTGGCTGTAGTCCCCATCTGCAGTGATCTTGGCGCCCAGGAAAATAAAATCTGTCACTACCTCCATTTCTTCCCCATCTATTTGCCAGGAATTGAGAGGGCCAGATGCCATGATCTTAGTTTTCTTAATGTTGATTTGATTCTTTGGGATTAGCTTATAGATGAAGGATGAGTTACGGGAAGCAAATATATCTGTTTGTAACCTTATAGGAGGTGAAATATCCACTTACATACACTACGTTGTTGTTCTTTACATTCAGATATCTGGATAAAGATTTCCTTTATTTTGAAGTCAGAGTAGAGTTTTGATTTCTTTCCTAATAAATCATACTTGTCAAGATTCTGGAGGCTCCTGTGGGGGATATTTTGAACACTAGGAGAACTGGTGAGAAATCAAGAAGGGGAACAGTCTTCCCTGTGTCTAATTCCCACTATGTCTTTAAATAAATAGCTGTTTAAGAGAGATAAAAAAAGTCTTTCCTTTCCTATGAATTTCTTAATCTACTTTTCATCTCAAATATAATGGATGTCTGTTAGCAAGCACACACAGCTGGGATAAACCTGAACTCTTAGTAACATTTTTCTTTTTGAATGGCACCTATTGCCACTTAATTACTCCAGATTCTTTCAGCACTTTGTATATGCTCTGGAGCCCCTCTCCTAACAAGGCTTCTCCAGTTTAAATCTCCAGCACTTCCTCTACCCTAAGGCCCTGCAGATACATCATCCCCACGTAGCTCGTCAGTTGTGCTTTTTCCTTACCTGGAAGGGAAGACTGCCTTAATAAGACCATTGTGGCTGGCCTGTTTGTCTTTCATTGCATAGTATGCCCCCAAAACAATTGTTTAAGCTGCATCTTTGAACATGTTTCAAATGATGGTAATCTGCATGGAGAGAACTTCTCTAGGTTGGAAGAGTTTCAAAGGAAATGCACCCCAGTTTTCTTTTAGCTCTTCCTGTGGGATGAGAAGCAACAGCTTGCTCAGATCATGTGGAAAGCAGCTTTTGCTGAAATCTGGAGTTATTAAAAAGGGATGTAGGGGGAAAAATCTGGTTCTTCCTGTGATGCCTGGAAAGAAAATTGTTCTTTCAAAGTTTCAGGTTTGTAAAACACTCAGTTATGGAAAGACCTTCTTTTCTACATTATAGCTGTTGAACAGATCACTTTAGCACTCCATTCCTGATCTCAATGCCCACATTCATCTAAATTATGTCTCCATGCAGGGGTGGGATTCTATCTGGTTCTGCCCAGTTCGGAGAACCAGCAAATCGCGCCACTGGCTGACCCCGCCCACTCACTCCTTACCTGGCATATGTGCCATCAAACTTTCCTGCATTTGGTAAGTTGCTATTTTTCCTTTTTTTCCCCTCCCAACCATCAGCTATTCTGCTGTGCCAGGAGATTTAAATTAGCTAGAAAGCAGGAAATCGTTGGATTTCTTGCTTTCTAGCTAATCTAAAAGCAGAGCTGAACCTTCCTTAGGACTGATGCTTCTATTTTTCAGTGCAGACTCAGGTAGCAGATTGCAGAGTCATAGATCTCTAAGTGAATCTGTGGTTCTGGGAGCAACTCAATCTGCCTGCCTGCTTTGCTTGATTTTGGGTAAAAGTTGCTCTTTTTATAAAAATCAATATTTACATAAATATTTATAATATTTACATACAAGCCATGCCCAGCCAGTCACATGACCACCAAGCCATGCCCAGTCAGCAAGCCAAGATTATCCTTGTGGATAATTATGGGGTATTTGGGTTCTCTCCATAAACTCTGCAAGAGTTCATCAAACCATACTAGGTTGTTGGAGACTTTAGACAAGCATGCGTATTCAGCCTCAGCTGTTGAGGTGGCAATTAACTTTTGCTTACCAATGTACTGGACAGTTATTAAGATATACAAATATAACCTGAAGTACTCTTCCTCAATTTGGTGTCACCTGCCCAATCGGCATCAGAGTAGGTGTAGAGTTGAGGAATTTCTGAAACGTAAGGCTCAAGTAAGAGTGAGAGATTCGCTGTGCCCTTAAGGTATCTAAGAACCCTCTTGATACCAGTCCAATGTATTTGTTTGGGATTTTCAGAATGCCTAGCTAGGATATTTATAGATAGGCTGATGTCAGGCCTAGTCCAACCTACTATATACAAGAGTGAGCCCAATACGGATTTGTACAGAGTTTTGTGTACAAAATCCTCACTATCACTATACATGTTTCTTGGGAAATCTGTTTGCATTGGAGTGTCACAGGGCTTGGCCTCTGCCATGTTGCACCTGTCAATCAAATCTAAGATTTTATCCCACTGAGAAAGCTCAAATCCTTTCTCAGTTTTTGTAAACTGAACCCCCAGAAATTTGTCAATCTGGCCTAGAGGCTTCAGTGCAAACTTTCTACTTACCTGATCAGAGAAGGATTTACTCCTCTCCTCTGATTTGTTAATGTACAAAATGTCATCAACGTACACAAGGACAGTCTCCTTGATGCCATCTTGTTGCCTGATGAAAACACATTCATCAGCTGGTGAGGTGGTGAAACCTATTTGCCTTAGACACTCGGTAAGGCATTCATACCACCTTCTCCCAGACTGCTTCAGACCATACAGACTTTTGTTAAGAAGCCAGATTTCGTCTTCTGTATGATCTACGCCCGGAGGTGCCCTTACATAGATTTCTTTGTCCAATTTGGTGTGCAAATAGGCCGTTTATGTCAAACTGCAGAACACTCTCCCCATGTATGGCCGCTATGGTGAGAGCTGTCTTTTCGCTCTCAGGGCGTACTGTGGGTGAGAAGGTGTCGTCAAAATCTTCAGGGTATCTCTGCGAGAATCCCTGTGCCACCAATCTCGCCTTGTATAAGAAGTTCCCATCATCCAGTGGCTTCTTCTTATAAACCCACCTTGTGCCAATTGCTTTCTTATCTTTTGGCAATTTAGCATGTGTGAACACCTCCAGCTTCCTGAGGCTGTTCATCTCCAAATCCATAGCAGCATGCCAATTTCCCTGCTCTTTTGGAGATAGCTTTAAAACATCCTCATATCTCTGAGGAGTGGTCGATGCCAAATTTACATTAGTGATGAAGTCATTAAATTTTTCAGGTTTCTTATTTCTAGTAGTCCGGATTGGTCTACTAACTGGCTCCTGTTCACAATTTGAATCATCCAAATTGTCCAAATTGTCACCAGCTTCATCACTATTAATTTTGCCAGTTTTAACTTTGGGATGCCCCTTCTCCTGGGTCACTCCCATTTGCCTTTTGAGGATTCCCTTAAGGGGCGTGGAGATTGCCCTCTCTCCACTACCTCCTGAGCCAGATGTGTCACCATCACTAGATGGAGTTTGCAACACATTTTTAGCTTTGCTGGCCGAATCATGGGCTTGTTTGGGAGTCAGAATCTCATTGGCGTGGATTCTGCTCCAGTTTGTGCTCTCATAGAAGGTGGCCGATCTTGAGATGACAATCCTTTTGTCATTTCCACAAAATTTGTAAGCCTTGGACCCAGGCTCATACCCTATGAATCTTAATTTGATCAACCTCCTGTCCCCTTTCTTCCTTAACTCCTTGGGGATATGCACATCGGCCATCACCCCAAATACATGCAGATGTCTTAAACTAGGTTTACACCCATAGACCATCTCATAGGGGGTTTTCTCTACAACACTCGACCATACTCTGTGAGAGTGTAGTTGGCATACAATATGGCCTCTGCCCAGTATGCAAAATTTGGGCCAGCATCCTCAAGGGTGCATCTCATCATTGATTGGAGGACACAATTTCGTTGTTCTGAAATTCCGTTCTGAAAGGCGGAATAAGGAGCTGTCCTAAGGTGGACTATCCCCCGCTCCTTCAACCAGACAGAGAAGTTATTAGAATTGAACTCGGTACCTCTGTCTGTCAAGATTCTCTGAATCTTGATTTTGTGCTGGTTTAGGATCAAATTATAAAATTCCCTGAATTTTGAAAAGGTCTGATCCTTGGATTTGAGGGGGTACACAAACCCATATCTACTATGGTCATCCACTATGGTGAGAAAGTAGATGTTCTTACCGAGGGAGGGTTTCAATGGACCCACCAGGTCCATATGCACCAGCTCACAAGCCACACCCACAAATTAGGCCATGCTCACAGAACCGGTTGTTAAGAAATTTGAATCCCACCCCTGTCTCCATGCTTATCAAGCCAACGTGACTAAATATTAAAGAAAATGGTTTCCATCCATCAGTATAAGGTTTTGGCCAGATGTAAACAAACAAGGGGCTGCCATATCTTTAGAAATTGTGCAGGAAAGAATATTATAACTGATGTTTTTTTATAACAGTAAAGCTACTGTACTTTCTGAAATATTATCCCTCCAGGTTCAAAATCCTTTCCTACTGGCTGTACTAACTGTGGCTCCTGGGTGTTGTAGTAAAACATCTGGAAGACTACATTTACTTCTGCTGTAGTGTAAAGTAGCAGCAAGCTTAACTCATAATTAGATTTTGTGTCAGCCATGATTCCCACTGGCTTTCAACTTCGAAAACAGTCTGGCTATATCAGCAGAACAAAGCCTCCCTAAAACCAAATAAGGCAGCATTTAATAAACTAGGATTAGAAATATAACCAGCTTTGCTTTTTATCCCAAGTGTGGCATCAAAATGCTGGACCAAAGCAAGTAATCAAGACCCACTGCAGTGATTTATTAGACAGTACTACTGGAGAGATTTTTTTCCCCAAACGAATAGTAGGAGACACACCTCTGAAAACAAAGAGAGGCACTCATATTTATACATTTCAGAAAGGAAAGAAAATAGCTCATGCATACATATTCATAAATAATAACGTAATAGATCTCAGGCTAATTTCTGTTATATACAGAGAACAGTGGTTTTAGTTATGGGGAAAATTGCATCTTGAGAATCAGGGGTTGCTATGGGATTGTTCTGATAAAACTTGCCACAGATTGCGATGAGCTACAATGACACATTACTTATGTCTGAATTTGTCTGTTAAAAGTCCGATTGCGCCTGTGTAGATTTTGACCTTGAGGGATACAATAAACCAATTCAGTTGCGGTGTGTTTAGACTTTTAGCCGCTCTATTAAGATAGAACGTTGTCCAGGGTATACCATCACGGAGGTAGTCTACCCTTCATACCCTATGTGTCACATCTCTATCCCAATGTGACTCTATGACAAACTCATGGTATCACGTTGCCATCATGTGATGTATCACAAAGATACAAAGATTTTCCCCTTCACGGAACTGGGGTGGGTGTGGCCACTGGTGATTGCATGACTTCTTCAATGCCATATGTTAAATTAGATAAAAAATACCATCCCATTCATATGAAAACAGTTCCAAATCAATTGTTTGGAATATGATAACAATAGCCAACATGGCAGTCTTGGGATTCAAAATTTTTACTACTGGTTCTGTGGGCGTGGCTTGGTGGGCATGGTCTGATGTGGTGGGCTGCCGTGGCTTGGTGGGTGTGGCTTGGTGGGTGTGGTGGGAAGGATGCTGTAAAATTTCCATTCCCTCCCCACTCCAAGGGGAAGGTTACTGCAAAATTCCATTCCCTCCCCACCCCACCCCACTAACTTGCTTTCCAGCTCCGTTCTCCTGTGCAGGGCAACCAAAGAAGACCCAGCCAATCAGCTGGGACTTGGGAGGCAGAGAATAGATGTGGGCATGGCCAGTCAGAGGTGGTATTTGCCGGTTCTCGGAACTACTCAAAATTTCCACTACCAGTTCTCCAGAACTGGTCAGAAGCTGCTGAATACCACCTCTGCAACATGGTCAGTGCTGGAATAGCCATTTGTATGACCGGTGGTTCTCCATGCTCATCTCAGAATTAGGAAAAGGAGCAAATGGAAGCAAATGCTAGTCTAGAACTCTTGTCAATGTAAGAAGTGCCACCTTGGCACTCTCCGCCACACATGAATGTCCCAGATTTCCCTTTCATTTAAAAATGTCCCAATTTTCACTGTAAGCTTGCTTTTATCTCAGCCTAATTAAGAATCGGCACAACAGAAAGAGGACATTTCTGTTGTTATTATAAAGTCAGCAGTCACTGAAAATAGGCAAAGGTATAAAAAAGCAAAGAGTTTAGTTTTGTAGGCAAGGTCCCAAGCTGCTTGTTAATGATTCTGGAGAGAAATTCAACAAGACTGGCGCACGGGGATTCCTATCAACTTGTTTTAATCCCATTAGTCTAACTTCTTAGTTTGAGTCCTTAAATGTCTATGAAAATGATAGGGGCTTATTAGATAGTATGAATGATTTATAGCAGGAAATTCAGCTTGGCTTTGTGCTCTGTTTTTTCTCCTGCCATGAACAGAATTGTAGAAGGTCATTTTTGGGGTATGTGTTTGTACACTTTCACAGACATACTGTACTAATGGAAAGCTTTATAATATCTTTAGACTAGAGCAGGGGTGTGATTCAACCAATGGTGGGATTCAAAAATTTTACTACTGGTTCTGTGGGCATGATGGTGGGCTTGGCTTGGCTTGGTGGGCATAGCTTGGTGGGCGTGTCAGGGGAAGGATACTGTAAAATCTCTATTCCTCCCCACTCCAAAGGGAAGGTTACTACAAAACCCCATTCCCTCCCCACCCCACTAACCTGCTTTCCAGCTCTGTTCTCCTGTTCAGGGCAACAAAAGAAGACCCAGCTGATCAGCTGGGACTCAGGTGGCAGAGAATAGATGGGGGTGGGGCCAGTCAGAGGTGGTATTTGCCAGTTCTCCAAACTACACAAAATTTCCGCTACCGGTTCTCCAGAACTGGTCAGAATCTGCTGAATACCACTTCTGGATTCAACCGGTATAACAACTGGTTCAGTGAACTCATGGACAACGTTCCTCCAGGCCTTCCTGTCCTCTACAATCACCCGGAGTCCATTTAAGCTCACACCAATTGCTTCAGTGACTCCATCCAGCCATCTCATTCTCTGTCGTCCCCTTCTTCTATTGCCCTCTATCTTTCCCAGTATTAGGCTCTTTCCTGTGAGTCCTTCCTTCTCATTAGGTGGCCAAAGTATTTGAGTTTCATCTTCAGGATCTGGCCTTCTAAAGAGCAGTCAGGGTTGATCTCCTCTGGGACTGAATGGTTTGATTGCCTTGCAGTCCAAGGGACTCCAGCACCATAGTTCAAAGGCCTCCATTCGTTAGCATCTTAGACCAAGTGAAATCCAAAAATATTAGAAAATTCCTGATAGCTTGCAGCTGATTAATAGAATAATAGCTGATTAATAGAATAATAGAATTCTTTATTGGCCAAGTGTGATTGGACACACAAGGAATTTGTCTTGGTGCAAATGCTCTCATTGTACATAAAAGAAAAGATATACTTGTCAAGAATGAAGAATCATATGGTACAACACTTAATAATAGTCATAGGATACAATAAACAATCAAATCATACTAGGAAACAGTCGATATAAATTGTAAGGATACAAGCAACAAAGTTACAGTCATACAGTCACAAGTGGGAGGGAGGGGTGATAAGGAGTGATGAGAAGATTAATAGTAATAGTAGTGCAGACAGTGTTGAGGGAATTATTTGTTTAGCAGAGTGATGGCGTTCAGGAAAAAACTGTCCTTGTGTCTAGTTGTTCTGGTGTGCAGTGCTCTATAGCATTGTTTTGAGGGAAGGAGTTGAAACATTTTATGTCTGGGATGTGAGGGGTCTGTAAATATTTTCACAGCCCTCTTTTTGACTCGTGCAGTATACAGGTCCTCGATTGAAGGCAGGTTGGTAGTAATTGTTTTTTTCTGCAGTCCTAGTTATCCTCTGAAGTCTGTGTCTGTCCTGTTGGGTTGCAGAACCAAACCAGACAGTTATAGAGGTGCAGATGAGAGACTCAATAATTCCTCTGTAGAACTTTATCAGCAGCTCCTTGGGCAGTTTGAGCTTTCTGAGTTGGTGAAGAAAGAACATTCATTGTTGTGCTTTTTTGATGATGTTTTTGATGTTAGGTGTCCATTCAGATAAGTCAGCCATCAACAGACACATAGAGATAAATCACATGTACACACTGTTCAAAAAAGACAAAACAATCTAGGAAAAACAAAGACTAAAATACATCCCCTTCAGCAGCTCACATTCAAATGAGCAGGGATCAGACCAATAATCAGGCAGAAAACAATACAGTAATTAAGAAATGAAGGAAGAAACTATTCCTCCCCCCATCCAAAAAAAACCAAAACCCTGGCAGCAGAGGTGGTATTAAGTAGGTTCTGACCAGTTCTGGAGAACTGGTAGCAGAAATTTTGAGTAGTTTGGAGAATCGGCAAATACCACATCTGACTGGAGATTTTACAGTATCCTTCCCTTGCCACACCCACCAAGCCATGCCCATAGAACCATTAATTAAATAAAATTGAATCCCACCACTGCCTGGCAGGGTAACTTAATGCATATCAATCGGCAATAAACTCACACTGATGTTGTCTAGTTGGGTAATGAAATAATTACACAACTAGATCTAGTAGTTGCTAAGGTAGCCGACTAGAAACCAGGCAACTGTGAATTATAGTCCTGCCTTAGGTATGAAAGCTGGCTGTGTGACTTTGGGCCAATCACTAGGAGACTGAGAGTTTAGTGTAGTTCACTTTTTGTCATTGTACCTCGTACAACGAAATCAAACACCATCTTCAGCGCACATCATGACCATGAAAATAAATACAAACACACATCCTTCACACTCCACACATTGAATTGAAAACCCTTGATATTGCATTAATATTGCACTATACAGTAGAATTCAATAGAGTTACTGCCCTGGGATAGAAGCTGTTTTTCAGCCTATTTGTCCTTGTTTTTATCATCCTGTACTGTCTGCCAGATGGTAATAGTTCAAAAAAAGGGTGCCCAGGATGAGATTGAAGTCCACCAGTCTTAAAGTTTATTTATTTATTTTATTTATTTGATTTGTCAGTCGCTTACAAGATAATAGGTATAAGGATAAACATAGTTATGAATACATGAAATGGATACATATAAGAAAAATAAAAAGAATCAATAGGACAGGGATGGTAGGCACATTGGTGCACTTAGTCACGCCCCCTACAGACCTCTTAGGAAAGGGGTGAGGTCAATAGTAGACAGTCTAAGGTTAAACCACAGAGTCAGGTAGAGTCTTCCAGACATTGACCACTCTGTTGCTGAAGTTGTATTTCCTGCAATCAACTTTGGTGCGGTTAACCTTGAGTTTGTATCTATTGTGTGCTCTTGTATTGTTATGGTTGAAGCTGAATTATTCATTGACAGGTACGACATTGCAATGTACGATTTTATATACTATACTTAGATTGGACCGAAGGCGGCGTAGTTCTAGGTTTTCTAGGTCTAGAATTTAAAGTCTGGTGGCATAAGGTTATTCTGCAATGAGTAGAGGAGTGGAGAACTCTTCTTGTGAAATATTTCTGGACTTCCTCAACTGTATTAATATCAGATACATAATGCGGGTTCCAGACTGATGAGCTGTATTCAAGTATTGGTCTAGCAAATGTTTTGTATGCCCTAGTTAGTAGTGTGATATTACCAGAGAAAAAGCTACCGTAGGATTAGGTTAACAACTCTTAATGCCTTTTTGGCTATGTAGTTACAGTGGGTTCTAGCACTTAGATCATTAGAGATGAGTACTCCAAGGTCCTTGACAGAGTTTGGATCATCAACAAGATCTCGACTATTCAGCTTGTATTTTATTTTCTGATTTTGTTTGCCAATATCTCTTAACCTTAAAGTTAAAGTTAAAATTAAAGTTAAAGTTGGCAAGACTGGACACCCCTTGCCCCAGAAGCTGAGTTGAAATGAGGTGGGTGGGTTCCTTTCCCTTTCTGGTCCAGCAGCTCTGCATTCTGCCACACGTGTGTGTGAAAAAGGACTCCCTACCAGCTGCCTCTTAGGCCCTCCTTCTCCCCCGAAATCAGACACCAAGACTTCTAATCACTCCCCCTGCCAGGAAAAAAAAAGCAAAAAACCCAGCTCCGTCTTTTCTTTTTAAGAACAGATTTTTCTCTTCTCCCTCCCTTTTCTCTCTCTCCTCCTTTCAGCATTAATTTTCACCGTACTTTGGCCATACAATGTGACTGGGTGCCTTCCTTCCCCTTCTACTACCATACTTAGGCATTTTTTTTTTAAATAAAGAAAGGACCGTTTGGGTTTTCTGCATCCAAAACATGCCATGTATCCCAAGAACGTGGATTGCAAACTTTTCCTTTTGGGTTCATCTCCTTAATATCCAGGCATTTTGCTATGCTAGAAATCCTCCACCCGGGAGATTTGTCTTCCCAGACCAGAAGCAAGGTCAGTAGCTTTTTGTTCTGTTTTGTTTTAAAATTACAATAGCTTGGCTGCCTTTAGCGCAGGAAAATGGGGCATCTTTTCTTCCACATTCCTGCACTCTGGATCTTAAGTTTGCAAAACAAAAGGAGTCCCCTCAGCAAGTAAGTCGCTAAAGTTTCTCCTCCTCCGAATTGGTCTAAGCTCTTTTGATTTATTTCTGGATTTATTGTATATCATCTGTAACGTTTTTCTTCTCCTGTAAAAAAAAAACCAAACCAAACCAATCACTGCCCACCTCAGCTCATTAAGCGGAGGCAGAAGTATTGTAGACAATTTAAACCGCAGAGACATTCACAATCATTTCCCCTCCTACAAAATCGGAGCTTGGTCGAAATTGCAATCATTATCACCCATCCTCCTTTCAGCCAGCTTCCAAGCTGACATTACAAAAATAAAATAAAAATAAAATATGAAATGTTCATTGATGACCATTTTCCTTAGAAAAACCAGCTTCGCTCCAGAAACCACTCTGAATGGGATTTTGAACAACTCTGTTTTTCCAGTTGCAGTTTTCTTTAACGCGGACTGAGTTTGAGCAGTTGATTCATCGGTTATTTTTTTTTTAAGTATCTGACTCAAGGAAAAAAGTAATAATGAAGAAAAGGGCTTTGTCTTCCAATTTCAGCTGCAAGAAACAGTTTTATTAGGATGAGGTTTATAAATTGCACAAATCCAGCAAAGCTGCTATGTGAGAGCTGTTTATTGTTCATAGCCGTTTTTCATGAACAAGGAATTGTTTTGACATTTTGAGACCCCCATTTGCAAGCCAGTGGGACTTGCACTTAATATACTGAGGCGGTTGGTTGATATTTTCACAGCTGTTGATTGTACAATTTGAACAGCATGTTTGACAGTCAGGTGTTCTGGATATGTTGCACATTTTTATATATATATAATTTTTTTATTAAACATAACAGTTCAAAAACATTGAACGTAGTGCAGTTGTTTTGACATAACTTTTGGTCATTATTCTAGTGAAATATAATAGAATATAAATCTTATATATATTTATACATACATATATATATATATATATATATATATATATATATGTTTTGAGATTTTCATCATTTGATAATCAGCTCTTTCTGAAGACACCAGCCTGAAATATAATAAAATATAAATCTTATACATATATATATATATATATATATACACACACACACACACACACACACACATATACATTTATTCATCCTTATTTACATCTTCCAACATTCTTAGTGTTATTTAAGTCTCATGATCACAGATGTCCTCTTAACAATTCTTTTCAATCTTGAACCCTTCCTTTCTGTCCCCACCAATAGTGAAATCTATTCCAAATTACATAATATTCCGATTCATCTTTATTTTTCATCTCTAGTGTTAGCCTATCCATTTCAGTGCAAGTCAAAATTTTATTCATTACTTCATCTTCACTAGGACTTTCTTTCTCTTTCCACTTCTGGGCAAGAGATGTTGCACATTTTAATGGATTTGATTCTATTAAGAATCATCTGCAAGGACCACTCAGTTTCTTGAGTTTTGTATAGGTAATCCTTGATTTACAACAATTCGTTAAACGAATTCGTTCAAAGTTACAACACTGAAAATAGTGATAGCAATAGCACTTAGACTTATATACCGCTTTGCAGTGCTTTACAGCCCTCTCTAAGTGGTTTACAGAGTCAGCCTACTGCCTCCAACAATCTGCGTCCTCATTTTACCCACCTGGATGGAAGGCTGAGTCAACCTTGAGACGGTCAGAATTGAACCATTGGCAGTCATCAGAATTAGCCTGCAATACTGCATTCTAACCACTGTGCTATCAGGGCAGTGGTGGGTTCTCGGCTGGGTTCTGCCGAGCCGGTAGCAGCAATGAGCAGCAGAGACTGAACCAGTTATCTCCACCGCTCTGCTGTTAGGCCCACCCACCCACCTGGGCTCCCATACTCACCTTTATCCTCTGGATTTGAAGCGCAGCTGCTTTGTGCGGCACAGAAGAGTGCCGCGCGGCAGGAGCTGAAGCGGCCAGGATCATACAGGCTTGCAGGAGGTGAGTTAGATAGCCTCTGCACCTGCGCAAGGTGCACATTTGGCGCACACGCATACACAAAGTTGTGCACGCACGCAAAGCGCACCCACCAAGCCACACTCACCAGACTGGTGGTAAAAATATTTGAATCCCACCACTGTAACACTGCTCCTAACCCATGACTAAAAACGTGACTTATAACCATTGCAGGATCCCTAAAGTCACGGGATCAAAATCTAGACGCTTGGCAACTGCTCCTATTTATGATGGAGTCATGTGATCACTTTTTGTGACCTTCTGACAAGCAAAGTCAATGGGGAAAGTATATTTGTGTAATAACCATGTTACTAACTTAACAACTACAATGATTCACCTGCCACCTAACTACAGTGGCAAGAAAAATTATAAAATGGGGCAAAATCCACTTAACAGATGTCTCAGCAACATAAATTTTGGGCTCGCTTATGGTTGTCGCGGACCTGTAATAATACCTTAATGATCCAATTGTTCCTCTTCGGATTCAAGCTTTTCATCATAATGTAACCAGGGCAAAACTAGGTCACGTTAAGAAATAAAGACATTTTATTCCTTCTGTTCCAATTTCAATAGGAGGATGGGAAAAGGCATTAATTCTCCAGCGGAAGCCTTGCCCTGTTAACATGGCTGTAATTCGACATATTCTCTAACTTAATCAGATTCAAGCTTTAAAGACAGACAGGGCAAATAAACCAGGACATCGTTACCTGCTTTTGTTAATAATAGTAAGTTTGAAGTTTGCCTGTTTATAATGCTAAAGGATATTTCCTTGCATTGATCCCATTACTGGTTTGTTCTCTTGCAGGGGAAATACAGATACTCCTCATCTTACAACAGTTCATTTAGTGACTGTTCAAAGTTACAACGGCACTGAAAAAAGTGACTGATTACCATTTTTCATACTTATGACCATTGCAGTATCCCATAGTCAAAAGTTAGATGCTTGGCAACTGATTCACATTTATGATGGTTGCAGTGTCCTGGGGTCATATGATCACCTAAGAGATTGGATTCCCATGTGTCAGAAATGGTGTAAGGTCTCCTGCTTGGGCTAGATGACCTAAAACAGTGATGGCGAACCTTTCCGGCACCGAGTGCCCAAACCGGAACAGAGCAGGGGAGAGGTAGAGCAAGCCAGTGGGAATTCAGAGGAAGACCCAGGGCCACCTCCTCTTCATCCTAGGGCATGCAGGTTGGAACAGAGAGGGGAGCAACGTGAATTGCGTGGCTTACGGGGGAGGAAAGGGCCCTGATTCCCTTCATTAGTTGCAGCTGGGAACACAGTGTTTAAAAAGGAAAGCTGCACATAGCAAGTTGTTGGAAGCAAATCGTGAATTATCTGGTATCATCGAGGCTTATCTGGATTCCTGGCGTCTTCCCAACTGTGTGTGTTTGGCTCTGCTTTCAAGTCTACAATTCCTTCCCCTGCCCTGTCAAGTTAATTACTGCAGCGTGGTTTGTTTGGATCTTTAGTTACAGTTTGTATGTACTTTGTTTTTGGACTGAATTTTCTCCACTTAAAGGCTGTTCCTGAGAGAATTTGTCAACAAGTGGAAGATAACCTGGACATTGGGGGCAATGTTGGAGATAATTAAAAGGACTCTTCTTGCTTATTTAACTGTATTGCCTTTGTGCCACGTCCTGGGTCATCACATTGCAAGTGGGATTAGATATAAGAAAATGGAAGGAGAGACTCATATTTGTGGAGCATATTGATAGAGAAAATGAAAGATGGGCTATTAACATGCCAGGAAAGGAGAGTTATTGGATAGCTTCAGCTCATCTTCTTTACAATAACTGGGCTATTCCTAGTCTCATGGCTGCAGATGTTGCTATACTCCATTGGTCAGATTCCTTTCTCCATTTCTTCTAGTTTGGATAATAAGTACTCAAGATGATTTTAGAATATCTCAGCTAAAATAAGGTTTGGACGTACTGACTGACTGACATTCTTTTGACTAGCCTCAACTATTCGAGCTTTGAGCCGATCTCAACCCCTGGTGATTTCATGGGCACAACACTTAAGTCACTGCCTTGTTTGGAGCATTTCTTTTTATTTCTTAGTTTAGTTCTGCACGTTCACAGTGTAGTTTGTCACTGAAATATTATTCAAATAGAGCCCTGATTACATTAGTGAGATCATTCAAGGCCAACTAGGTGCTACCATTTGTTAGAAACATAGCATGAACTACATAAGGGGAAATTGTGTGAAGAATAACTGTAGATGCAATTCATCAAAACAAAACGACTTGAAGAGGACAAGTTGAACTTCATGGGATCATCATGAAAATATTTTATTTATATATTTGAAATGAAACAGAGAAACAAAATATTCTCATGATGACCTCATAAGATTCATCCTGTCCTAAGTGTTGTTCATATTGTCCTTTAAGTAATGTAGAAAATAAAAACAGTTTAAGAATTCATTATGCCAATTAAAAACATCATTAAAGTAGAAAGTAAAACACAAACTATTACAAAGCTTGGCTTGTCCTCCGGATATGTTGGCAAGAAATTCTGGAAGCTATAGCTCTATTATCTGGAGGATCATAAGATGAGGTTAGCTGACCTTAAAGAATGAAATATTTCTTGGAGATTAATTCCAGACAATGAAGAAACTATGCTAAAACTGAAGAATAAAAAGCTAATCTTTATGATATTGATTACATCCAGGGGTGGGATTCTACCGGTTCTATAGAACCAGTTGTTACAATTCTGCGCAGTTTGGAGAACTGGCAAATTGTGTCCCTGGCTGGCCCTGCCCCTCTCCACCCACCCCTCCCGTCCCCACCCAGTCAGTCTTTATGGTATTTCTTTTTTTTCCTCTCGACATCAGCTGTTCCGATGATCAGCTATTTATTTATTTATTTATTTGGTCTTATATGCCGCCCTATCTCCCTGGGGACTCAGGGCGGCTCACATCATAAAAAACATACAATAACAAATTTTAAAAAGTTAAAAAATTATTAAACCAATACGACCAAATACATTTTCTAAAACCAAAACAAACATTTAAAACTAACCCAACCCCCCCCACCTTAGTCCAGGCCGGCTTGTTCAAATAACCAAGTCTTTAGGCCTCGGCGGAAGGAACAGAGGTCGGGGGCCAATTGTAGCTCCAGTGGAAGCTGGTTCCACAAGGCGGGTGCACCCACAGAGAAGGCCCTACCCCTAGGGACTGCCAGCCGACATTGTTTGGCCAACGGCACCCCAAGGAGTACCTGCCTGTGGGAGCGTACCAGGCGATGGGAATTCAATGCTGGCAGGAGGCGTTCCCGCAAGTACCCCGGCCCTAAGCCATGTAGGGCTTTATAGGTAAGTACCAGCACCTTGAATCTCAAGGTGCTATGTCGGGATCCCCCTCACTGTCTTACTGCTTCACCCAGGAGGCTTCCCTGAGGCCCAGGAGGCAAAAAAATGGAGTGGAGGGGTTGCTGAAAAAAAAGAAGCCACGCCCACCCAGTCACATGGCCACTCCCACCTAGCCACTCCCACCAAGCCACGCCCAGAACCGGTAGTAAAAATATCTGCATCCCACCCAGATTAGATCCATAATTTATGTATTTATCTATTTGTTAAATTTATTTGCTGCCCATCTCTGTTGCTGGCTCCAGGCAGTTGTTAACGCCTCGCTGAGGGAGGGGTTCTTTCCTGCTGCCTTGAAAGAGGCGGTGGTGAGACCCCTCCTGAAGAAGCCTGCTCTGGACCCAGCCGTTTTAAACAACTTTCATCCAGTCTCCAACCTTCGCTTTTGGAAGGTTGTTGAGAGTGTGGTGGCTCAGCAGTTTCCGCTTTTCCTGGATGAAGCAGACTATCTAGATCCGTATCAGTCGGGCTTCCGACCCAGGTACAGCACGGAGACGGCATTGGTTGCACTGATGGATGATCTCTGGAGGGCTCGTGACAGGGGATTTTCCTCTGTCCTAGTCCTATTAGATCTCTCAGCGGCTTTTGATACCATCGACCATGGTATCCTATTGCGGTGCCTTGGGGGGTTGGGAGTGGGGGGCACTGTTTTGCAGTGGTTCTCCTCCTACCTCTCGGGGCGTTTGCAATCAGTGTTGGCAGGAGGGCAGAGGTCAGGGCACTCACATGTGGGGTCCCTCAGGGGTGGGTCCTCTCCCTCCTGTTCAACATCTATATGAAGCCACTGGGTGAGATCATCTGTGGTTTTGGGGTGAGGTATCATCAGTATGCTGATGATACCCAGTTATATATCTCCACCCCAAGCCAAATCAGTGATGCCCTCTCTGTGATGACCCATTGTCTGGATGCGGTACAGACCTGGATGGTCAGGAACGGACTACAGCTCAACCCGGCTAAGACTGAGTGGTTGTGCGTACAGACATCTCGGCCCAGTCAGTTGATTCCATCTTTGGTCATAGGGGGAGAGGTGTTGCCCCCTGTGGATAGGGCTTGGAACCTGGGAGTCCTCCTGGATTCACGGCTTAGTTTGGAGGAGCAGGTGGGGGCCGTGGCCAGGGGGGCTTTTGCCCAGGTCCGACTGATTCGCCAGTTACGCCTGTATCTGGACCAAGATGCCCTTCGCATGATCACTCATGCACTTGTGACGTCCCAACTTGACTACTGCAACATTCTCTTTTTAGGACTGCCCTTGCATACCATCCGGAGGCTTCAGCTGGTGCAGAATGTGGCTGCACGGGTTGTGATGGGAGTTTCACGATACTCCCATGTTACACCCCTCCTGCGCGAGCTGCATTGGTTGCCAGTTGCCCTCCGGGTGAGACTCAAGGTGTTGGTGTTAACATTCAAAGTCCTTTACGATACGGGTCCAGGGTACTTGCAGGAGCGTCTTCTGCCAATATCAAACACCGATCGCCCTGTGCGTGCGCACAGATGGGGACTCCTCGGGGTACCATCGGCTAGACAATGTCGGCTAGCGGTGCCCCGGGGAAGGGCCTATTCTGTTGCGGCCCCCACCCTGTGGAACCAACTCCCTCTGGAGCTCCGGTTGGCTCCTGATCTCCGCTCCTTCGCCAGAATCTGAAGACCTGGCTGTTTGAACAGGCCAGGCTGGACTGACCTCCTGGGGTTTTTTAAGTATTTTAATGGGTTTTAGCGATTGGGCTTATTGATCTAATTTTGTTTTAAATATTTATTGATTGATGTACTGTGTTTTAATTGTGAGCCTCCCAAGTCCTATGTCAAAGTGAGAGCCGGAGTCAGCATATTGGCCCAACAATTTGGGTCCTCATTTTATTGACCTTGGAAGGATGGAAGGCTCAGTCAACCCTGAGCTGGTCAGAATCGAATTGGTGGCAGTTGGCGGAATTAGCCTGCAGTACTGCATTCTAACCACTGCGCCATCATGGCTCTTGTACAATAATATGAAATTAAAGAAGATGGGTGGAACAGGAACAGGAAACGCAGGTGGGAGGTGGGATCAGCTAATTAGTCCAATAGCCACTTCCAGTGTGGAACTCTCCCATTTGGTTCCCAGGTCAATTAGCAGAGCTAGGTCTTCAGGCCTTTCGGAAGCATAGGAGGGTGGGAGCAAACCCCACTCTGGGGGGCGGGATGTTCCAGAGGGGTGGTGCTACAGCAGATAAGGTTCTTCTGGATCCCATCAATCAGAGGTTGTTTTTTTTAAAATTCATATTTATATGCCGCCCTTCTCCGGAGACTCAGGGCGGCTTACAATTTTTGGAGCACAACCCAATGTGCTCAGCAATAGCCTTCATGCCATTGTATATGCCTGCTTATCACTAGGGCTTTTTGGCCCCCTCAAGCGGCATTTTTACAAAGTCAGCTTATGGCCCCCAACAATCTTGGGTCCTCAATTTACCTACCCCGAGAGGATGGAAGGCTGAGTCAACCTTGAGCCTGGTAGGATTTGAGCCTGCACTAATTGCAGGCAGCTGGAACTAAGTGCTAGGCGTTTAACAGCCTGCACCACCAAGGCTCTGAGTTCCTTGACTCACGGACCAATAATAAATTAGGATTTTCTGAAAATGTTGGACATTTAAAAGTAAAAACAACCTTGCTTCACAACTAACTGATCTCACTTAGAATCTGCCATATGGCTATTATTAGGAGCACTGAGCAGAAGGATCTCATTTACCATCGACCTATTGAAATCAGGTCACAATTAATTTAAGGGGCCATTTATTTCAAAAGATATATTTTAAGCAGGATATAAACACAATGTCTCAAACATGCTTCAGTGATTCAAATGGTTGAATTTGGCATGGAAATAATGGTATAATGTTATACACTGTAAATATAATAAACTCTAATATTAATAGTGATCACTTTTTTTTAAAAAAAAAGCTAAGTTTCGACTCTTTTTTTTAATTCCCCAGATCAATTTGTTAAAGCGCTGCAAGATTACCAAGTGGTTAGCCCAGAAAGAGTTGATGGAGGTGGACATTTTCTCTCCTACCATTTACATCTGCATGCTTCAAACTTCAGAGGGAAAAGAGACTCCAGGAGAAGAGACAGTAAAGCATATTATAAAATTAGGCACAAAAACAAGGATCTCTTCTTCGACTTAACTCTCCACCGAGAATTACTGTCCAATAATTATGTTCTGGAAAGGCGCTATGGCAACTATCTTGGTGCTAAGATCACTCCAAGCACAGACACATCTTGTCATCTTCTTGGGACGGTCATGGATTCTGGTTCCAGGAGGGGAACAGCAGCGATCAGTACTTGCAATGGGCTAGTAAGTGACTGAATTATTCAGAAATCTTTATCACTCTTTGTAACAGTAAAAGGAAAATAATCTGAAACCAACCTAACTTTAGGAACTATGCATAAAAAAAGAAACCGATTTTAAAATTGACCAAAATAGTATTATAGGAAGGGTTACCTGGTACCTACAACTGGGGTTTTGTAGGAAATGTTTACCTTGAGGCCAACTTTAAACTCATCCTATGTTAAGCCATATGAATCGTGCAGGAATCTGAGCAATTATGTGTACTTGATGGCTATTGTTCTAGGATTGTTATACTTTGTGGGCTGGTAGCAGAGGTGGTATTCAGCAGATTCTGACCAATTGTGGAGAACCGGTAGCAGAAATTTTGAGTAGTTTGGAAAACCAGAAAATCCCACCTCTAACTGGCCCCACCCCCATCTATTCTCTGCCTCCCGAATCCCAGCCGATCGGTTGCCCTGCACAGGAGAACTGAGCTGGAAAGCAGGTTAGTGGGGTGGGGAAGGAATGGGATTTTGCAGCAACCTTGCCCCAGGGGTGGGGAGAGAATGGGATTTTGCAGTATCCTTCCCCTGCCATGCCCACCAAGCCACACCCATCAAGCCAAATAAAGCCCACCAAACCACGCCCACAGAACCAGTAGTAAAAAGAATTGAATCCCACCACTGGCTGGTAGTCATCTTTAGAATTCAGAGACCATCACTACTTTCATAAAAGCACTGAGGGAGATGAGTGATTTAGAAATAGGAATAAAATAATAAAATAAATAATTATTATGGAAGGGTTTCTCTATCGCTATTAGAGAAGCCATGAGGATTGGGATTGTGAATATATCACATCTGTTATGTTTGCATGAAGAGACAGACGTGGAGTGCTTCAAGCTCTTTAGTTTATTAGTGACTACAGCTCAGAACGGACCCGACTGGCTTTGCTGCGGCTGCTACTTATAGCCGGCAGCCGCAGCTGACAGCCAATCAGAGTGCAGGGTTTTCCCGCACTTTCTAAACCAATCATTTCCAACACTTTACAAGAACAATTCAAACTAAACCAATGATTTCAAACCTGCATACATAACACTCCTCCCCACTAGGTTCAGTCCATACTCAAACCCCAATCTATCTAATGTATTCTTTTAAATAGGTGGGGCTCTTAGGTGTACGTTGAGACCTACGTGGTTCAGATGTTTTAAGGTTCTCACCTTGTGAGAGAGGAAATGTGTCTGCTGACATTTCCTTACTTGGACTTCTAGTAATTGTAGAACCTGTTTGGTTACTATAACCTGGTCTCTCCTCCCAATCCATCTCCAACCCAATGTCAGCACCTAAATCAGGTAGTGGTGTGCAATCTTCCATTTGTAAAAATGGTTGTTGGCACTGTGACAGGTTTTGGGGTGATTCCTGTCATGTTAGCTCGTTACACATGGGGTTGATTCTTGCTTGCTGATTATCCTCATAATCTTCCCTTCCCCTAGAAGAGGCAGTAGGTATGGGAACCAGGGAGGAGCAGTGGCGATGCTCCTGAGGTAGTCTGGATCTTAGCTGATCAATGTGCCTGCTCCAGAGGACACCGTCCTCCGTTTGTACCCTGTAAGACCTGGGGCCTGTGATTTGGGTTATCTCAGCAGGAATCCATAATGGTTCACCCATAAGGTTCTTAGCATAAACAGAATCACCCACAGTGAAAGTGCGGATTTTGCTGGTGGAATCTAGTGGTGCGTTGGGTGCGTAAGTGGGATGAAGGCGGTCAAGGGGAGACCTGAGTTTCCTACCCATCAACAATTCAGCTGGGGTTAAGTTAGTTGAGGGGTTCGGAGTGATATGCTGGACACTGAGTAGTTTTTCAACTTTCTCAGTGATGTCCCCTGGACCCAATTGCTGAAGTTTTTCTTTGGTAAATCGTACCATACGTTCAGCCCGGCCATTAGCCAAAGGATGCCCAGGGGCTGTCAGGGCATGTCTGATACCCTGCTGTGCTAGATATGATTCAAAAAGGTTGGATGTAAATTGAGGACCATTGTCAGAAACAAGCACATCAGGTAACCCATGAGTTACAAAAAGCTTTTAAGCTGTTTGATGACAGCTTCAGTTGTGGTGGATGCCATAGGGATAACCTCTAGCCATTTGGAATATGCATCTACTATAATAAGGAAGGTGTGCCCTCTGGTAGGGCCAGTTTCTCTCTGCTTTAGTCAAAGTGTGAGAGTAAAATGCAATAGGGGCTTACCTCCCGGTGGGAAGCATGGGGCTCAGCACCCCCCCCTCTACTCCAAAAGGGGAGGCATCACAAGTCAGAACAACAGTCAAGTTCTCAGAGAACTGTATCAGTACAGCATCAGACGTGATTTGTCTCTTGATAAGCTTGTTCCTTCCTGCCCCAGACCCATGTAGATTTCTTGTCTAGCAACCTATGTAGGGGTTCTGCAATAGTTGCCTTCTGAGGTAGAAACATATGATAGAAGTTAATGAGTCCCAAGAATGCTTGTAAATCTGTTTTGCATTTTGGCCTGGGGGCTTCTTTGATTGCCTGAACTTTGGCCTCTGTGGGGTGGATGCCATGTTTATCGATCATGTAACCCACGAATTCCACTTTATCTGTTCTAAGTGTGCATTTTCTTCTTTGACTTTTAACCCCGCTTTTTGAATCTGATCAAGACTTCTCTGAGTCTCTCTTGTAACTGAGTGTCATTTTCAGCAGAAATTAAAACGTCATCAAAATAGGGCACCACCCTGGCAACCCTTGTAACATTCTTTCCATAAGGCTTTGGAAGATGCCAGGTGCTACGCTTACTCCAAATTGCAACCTTTTGCATTTGAAAGCACCTCTATGGGTCACAATGGTTTGGGCTTCTGCAGTGGCATCATCAACTGTTAACTGTTGATATGCCTGTGCCAGGTCCAATTTGGCAAAAACTGTGCCCCCCAAGAGAATGTAATAAATGATGCACTACTGGAACTGGATATGCTCTGTTGTAGCGCATGGTTCAATGTCCCCTTGTAGTCTCCACAGATTCTTACAGACCCATCAGCCTTGACTGGTGTGACTATGGGTGTCTCCCACCTGGAGTGGTCAGTGGGCTCTAAAACCCCTTGGGCTATTAGTTTATCTAATTGTGCATCAATTCTTTCCTTTAATGCAAATGGAACCCTTCTGGGTTTTAAACGGATTGGTTGTACCTTGGGATCTATGTTAAAGGATATGGGGGTCCCCAAGTACTTGCCTAATCTGTCGCTGAAGACCTCTGGAAACTCAGACTTCAAGGCCTCTTCCCATTCAGTGTTGCTCACGTGATTGATGCCAGTCACCTCGATGCCCAGCGGGTTGAACCATTCAAGGCCCAGCAGACTTGGGTGGTCCTTGTCCATGATGGTCAGTGGTAGGCTTGGTGTGGCCCTTGAATTTCACATTGAATTCTCTTGTTCCAACTACTGGAATCTTGTTCCCTTGGTAGTCTTTAAGAGTCAATGCTTGCTTCTTGAAGTGATTCTTTTGGATGTTAGGAAGTAGTCTGTGAATAGTGTCCCATGACACCATAGAAAGGTATGAGCCTGAGTCCACTTCCATTTGGCAAGGCCTTCCTTCAATAAGTACCTTGACATGCACTTTTCTGCTTTTTAAGGGGAAGAATGACCAATAGTTACTGTTTGATGAGTTTCATTCTTCCCATTTGCTTCTGTACTGCGCCCCATTTTCTCACTGAGGTTGTTAGGCTTGAATTCTTTGTCTTTGCTTGCAGCAAACTTCCTTCTGTTGGGTGGAGTTCTGGATGATTTGCAGACTCTTGCTAGGTGTCCTCTTTTATCACAACGGAGGCAAATGGTGTCTAAAACTTGCATTCAGTTCGGGGATGGCTTCCCCCACAACCTCTGCAGTAGAAATCTTGCCTTTTTCTTCCCAGGTCTTTCTTTTTCCGCTCCATTCTGAGTCTGTAAATTCCTTCCTCCACCTCACTACAGTCTGACTCAGAATCTATTTGCTCACAATGAGTTGTTGTGGACTTTTCCACATCAGGATGGCTTGTGGCCTTGTTAATCTTTTTCATGGCTGCTGCTGCGGACTTGGTAGCTTCTGCTGAAGAGGCTTCTTCTATTGCTTCTTTCAGCGTGATTTTAGGTTTCATTAATAATTTGCTCTGCAGCACCTTGTCTTTAAGGCCTAAAATGAAACGATCATGCATGGCCTCCTCTAAACTGTTGAATTCGCATGCACCCCCAACGTCTCTTAAACTTGCCACGAAGTCGTTTATGCTTTCGTTTTCCCCCTGATCGCGACGGTAAAACTCGTGTCTCTTAATGAGGCACGATACTTGTGGCGCGTAATGGGCTCTTAACAACCTTTCCAGATCAGGCCAAGCCATTACCTTCACGTCTGCTGCTCCCGTGAGTGCCTTCGCCATCTTGAAAACTGCGGACCGCGACGTAAGGAAGACCGCCTCTTCCGCTGCTCGGAAATGGCGGCAAGATCGTTTCCCTCCAAATACATTTGGAAACGATCTGCATACAACTCCCAGTCTTCTGCCGTCGGATTGAACGGGGCTGGGAGGGTGTTCAGCGCAGCCATCTCGCTCTTCTTCTGTTCTGCGTTGCCTTCTTTTCAGGGGAATCCCATCCTCGTCGCCAGTGTTATGTTTGCATGAAGAGACAGATGCGGAATGCTTCAAGCTCTTTAGTTTATTAGTGACTACAGCTCAGAACGGACCCGACTGGCTTTGCTGCGGCTGCTACTTATAACCGGCAGCCGCAGCTGACAGCCAATCAGAGTGCAGGGTTTTCCCGCACTTTCTAAACCAATCATTTCCAACATTTTACAAGAACAATTCAAACTAAACCAATGATTTCAAACCTGCATACATAACAACATCCATCCATCCATCAGTCAACAGAAGACAGTGGATACTAGCCTAAACAAAAATGGCAAGTGTGGCCATATGACACTAAAACTGCACCTCTATTCCTGGGTGTGTGGAATGTGTGCAATAGATGTTAAAAATGGCTGGGCTTGAATCCTATCGTTGCACCTACCGTTTGAACCCATTGCTACAGATGCACCTGGGTATCATCACATCTGTTTCTTCAGAAGGCAAATTGGAGATGTGGAAGGGAAAACAAAACAAGCAATAAAACCATAATTTGTCCACAACCTAATTGCAAGGACAACCATTCCTTACATCCTCAGCTATCAAGGTCAGCATATGGGGAACCTTGGAGCTGACTGCACTAACATTAGGGGACCTTGGGTGACAAAGTCAACTAATACCACTTTATAAAGCCTTAGTAAGACCACACCTAGAGTACTGCATCCAGTTCTGGTCACCACACTATAAAAATACGTTGAAACTCTAGAAAGTGTACAGAGAAGAGCAACCAGGATGATTAGGAGACTGAAGACTAAAACATATGAAGAACGGTTGCAGGAACTGGGCATGGTTGGTCTAGGGAAGAGAAGGACCAGGGGAGACATGATAGCAGTATTCCAATATTTGAGGGGCTGCCACAGAGAGGAAGGGATCAAGTTATTTTCTAAAGCACCTTTAGGCCAGACAAGGAACAATGGATGGAAACTAAACAAGGAGAGATTTAACCTGGAAATGAGAAACTTTCTGACAGTGAGAACAATCAACCAATGGAACAGAAGTTGCCCTCAGAAGTTGTGGGAACATCATCACTTGAGACTTTCAAGAAGAGGTTAGATTGCCATTTGTCAGAAATGGTGTAGGGTCTCCTGCTTGAGCAGCGGGTTGGACTAGATCACCTACAAGGTCCCTTCCAACTCTGTCAATCTAATCTAATCTAATCTAATCTAATCTAATCAAATGTAATCTAATCTAATCGTCTAAATTATTATTTAATGTGGATTATTAACCACATTAAACTTCATGTGAAACATACATGCAGGTATTCCTTGGCTTACAACAGTTCTTTTACTGACCATTTGAAGTTACAATGGCACTTTAAAAAGGGACGTATGATCGTTTCTCACACTTATGACCATTGCAGCATCCCCATGGTCATGGGAACAAAATTCAGACTGATTTTATTTATTTATTTTGGAAAATTTATATTGCTGCCTGCTTACACATGGTGATTCAAGGCGGCTTAAACTGATATTAAAAAACCATATAAAAGAAATAAGAAAAATAATAAAATAATTAATTAGTAAAATAATAATCCCCCACCCTGGCGATAACACATATTCATACAAATTCCTTGGCTTACAACAGTTCTTTTACTGACCATTTGAAGTTACAATGGCACTTTTAATGGGTTCCATCCCACTCTGGGTTCCCCAGGCCCACTGACAGAACCATGTGTCAGCACTTTCCGGAAGAGTGTGGGCCAGTCTAATCTCTGGGGGAATGATGTTCCAAAGAGAGGGAGCCACCACGGAGAAGGCCCTTCTTCTGGGTCCCGCCAGATATATCTTCCTAAGGGATGGGACCCACTGTCAGGATTCCGGCAGTTACCCGCAATTAAATCATGAGTCTCGAGCCAAACTTCCAAAACTTCAAAAGGATTTATTGGGAGTTAACATGTCTGGCACTGCCTGGGTGTAGCTGACTCTGAGACACATAATTCATTGTCACCCTTGACCCTGGTTTTCCCCCACCCCCTGGGTGTATCATAATTCATATTCTCCAATGAGACACATCTATAGCCAAAAGTCATCAATCGTGTTCTCCAGTTAGATCTTTGTGCGGTAGAAACTTCAGTCACCTAGTTACTATCTCTGCAAAACTGTGTATGGAATGCACTTTCGATTTCACACTGCTCTTTCAAATCCCTTTCCCTCCTCCCTTTCTGTTGGCAACTCTAAAAAGACCATAGAAATATTTTATGAGTTGACACCCGCAACATTCCTTGCCTCCCCAGATGCTTGGTTCTCATATTTATGACAGTCGCAATTTATGACATTTTATTTATGACATTTTTCGATCATCTGACAAGCGATGTCAATGGGGAAGGCAGATTCACTTAACAACCCATGTTACTAACTGAACAACTGCAGTGATTCATTTAACAATGGTGGCAAGAAAGGTCATAAAGCAGGATAGTTAACAACTATCTCACTTAGCAACAGAAATTTTGGGCTCAATTGTGGACGTAAGTCAAGGGCAGGCTGTATTTGTGCCAAATATAAGAATAGCTCTGTAAGGTTAGAGTAACGTTTCACAGAACCTATCTTTAGGTGACCAACAAGATAGTTTTTGAAAAACTTGAAAAAGCAGCAAAGGCCCAGCTGTGATGACCCGGAGTGTAACACAAATGTAACAAAATCCAAAACGTAAATAAATGTCCTTTAATGCCTCCAACTTGGCCGCACTGTTCAATAATTCTTAGTTGGAAATAAAATGTATTCAAAAATAGTCTTCAAAAGACAGCAATACAATCCAAACTTAATGAGTAGATAGAGGTGAAATAAAAACCTAAAACAAACTACAATTAAGGAAATTCCACAATGGACCAGGATAAGCAATTACCAACTTTAGCTGACCTTGTAAAAATGCCGCTTAGTAATAAGCAGGCATATACAATGGAATGAAGGCTATTGCTGAGCGCATTGGGTTGTGCTCCAAAAAAAAATTGTAAGCCGCCCTGAGTCTTCGGAGAAGGGCAGCATATAAATGTAATTAAAAAAAAAAAAAACTTCAAGGAGATAACAAGGCAGTCTGTCGGAAGGACGCCAACCAGGATAACTTCAGCCCAAAATAAAACACACTATGCTTCTGGCAATGCTGTGTTTTAACCCTCTCTCTTATATACTATTCTCCCCAGTTGCAACCAATGAGGGGGATCATGGCCGCTTCCTCTCATGTAAGCCAAGTTGTTGCCTTCTCTGTTCCTCCCTGTGTGTCCTAGGATGAAGAGTGGATGGGCCTGATTCTTCCTCTGACTGCCCAGCTGGCCTCTGCCCTTCCCCAGCCTCCTCCACAACCTCTGGAGCCACACTTTCACTCCCTGTTGGCTGTTCTTCCTCTCCCTCAGAGTCTGACTCTAACAATGGCATGACACCAGCTGAACCATGCTTCCAGCTTGAGGTTCAAATGAGCTCTTAGACTTGGATGCAACATAGCTTCTATAAAGTTATCCAATCCTTTCTTTATAGCGACTTAAGATCATCCTGCCATGTCTTAGATTCCTTTTCTGTCCTTTCCTTTTCTTCTTTTTGTTCCTTCTTTTCCTCATGTACTAGAGGTTCTGTGGTGATGTGTGATGACCCTGTGGTGTGTACTAGAGGTTCTGTGTGATGACCCGGGGTGTGGCACAAAGGCAACACAGTCAAATAAGCAAGAAGAGTCCCTTTGTTATCTCCAACTTTGCCCCCAATGTCCAGGTTACCTTCCCAGGAACAGGCTTTAACTGTAGAAAATTCAGTCCAAAACATGGCACATACAGATTGTAACTAAAAATCCAAACAAACAAAGCTGCAGTAATTAACTTGACAGGGCAGGAGAAAGTCTTTCAGACTTGAAAGCACGGCAACCCTCACACAGTTGGGAAGACACCAAGATAAGCCTTGACAATACCAGATAAATTCATGATTTGCTCCCAACAACTTGCTGCGCGCAGCTTCCTTTTTTAAACACTGTGTTCCCAGCTGCAGCTAATGAAGGGAATCAGTGTCCTTTCTTCCCCCATAAGCCACGCAACTCACGTTGCTCCCTTTTCCATTCCACCCTGCGTGCCCTAGGATGAAGAACGGGTGGCCCTGGGTCTTCCTCTGAATTCCCTCTCCCTTGCTCTACTTCTTCCCTGCTCTGCCCAGCCGGACTGTGCCCTTCCCCAGTTTCTTCCACAGCCAACAGAGCCACACTCCCACTCCCTATCAGCTGTTCAGTCTCCCTCTCCAAATCAGATTCTGACAGGGGCATGACATTCTGCTACAGAGCTGCTGATCCCTATTTTTGCAGCTTCTGGAGATGTTAGCCCTTCAAGGCAGGCAAATTTAGGAAACGGGTTATGAGGAGTCTTGAAATGCATTGAGGTTTGGGGTTTCATAGCAGAACATTGAAAGCCTGTCAAAGCTACTCTCAGCTTCAACAGATACCCAACACAATCAAGATGGAATTGTGCTGAGTTTCTTTCCCACACTTTCTACTTTCCCAGGACTCAATTCTCTTTTCTGTAACGGCCGGGCATTCTCTTCCTCCTTCTGTGAGTCAAACCCAAATTCTGTCATTGGGACCTATTCCAGCCTTAATTACTGAAAATCCATGATTTCTGTTCTTTTAAGACAGGAAATATGAAAAGTCACATAAGACCAACAGGCTTAACCTCAAATTCCCAAGAAAAAACAACAGAAGACCCATGCTTTGCTGATTCATTAGATTTAGTCATATGTTCTCCTTCATCATCTGATGATGCCCTGATGGCCAAAATAAGGACCCAGATTGTTGAGAGCAACAGACTCACATTGTAAACTGCTCAGAGAGTTCTGTAAAACACCATGGGGTGATATATAAATCTAAGTGCTATTGCTATTGCCATCATCTTAAGTCATTGTGGTTCTCAAGGAAACTTGTGATGCTTCTGGCTCTACTATAAATTGCTGTCCCCTCTCTGCCATCTCTGGATACTTGGGGATGTAGCAATTGTAATAATCACTATAGGTATAGGCATTTGGAGGAAACCTTAACAATATCGTGTGTGTCATGATGTCATTGTGAAATTAGACACTTCATGTCAATGGGCAATAATGTCATAATGCACATGATGTCCTTTGTCTCCAGAGATGCTCAGGATTAAAAGTTTGCAATCCCAACCTACCAGGGGACTGTCAGATTTTGGAAAATCTGCTCTGTTTTAACATTGAATGTCAAGGGTCCTTTTGTGGCCATGCATTTCTTTGACATCTAGATAATTTGGGTTTCTATCACCATGGTAACTTGATTTATATACTCTGAAAACTCGTGACGCTGTCTTCTGGGGCAGGAAAAGAAAGACAGAATTTATCTTGAATTTTCTAAACAAGGCATTCGGGTTGGATCAAAGCCAGCCAGATTATCTGGAATGTGGAGGACAATTTGAGTTTTGGCTTAGTCCCTCGTCAAAAAAAGAAACTGCACTTAGTGAGTTGGCAAGCAGCTGCAGCCTGCCAAATTCCAGCCCCAAGTATGTTCTTGATCCTTAGCTCTTCCTTCTTTCCACAGATTAAACAAAGCCAGTGTAAACATTTGAGAACATTTCCCTCCTTTTGGCTTCCACCCCATTAGAGAGAAATGAAAAAGCTTTGCTTCCCGGCAGGTCTGTAAAATCTCCTGTGTTCAAAAGCATACTTGAAAAGAGGGCCTGGTATGGATGGAAACATCGCCTGTCTTGTTTTAGCTCTGTACAGGTAACCATCATAAAAGGCACCTGGAGGAAACCTTCAAATAGAATTATCAAAGAGTTCGGTGTCAAACATTGCCAAGAAAAGAGGCAAGCATCAAAATGCAATGGCAAAGTCTGGGACACTCCAGATGTGCTGGATTACCATTCCCATAATTTTCAAAATAGTTGGAGAAAACTGACATAAGTTTTTTTCTACACACACTGCATACTCAATCATTAGGCACTTATTCCTGTCTCCTATTAGTAACAAGCCTCAAGGTTTTCAAAGGGGTTCTGAATAAAACTGTATTTTTTAAAATTTGCAACCCAAATTTTAAGGGTACAATTATTATTTTGGTGGTGGTGTAATTGCGGTTGTGGTTGTTGTGGTTGTGTGGCATTGTGGCAGTAACCAGGATACTACAATGCTTTTGCAGAGTAGTAGCTTGGCTTGCCAAGGTACTAGCCCTGTTATAGCTTGCACCCTTGGCTTGCACCCTTCCCAAGTTGGCCACAGGAGGGTGAGCTGGCTTCATACCAGAGAGAAAGAAAGGTGACTGATTCTTCCTGCAGGATCAGCCAAGGTCCCCTCCCTTCCTGAATCTGCCTTGCAAGTGGGCTCCAGAACAGGAAAGTTCAGAGCCATCAGGAATCTGACTGCCTGCATAGAGCACCAGCTCGTCTCCCCACCTAAGTGGTACCTATCTATCTACTTGCATAATTGTTAAGTGGACAGAAGCTGAGGCAAGTGACAGGAGCTCACCCTGCCACACAGTGCTTGGGCTCAAACCGCTGGAGCTGAAAACATCTCTAGCATCAGTAAGTCACTGAGCCACTGCGCCTCTTAGGGGTACAATGTACACATACTTCTTTGTACCTTTAATTTCTCTTTCTGTCCATAACCTACTGCTTCTTAGCCTTACTATTTCTGCTGCATATTTATTTGTTTGTTTGTTTGTTTATGGAAATTTATGTTGCCGCCTTTTCACACATGGCGACTCAAGGCAGCTTACAGGAATATAAAAACCTCATATATAAAACAATAAAACTAATAAAAGAGAATAATCACACAACAAATTAATAAAATAATATAATAACACCCCCACTCCCCACCCCAGTGACAACACATCACACAAACCATTGTATGGGCTCCATCCCACTCTGTGTTTCCCCAGGCCCGTTGGCAGAACCAGGTCTTCAGCGCCTACCGGAAGAGTGTTAGAGTGGGGTCCATTCTAATTTCTGGAGGAATGATGTTACAGAGAGAGGGAGCTACCACAGAGAAGGCCCTTCTTCTGGGTCCCACCAGGTGTATCTCCCTCAGGGATGGGACCAGTGATGGTATTCAGCTGGTTCGCACCGGATCAGGCAAACCGGTAGCAAGAATTTGGTGTGGGTCGCCGAACTGGTAGTAAGTTCTGGCTGGCCACGCCCCCAATCTGGTCGCCCTCCCACCCGATGCTCGCTTACCCACCCACCTGACATTCGCCTAAGGTATTTCTTTTTTTTCCCCTCCTGACAATCAGCTGTGCATAGATCAGCTGTGCCAAGATTCCCTTTGCTGAGGCCCAGGAAGACAAAAAATGGAGGGAGGAGCTCAGCCCCCCCTCCATTTTTTTTGCCCCCCAGAGCCCCAGAGGAGCCTTAGGGGAGCAAAAACACCCCCCCCGAGGCTCCTCTGAGGCTAGGAAGCTCCCAAAATGGAGCTTGGAGGGGTGCTGCGTGCCCCTCCCATACTCTGTTTTTTTCCTTCCTGAGCTTCAGAAGAGCTTTAGGGGAGCAAACACCCCCCCCTCTGAGGCTAGGAAGCTCCCAAAAATGGGTGGGAGTGGCAAAAAAGCAAAAAAAAGAAGCCACACCCACCCAGTCACATGGCCATGCCCACCAAGCCACGCCCACAGAACCGGTATTAAAATTTTTTGAATCCCACCACTGGATGGGACCCACAACATTCCTTGTCTCCCTGCTCTGGCATTACGTCAGTCACGAGTCTAAGAAAAATTGAAACGTATAACCTAGAGCATCCTGGAAATATTGAGGGAATACCACCTCACAAACAAATATACACACACACAAACACGTACATATAAACATGCATGCAGGTGTTCCTCAACATACGAACACTGTTGGGACAAGAATTTCCATTGCTAAGTGAGACAGTTGCCAAATAAGCTGTGGCTGATTTTTATGATCTTTTTTGTCATGTTTAAGCAAATCACTGCCATTGTTAAAGGAATTGTGTGGTTGTTCAGCAAATCTAGCTTCCCCCATTGACTTTGCTTGGTGGAAACCAGCTGGGAAGATCACAAATAGCGATGATGTGACCCCAGGATAATGTAACCGCTGTGAAAATACCCCAGTTGCCAAGTGCCTAAATTTTGATTGCATTATTGGGGCCACTGCAATGGTTATAAATGTGAGGAGTGGTCATAAATCGCTTTTTTCAGGGCTGTGTAATTTCAAATGGCTGCTAAACAAATGGTTGTAAGTTGAGAACTACCTCTTACACACACACACACACACGTGTGTGTGTGCACACACACTTACATCTTGATTTAGAATACAGGTAACCCGCAAATTACAACCACAATTGAGGCCAAAATGTATGTTGCTAAGTGAAACATTTATGAAGTGACTTTGCCCCATTTTTCAACTTTTCTTGCTGCTGTTGTTAAGTGAATCATTGCATTTGTTAAGTTAGGATCATGGCTGTTAAGTGAAGATGGCTGTCATGCCCTTGGCAGAATCGGACTCTGAGGGAGAGGAGGAACAGCCGACAGGAGGTGGAGGTGTGGCTCCGGAGGTTGTGGAGGAGGCTGGGGAAGGGCAGAGGCCGGCTGGGCAGTCAGAGGAAGAACCAGGCCCATCCCCTTTGCATCCTAGGACACGCAGGGAGGAACGGAGAAGGCAACAGCTTGGCTTACGTGAGAGGAAGCGGCCATGGTCCTCCTCACTGGCTGCAGCTGGGGAGGCTAGTATATAAGAGAGACAATTACATCACAGCGTTGCCAGAAGCAAAGCGTGTTTTATTTTGGGCTGAAGTTATCTTGGTTGGCGTCCTTCCAACAGACTGTGCCTTGTTATCTCCTTGAAGTTGGTAATTACTTATCCTGGTCCGTTGTGGAAATTTCATCATTGTAGTTTGTTTGGTTTTTTTATTTCACCTCTATCTGCTCATTAAGTTTGGACTGTATGGCTTTCTTTTGAAGACTATTTTTGAGTATGTTTTATCTCCAGCTGAGAATTATTGAACAGTGGGGTCAAGTTGGAGGCATTAAAGGACATTTATTTACGTTTTGGATTTTGTTACATTTGTGTTACACTCCGGGTCATCACAATGGCTTCCCCCTTGACTTCGCTTGTCAGAAGGTTGCAAAAGGGGAATCACATAACCCTGGGACTCTGAAATGGTCATAAATATGAATCGCTTGCCAAGCATCTGAATTTTGATCATGTGACCATGGGGGTGCTGCAATGGTCGTAAGTGTGAAAAATGGTCATAAATCACTTTTTTTCAGTGCTGTTGCAACTTTGAACAGTCATTAAATGAACTGTTGTAAGTCAAAGACTGCCTGTAGTGTATTTTAAAATGGTTTGCAAGCAGGGGTGGGATTACCGGTGGTCTTCCAGGTGCAATTCAAGGTGCTAGTGACAACTTTTAAAGCCCTTCATGACTTAGGAGCAGGATACCTTCGAGACCGCCTACTGCTACCTTATGCCTCCCAGCGCCCGGTTAGATCCCACAGGGAAGGCTTGCTCCGGATACCGTCGGCCAGACAATGTCGGCTGGTGGGCCCGCGGGCCAGGGCCTTCTCTGTGGTGGCACCGTCCCTCTGGAATATGCTCCCTGCGGAGATTAGAACCATCCCCAATCTACCTGCTTTCCACAAAGCCGTTAAGACCTGGCTTTGTCGGAAGGCATGGAATTGAGACTTCTGTTCTTCCCTCTTGTATGTTTGGATGATATGAATGAGTTTTTTGATTTTTATACTGTATAGAAAATGTTTTTACTTTGTTGTATGCCGCCTCGAGTTCCCTGATGGGGGAAGAGAGGCGGGATATAAATCTAATAAATAATAATAATAATAATAATAATAATAATAATAATAATAATAATTCAAAAATCTCAACAACTGGTTCGTTGCCCGGTTGCTGGGTGGGAGTGGCCATGATAGGCGTGGCCTACCAGAACTTCCGGGAGAGCCTTTTTTTGCCTTCCCAAGGGTCCAGAGGCTTACCTCAGGCCTCTGGGAGGGCAAAAATGGCCTCCCCTGGGCTCTGGAGGCCCTCTGCAAGCCTGTTTCACAACTTCCGGTACTTCTGGTAGGGCCATTTCCCCCCCCCCGCTCCCAGAGCCTCCTCGCGGATTCTGCACTTACCTGCATCAAAAATGAGACTTCTGGGAGGGGCCTGATGGGGGGCCCAGCCAGTTGGTTAAAATACTGGTTTGGCAAACCAGATGCAAATTTAACATCCAGTTCATCCAAACCAGTCCGAACCGGTAGAATTCCACCCCTGCTTGCAAGGCTATTTTAAAACCAGATATAATGTAAAAAGAGTAGATTGTATAATATGGATCCTTTTTTTAAAAAAAATGCATATTAGACTTCCAATTTATCCTTTTAACATCCCTTGAATATTTGCCTAGCCCAGGTCCAATGGTGTTAATTCCAGATTATGAAATCTATTTGTAAGTCTTCAGTTGTTAGAAAAATAATCTCTCTACATGCTCGTGGACACTCTTGCTATATTAATGAATTCCCCTCCGGTAGTCTAGTAGACAATAGGACCTGTGTATTTTTCAAGAATTCAGTTTGCTAATTAAAGAAATGCTCAGTTCTGATATTTCAGTGATTCCCATGTTTCTGTTTCTGTTTTTCATGATAGTAAATGACATTTAAGAAATGTTTTCCCTTGCTTTCCTGTAGAGAAGATCGAAGTGGTTTATATGGTATAAAATGTTAATTAGTCTTGAAGGAATAATCAGTAAGAGGCTGTTTCCTAGGTAATCCTTGCTTTCTGAGCTAAATCTTTACAAGCATTTCCTACCCACTTTTGCATACTCAGTAGGCTTTGAAAAGTTCTGTTGAGTGGGGAAGAGAAATCAACCTGTGGGAAGAAATATCCATCTGATTCAGTTCCAAGCCAGGAGAAAGACACTGGAAACATGGAGGCTGATTGGAAAGATGGAACTGGGCATCTGACCACATGGAGATGAATGTGGGGTTTGATTATACCTTCTCTTGGGCTTTGCACTTGAGCTTCCTGTTGTCAGACTCCCATGGGGCCATGTAGGGGTCATATCTGGCTCTATAGACAAAGTACAAATCCTAGGAGTTTGTCTGAACTAAGTTTGGTTGAAGTTTCTGAGGGTGATGCAATGAAGGGGCGTTGGGCAATTCCTATTGTGGCTGAGGGCTAATCCTACCTTTGTTCAGACCTTGCTGCAGGGAATTTCAAAATTGAATTGATTTCTGCCTGCAGTATTTGCTTTGCCTATGAATAGAACTACCTAGATACTTGGCTTCTTTCAATAAGCTCTTTATCACTTAAGTGCTGAAATCTGCTGAGGGATATTAAGAAAAGTGGGGGCTGCTTTCTCCCTCTTAAAAAACATGTTTTTCCATTCCTCACCCAGGAAATATAATATTCTGCCTTTTTAATATTTCTCAAAATATTTCCTTCTTCTAGGAGAGGGGTGGGTGTTCACTTTCTACAAATCCCACAGACCTTTAGCCTTAGACCTGCTTCTGAGATTTGAAGGCATGGGAATAACACCTTGCACGCAACGAGACCGATTACTGTACAGACCTGGCTCAGATCAAAGCAAAACAAGAATGCTGGCCCTTACATGGCGGTGGTATTTTGAAAGATGATGCATCCTTTTCGTTGTTTTCCATAGTCACAGATGGATAAACCATGTAAATTGACGAAGAGGCAAGGACAAAGGTCACATTCTCTGTCTGTCCTTAGACATTTTTGATCATTCAACTCCCCTTTGCAACCAAGCACAAATAGACTATTACATTGTTTTTCTTCTTCTTCTTTTGGATCTGTGTCACCAAAGTCTTTGCAACAACCCAACTCTTTTTTTTGGAAACTACTTTCCCCAGGAGGTGAGAGTTATTTTCCGAATGCACCACCCTTTCCTTCCCTTCCCTGAAAAGTTCAATCCCAGTTCATTACGGTTATCTTGCCATTGTAATGCTCCCATCAGGTCTATCTTCACTTTCATGGAATAACTTCGGAGTTCTATCAGCATGTAAGGAAAAAAATGTGGCTATTAGCTGTTAGGATTTCCAACTGAAGATGCAATGTTGGGAGTTGGGGAAGATAACTCTCCACGCACACATAACAGGGACTTGTAATGGAAAGCAATTAGGATCCATCCCAGTACAGGGCAATACCATTTCAAGGCAAGGAATGGGCAGGCCAAGATCTTCTTTCATTATGGTTGATGGTGTGTCCTGTTTTCTCTTGGCTCACTCCCCAGTCCAACTTTGGAGAATCCACTGTAGCAGCATAGCAGCACAATTTGATTAAAAAGACCCAATATAGGGTTGTTGTCATGCTAGCATTAAGAGTTTGGAGGTGTAACTGAACTTAGCCACTGCAGTAATCATAGAAATATGGGGAGTTGCTAGAAACCAATACTTTTATTGTTAGGATGGAGATGTGTGTTTAAGACACAGCTCTGAAGAGGTGGAATGAGGCATTCAGTTACTGGCTGGCAAATGAGCACCGTTGGTTGACCATTTTCTGTGCTCAAATGTTGGTTCTAATTAATTCTCTGTGCTAGACTCATAAAATGTCTATGCTTGATGTCCTGGTGGCCAAATAAATATAATAATGGTCAAGCCAGTCCAGATCAGTGTTTAAAACAGTCTGTGTTTTAGATTAGAAGAAGGAAAGAAGGAAAAGTTGATTCACCTGGGAGAATCCATCATACCTGCAAACTGGCTAGTTAATTCTCTCAGCTGCCATTTCCCCCCCCCCAAAAAAAAACAATTCCAGTTTTTCCAAGAACAATTCTCTAGTTTCCTCAGGAGAATGGAATTCCAGGATATGATGGAAAAGTCATTATCCCAATTTCTAGGTTTTAAAGAAATTTTATTAGCTAAATCGATCACATGCACTTCAAGCACTCTGTAAGCCTTGCTGGCATAGTTTTGCTGATGTTTAGATGTTAGATACAAGCCAGTCAGTTCAATAACAAAGAATATGAAAATATCATGAAGGTGAACATCAGGTTTTTAAGAGCTATTAAGTTCAACCAGTTCATAATTTCTAATCTTTATGACAACGTTGGAGTTCTATGGAGGACTTCATAATGAAAACTGATCTGGGACTTCATTAAAATTTATTATCATGTTTGCAGGTTGAGCATACGGTACATGTTTGCACCTGCTTATTTCTCCCAGGAACAGAGACAATTAACAACAGATGGTATTGTGGTACTACTATATTATGTGAACTGATTTGAGAAGAACCAGATAGTAAAAGGAAGTTTGGTTTGTTCCCATTTTGTTCCCTGGATTATCCCTCTTCAAATAAACAAGAGTTCTCAGTTTCCATTACATGCTATATAAAGCATACTGAGCTGTAACTAATGGTGCTTACCCGCTGGGTAAGGTGTATCTGGTTTTATTTGGTCGCAGGAGGTTGTCCTTTGTTTGTCTTCAGTGTGGAACTTGAGATACCTACCAGTTTTCTATCATCCAGATCATGGTTGTCCCAAAGGTGCTTTTTCAAGAGGCAACTGAACTTTCTGGTTTTTCTTTGAAGACGTTTCGCTTCTCATGCAAGAAGCTTCTTCAGCTCTGAGTGTTGTGTTAGTTGTGCCTTCTTTGTGAATTCTGTGGTAGAAGTGATGTCAACTCTTGGAGTATGTGTTCTACTCTCTCTTTCAAAATGTCAATTGTGAAATCAATCTTGTTTTATTCTTTCATTGAGGAATCGGAGCTGGACTTTCTGCAGGATATTTTCTGCCCTGTGTCCCTTAACTGTTGGGCTTTCTGCAGGCTGTGTTGTCTGTATCTGAAACTGAATCACAAATGGTTCCTGTAGTCTGCAGTTTTTCTGGAAATCCGTTCAAGTCATAGTAGTCCCAGATGCTGCTATGTAAATGCCCAGATTTTAAAAGTAACCTAATCTAAAGGGAAAAAATGAATAAGGGATGTGTCTTTTACAGGCGGAATGGAAAATACTTTCTTTTCTTCCTGGGGTTCTCTCCCTTCTTTAGCTGAACAGTTCTAGAAACACTATCCTCGGAGCGCAACTTACACATATGCAATAGACAGGCTTGGCATGAAAGTTACTGATGAAAACCTAAAGCTGCAAGCTTTGGGATTGGAAGCATAATGTAGCAAGATCTGTGGCTTTTGAGGGGTGCAGGGAGAGCGCCTACAGGTTGGTTGCTTTGCCATTAAAACTAATTCCCAGTTACGAGGAGTTTTTTTTTAATAACTTTAACAGGTGTTGAAAGAAATATCCTTCTGGGTTCAGTTCCAAGTGGGGAAAAAGACACTGGAAACATGGAGGCTGTTAGGAAAGATGGTTTAAGGGTGGACAAGACCACATGGCTTGAAGCTCCAAAGTGAAAAGGATGGATGATCACATGCTTCAAGGTGAGAAGAGAAGGTCAAGAAGGCTGAGATGCTGAGAGTGCCTGGGTTTTATAACCTTTGTTGGGATTTGAATTGGAGCTTGTATTCTGATTGGTTGTCAGACTCCCATGAGGCCACGCAGGGGCAACTCTGTAGGCTGTCCTGAGTTCCAGGCTCGGTTGAGCCTTGCTGGATGATGATGCACTGAAAGGGCTTTGGGCAATTGCTATAGTTTTACCTGGAGATCTTTGTTATGTAAAGTATTCTGGCCCAGGCCTTAATGGCCCACCCATTAACAAAGGTGTGGGTGAGTTTCTACTTCTGAGGTGAGTTTCTGCTCCTGAGTTTCTACTCTTTTTAGAGGAAATATTCTGCTTTTTTAATATTTCCTAGGATATTTCAATTTTCTAGGAGAGGTGTGGGTGCTAACTTCCTACACAGGCATGGACCTCAACTCCCAGAATTCCCCAACCAGCAAGGGAACTTTGGAGGTAGAATCCCACACACCTTAAAATTGTGGAGGTTGGGAAACATTGTTTTAGAGCGGTGTTTCTCAGACTTGGCAACTTTCAAATATGTGGATATCAGTTCCCAAAGTTTAGAAGTAGAGAATAACAAAATGACATAGTTGGAATGGACTTTGGAGGTTATCTACTTCAATCCCCTGCACTAGCAGGAGCTCCTATACCCGTGATGGTGAACCTATGACACCAGTGGTGGGATGCAATTTTTTTTACTACCGGTTCTGTGGGCGTGGCTTGGTGGGCGTGGCAGGGGAAGGATATTGTAAAATCTCCAGTCAGAGGAGGTATTTGCCAGTTCTCCAAACTACTCAAAGTTTCCACTACCAGTTCTCCAGAACTGGTCAGAACCTGCTGAATGCCACCTCTGTATGGCACATGTCCCGGAAGTGGCACACCGTTGCCCATTGCTCTTCCGGGTTCTGGCATGTACCAGTCAGCTGGTCTTTGCGCATGGGAGTGCTGGAAACCTCCAGGCACACACATGCATGCTGACCATCTGGTCTTCTGATTTCTAATGTACATGCGTGCATGAAGACCAGCTGGCTGGCGTGCGCATTTCAGCACTTGGTTCCTTTTGGCGCGCATGCTCCTGTTTCGGCACTCGGTGCTGAAAAGGTCAACCACCAATGTCCTATACCATTCCAGACAAGTGGCTGTCCAGTCTCTTCTTGAAAGCCTCCAGTGATGGAGCACTGGCAACTTCTGAAGGCAAGCCGTTCCATTGGTTGATTGTTCTCACTGTTAGGAAATTAATCCTAATTTCTAAATAAGCATGTCTAGATAAGCAATTTTCCTAGCAGCAATTTTATTTATTTACCAGCTGCCAAATTGGTGCCTGCGCTTGCATCTGTCAATGTTTCCAAAATACCAAAACCAAAACATATCTTTCACATTTTCTCCTCCAAGTCTGCATTTCTCTTTTCTTTTGGGCATATCTAGTAACAGAACAAGTGTCCCAGTTGATCAGAACTGAGAGTGGATGCCTTGTGATTGCCTACCAATAAGTATCTGTGCAACAGCCTGATTTTTTCCTCCTAACTGGCAATCAATGAACCTCCCGCTGCAAATTCCGTCATCAAAATAAGATAAATTTCATCTACTATTATCCATGAAATTTATTCTGGTGTTACCCAAAATAGGAACAATAAAGCAGAGGGAAACTTTTTCCCATAATAAGAAGTCTGCTTACCCAACAGTGAGTCTGTTTATTTACTAAATCTATAATGTCTCTCAATGGCATACAGATTCAAAAACAGAACATTTAAACAAAGGAAAACATCCCCCAGAACACAAATATTCAAACTGACATGAAATCCCACAAGAGGCTTTTTGCTGTACAACCTAATGCCTAGGGGAAACAGCCAGATTTTCAAAGACTTGTCAAACTCTGTCATAACAATATTTCAGGTAAGTTGTAGAATGATAACTGGACCAGCATATATCCACGAAACTTGTTTTCTCCTGTCCATGAGTGGTGTGTAAATACTTGTCCTTTTATTCAGAAATCTATCAAATTCAAGAGAACTATATATCGCTAAAACTCTTGTGTCTTATTTGTTTGTAACCTTAATTGGGCAAAAATTGAGCAACAATTATGGAACCAAGTTACTTCAAATTGGCTAAATTATAGAAAGCTGGAACCCCCTGACTCCATGGGAATGAATTTTGGGAAAGTTGTGGTTGCTTCAGAGCTGCTGTGCTGGGGCTGTTTCAGCACCGCTATTTATTTATTTATTTTTTATTTATTTGAACTTATATGCCGCCCTATCTCCGAAGACTCGGGGCGGCTCACAACTAAAACATAAAACATATTTGACTTTCAAGGACTTTCAAATTTCTGCTACAGTATTAAACTGCCTCAAAATGTAGAGTAATCCTTGTGGAGTCTGTTTACTGACCTGGCATTTCTACTGATATTTATGCAATGCACGATAAAGATAAGAAACTTAGCAGGTTGTCATGAAGCCAAGTGGGGTGGGGCAGTAGAGAATGTCACACTTAGCACTTCCAGCAAGTGCTGGATTTCAGCAATTGGTCAAATCAACCCAGCATGGCTCTTTCTAGATGAGCTCTGATAGATCTCTGGAGAAAACGTTGCCAAGATTTGTTCTTTTAACTAGAACTATCAGAGCTTGGGGCTGAGGTTTTTGCGGTTTTTTTAAAATAACAGCTCAGTTCTAACAGCTAAGTGTGATCCATGCACTCCTGTTGCCCCTGATTCATTACAAAATATGCAGTAGTTCATGTTGGAGAATTGGTCTTCTTGAAGCAAAATCCCTCGGGAGAAGTGGTAGCATTGAGACATGTAGTTATTCATACTTTTTCTGCTGCTGATTCCTGAACGCTTTGGGAAAACTCTTAAAAACCTAAAATGGCAAAAGAGAAAAGCAACAAAGATGATTAGGACACTGGAGGCTAAAACATATAGAGAACAGTTGCTGGAACTGGGTATGTCTAGTCTGATGAAAATAAGGACTAGAGGAGACATGATAGCAGTGTTCCGATAAAAATAAAAAGATAATAGATAATAGATAATCAGAGTTGGAAGGGACCTTATAGGTCATCTAGTCCAACCCCCTGCCCAAGCTGGAGATCCTACACCATTTCTGACAAATGGCAGTCCAATCTCTTCTTGAAAGTCTCAAGTGATGATGCTCCCACAACTTCCGAAGGTAAGCTGTTCTATTGGTTGATTGTTCTCACTGTCAGAAAGTTTCTCCTTATTTCCAGGTTAAATCTCTCCTTGTTCAGTTTCCATCCATTATTCCTTGTCTGGCCTTCGGGTGCTTTAGAAAATAGCTTGACCCCTTCCTCTCTGTGGCAGCCCCTCAAATATTGGAACACTGCTATCATGTCTCCCCTGGTCCTTCTCTTCACTAGACTAGCCATGCCCAGTTCCTATAACTGTTCTTCAAGAAGAGGAATCAAGCTATTCTCCAAAGCCCTGAGGGCAGGACAACAAACAATGGGTGGAAATTAATCAAGGAGAGAAGCAACTTAGAACTAAAGAGAAATTTCCTGGCAGTTAGTGGAACAACTTGCCTCCAGAAGTTACAAATCAGGGGTGTCAAACTCAAGGCCTGTCCCGAAAACAGCAAAGAAGTGGCTTGCATTCTCATCTGTCAGAATCTTTTCGCTTTTCCAATTTTGTGCAAATACAATTCTAGCTGAGATTAATATACTTCAGTTCCTATCAATTCTAATTTAGTGTTTTATGCATATGGTTAAGCTATTCACCGCATCTGATAGGAAATGAAACTTTTCTAAGTCTCAAAAACTGAAATATTTCCAGGGATTAATGGTCTATAGAGGATTTCCAGATAAGACTTTAGGTATGGAATTGTTGTATCTCGTTTATGGAATTTTTATGAGGCATCCAGACCTCCTCATCTTACATTCAGAATTCACTAGTGTTTTCCTACTGATTCCTTTGATTTGTGTGTGTGCTTGGGGGGTGGGGAAGTAACAGAAAGAAAACTCATTATAGAAGGAAAGATCAAATACCTGCATAATGGGTTTGAGTCAATGCATTGTGGGTAATGTTTGAGTTCCTGAAAACATTTAATTGCAATAGCAGTTAGACTTATATTTTGCTTCATAGTGCTTTACAGCCCTAAGCTGTTTACAGAGTCAGCATATTGCTCCCAACAATCTGGGTCCTCATTTTATGGACCTCGGTGGGATGGAAGGCTGAGTCAACTTTGAGTTGGTCAGGATTGTTGGAAGAAATATTCATCTGGCTCAGTTCCAAGCTGGGAGAAAGACACTGGAAACATGGAGGCTGATTGGAAAGATGGTTTAATGATGAAGCAGAACCACAGGAATTCTGGGCAGCTGACCACATGAAGTTGAGAGTTTTTATACCTTCTCTTGGGCTTTGCACTTGAATTTCCTGTTCAAGAACATGTCTTCTGTTGGTTGTTGTCAGAATCCCATGGGGCCATGTAGGGGTCATGTTTGTCTGAGCTAAGTTTGATTAAAGTTTGGACTGCTGATGCAATGAAGGAGTGTTGAGCAATTCCTATTGTGGCTGAGGGTTAATCCTACCTTTGTTCAGAGCTTGCTGCCGGGTATTTTTTGCCTATGAATAGAGCTATCAATCTCTTAAATGCTGACATCTGCTGAGGGCTATTAAGAAAGGTGGGGGCTGCTTTCTATCTCCAAGAGCATATTTCTCCCTTTAGGGAAATATAATAATCTGCCTTTTTAATATTTCCTAAAATATTTCATTCTTCTAGGAGAGAGATGGGTGCTAACTTTCTATAGCATCAAACTCCTGGCAGTGGGCAGAGTCAGCCTGCAGTACTGCATTTTAACCACTGCATCACCATAGCTCTTAAACTTTATACTTTATAACTTTATAAAGTTGTACTTTATACTTTTATTTAAAAAGTTTTTGGAGGTAGATTGCTTAATCAATACAGTATTGAGAAGCTGAATCAAGTAATTGGTCTGCAGTGAAAAGATTCCTCGTGACCATATACTAAAGTTTCTAATTGAGCTGAAGATGAATCAGCTATTATGTGTGTTGCATTTTAGTTTATGAAACCTTTAAACTTTTCTCTGTAAATGCTTTGCATGAATACACGAAATCCACAAATAAAATATGACATGAGTGAAAGATAGAGCGTCAGCATAGGTAGTCCTTGACTTCCAACCATTTGTTTAGTGACCAAAATTACAACAGCACTGAAAAAAGTGACTTATGACCATTTTTCACCCTTATGACCATTGCAGCATCTCCATGATCAAAATTCAGACACTTGGCAACTGGTATGTGTTTATAACAGTTGTAGTGTCCCAGAGTGTGATGAGCCGGGGTGTGGCACAAAGGCAACACAGTCAAGCAAGCAAGAAGAGTCCCTTTACTATCTCCAACTTTGCCCCCAATGTCCAAGTTACCTTCAGCTGGAGAAAAATTCTCTTTAAGTGGAGGAAATTCAGTCCAAAAACAAAGTACATACAAACTGTAACTAAAAATCCAAACAAACCACACTGCAGTAATTAACTTGTCAGGGCAGGGGAAGGAATTGCAGACTTGAAAGCACAGCAAAACACATACAGTTGGGAAGACGCCAGGAACACAGATAAACCTCGATGATACCAGATAATTCACAATTTGCTCCCAACAACTTGCTGTGCGCAGCTTCCCTTTTTAAACACTGTGTTCCCAGCTGCAGCTATGAAGGGAATCAGGGCCCTTTCCTCCCCTGTAAGCCACGCAATTCACGTTGCTCCCTTCTCTGTTCCTCACTGCGTGCCCTAGGATGAAGAGGTGGTGGGCCTGGGTCTTCCTCCAAATTCCTTCTCCCTTGCTCTACTTCTTCCCTGCTCTGCCCAGCAGGACTGTGCCCTTCCCCAGTTTCTTCCACAGCCAACGGAGCCACACTCCCACTCCCTGTCAGCTGCTCAGCCTCTCCCTCCGAATCAGATTCTGACAGGGTCATGACACAGAGTCATGTGATCTCCGTTTGTGACTTTAATAAGCAAAGTCAACAGGGAAGCTGCCATGTTACTAACTTAACAACTGCAGTGATTCACTTAACAACCGTGGCAAGAAAAACCATATGATGAAGCAAAACTCACTTAACAATTGTCTTACTTAACAATAGAGTATTAAGCTCAATTGTGCTTGTAAGTCAAGGACTATTGTATGAGATCACTTCTTAATGGCTGGGCTGAAATATTATGCTGAATACTAAGTTGTTTGCTGTTTTAACTGAATCTATGAATCTAGCTCTTGCCTTTTGCAAAGCATATCGATGGCTTAATGATCTAAATTAAATTATTGTGGCTTCTGAACAGGTCTTGATGTGTGAGCCCAGTTAAAAGTCTTTGTATTTTCTTTCTATAAACAGTAGCAATAGCAATAGCACTTAGACTTATATACCACTTTACAGCCCTCTAAGCGGTTTACAGAGTCAGCCTATGGCCCCCAACAATCTGGGTCCTCATTTTACCCACCTCAGAAGGATGGAAGGCTGAGTCAACCTTAAGCCTGGTTACATTTGATCTGCCAAATTCCAAGCAGCCAGCAGTCAGCAAAAGTAGCCTGCAGTACTGCACTCTAACCACTGCGCCACCATGACTCATCAATGCCTTTCTGAAGTTTTCCTTTTGTAAATGATGGCACTCTGGATCTATGTGAGAATAAGCTATAAGAAGCAGGCTTAACACTCTGAAGTTAATACCGGAGTATGAGTATGGAAGTAACTTATGAATAATTTAGTATATTATTCATTTTATTGCCAAGGGAAGGAATGACCCAGATTTGACTGGCTTTAGTTAAAAAAGAATTTATTTATTTATTGTTGGGATTTCTATGCCGCCCTATCTCCTGAAGGACTCAGGGTGGCTTACAATGGTAAAAACAGAAAATACAAACTTTAAAAAACTATTAAATCTAAAAAACCCAACACTAGACCTAAAACCAATTAAAACCCACAAACAAATTAGAACAATTTAAAACTATTAAAATCCCCTTCAGTCCAGGCTGGCTGATCGAAAAAGCCAAGTCTTCAGGTCACGACAGAAGCTCCACGGGCAGTTGGTTCCAGAGGGCGGGCGCTCCCACAGAAAAGGCCCTCCCCCCTGGGGGCCACCAGCCGACATTGTCTGGCTGACGGCACCCTGAGGAGACCCCATCTGTGTGAGCGCACTGGGCGATCGGACGTTGTTGCTGGCAGCAGATGCTCCCGCAAGTACCCCAGACCTAAGCCATGAAGGGTTTTATAAATGATGACTAGCACCTTGAACCTCACCCGGAGGGCAACCGGCAGCCAATGCAGCTCGCGCAGGAGGGGTGTAACATGGGAGTATCGGGACAGAATTATTCTTCCACCTCAGGCAAATACTATAGACCTATTGTCCACCTCATTTATGGTTTTGAGTCTCTGAATATAATGTGTAATTTAGTCTCATACACCCACCAGATATGTTGGACTATAACCGGGTTGGACAAAGCTGGTAGATCAAATGCTCAATTAGATCAAAGCTGGTAGATCAAATGCTCATGGACCTGGAGCTGCCCGGAGTTGCTTCAGCAGTGAGATGAGCAGCATATCAATGTAATAAATAAATAAATAATGGAGTAGGAATGGCTCATCTTTATCTTAGGGGCAAGTCTTATGTAAGACCTTATGATCAGCCATGTGAAGGTACCTATAAAATTATTAGGGGACCTCCTCATAAAATAATAGTCAAAATAATCCTTCCTTCAGTTTTTAAAGGCCCATGGAGCAACAACAGAGAAAGCATAATTTTTCCTGTCAAGTATTTATTTTATTTATTTATTACTTGGACTTGTATGCCCCTCTCCAAGACTCAGGCTCACAACTAAAACCAACAGTGAACAATAAATTACTTTAAAAAATATTAAACAATCACAAGCCCAATTTTGCTAAAACCCCAATATACATTATAAAGTTTAAAATTTCAGGAGGTCAGCACAGCCCGCCTGTTCGAATAACCAAGTTTTCAGGTTGTGACGGAAGGTGCGAAGGTCAGGGGCCAAACGGAGCCCAGGGGTAGTTGATTCCACAAGTAAAGCAGTTAACATTAAATCAGTGGGAAAGCATCAGGATCTGAAAGCAGGCCCTTACTAAGGAGAGGAATTTTGTTTACAACCATCAGTCTAATGTCTTTCACAGCTGTTTTATGCAGATCAATGGACTGATACATGAAATGACATTGTTAGCCAGAGCGTGTAAGATGTCAAACATCACCCTAGAAAGGAGACATTTAGAGACCTGGATGAAAAGATCCACCTACCACAGAACAGTTCGTTAGAAACATTTCTTATTGAAAATGACAAGTTTTTCAGCCTTGGCAACTTTAAGACATGTGGACTTTGACTCTCAGAATTCCCCAATCAGCATGCAGGCTGGGGGATTCTGAGAGTTGAAGTTCACATGTCTTAAAGCTGCCAAGTTTGGAAATCACTGCTTTAAATGCTAAAACACCACAGGATACGTTTCTGAATTATATAACATTAGCGATTGCATTCTGCATTGTAGCACCAAATGATTTGTCAACATAGTTCTTCATACAAATGGTCCAAGTTGTTCAGTTATCAGTAGCAAGACTATTGCATAGCCCCCTGTCCTTTTCTTAATTTTCTTGCAAAATTAAAGTATAATCCCATTAACCTAGGAACTATGGGCTTTATGACTACCATCAAAACCTTTCCTGGGGTATCTATGGAGATTCTCAGTCATCCACGTCATGGTTACTCCAAAGGGGCTTTTTCAAAAGGCAACTGTTTCTGGTTTTTCTTTGAAGACGTTTCGCTTCTGATCCTAGAAGCTTCCTCAGCTCTGACAGAATCCTTCCATTCCCCACCATTCAGTTGCCTTTTGGGACTTTCCTGAGGTACAAATTCTTTTGTTTTCTCTCCCTGAAGCAGTGCGATTAGACTGAATGTGGAGAAAATAAAGAACAGCATAGACACTCTGTAAACAGTCAAACAACAGATCTCAAATTAGATTTTATTCATAACTTAAAATGGAATGTAAACAGGTTCCATTAATACTTCAATGTATCTCTAGACTGTCAATCACTGCCTTCTTTGGAACTAAACATAAACCTGTCACTGTGACAGATGAAATTTTCTAGCCTGGGATGGCAAGCTTCCATGGTATTTATTTACACCTCACAAATGCTTCTCTTCATTTTTTTATTTTTTTTATTTTTTTATTTTTAATTACATTTATATGCCGCCCTTTTCCGGGGACTCAGGGTGGCTTACAATTTTTGGGATACAACCCAGTGTGCTCAGCAATAGCCTTCATTCCATTGTATATGCCTGCTTATTACTAAGCGGCATTTTTACAAAGTCAGCTTATTGCCCCCAACAATCTTGGGTCCTCAATTTACCTACCCCGAGAGGATGGAAGGCTGAGTCAACCTTGAGCCTGGTGGGATTCGAGCCTACAGCAGTTGTAGGCAGCTGGAACTTAAGTGCAGGCAATTAACAGCCTGAGCCACCAATTAAATTAATTCAAAATCATATCCTTTGCCAAGGAGAAGTCTCATTCCACTCAGAACTCTTCTTCTTTTTAAAATTTTCCTTGCATATACAGGTAATCCTCATTTAGTCATTGCCTCGTTTAGTGACCATTGGCAGCTATGATGGTGTTGAAAAAATAACTTTATGACCAGTCTTCATATTTATGAGCTCTGCGGGTCTGTAAAATGAAGAAAAGCTGACGTAAGATCGGAAGTGTAGTTGCAGTTCCATTTAGTGATTTCTTTGCTTAATAACAGAATGTTTGGTCCCTCTAATAACAGAATTATGCTCATTAAACCAGGACTACCTGGACAATGCTGGCTTTTTTGGGATGAAAGTCATGTTTCACAATGTTTTCCCTCCTTTGAGTCATAAGTACATGCAATACACAAATACCTTTAATGTATTCAGTTTTCTAACTCTGAGATGATACACAATCAGTCATCTGTCCAAATATTGTCACATTTTCTCCAGATTCATTCGTTACATGATTTGCAAGCCTTTCTGTTTTGCAAAGAATTTGTGAGTGTGATAGGAATTCAGGGCACAGCCAATCATTTTGAACCACATTTAATCCTGCCTGTGGCTCTAGGTCAAAAGCAATCATATGGTATATGTCTTGAAAGAACTGATTGATCATAGGCATTGAGGCATGCAAGATACATCACACCAATTAAAAACCAGGATCCACGAACACCAGCTGGCAGTCAAATACCACAAACTCAAATCCATAATTTCTGCTCAGCACCAGTTCAATTGGAGCAACACAAAAACCATCGGTCACACTACCACCCGCCACGCTCGTGAGTTTATCGATGCCAATTCCATCAACAGACACACTGACCTACAACCAGCCTACAAACCCTTCAGAATCCAAATCAACCGCACAGCCAAGAGACAGCACTGACTCTCAACTAAACCAACCCACACAATTCCCCACCCCACACCAGCAGTTCACCTCCCATCAACCCTGACCTGAGGTAATCTGACAGTAATCTATCAATTTTCCTGACAGCTAGAACAATTCATCAGTGGAACAACTTGCCTCCAGAAGTTGTAAATGCTCCAACACTGGAAGTTTTTAAGAAGAGATTGGATAACCACTTGTCTGAAATGGTACAGGGTTTTCTCCCTAAGCAGGGGGTTGGACTAGAAGACCTCCAAGGTCCCTCCCAACACTGTTATTCTATTCTATTCTATTCTATTCTATTCTATTCTACTTTACTCTACTCTACTCTACTCACAGACCCATCTCATCACAAGAACCTCACTTGACACTGAAGAACACAGAGACCGCTAAACAGAAGAACACAGAGACCTTGGAGGTCTTCCAGCCCAACCCCTTGCTCAGGCAGGAAACCCTATACTATTTCAGACAAATGGTTGTCTGAAAAACTTCCAGTGTTGGAACATTCACAACTTCTGAAGGCAAGTTGTTTCACTGATTAATCGTTCTGTCAGGAAATTCCTTCTTAGTTCAAGGTTGCTTCTCTTTCCTTGATTAGTTTCTACCCATTGCTTCTTGTCCTGCCTTCAGGTGCTTTGGATAATAGCTCGACTTCCCTCCTCTCTGGGGCAACCCCTGATTCATATAATGTATGAAAATTCCTCTGGACTCTCCAGTTTGAAGAAAGACTGAATTTTCTCCCCTAGGAACTACAACATGGTTAGCAGAAGAGGCTTTGCAGTCTCCATGAGCAACATCCGAGGGAATTATTTCAGCTCTGTTGTCTGTTTTTGTACCATCTTAAAAGAAGTGAGCTGAAAATCATAGGCAGGAGTTATACAACATAGCATTTTTAAGAGCCTGAAAAAAGAACAGCTTGTATATAATAAAAACATTATCTTAAATTGTTCCCTTTGCAAGTATAATCACAGACTGATTTTCCTGTTTTGGTTTTGGATCCTTTCCATTTCATCAGACACTTTTGTTGTGATGATATAGAACTGCCTTACTACAGAATAGCTAATTTACATAGCTTACATGTTTTATTGTGGCGTGTTCTGCTGCTTTTTCTAACAGCTATTGGTGTTGTCAGCTTTTTAAAAATGGTACCCTGTTAAAGTGAGAACATGAAATAAGAAAGCACATAACACTTTTTTTACATTCTATCTGGAGCGTAAGAACACAGCTATTTATGGGAATTAGTACTACAGAAATAGGGGGAGTGGTGAAGGGGAAGAAGAGGAGGAGGAGGAAAGAAGAAGAAGAAGAAGAAGAAGAAGAAGAAGAAGAAGAAGAAGAAGAAGAAGAAGAAGAAGAAGACATCATGAATTCTCTTTTCTGTCCACCCCCATATGTGTTACACATTGCAGCTGAGAATAAGTGAAGTGATCAAGAGTCTTGTGTCTGCTTCAACCCTGATGGTTGTCATTAAGTTGTGCTCTATACAAAGATTCATCATTTCTTTTGGGAAATAATTTCTTTTGTTTTGGATTGTTTTCTCTGAAACAAAGTCAGGAAATGCTGCTAACTTTGCCCAGACAGGATGGGCTGTGACATGAAGTCCTGTGGGACCTTCTTGCAGAAGGATGTGTATGTGAAAATAATCTGTACTTATCCTGCCTTCTAGAATCTCCACCTATAGAAATGATCCTTAGCCATATGTGCATTGCCTAAAAATCTCAATGGTTTATAATGCAGCCCCGAGACCCACAAAACCCACAATGCAATGCAGTTGTGCATAGAATAAACAAGGCTATTAACGTTGTAGGTTGTAAATGTAGTTTTTGTTGAGAGATTCTAGCCCCCTTGGGGAGGGATTTGAGGGGGTATTTTGTAGAACATCAAGCCTCGGATAGTGATAAGCAGAGCTCAGCAGGAATTTAACCCACCACATTAATATATAACAAATCCGCTGTTATTGTAAATTGTAAAGCTAATTCAGTGACACTACATAAAACAAAAATATGCATACCTATGATTAAATGTACCTAGGTGTTGATGATTCATTTGTCTGGCTAAGCAGACCTCAAAAGCAGGGAAGTATGTATTAGATTATACATGTATGATCAGTCTTCATTTTGCAAACTCTATAATCATCACTTCTAATCTTCTGAAAGTCCCTCAAGACTTGATTGTGCCAGCGAGCCAGGAGACTCCAGGACATGATTAACTAGTGAGGCAGGTTCATTGCTATAAACATCCATTTATTCATTTTTCTCCCTTTAGCATTTTTATAATTTAAAAAAAAATGTTTTCAATATTTGTTAAGGGTGATGATTTTGGATATTTGTTGTTTTAGTGTATGGTGTGCTGCTCAGAGTAACTTGCTTGTGATATGGACATCTCTATACATGAAATAAGGAGAGAACCAGAGGTGGTATTCAGCAGGTTCTGACCAGTTCTGGAGAACCAGTAGCGGAAATTTTGAGTAGTTTGGAGAACTGGCAAATACTGCTTCTGACTGACCCCGCCCCCATCTATTGTCTGCCTCCCGAGTCCCAGCTGATTGGCTGGGTTTTCTTTGGTTGCCCTGCACAGGAGAATAGAGCTGGAAAGCAGGTTAGTGGGGGTGGGGAGGGAATGGGGATTTTGTAGTATCCTTTCCCTGCCATGCTCACCAAGCCACGCCCACAGAACTGGTAGTAAAAATGTTTGAATCCCACCACTGGACAGAGAATCAACCTAGAAATAAGGAGAAATTTCCTGACAGAACAATTAATCAGTGGAACGACTTGCCTGCAGAAGTTGTGAATGCTCCAACACTGGAGGCTTTTAAGAAGAGATTGGACAACCATTTGTCTGAAGTGGTGTAGGGTTTCCTGCCTAAGCAGGGGGTTGGACTAGAAGACCTCCAAGAACTTTTCCAACTCAGTTATTCTAAAGCTTGAATTTAAATAAATAAATCCCAAGCTTAAAAATGAATCTTAAATGAAGGCTCCATATCCCACATGGATGTACTATCAAGTAAGTATTGTATTAGAAATTTTGTTGTTTCTCAGAGTGACTTAGCAAACTTTTCCCTCCAGGACTGCAGCAGAAAAACAGCCATAAAAATACCATTCAAATGAATGACTCTCGAATGTACAATAGAGTCATAAATAAATTCTGTGTGGAATGATGACATAATAAAGCAGGAAACTGCTCCTCTGATGATAACATTTTTGTTGATTTTAATCTGAGACCAGAGTTATTCAAGCAAGCTATCTGAAAGGAATGATCACAAAACTGCTACTTTTCTCTCTCTCCTTCATGGAGCTGTTGAGCCATTAAACTGGGACTAGGAAAAATATTCTCTTATGGAATGTTCTGAACTTCTGACACGGAAATATTCAGAACGTCCCCTTTCTGACGTTGGAGTAGATCCATAATTGCAAAGCATTCTGTCATGGTATGCTCCAGATCCACAATATTTCGAATATGCCTGTTTTAAGGTCAGAACAGCCTGTTTAGGCTCGGAACAGTTGCATGTAAATAGTTTGATCCAAAACCCAAAACCCAGCTAACTGGCAGCTAACTGGCAGCATTTAATCAACTTTGGCTGATCTTAAAAAGCTAAGCAAAATCAGATCTGAAAGGGAGCCACCAAATATTTCTTGATTTGTAGAGGGGGGAGGGGGAAGGAGGAGGAGGAGGAGGAGGAGGAAGAGGAACCATTTCCATGTTTTATAGGCATGTCCATAGAATCATCAAGAATCAAATTGCATTTGAGATATTTATTTTTTAAATTATAGTCTCACGTAGCAGGTAGAAAAGCAAGTGGTGGAGCTTTCATCATCAGTGGTTCTCCATATTGAATATGGAATGTCACTTACTAACTGAAACTGCTATGGATTCCAATGCAACATAGTAGAGAAGAAATGAGCTTTAAAGGAGAATATTTGTAGCCGGTAGTTGAAATGAAGGGCCCTTGGTACTCCCTGAGCTTTGTTGCAGTGATGATTGGCTACTTGCTTTACAAGAAAGAGGGGCACCAAACAAGAAGCCAGGTTAAGGTCTACAAGGATCTGATTTGCCAGCCAGTTTGGGAAGTTTGGGAAGTTTGGGAAGTCAGGGGCCTTGGTGGCTCAGGCTGTTAATTGCCTGCACTTAAGTTCCAGCTGCCTACAACTGCTGCAGGCTCGAATCCCACCAGGCTCAAGGTTGACTCAGCCTTCCATCCTCTAGGGTAGGTAAATTGAGGACCCAAGATTGTTGGGGGCAATAAGCTGACTTGGTAAAAATGCCGCTTAGTAATAAGCAGGCATATACAATGGAATGAAGGCTATTGCTGAGCACACTGGGTTGTATCCCAAAAAATTGTAAGCTGCCCTGAGTCTCCGGAGAATGGTGGCATATAAATGTAATTAAAAAAAAAAAAGTTAGGCAAGTCCTTGTCAGGGTGCTTGGGGTTATCTCTAGTGTTAGACAATGTGGTCTTTTCAGGAAGGCATCAGAGATTAGGAAATCCATTGTTAAAGGGGATGAAATGTTGAGAATATCAGTTGATGGAGGAAGGAAGTCTCTAAGTTGTAATTTCCTTTATTAGAGCTACCCTTGGGTTATATTGTGAGATGATGGAGAATCTTCTATTCTTTGATTTTATCTGGGCAGAGAAGGTCCCTTTGGGTCTCATATAATAAAGAAAAGATATAGATATACTGTATCCTACATTTTTATTATCTTATGAATTATTGTTGTTTCTGCGGAACAAACTATTTGGCAATTGCCACATTCTTTTTCAAAACCTTTCCTTGTTTGTGATTGTTATGAATTTACCAGGAAATCATAGTTTTGTTGCGTGAGTCAGTGGCTTATCAGTCATAGCATAATTCATAGTGACATTCTCATTCTGTGTTGGCTCCCTTATTCCTGCTAATTAACTAGATGTGCACGGTGTCAAAAATGTCATTTTTAAAAAAAGAAAATAAAGCTTAGGCATAATGCAACTTTATAGTTTCACATACCCAAAAACATTATTGTACAATAAAATAGATGCCCGTTATTGGCCAGTAGAATTATCTCTGCAAAATTAATCCCTGTTAGTCAGCACTGCATATTTTTCAATTATAGTAGACAACCCATGACCTATTGGGTCATCCATTCAGAGATATTTCCTTACCTATAAATGAGGAAAAGAATGACCATAGATAGACAAACAAACCGTGGGAATATGAGCAACTTCTGACTTCCTGCCATCTTCCCCACTGACTTTGTGGCAGAGAGCTTGGAAATTATTCCTCCTCTTCTTTGGCTGACCTGTGGAACTGCTTGCATTTTGCTAAGGGAAGGAGGAAGCTCTGGGTCACAAGGAAAACTGTAGCCCTGCAACCCATCATGCAATTCCCCAAGGATTCAAAAATTTTTACTACCAGTTCTGTGGGTGTGGCTTGGTAGGCATGGTGTGGCTTGGTGGGCGTGGCTGGTGGGCATTGCAGGGGAAGGATACTGAAACTCTCCTTTCCCACCCCACTCCTGGGGGAAGAATACTGTAAAAGCCCCATTCCCTCCCCACCCCACTAACCTGCTTTCCAGCTCCGTTCTCCTGTGCAGGGCAACAGAAGAAGACCCAGCTGATCTGCTGGAACTTGGGAGGCAGAGAATAGATGGGGGTGGGGCCAGTCAGAGGTGGTATTTGCCAGTTCTCTGAACTACTCAAAATTTCCACTACCGTTCTTCAGAACTGGTCAGAACCTGCTGAATACCACCTCTGGATCCCACCCTCAAGGGAAGCAATCATCATCATCATCATCATCATCATCATCATCATCATCATCGACTAACAGAGTTGGAAGGGGCACTGGAGGTCTTCTAGTCCAATCCCCTGCTCAAGCAGGATACCTTATACCATTTCAAACAAATGGCTGTCCAATCTCATCTTAAAAACCTTCAGGGTTGGAGCTCCCAAAACTTCTGGAGGCAAGCTGTCCCACTGGTTAATTGCTCTTACTGTCAGAAAATCTCTCCTTAGTTCTAGGTTGCTTCTCTCCTTGATTAGTTTCCATCCATTGCTTTTGTTCTGCCTTCAGATAGCAATAGCAGTAGCACTTAGACTTATATACTGCTTTACAGGGCTTTACAGCCCTCTCTAAGTGGTTTACAGAGTCAGCCTATGGCCCCCAACAATCTGGGTCCTCATTTTACCCACCTCAGAAGATGGAAGGCTGAGTCAACCTTGAGCCTGGTGAAATTCGAATTGCCAAATTGCAGGCAGCCAGCAGCAGAAGTAGCCTGCAGTACTGCACTCTAACCACTCCACCAAGGCTCATGGTGGAGATGCTTTGGAGAATAACTTGACTCTCTTCTTTGTGGCAGCCCCTTAGATATTTGAACACTACTATTGTATCACGCCTAGTCCTTTTCATTAAACTAGACTTATCCAGTATCAGCAACCAATCTTTTTATGCTTTAGCCTCCAGTCCCCTAATCATCTTTGTTGCTATTCTCTGCACTCTTTCCAGAGTCTCAGCATCTTTTTTACACTGTGGTGACCAAAACTGGATGCAATATTCCAAGTGTGGTCTTATCAAGGCCACCTTGGTTCATCTGTCAACTGCCAGCACCTGCCAGCCAGCCCTATTTCACCAGCAGTCATCAGAGTCACTCCCTTGCCTATTGCTGTTAAGAGACTTCAGATTTCAGCTTGCACTCATTGCTGTTAAGAGACTTCAGATTTCAGGCTCAGTTCCAAAGCACTCACCTATCAGGCCTTGCTGCCAGCCAACCTTGAGTGATTGAGACAGCAGTTGAGGTGGAAAGAGGGCACAAATCTTCACTTCCATCTTCCCTTGTACCATGCAACCTACAGGTTTCTGGGAAGTGTAGTCAGAAGGCACGGTGATACTGAAGCAGCCACAATTTCCCCAAATTTCATTCCCATGGGAGTAATAGGTCCTGTCATTCTGTAAGTTAGCCCATTTGAGTTTCCTTGGTCTATTAATTGTTGCCCTATACCTCACAACTTCACTTAATTTAAAGTTATAAACAGTCCCGAGAACGTTAGTAGTCTATAAATGTAGCTCAGAACTGAGGAAAAAAATTCTGAATTCATTCATTGATTTCCAGATCTTTGCTGGAGGTTAGAACAAAAGTGCATATATTTAAAGCTATGATTTTCCCAGTTGCAATGTATGGCTGTGAACATTGGAAGGCTGAGCACCAAAGAATTGAGGCCTTTGAACTATGATGCTGGAGAAGACTCCTGTGGGTCTCTTGGACTGCAAGGCCATCCAACCGGTCAGTCCTAGAGGAGATCAACCCTGACTGCTCTTGAGAAGGCCAGATCCTGAACATGAAATTCAAAAACTTTGGCCAACCTGGATGGATTGAAGAATGAGCTTAAATGGACTCCATAAGATGGTAGAGGACAGGAAGGCCTGGAGGAACGTTGTCCATGGGATCACGATGGGTCGGACACAACTTTGCAACTAACAACAACAACAACAACAGAATGGCAGAATGAACTGATCACTGGGTTGCAGAGTTGCTCTGAGTTGCCGATGGATTCATTCTAATGATTCCAGCCCAGACTGTAATATTTACTGAACAATATGAATAATTCATCTGTGGAGTTGTACTACAGCAAGAGGTAAGGGTCATTATGGGTCCAGAAGCAAACAGAAAGCTAATGGAATTGACATAAAATTCGAGTCATGTTTTTTTCCTCCAGAGGACATCAGTCAGTCAGAAAAAATCTGACTGTACATTTTGGATCACTTAAAGCAATAGAGAAAGCCTCCATAAATGATATATTCTACTCTTAAAGGATATATTCTAGTCTATGAGCAATTGAATAGCAGAAACCAAGCTGTTCTTCAGAGGTCAGACCACAACAAATTCATTCCTTCAGTACCCAAGAAAGGTGAAGATGGATCAGGGGGTGCCCCAAATTCTCACCCATGAGTGCAGCCCATCTAAAAGTGACTGAAATATCCTTAGTGAATGGGTGTCTCTGTTTTTTTCTAATGATTTAAGATTAACAGATAAATTTAAGATTTATCTTGACATTTAGATTTGTCGATGCCAAATTGAGTCTAAACACTCGTCTTTCACTTTAGTTGCAGACAGTAGGAAAAAAAAGTGTGTGCCACCTTTATTATGGTGATATTTCAGCCTAAAACTGATTCAGTAGTCTCATGTGAATAAAGTTAACATGGTGACTCCATGAAACAGCAGTCTCCTGGCACTATGTCCAAAGTCCAGTCTTCCAGGTTGGACTGAAAACAAAGAAAAAGGAAGGAAGCAAGGAAGAAAAATAAAAAATAAAAATAAAGAAAAAATAAAAAGTGCGTTATTTTCATTAAAGATCAATGGCCAAATAAATTGATTATGGCAAGCCATTGAAGAAATTCATGGAATCTATGCAATAAAAATTCAAAGCGTGTTATGTTCTAAAGCAGATTAAAATTATTTCAATGAATACAATTAATCATTTGCTCAGAAAACCCTGAAGATGCAGCCACAACCAGTTTCTTAAAAACTAGCTGCAGAATCATTTCTGGCTCGGGATAAACTCCTTGGGTAAGGAATATCATAAGAATCTCGTTCAGAAATATAAGGGTCCTTCTCCAAATATTCACTATCCTTGACCAAACTAGACATGTCTAATATTGCAATTCCAGTTCCAAGAACCTTCCAGAAGGACTATGTTGAAGCAGACATGTAATTGGTCTTCCATCATCAAAAATATTGAGCATGATCCCAAATTCAGTAGCCTGAAAGGTATCCACAAAGCAGTGACCAGTTGCCTCCTGTAAAAATGAAACCCAAGAACTGAAAGCAAATGATCAAGATGTCATTGGCCTAATTTTAACACAAACAAACAAACAAACAAACACAAGCATTTACCACTCAGAAGAGTTGTATTCAGAGGTGGTATTCAGCTGGTTTGGGCCCATTCTGGTGTACTGGTAGCGGAAAATTTGAGTAGTTCAGAGAACTGGCAAATACCACCTCTGGCTGGCCCCGCCCTCCTGCCCCCACCATTCCCTGTCCTATATTCCTTTGTTTTTTAGCTCAGCTGATTCGCTTGGCAGAGCAGATTGCCGCGCCTCAGCTGAGCTAAAAAACAGCTCAGCTCACCAGCGCTGACTTTTCCTACCAGTTCTTTGAGTGCTGCACGCTCAAAGTGTGCTCTCATAGAACCGGTAGGAAAAGCTTTGGAATCCCACCACTGGTTCTATTGAATGACACCAAGCAAAGACAATTGGAGCAGGGAAGCCAGCTTTCTTGCTAACAATCCCATGATAAAACTGACAGTTGTATTTCTCTCAAAGTTCATTTTAGAACAAAACAGAACAGAACAGAATAACAAAGTTGGAAGGGATCTTGAAAGTCTTTAGTCCAAGCCCCTGCTCAGGCAGGAAACCCTATACCATTTCAGACAAATGGTTTTCTAATCTCTTCTTAAAAACTTCTGGTGTTGGAACACCCACAACTTCTGGAGGCAAGTTGTTCCACTGATTAATTGCTCTGTCAGGAAATTTTGTTTCTTAGTTCTAGGTTGCTTCTCTCTTTGATTAACTCATTCTTCCCCCTTTTCACTATTTTCAATGTCTCAGAAAACCTTGGCACAACACAAACAAGTGCCGCTACTTCCTAAGTTTATCTTTAATTTAGAAAGGCTGTAATTAAAAGAGCAATCTTCTTATTTTCAGCACAGGGAAATATATTTCTAAGTAAAATATGTGATATTTACAGGAAGTGCAATTGGAAAGAAAGCTCCTCTGGAATTTTATTAGAGACTGTAAGGAGCAATTAAAGAGGATTTCAGTGGGGAATATTTGGAGGCTCAGAAGGCAGTGTTTTAACTGTCATGAATATATATCGCTTGGTCTTTCTAGAATTCTGATAGTATGAGGTAATTGAGAAACATAATTTCCTTGTTTTTGCTTCAAAATATCTTGTAAACCTTTGGCATTTGTCATAAGGGTCTGAAATGTGCTGAAGAACGTGCAGTGTTTTCTTATAATAGGATCTTGCATCCTACGTTGTACCTAGTTACAATTTGATGTTTCAGTTCTGCCCTGGGAGGGAAGGATATGGTGTGCTGCCTACCACAGAAATGAAATCCTTCAGTAAAGGATTTATTGCCTTTCCATTAAAAATACATAATTTGTTCTTGTCAGGTGCAAGGAACCAAGAACGACACAAGGAATTACTCCAGAGCAGTTTATTGTTACTCGCCTTTAGACAAGAATCTTGCCAGACAAGATTCAAATCTGTGTAAATATTAGATATATAGGTAGTTCTTGACTTAGGACCACAGTTGAGCACAAAAATTATGTTGCTAAGCAGGAGTGGGATTCAACCGGCGCTGCTACGGGTTCAGTGACTATGTTTTGCATGCGCATGCGTGCTGCGCGCGCATGTGAGCCTGACACGTATAAAAAACCTTAATCTGTGCCACCTGGACAGCTGAAAAGTGCTGCGCAGCATTTGAAAAGCCACTTTTTCCCTGCATTTTCAACCTCAGCTGTGCCGCGCAAAGCAGCTGAGATTGAAAAAGCAGAAAATAAAGGACAGGTAAGAGCAGGCGGGTGGGCCAAACAGCAGCAATCACAGAACCGGTTCGGTGTCTGCTGCTCTTCAGAGCTATCGGTTCTATAGAGCCAGGCAGAACTGGTAGATCACCTGTTGCAGTCGGACCCTGTTGTAAGTGAGACATTTCCTTAAGTGAGTTTTGCCCCTTGAATCTTCCTCTTGACCTGAGTCGTTCCAACAGTTCTGTCTAAAAAAATCAATCATTGAAGTTGTAAAATTTTGGATCTATGTGACTCAAGATACTGCAGCTTTTTTTTTAACATGCACCACATATGGTAAAATGTTGCTTGAGTTCTAAAGCATTTCAACATTTATTACTACATGATTTATCTCTCTATATTGCAAAGCAAGCTATTTGTTCTGGCTAATGGAACGGATTCAGTCCCCAAACAGTAAAACATAAGTATTGGAAAGAGCTGACCTAGCTAATAGGTTTCATAGATATTATGGCACAGGGACCCAAAAAAAGGACAAACATTTAAATGGGAATACTATAAGACAAGTTTGATGAATATGTGGAATCTTGAGAAAAATAATATATATGAGAAATAATATACAAGAAAAATAATGTCCAAGAATTTCATTGCTGGCGTTTTAAAAAATGCTTTTTTTGCTGAAAGTAAGAAAGTCAGATATGCAAATATGGTTCATTCAGATCCCATGAATAGAAATTAAGGACACAGCAAGATTAATTTGATGAAGGCCAGAACATACCATATGCCTATAGATTATTAGAACAATAAAAACTGACCTGAAAAATGTGGGAGGCCTTCTAAGAAAAATGGCAGAACTGGCAATACTTATACATAATCAAGGCCACCTGTTCGGCATATACTGTATCTATAAATATGTTACTCAGAAATGACTCAGACACAGAACAAATGAAAAATGAATGATAAAATGGATATAAAACTTCAAAGAAACAGTCACAGTACAAAAATAGGAAGAATTACTTGTAGACTAACATGGACTGATAACATCACAATATGTTTCTTGCTGAATTATTAATTTTGTCCAGCTGGTGACCAGATCAAAAGGGCCATCTTGTATATAAAATTTCAGAAGGATGATTTGCTGGAACAATAGCTACAGATATATGCAATGCAGAAGAACCATTGATATTCCAAGGAGTTTAGTGACACATTCTGATTTTTCCTTCATATTAAGAAAAGTATAGAAATTTAAAGCTCATTCTGAGCTAACCTGATTGCTTTTCCCTCTTGCTTTCTAAATAAAGTTGAAGGGGAGAGAATCGTCATGTAGTTTCAAAGCCTTCCTTCCTGTGAAAGTTTCGGAAGACTTTTTCCATCTCAGAGTCATATGCTACCCATTCAGGGTCAGGTCTTGTAGTCTCCTGACCATAGCAGAAGTTGGGGTTATTTGTTGGGAGTTTCTCCATGGAAACTAATGCTGGGTACTTTGGAAATTGACAACCTTTGACATTTCTCTGCTATTCTTATTAGGGAGCTCCTGGCAACCTGTAAGAGATGTGGGCATAATCTTTCTTGGCATGTATGCTTTTTATGCTTTTAAATCTGTTTGCTTGAGCTAATAAGTAAGTTTTAAATCTCTTCAGTTAGTGGTGTGCTTATTGTCTCTGGATCCAAAAGAACCAATTGCCTGGACACCTGGTAGAAAGTTAGCACCCACCCCTCTTCTAGAAGAATGAAATATTTTGAGAAATATTTTTAAAAGGCAGAATAAAATATTTCCCCTAAAAGTGAAATAAAAAATCTTAAGGGAGAGAGAAACTCAGAGTCCCAGTTCTGTGCCCCCAAGCCAAGTTTTTAGAAATGCAAATTTGGTGATCCATTCAAGACAGGATATTATGAAACAAAGGCAGGATTAGCCCTCACTCAAGATCCAAACCAGTACAAAGCCATTAAGCCATAATAGGAATTGCTCAACACCCTTTCAGAACACAAGCCTCTTCATTGCATCATCTCAGCAGTCCAAACTTCAACCAAACCTGAGAGCTCAGACAACCTATAGAGCCAGATATGACCCCTACATAACTCCATGGGAGTCTGACAGCAGCCAATAAAATACATGTTCTTGCACAGAAACAGAGAGTTCAAGTGCAAAGCCCAAGGAAGGTATAAAAACCCCTCACTCTCAACTTCATTTTATCAGCTGCACCAGAACCACAAACGTGGTTCTGTTCATCAATAAATGGACCCTCCTTCCAATCAGCCTCCAGCCTCCATTTTGTCTCCAGTGCCTTTTTCCCGGCTTGGAACTGAACCAGATGGATATTTCTTCCTACAACCTGCTCACTGCCCTGATACTTGGCCAAACAATATAATATATAAACTAAGCCACGTTTTCCAATTTGCAGATGGGGGCACAGCATTAAAAGACCTAAGTTGTGCATTGCACAGCATTGCCAAGAACATTCCATGAAAACCAGTATGGATGCAGCATAATTAATGCATTTGATTGCAGTTGTTCCCCATTTGTTTTAATAAAACAAAACATTTTCTCTTCTTTCCAAATGTTAATTGTAACAGGAACAATTGGACTTTAAACGTGTTAAGCATTATTTAAATATCTGAGAATCAAACAACTTCAAAAGTCACAACCCAGAGCAGAAGCTAGGAAAATTGTCTGGCAAGTGTGACATTTACCATGGTTTTCAGATTTGTTCAGAACATTACCATGGTTTCAGATTTGACACATTTTCCTGTTTAGAAAGATATGTAAAATTAAGATTAAAGTAAAATTAAGACTAAAGATATTTCAACATTGATGGGAGAAGACAAAAAAAATAGAAGAAAAAGACCATATACAGAAATGTATATATTTTATTCGGACTTTAACTTCAACTGATTTGGAAAAAAGATTAGCAAGTTGCTATCAATGTGAATTGTTACAAGTTGATAAAGCTTACAAAAATGGGGTCACAAATTATTGTGTTCTATGCATAAGACCTTGCAAACTCTTTTTGAAAAAAAAAACGTAAGATTACTCATTGACTATAGAGAGAAATGAGAGGATTAGAGAAATTGCAATGAATGGTTGTGAGTCAAGGCTTACCTGTAAAGCAAATTTCCCCAAGTACTGTGGTAGCTTTGAGGATCTGCAGATTGGGTAGGCATTCTGGTTGCATGGTGTTGAAATGAGAGAACAAGGTCGGGCAAGACTGAAGTGAAGTCAGTGAAGAATTTTGGAACAGGATTGAAAATAGTCATGACAGCTAGTTGCCAGTTTTCATTTATGATAGATCATGCAAATGATACTGTTGTTAGGATGGATAGTAGCATTTGTAACAAAAACTTTAATTCAGGCAGTCAAATCAATATAGTCCATTAATAATCTCTGATTATTTAAAATGGCTGTTTCTCTGAGATTCTTTTCTCAAGGAAAATTTTACTGATTCCTCCAATCAGTAAAAGTAGAGGAATTTTCTGAACAGCCAGAGAAATAGGAATAACACATGTAAATTATAAAAGGGAATTTCCATTTCTTTTTTCAAATATCTAATGAAGTTCATGATGTGCCAAATCACCAGCACATGGTTATCCCTAGAAAAGTTTATTTTATTATCCTAAACAGGAAACAATTTCTGTTACATTTAAGCTTATCCCTCAAATGCTAAAAAGTAAACTATTACTTTTCTGTTGATGCTGCAGACATTCTGTTCATGGATTAATCAATTGCAGGCTATATTTTCCACTTGCCTGCACATCAAATACAATCAGGATAAAATAAAACTACAGATTTCTCATCAGAAGCTTTTCAAAGTAAACAAAAGAACCATCCTCTTAAGAAATGCAAATTATTTAAATCTTTTTACAAGGGATGTCATGTAAAGTGGGCTATTTCTTTGCAACTTTATTATTATTATTATAAATGTGCTTTAGAACATAATCCTTTGAGCAATTAAAGGATTTTTTTTTTAAATCTTGTAAAAATAAAAAAGCAAATAGGAGTTCAGGGTAATGAGATTTATTTTGCAAGTTGAGACATGATGTAGTTAAATCACAGCTGTTTTTCTTGGGCTGTGTCCCAGATTATCTGGTAATCATTTGTGAAGTCTGACTCCATACATCATCTTGGGTGGCAAATATGCCAAGGATGGCTTTATTTCTAGGAAATCTGACAGTTTAAGAACTTTGGCCAATTCCACTAAAATTAAACATTTAAAAGTTCTGTTGATTGCAGAAGAGTTTCTTCAGCAACGGGACTTAAAATGGCTTGATGAGTTTTGCTATTTGCCACTACAAGTATTTAATTGTTATTTTAACCTAACATTTTAAGTGATGTCCAGAGATTTAAAAAACATATTTTAGGCTTACCCACAAATATGAGAGTGAGCAAAAGAAGCAAGTGTGACATTTACCATGGTTTTCAGATTTGTTCAGAACATTACCATGGTTTCAGATTTGACACATTTTCCTGTTTAGAAAGATATGTAAAATTAAGATTAAGAAAGTAAAATTAAGACTAAAGATATTTCAACATTGATGGGAGAAGACAAAAAAAAATAGAAGAAAAAGACCATATACAGAAATGTATATATTTTATTCGGACTTTAATTTCAACTGATTTGGAAAAAAAGATTAGCAAGTTGCTATCAATGTGAATTGTTACAAGGTGATAAAGCTTACAAAAATGGGGTCACAAATTATTGTGTTCTATGCATAAGACCTTACAAACTCTTTTGAAAAAAAAAAAAACGTAAGATTACTCATTGACTATAGAGAGAAATGAGAGGATTAGAGAAATTGCAATGAATGGTTGTGAGTCAAGACTTACCTGTAAAGCAAATTTCCCCAAGTACTGTGGTAGCTTTGAGGATCTGCAGGTTGGGTAGGCATTCTGGTTTCATGGTGTTGAAATGAGAGAACAAGGTCGGGCAAGACTGAAGTGAAGGCAGTGAAGAATTTTGGAACAGGATTGAAAATAGTCATGACAGCTAGTTGCCAGTTTTCATTTATGATAGATCATGCAAATGATACTGTTGTTAGGATGGATAGTAGCATTTGTAACAAAAACTTTAATTCAGGCAGTCAAATCAATATAGTCCATTAATAATCTCTGATTATTTAAAATGGCTGTTTCTCTGAGATTCTTTTCTCAAGGAAAATTTTACTGATTCCTCCAATCAGTAAAAGTAGAGGAATTTTCTGAACAGCCAGAGAAATAGGAATAACACATGTAAATTATAAAAGGGAATTTCCATTTCTTTTTTCAAATATCTAATGAAGTTCATGATGTGCCAAATCACCAGCACATGGTTATCCCTAGAAAAGTTTATTTTATTATCCTAAACAGGAAACAATTTCTGTTACATTTAAGCTTATCCCTCAAATGCTAAAAAGTAAACTATTACTTTTCTGTTGATGCTGCAGACATTCTGTTCATGGATTAATCAATTGCAGGCTATATTTTCCACTTGCCTGCACATCAAATACAATCAGGATAAAATAAAACTACAGATTTCTCATCAGAAGCTTTTCAAAGTAAACAAAAGAACCATCCTCTTAAGAAATGCAAATTATTTAAATCTTTTTACAAGGGATGTCATGTAAAGTAGGGCTATTTCTGGATGCAACTTTTTATTATTATTATAAATGTGCTTTAGAACATAATCCTTTGAGCAATTAAAGGATTTTTTTTAAAATCTTGTAAAAATAAAAAAGCAAATAGGAGTTCAGGGTAATGAGATTTATTTTGCAAGTTGAGACATGATGTAGTTAAATCACAGCTGTTTTTCTTGGGCTGTGTCCCAGATTATCTGGTAATCATTTGTGAAGTCTGACTCCATACATCATCTTGGGTGGCAAATGTGCCAAGGATGGCTTTATTTCTAGGAAATCTGACAGTTTAAGAACTTTAGGGCCAATTCCCACTAAAATTAAACATTTAAAAAGTTCTGTTGATTGCAGAAGAGTTTCTTCAGCAACGGGACTTAAAAATGGCTTGATGAGTTTTGCTATTTGCCACTACAAGTATTTAATTGTTATTTTAACCTAACATTTTAAGTGATGTCCAGAGATTTAAAAAACATATTTTTAGGCTTACCCACAAATATGAGAGTGAGCAAAAAGAAGAGCACACATTGGTGGAGATTTCCAGATCTATTTGTATCTGCCTTTCTTCAAGGAGGTTAAAAAGATTTTCCTAGAATCTCCTATTATTCCCATAAAAGCAAATCTGAGACTGGGCGAGAGCCAGTTTGGTCTACTGATTAAGGCACCAGGTTAGAAATCAGGAGACTATGAGTTCCAGTTCTGTCTTAGATATGGCAGTCAGCTGTGTGATTTGGGGTTAGTCTCTCTTAGCCCAACCTTCCTTATAGGGTTATTGTCAGGGGTGGGCTGCTACTGGTTCACCCAAGTTCGGGCGAACCAGTAACTAATTTTATCATTTTTAATTACTGGTTCAGTGAACTGGTAAATCCCACCCATGGCTGGCCCCACCCAACCCACACTGCCCCCCAGAGTCTCCACGCAGTCCATTTTGGATGCCAGGTAAGTACAGGGCCTGCGTGGAGGCTCAGCGAGGGTGAAAAATGGGCCTCCCGTAGGCTCTGGGTGGTTGGAAACGGGCCATTTTTGCCCTCCCAGAGGCTTGAGAAAAGCCTCCAGAGTGTGGGGAGGGCAAAAACCAGGCCTCCCAGAAGTTCCGGAAGGCCAGAACAAAGGCAGTTTCCTGCCTCTGGAGGGCCTCCGGAGACTGGGGAGGCTGTTTTCACCCCCCTGGAGGCTTGAGGAAAGCCTCCAGAGCCTGGAGAGAGCAAAAACAGCCCCCCCCCCGCCGTGGTGCAGGAGGCTGACTAGGCCACACCTGCCATGGCCACGCCCACCCAGCAACTGGGCCGAAAACTGGTTGCTGAAATTTTTGAAGCCCGCCTCTGGTTATTGTTGTGGGGAAAATAGGAGAAGGAGAGTGTGTTGGATATGTTTGCTGCTTATGTAGGCCAAAGCCAACTCTTCCTTGCAATAATATTGGCTTGCAGGAGCAATATCCTTGCATGTGTATTGCAAAAGAAAGATAGGTCTATTAAAAGAAATTTGGATTTACAACCTGCAGTCTCTTGTGCAGATAGTCCTTGACTTATGACCCCCAATTCGACCAGGCTTCCATTGCTAAGCAGAGTGGTTGTTAAGTGAGCCGTGCCTGATTTTACAATCTTTTTTTTGCCACAGTTGTTAAGCAAATCACTGCAGAGGTTAAGTGAATCTGGCTTTCCTCATTGTCTTTGCTTCTTGAAAGCCAGCTGGGAAAGTCGCAAATGGTGATCACTGCCGCAACTGTCATGAATATATGCCAATTTCTGAGCACCCTAATTTTGATCTCATGACCATGGGGATGCTACAATGGTCATAAGTGTGAGGACCAACTGTTAGTTACTTTAAACTTGGGATGTCAAGTCAAGGCCAGAGGGTGTGAAAACAGCAAAGGACTGGCCTGTGGTGCCTCTGCTAGCGAAAACAGAGCTCAGGAGGGCCTCCCCAAGCTCCGTTTTCTCTGGCAGTCTGTCATGGCCGAACATGGAGCCTCAATGAGTGCCATCAAGCTGGCCACACCCATCCGGCCATGCCCCCCACCTGGCCCCTTGAGGTCAAATACAATTCTGATGCGGCCCTCAATGAAATTGAGTTTGACACTCCTGCTTTAAATGAATGGTTATTCTGAGGATTATCCATGAGCTTTCCTCCTGAGGTAAAGCTTTGCTCAGTGGATTGGCTCAGTCCTTTAATTCTGTGACAGTGTACGTCAGTGATTATACGGAAGGAAGATTGTAAATTCATTTCTGAGCAATATTCCGTACCCACTCAGTTTTCCCCCCCTCAAACCAGCCAGCCTATTTTTCTTAATTCATATTTATATGCTGCTCTTCTCCGGAGAATCAGGGCGGCTTACAATTTTTGGAGCACAACCCAATGCACTCAGCAATAGCCTTCATTCCATTGCATATGCCAGCTTATTACTAAGCGGCATTTTTACAAAGTCACCTTATTGCCCCCAACAATCTTGGGTCCTCAATTTACCTCCCCCGAGAGGATGGAAGGCTGAGTCAATCTTGAGCCTGGTGGGATTCGAGCCTGCAGTAATTGCAGGCAGCTGGAACTTAAGTGCTAGGCATTTAACAGCCTGCACCTCCAAGGCTTCTCCTTTTCTCTGACAGGTTCCTAAAAATGGCACAAGGGGAATATTAACCAAGTCATAAATACTACATGCATTTTGGCTGTTTCTTACAAGTCTAGCACTGAATTCTGGAAAAGTGCCTATAAATCCACCATCTTATAAACCTTTGGGAGTAGACAGATCTCATTACTGGGGAGAAAAAAAATGAAAAATTATCTTCCAAACATCGAGGGAGGAGATGCTAAACTGCTGTAGATAACGAAACTTGCCTAAGGTGAACATTTACTGAGTGAAGACTAGATGCGAAGCAGAAACAGACTCTTGTTAAAGAGAGGAAAGTTTTAAATGCCTTTATACAGATGGTTGTATCTTTGAAGCAGTGGTGGGATTCAAAAATGTTTTCTACCGGTTCTGTGGGTGTGGCTTGGTGGGTATGGCAGGGGAAGCATACAGTAAAATCCCCATTCCCTCCCCACCCCACTAACCTGCTTTCCAGCTCCGTTCTCCTGTGCAGGGCAACAAAAGAAGACACAGCTGATCTGCTGGAACTCGGGAGGCAGAGAATAGATGTAGGTATTTGCCGGTTCTCTGAACTACTCAAAATTTCTGCTACTGGTTCTCCACAACTGGTCAGAACCTGCTGAATACCACCTCTGCTTGGAAGATCAGTTTTGTCTTCTTTGTAAAAGTTGTTAAGAGTTTTACTCTAACAACTTTACTTAGAACTTCACTTTCAACAACTTTAAGAGAGTCCCTTTCAGAAGTAAGAGGCAGCTGCTGCAGAATCAAATAATCAAGGGAACCATTTATACAACCACAATGTCTGAATCTTGTGTGTCTGCCCTCCACCCAGTGGTGGGATTCAATTTTTTTTTACTACTGGTTATGTGGGTGTGGCTTGGTGGGCATGGCAGGGGGGGATACTGTAAAATCTCCAGTCAGAGGTGGGATTTGCCGGTTCTCCAAACTACTCAAAATTTCCGCTACCGGTTCTCCAGAACTGGTCAGAACCTGCTGAATATCACCTCTGCTTCCACCCCTACACATTGCTTGACCTTGAATGTGGTGGGCACATCACCTGATGCTTTGATAAAGGTCTTTCTGATTTCAATTTCTTTGCGTCTGGCCTTGCCAGTGAATAATCTCAGAGTTTCTAAAGTCTTGGATTTTTGAGCTGATTGAAACAGGGTTTTTTTTGGCAATTGTGCAAACATGACTCTGTATGACTTTGAACAGTCTGCCAGATTGATAAGTGAGTTTGCTGAAAGTCATCTCAGATAGTTTTATTATCTAATAGTCCAAGTATCATTAATGCAGAGTTCCAGGAGGCTCCTCATATAATTTTTTAAAAATGGCAATCTCTTTTCTTAGACCACCTAAAATTGTTAACTTATATTTAATAGGAGGGTTGGTAAGATCATTTTGGGAAGAATTAGACCGATCCGTCTGCAGGAGCTCATGTTGCTCCTACTTTTCTGCTCATCTGCTTTCCACCTATGCTGAGACACACTTTCCCCAGCACATATTTTTTTATAATAGCATAATCCAGTTTCTTCATTTTTAATGAGTGTAGGGCCAACTCAAAACCACATGGTTTGTTGATTGATTAGATAGCTAACAGAACTATCTGAGACCATTTGCAGCAAATGTTATGGCCTGACTCAGTGTAGATACATGCATATCTAATTTTGCACTTATGAGTTGAAATATAGTTGTTTTTATCAGATTTGCCCTTTGATTCTTCAATTTAGCTCTCCATTTTTTTAAAAAAAATATGTCCATTGCTGAAAATAGCATACAAAATTTATTATACAAGGTCATATTGCTTGGAAAAATATATATATTTATTAATCAAATTTATATGTTGCATCTGTTGCTGCCCAAAATGACTCTGAGAGGCTTACAATGTAATAAAAATGGAAATATAAAAACAACTATAATTACAAAACTAAATTAAAATTGCAATATATATATATGAGTTAAAGTTTTGTCGTGTTTTTTTAAACACTTCAACTGGTAGAAAATTTGAGAAAAACTAAAACATAGATTTATTAATTCCTACTAATAGGGAGGAATATCAGTATAAAATTTAAGAAAGGCATACAGTAAATGTAGAAAATGTAATGAAAAGCAATTTGAACCCCAGAAGATATTATTCCCTTACTAAATCCATCCAACTTGGGTCTAGGACAACTCACCATGGCTGACTCGTCTTGGCCTACTCACCTTGGTCATCTCACCACAAGACAACTTGCTGTAGAACAATGCACTGAGGGACAATTCAACCAGAGGTGGTATTCAGCAGGTTCTGACCAGTTCTGGAGAACCAGTAGCGGAAATTTTGAGTAGTTCAGAGAACCGGCAAATACCACCTCTGGTTGGCCCCTCCCCCATCTATTATCTGCCTCCCGTGTCCCAGCTGATCGGCTGGGTCGTCTTTTGTTGCCCTGCACAGGAGAACGGAGCTGGAAAGCAAGCTAGTGGGGTGAGGAGGGAGTGGGATTTTGCAGTAACCTTCCCCTGCCATGCCCACCAAGCCACGCCTACCAAGCCATGCTACGGCCACCATGCCACACCCACAGAACTGGTAGTAAACATTTTTGAATCCCACCACTGAATTCAACACGGCATAACTCAAGAGAGGGATAAGTTAATTGCAGCTTGGACTCCACGCTCTGGTTCACCCCAACCTTGAGGACTTCTAACTTGAGAAAATTCAAACCTTAACCAACACAAGGCCTGCTGTAATTCACTTGTTCCTCTCTTGAGTTAAGGGGTCCTTGGTGCTCTTTGACCTTTCTTGCAGATGTTTCATTACCCTTAACTAGGTAACATAATATGTGTTACTCAGGTGATGATGATCAGATGGTGTTACCTAGTTAAGGGTAATGAAACATCTGCAATAAATCAGGCAAGCTCACAGAGCACCAAGGACCCTTCATTTCAACCCTGAGCTACAAATATTCTCCTTTATTGGTTTCTTGAGTTATCCCAATTCACTTGTTCCTCTCTTGAATTGTCCTGCAACAAGTTAGCCATTGCAAGGCAGCTGGGGCAAGTCAGTTGGGGCGAGACAGCCGGGGTGTATTGTTCCATTCTACTCAGCTTCTGCTGGAGTCAACTTCCACTTCTGGAGGCAGACTTAGCTTGATTGAAAACTATATAATTTTTTTACTGCTTTCTATTTTTAAAAAACGTTGTCCTTGAATATTTAATCCTGTAGGAGATATAAAAGTACATTTTGTATTGCTTAAAACATTTTAGAGGGGATATGGGGGTCAAATGGTGACATCAGCAGAGGATGCAGAACTGAATATTTTTCCCTATTGGTTTTGGGAAGTCAAATAAATACGTTTAAATGTTTACAGAGTCTATTCATGGATATTTAATTTTAGAACGGGAAACCTACATTTCATGTAGGGTGGAGAAAGGGAGTGAGGAACTAGAGTTACATAGGTCATAGGTTTTCAATCCCTGGTTCTTCAGTTGACCATAATCATCTAGTTCAGGGGTCCCCAAACTTGGCAACTTTAAGACTTGTGGACTTCAACTTTAAGACTTCAACTTTAAGACTTGTGAACTTCAACTCCCAGGGAGTTGAAGTCCACAAGTCTTAAAGTTGTCAAGTTTGGAGACCCCTACTTAATACATCTGGTTAATAACAAGGGGGTGGACCATTTAATTTGAAGGTAATCCTAGACTCGCAACCACAATTGAAACTAGAATTTCCATTGCTAGGAAGACGGTTGTTTAAGTGAGTCACACTCAATTTTACAACCTGTGTGCCGTGGTTATTAACTGAATCACTACAGCAGTTATGTGAAGCATTCAGTCATTAAGTGAATCCATCTTTTCCCCCTTGACTCGTCAGAAGCCGGCTACGAATGGTGACCATATGACTCTGGGACACTGCAACTTTCATAAATATGTGCTGTTTGTCAAATACCTGGATTTTAATCAGGTGGTTGTAGGGATTCAGCAATGGTCATAAGTGCAAGGACCAGTCATAATTCACTTTTCAATGCCATTGTAAATTTGTATGGTTACTAAATGAATGTTTCTAACTCAAGGACTACATATACATTGCTGCATCTTCGATCCAACATAACTCTTCTTCTATGTTTATCTGGCCATCCTCCTTCTCTACAGAGAAATGATTAGCAACTTTTAAGTCAGGTGTAATCCATGCATTTCTCTCCTGTAAGCTGCTCACTGGAAGTGACGGTGTTTCTTTGCCATTTGTGCAGTGAATTAAATAAGCAGGGACAGCTTGCAGACTGAACTTGTGACTGATGATTCAGGCAACTTGCTTCCCTTGAGCATATGTGGGCTCAGCAAGAATCAGTGTGAAGTCTAAAAGAAAAAAAGACAGAATCAGAATACAGCTGGAAGGGACCTTGGAGGTCTGATAGTCCAGCCCCCTGCTCAAGCAGGAGACCATATACCATTTGAGACAAGTGATTGTCCAGTCTCTTAAAAATCTCCAGTGATGAAGGACCCACAACTTCTGAAGGCAAAGCTGTTCCACTGGTTGATTGTCCTCACTGTTAGGAAGTTTCTCCTTAATTCCAGATTACTTTTCACCTTGCTTAGTTTTCATTCATTGATACAGATAATCAGAGTTGGAAGGGACCTTATAGGTCATCTAGTCCAACCAGGCCAAGCAGAGACCCTACACCATTTCTGACAGATGGGGGTCCAATCTCACTCTTGAGTCTCAGTGTGGTGCTCCCACAACTTCTGAGAAAACTTCTGTTCCATTGGTTGATTGTTCTCACTGTCAGAAAGTTTCTCCTTATTTCCAAGTTAAATCTCTCCTTGTTCAGTTTCCATCCATTGTTCCTTGTTTGGCCTACAGGCACTTTAGAAAATAGCTTGACTCCTATATATTTATCAATTATTATTTATACACAGCTGAACTATTTGTTTCATCATTTATATGAGAAATATTTTTAATATAAAATTTATGTTATACTTTCATCCAATGGTTATATATGTCTACATTGTATTTTATATCAATCTATTATATTTCTATTACAAAATTATATAATCTATTACATTACCAAGATTATAAATATATAAGAATGTTTTATTGATAATATGAGAACCTTTTTGATAAATTGTGAGTGATGACTATGAAAGGTTAACACAAAGGATTTGTAACCAATTGACACACTGTATGTATATATGGAAGATAGTTTTTATGTTTTGTATGTCTAGTTTGTATGTTTGTCTTAAAAATAAAAAAACTTAAAAAAAAAAGAAAATGAAAGCGGCCCCCTCACTCTGTGGCAGCCCTCAAATATTGGAAGATTGCTATCATGTCTCCCCTGGCCCTTCTCTTCACTAGACTAGCTAAGCCCAGTGCCTGTAACCGTTCCTTATATGTTTTAGTCTTTGTTTCTTGTCCTGTCCTCTGATTCTTTCAAAAATAAATTGAGCCCCTCTTCTTTGTGGCAGCCTCTCAAATACTGAAATACTGCTCTCCTGGTCCTTCTAGTCCTTCTTTTCTTTAGACTGGCCAAACCCAAATCCTACAACTTTGTGTCATCAATGGATTCTATATAAGATGCTAATTTAGCAATAGCACCTAGACTTATATACCGCTTCACAGTGCTTTACAGATCTCGCTAAGCAGTTTACAGAGTCAGCCTATTGCCCCCAACAATCTGATTATCATTTACCCACCTCGGGAGGATGGGCTGAGTCAGGCCTTGAGCCTGGTGAGATTGGAGACATTCTAATTCTATTCTGTTCTTCTGTTCTGTTCTGTTCTGTTCTTTCTATTCTATTCTATTCTATTCTATTCTATTCTATTCTATTCCATTCCATTCCATTCCATTCCATTCCACCTTTAGACTTATTAATGCTTTATATCATGCAGACTTTTCCAAAAGAAAAACGAATTATGTATATTAAGTTATAGATTTTTCTCCAGCCCTGAGATAGACTATCAGATTAATCCTTCATCTTGAAAAAGGTTGTGACCCCTGTTTGAATGTTAAAATCATACTGAACATAATGTACACCTGGAAAAGCTTTTAAAGAAGGAAGTTAATAAGGATAAGTGAAAATCTGCACTAGGGAATGCTGACATTAGTATTTCTTGGGAAGGAAAGCCAGACAGTCCTCAAACTCCTTTCCTGGCTAAGAAACAGCATCTCAGTTACATCTCTTGATAGGGGAATGGTAGGAAAATTGCCCAAAGGAGCAAAAAGGCAATCTCTCTTTTCCATTCCAGACACAGGGACAAAGCCAAACTCGAAGTGTATACAAAAAATATATATATATATAAGTGGCCTTTTTCCTTCACAATCCTGCAATTTTGCTGTACATATTTGTGTTCAAGTCTAGATCACAATTGTTTTCCAGCCACAGAATAGGTGCAGGCAGTGCAGTTTAGATAGCAGATAACAGATACTCAGAGTTGGAAGGGACCTTGTAGGTCATCTAGTCCAAACCCCCTGCTTCAGAGCCTTTGGAAAGCTCTGATGAGGAAGCAGGATCAGAGGCAGATGCAGAGATGGGGCCTTCCATCCTCCCTCAGGTAGAGAAGCAGCTGTCTTTGGGGCCAGAGATCAGTGAGGGGGAGGAACAGATGGGGCCCATCCCAGATGTGCGTATGCATAGAGAGGAAAGGAGAGGAGAGCAAAGGAAAGCAATAAGCCGGCTCTCAGGGAAAAGCAGACGTGGATGCTAGCCAAGCCCTCCCTGGCTGGGAAATAAATAGTAGGGGTCTGGGAGTGGCTGATTATCACAGACAACCATTCGTTTTAGGCTACAGCAAGCAATTTGGATTTCTAGGCCAGAACCAGGTTTGTTGGGACTAATTAAGTTTGGGTTTTTTTGTTTATCCATGTGAATAAAAGACTGTTCCTACCTTGTTTGAAAAGGGGTTTGTTTTTTACAACAGTGGAAATGTAAAGAAACTCCAAGTGAAATAGAAATAATTAGGAAAATTTGGACGTGCGCAGAAATGGACAAATTGACAAAAGAACTAAAAAATAAGGATGAATCGGATTATTATAAAGTATGGGTAAGTTTTATCACTGATTAGAAAAGAGGAAGGATCAAGAAAATAAAAAATGATTTTATGTATATATTATATACTATCTATATAGAATGTAAATATGTATTATTTTTTGTATGACTTAGCGATGTAAGACAACTATGTGGGTTAGGATGATTGCACCATGTCCACTGTTTTTAATGTCCTTTTCTTTCTTTTCTGTGTTTGTTTAATAAAATAAAAATTTAAAAAAGAAAAAGAAAAGAAAAGGGGTTTGTTTTTACTCGTGAATAAGCAGCTTACCTTTACTTGCTAAGGCTGGGTCGGAACACTATCCATTCAATCATGTCCAATTCTTGGGGCCATTTAGAAGAGTTATACAGGTAGTCCTAAACTTACATCTACAATTGGGACCAGAATTTCCATTGCTAAGTAAGATGCTTGTTAAGTCAGTCATGCCCAAATTTACGACCACTTTTGCCACAGTTGTTAATTGATGCACTTGTTAAGTGAATCATGTGGTCGTTATGTGAACCTGGCTTTCCCCCATGGACTTGGCTTGTCAGAAGATGGATGGCAAGGTTACACACAGTGATCACGTGACCCCAGTATGCTGCAAACATTGCAAATACAAGCCGGTTGCCAAGAACCCCAATTCTGATCATTGCAGACATGCAACAACCGTTGTAAGGACCTGACCTAAATTGTTGTTTTTCAGTGCCTGTAACTTGAATAGTCACTAAATGAATGGTTGTAAGTCCAGAACTACCCGTACTTGGTAGCTCTGGCAATAGAGCAGGGGTCTCCAACCTTGGCAACTTTAAGACTTGTGGACTTCAGCTCCCAGAATTCCTCAGCCAGCTGGCTGAGGAATTCTGGGAGTTGAAGTCCACAAGTCTTAAAGTTGCCAAGGTTGGAGACCCCTGCAATAGAGGACTATTGAGCCACGGTGGCACAGTGGTTAGAGTGCAGTACTGCAGGCTACTTTTGCTCGTTGCCGGCTGCCAGCTGCCTGCAATTTGGCAGTTCAGATCTCACCAGGCTCAAGGTTGACTCATCCTTCCATCCTTCCGAGGTGGGTAAAATGAGGACCCAGATTGTTAGGGGGCAATATGATGACTCTGTAAATGGCTTAGAGAGGGCTATAAAGCACTGTGAAGCGGTATATAAGACTAAGTGCTATTGCTATTAAAACTCTTCATTCTGAAAATGGAACAATACTTTTTTCCCTCATTTTCTTTTCTGGCTTGGATTCTATGACTTTGTTAAGCTTATGATGTTCCCATGATCCAGTTCAATGTTTGTTAGCAAGAGAACAAATTGTGTAGAAAACTAATCAATTTTCAAAATAGATTGTGAAGGTTATTACAAAGTAAAAGGAAATATTTGCAGTATAAACTGGCTAAAAATAGACAGGTAATGCTTGAATAGGAAGATAGTTTACACTGAGCAGATATCTTTTTAATTATGACATTTCGGGCTTATTCCAGAGGACGGCACCGTAACTAATGAACACATTATGAGAATTGTTTGCGGTACTAAACAGACACCTTTGGCAACTGGGAGTCTGTACAAATTGTACAACTTTTGTGAGCCAACAACACCCCCCCCCAAAATAGCTGTGTAGTACATTTTTATTGTGCTGGGTTCTTAATTAAAAAGACTTTATCTTTTTACATATTAATAATATTTAAATGGGTCAAAAGAAATATCAGTATGGCCTCAGTAAGCAGACTAATTGAAAAATTAGGCCTTGACACTTTTATATATATATATATATTTATTTATTTATTTATTATTTATTAATTTGACTTGTATGCTGCCCCCTCTCCAAAAAGGACTCGGGGTGGCTCACAGCTAAAAACAGAACAATAAATAAATTAACTAAAATAATATTAAATAAAACTAGCCAAATTCATCTAAAAACCCTTACTAATTTAAAATATAAAACCAGTGGTCTATATATAATACAGGTGGTCCTAGACCAGGGGTCTTCAAACTTGACAGCTTTAAGACTTGTGGACTTCAACTCCCAGAATTCCTCCTCCAGTCATGTTAGCCCAGGAATTCTGGGAGTTGAAGCCCACAAGTCTTAAACTTGCCCAAGTTTGAAGACCCTTGTCCTAGACTTACAACAGTTCGCTTAGTGATGGTTCAAAGTTACAATGACACTGAAAAAAAGGGACTTATGACCATTTTTCACACTTATGATCATTGCAGCATCCCCATGGCGACATGATTCACATTCAGATGCTTGACAACTGGCTCACATTTATGATGGTTGCAGGGGTCACGTGATCACCTTTTGAGGCCTTCTGATGGGCAAAGTCAATGGAGAAGCCAGATTCACTTAACAACTATATTGTTCACTTAACAAATTCCGTTAACAAATGTAGCAAGAAGAGTTGTAAAATGGGGCAAAGCTCACTTAACTAATTTCTCACTTGACAACAGAAGTGTTGGGCTCAATTAAGTTGAGGACTACCTGTACATGGACCTGAAACAGAAAACTGAAATGAGAGGCGGTAATTACTCATCCAAGCCTGGGAACAGGTGAAGGATTCCAGTTGTGGGTAAATGCCAGTGGTGGGGTTCAAATTTTTTTACTACTGGTTCTGCAGCGGGGCTTGGTGGGTGTGGCTTGGCTTGGTGGATGTGGCTGGTGGGCATGGCAGGGGAAGGATAGTGTAAAATCCCATTCCCTCCCCACTCCTGGGGGAAGGTTACTGCAAAATCCCATTCCCTCCCCACCCCACTAACCTGTTTTCCAGCTCTGTTCTCCTGTGCAGGACAACCAAAGAAGACCCAGCCAACCAGCTGGGACTCGGAAGGCAGAGAATAGATGGGGGTGGGCCCAGTCAGAGGTGGTATTTGCCGGTACTGTGAACTACTCAAAATTTCCACTACTGGTTCTCCAGAACTGGTCAGAACCTGCTGAATACCACCTCTGGCAAATGCACAAAGTTTTTGTGCCTCAAAATTGTAAAGTTAATGAGACAATTACATGAGTGACATGCCTGCTACAAAGTGTTTAAAAGAACAAACTAGCCACGGTGTAGCAAATGAAGCATTTTTTAAAAATAACAGAAGACAGATGGAGTTTTATTTGTGCTGATAAATCACAACTCTGACTCGACAGTGCAGAAAGCCAAGTTAAAGGATCCATGAAATGGGACTGTTTAATCTGTGTTGCCACACATCCGCTGAAGAGAAGCTTCTTAAGATAATTGGCTCTTCTGAAACTCTTCTCCTGGTTAAAATCTTCTTTTAAAAAAAATTCAGCAAGAATGGACTGTTTTTCCATCTGCTACTGATTCTTTGTTTTCTGTTAGAATTGCTTCCAAAATGAAAAGGGTGAATTTCATTAAAGGAGCTTATTATGTTCATCGCTTCCTCACTTTCACTGAACTTTTCTCAACGGGTGGGCAGTTTCAGATAAAATGCTGAAAGTATTACTGAACAGCTCTACACTGTAAACAAACAAGGAAACAGGTTTTAACTTGGCTAAATACAATATAATACTTGGTCCAGGATTTTGTTAACTGCAATGAAATGCAATTGTAATGTGAGAATATCATAGCAAAAAATTGGGCTGCACCTGTTCCACTGACTAGAGCTGATCTGAAAGTTCTCTGCAGAGTTTTTGAATCCTACCTAAAGTTGGGTCAAAGACATTAAACCTCAAAGCCATCGGGTTTTTCTTGGCGTTAGGGACAGTGACAGTCTTGAAAACATGAGCCAACTTTAGCAACTAATTTTTATAAATTTGCAGAGCAGGGCAGTGGACATCACAATCAGTTCGAAGCTTGTAGCCCTGCCTTTCAATCTGGAAACAGATTGGCATAATTCTTCCAAGCGGTGTAACTGCTGCTCAAATACATTTGTGCCACAATCCAAACTTTTGCTCTAACCTCCAAAACAGCTAGTTTGTCATCTATCAAACAGGGTCTCAGGTTGTGCTTGCATGTGTATGGGTATGTATGTGTAACTGTGGATTGTTTTATAATAATATTTGGATGTCATAAATATGAAATACTAGCTCTATACCCATGCTTCGCTACGAAACTATGTGATTGGGCTTAGTTTTTGGGGAGGAAAATACGGGGAAAAAATTGTGCCTCTGCCTACCAGCATCCATCAATATTCATCTGGCTAGCGTCCTGTCAGTGTGTGAGAGAGTTGAGGGCTATTTGGAAACTGAAACAGTATTTGCTGTGTGAGCAAGAAGGAGACAGCAAGGAGCCTGTGCATGGCTTAGCTCCACTGTTCTGTACTAAAGCTGGTTGCTGCTGTGAAACTGAAACTGAAACTCCTCTGCTTGTGTTTTGCATTTGGAACAGATTTCTTTTCAGGTGTGGAGGGGGAGTAGAACTCCTTGGCATCAGAGCATGTTAATAATAATATATACGAAATACTAATGCTCTGATGGTCATTTTGAAAAATCCTTTCTTAATGAGCAGAAGCCAAGAGTAACATACATGTCAAATTTCAAGTTTGTAGGCTTTATGGTTCTGGAGGTTTTGTGATGATGCATGAGTGATATTTCCCTTTTAGATTATGATTATGTATTAAATCCAAATATTTCTTCTTAGACTGGTTACTTCCACTTGCCTGATGGAGACTACTTCATTGAACCAGTGAAGAAATATGAATCAAGAGAAGGGGCACATCCACATCTAATCTACAAAACAAATGTCGTCCAGAAGACTCTGCGAAAACAGCGGGATACCTGGACAGATGAGCAACGGAATTGCGGGGTGAATGGTACACATGTACTATATATGCTTTCAAAATGAGTTGCTTGATAATTTATTTAAAATGAAGAAGCTAAGAACATCTCCCCCTCGCCTTTACTTGCATTTTTTGTATTGGTTTCCTGTTGCAACTGGAAACAAAAAACTGGTGATCTCTTGGCCTTGAGAGGAAGAGGGATACCTGGTTGTTGTTTCTTCCTTCCTCCTCAAGACTAGTGCTTTTGGAGGGTATAATTTCCCACTGGAGGAAGAGAAGGAGGAACACAATATATACACACATATAATAATGTATCTATGACCCACAGGACCAGAGGTGTCTCCAGAAGTTGTGAATGCTCCAACTCTGGAAGTTTTTAAGAAGAAATTGGACAACCATTTGTCTCAAAGGGTATAAGGGTTTTCTGCTTGAGCAGTGGGCTGGACTAGAAGACCTCCAAGGTCCCTTCCCAACTCTATTTGTTCTTCTGTTCTTCTGACACTCTTTCCTGTGGACCTTATAACAACTGATGCCCACAGGGCCAGTTGGTTGCCCAGCCATGCTTCTGAGTTGGAATATCACAGAGCAGTTTTAGAGAGCTATGGCAAATAATCTCAAAGTTTGAGATTAGTTGATATAAGTATTAGAAGTGAGTGAAGGAGTGGAAAGGAAGATAATGGGTATATTCAGTTCTCATTGTGATCAATTCTTTTGACTAGTGACTTGAATATTCTCTTTTATCTCATCCAGATTCAAGTTTCTCATGCATCTTTTGAATTGTTCAGAACATAGGCTTTTGCCTCAAGAATTGGAATATTTCACCCTTAAGTGGTTTATTCAAATATTGCCATGCAATTATTAAACAAAGGAATTCACTGGGTTTCATCCTACTGTTTGGAAATGAGAGCTTTGCAATGACTATTATAAAAGAAGTAGTAATGAACTATGAGAAAGATTTGCATGAGTTAACTGGGATGATTCATACAATCCAACAGGCTTCCTTGCTGTTGTCAAAATGAATTCATTATGAAAATAAATCTGTTTAACAGAGTTTGTGAACCATCACCTGTGCTTGGGAAGGTATCACAATTCTGGAGCTTTTTGCTTCACTCAGAATTGTTCCTGGCAACCGTGTCCATTTTTTTTTAATAAAGTAGAAAGGTGAAAAACAGAAGTCAGTAAAAGTCATTTCACTTGTGTTGGAGACGTATATTAAAGTTATATTCTTGATGAAGCTGAAAATGGGAAAATGTCAGGTTTATTCAGCTGTGCATTTACAAAATACCATTTTCATATGTTGTTTTCTGGAGTTTATTGAAGGCTAACTCATTCAGTGAAGTTGAAACAAAGTTAGGGTTGAGTTAGCAGAACGTCTGGGTCACAATTCAAAATGTAATTGAGCGACTGAATAAATATATATCGGTACCAGAGGTGGGCTGCTGCAGGTTTGAACAGGTTCGCCTGAACCCCTTGTTCCGATTCTGTGCGGTTTGGAGAACCAGGAAATCGGACCACCAGCTGGCCCTGCTTTTCGGGCCATTTTCAGCCTCTTTTTTTGCCCAAAAAATGGCCTGAAAATGGCCCGAAAAATGGCCTGTTTTTTGGGATGTTTTTAGGCCATTTTCAGGCTGTTTTGGCTGATTTGGGCTGGAAAAACAGCCTGAAAAAATGGTCTGAAAGTGGCCCAAAAACAGGCTGAAAAACAGGGTGAAAAATGGGCGGGGACGGGGCCAGCCAGTGGTGGGATTAGCCCCAACTGGCTGAATCCTTTGAGGCGAGTGGCCGGGAGGCAGGGTAGGGTGTGATGAGTGACATCACCCACCCAGTCACATGACCAACCGGCCATTCCTACCCAGCCAGAGAACCAGTCATGAAAAAGTTTGCAGCCCACCACTGACCGGTACATGTTTTTCTCATCTGTCCAAAAGGGGTTACTTTGCGGATTGAATTTAACCATGGTAATGGTTTTACCAGGGGATCCTTGGTGCTTTCTGATCTTGCCTGTATTCTTTCAGACATTTCATTATCCAATTAGTGCCTTTGCTAAGAATATGTGTTTGTTGTTTTCTTCTTTCCTTGTGAATTTTATTCCTTTAAAGGTGTTGTTGATATAACAGCCTAATCAAGGAACACTAAGAAATCTCCCACCAACACTGGCAAGGCAAGCCATTTGTATATAAACAGAGAGCAAACTCCACTCTCTTTGTAGCACTGATGAAGTTACCTAGCTGGGTAATGAAACATCTGCAACAAAACAATCAAGCTCAAAGGGTTCCAAGAACCCCACATTTGAACCCTGAGCTACAAATATATTCTTCTAATGCAGGCATGTCCAACTATGTAAGCCACTGGCTGCATGTGGCTCTAGTCGGCTAGTAATGTGGCCCCACAAGACAAAAATTAAACAAAAATCATAAACAAAAATTAAAAATAAAGAAAATTTATTGATATATATTAACTACATTATATATTTTATATGCAGCCCAAGACAATTCTCTTCACTCGGTGTGGCCAAGGCAAGACAAAAATTGGGCACCCACGTTCTAATGGTTTTACCACTAGACAATAAATAGTAGTTGCTTCAGAAAACTGAATTGGATTTGATGGGAGGGTAGAAATATCAGCCATTAAAGTATTATTGATGTATTTTTCCTCCCATAAAACAGTACATGTGGGATTTTCTGCCTCCAGTGCCTGACTGATTAACTGGACCAAGCTGGACTTGGAGTCTGGAGTTGGAACCTTTCATTGCTTTGCCTAGCAATAGCAATAGCACTTAGATTTATATACCGCTTTACAGCCCTCTCTAAACAGTTTACAGAGTCACTGTCAAACTTCAAAAGCCTCTGCTGCAACTATTATTGATTCTCAGCTTGCCAACGATCTATCGGGGGATGAAAAGGTAGATAGAATATAGGTTCCAGACATCAAGATACCAGCCATGGGAACCAAGGTCACTTCGGCAGGTGTTTACCAGAGCCAGAAGACTTTCTCAAAACAATACCATTGGACAATGTGACCTGGTCTAATAGGAGGAGGGGAAACCTAAACTTTAACTACGTGGGTTTGCATGGGAAATGGTTAGATCCGTTTTTTCTCTCTTCTGTGCCAAAATGATGTACTCAATAAAGTTTTGCATTAAGAGAGCGGATCGTCTTGGCTGTGCTTGCTTTGGTTAGGTTCATCAGTGTAGAAACATCGACAGTCAACCTATTGCTCCCAACAATCTGGGTCCTCATTTTACTGACCTTGGAAGGATGGAAGGCTGAGTCAAACTAGAGCCAATGAGAATCAAATTGCCAAACTGCAGGCAACCAGCAATCAGCAGAAGTAGCCAGCAGTCTACTGCATTCTAACCACTGCACCACCATGGCTCTTTAAGTAGATGGTACAGTATCTTGACCTGTCCCTACAGTATACCAAATTTCTAATAGGATTTTAACATAATTAATCGTTTTTTAAGTATTTATTGTTCCTGTTTTAGTTGTAAGCCTGAGTCTTGGAGATGGGGGCATATAAGTTCAAATAAATAAATAAATAAATAAATAAATAAATAAATAAATAAATAAATAAATAAATAAACATGAGTGGTTCAGTTATGCCAATGCCTCTCACAACTAAGGATAACTGTCCACTAAACTATCCTGGCTTTTAGGAGTTCAAAGGACTCATTTCAAATCTTTGCTAAGCTTCACTAAAAAAAAAAAATCTTCTTTAAATATAGATTATATAATGTTTAATTGAACCAGAAGCCTATAATTGAGTTATATGAAAGTTGGCTTCCAGCCAAACAGGCTGCAAAAATGACACATATTAAGTGGGGGAGGGAAGGAAGAGAATTCATTGTCCCCCAGCTACGATGCTCCAGCTTTATGTGTCAAATTCCTTCTGAATTTAATCATGGGCAACATCTGCCACCACCAGCTGCTCCTTTCTAACTGCCTCTGGAAATGAATGTCTTGCTTTGCTTATTGTACTTGTGCAGGACATCTAAAGTTCTATTGCCAAATGAAATGTTGAAGGCTTAAGAATTTATTTATTTATTTATTATTTATTTAGTTTGGGATCTCAGTGTTCTAAAATGATAGGGAGAATTATGTGGCTTGTTAATATACACATATTTTTTTTATCTCAGCCTAGTTCTCAGGAAAATGATAAATTATTTCACTTATCAGAAATGAGAGCAAGACCTAGGATACTGAGATATTAGTACATCCTAAACTTCTGATAGTTGAAATATTTTTCTTGATATCTCACTTTCCTCTCATACCACAAACCCTGTACGTAGGAGAACAATGCATAATTTGTTCCCCCTACAAAACTTTGGGTGACGTTCTCAGGGCCCTCCAGAGTTTTGTTGTTAAATAGTATTTTTAATATTGGTGGCCACAATGTAAAAAGATGTTGAGATTCTAGAAAGAGCAACAAAGATGATTAGGGGACTGGAGGCTAAAATATATAAAGAACGGTTGCTGGAACTGGGTATGTCTAATTTAATGAAAAGAAGGATTAATCATGATAGCAGTGTTCCAATATCTCAGGGGCTGTCCCAAAGAAGAGGGGGTCAAGCTATTCTCTAAAGCACCTGAAGGCAAAACAATAAGCAATGGGTGGAAACTAATCAAGGAGAGAAGCAACTTAGAACTAAGGAGAAATTTCCTGACAGTTAAAACAATTAATCGGCTCAACCCGGCCAAGACTGAGTGGCTGTGCATACCGGCATCTCGGTCCAGTCAGGAATGTCCATTGTTGACCATAGGGGGAGAGGTGCTGCTCCCTGTGGATAGGGCGCGGAATCTGGGGGTCCTCCTGGGTGCACGGCTCCGGTTGGAGGAGCAGGTGGGGGCCGTCGCCAGGGGGGCCTTTGCCCAAGTCCGGCTGGTTTGCCCATTTCTGGACCGAGATGCCCTGTGCACAGTCACTCGTGCCCTTGTTACCTCCAGACTCAACTACTGCAACGCTCTCTACCTAGGACTGCCCTTGCATTGCAGCTGGTTGCCGTTGCACTCTGTTGCACTGGGTGAGATTCAAGGTCTTGGTTTTAACATTCAAAGTCCTACACGACATGGGTCCCAATATTTAAGGGAGCGACTCCTGCTGATATCGAGTGCCAATCGCCCTGTGCGAGCACACAGGTAAGGGCTTCTCGGGGTCCCGTCGGCAAGCCATTGTCGGCTGGTGGTCCCCCGGCGACGTGCCTATTCTGTGGCGGTCCCGCCCTGTGGAACCAGCTACCCTGGGGCTCCATCTGGCCCCTGACCTTCGCACCTTCTGCCACGACCTGAAGACCTGGTTATTTGACCAATCCGGCTGTGACTCTCCGGGGATGAGATGGTTCTTAATTTATTTTTAAATTTTAAATTTGGTATTATTGGGCTTGTGTTTGTTTAATTCTTTTTTAGCTATTTATTGTGTTGTATGTTTTAGTTGTGAGCCACCCCGAGTCTTTGGAGATGGGGCGGCATACAAGTCAAATAAATAAATAAATAAATAAATAAATCAATCAATCAATCAATCAATCAATCAATCAATCAATCAATGGAACAACTTGCCTCCAGAGGCTGTGAATGCTCCAACACTGGAAGTTTTAAAGAGGGATTGGATAACCATTTGTCTGAAGTGGTATAAGGTTTCCTGCCTAAACCAGGGGTTGGACTAGAAGACCTCCAAGGTCCCTCCCAACTCTTCTCTTCTCTTCTCTTCTCTTCTCTTCTCTTCTCTTCTCTTCTCTTCTCTTCTCTTCTCCCTTCCTTCCTCCCTTCCCTTCCCTTCCATTCCATTCCATTCCATTCCATTCCATTCTATTCATATGACAAAAGAGCTTTGGTGGCTCAGGCTGTTAAATGCCTGCTCTTAAGATCCAGCTGTCTACAATTACTGTAGGCTCGAATCCCACCAGGCTCAAGGTTGACTCAGCCTTCCATCCTCTCGGGGTAGGTAAATTGAGGACCCAAGATTGTTGGGGGCAATTAGCTGACCTTGTAAAAATGCCGCTTAGTAATAAGCAGGCATATACAATGGAATGAAGGCTATTGCTGAGCGCATTGGGTTGTGCTCCAAAATTGTAAGCTGCCCTGAGTCTTCGGAGAAGGGCAGCATATAAATGTAATTTAAAAAAAAGAAAAGAAAAACTGATGACATACAGTATAATCATACTAGCTATATGTATGCGTACTATATGAGTGATTTTAATTGATTAAAGTAATTTATTCTTCACCCTGTTTCTTGGCTCAGGGGTATGGCTCCCAGTTGTGGTGGAAATCCTATCTGAAGAAGTTGAGCTAAATGGAGGGGTTCAGAAAAATCTGCTTTGTTTTTTGAGCTAGCAAAAGAATGCAGAGATTGCCAGGCTATTAGCAAGCAAAACCAAAGTCTTAAAAAGATTACCCTAAATTCTAAGGAATGTAGGATGGTTGTGATCATGAAGGTATGGCAGCGAGGGCTATTATTTTTGGAAGCGAGAATGTCAGATTGTCCAAGGAAGAGAGGTGACATAGGCATCGGTTTACCAAAGGCATATCAATACCTTATAAATTATCTGTTCATGTTGTTGTAATAGTGTGATTCTTCTTGTTTTCGAAGCATAGAAATAATGTATACAGAATAATAGAGTTGGAAGGGACTCTGAAGGTCTTCTAGTCTAACCCCCCCCCCTGCTCAAGCAGGAAAACCTATACCTTTTTCAGAAATGGCTGTTCAATCCTTTTTAAAAACCTCCAGTCATCCACAACTTCTGAAGGCAAACCATTCCACTGATTGTTATAAATATCAGGAAATTTTTCCTTATTTCTATGTTGGATCTCTATTTCATTAGTTTCTATTCATTGCTTGTCCTGCCTTCAGGTGCTTTGAAGAATAGGTTGACCCAGCTTTTCTGTGTGGCAGCCCCTAATATATCGGAAGACTACTATCATATCACCCTTAATCCTCCTTTTCATTAGACTTGACATACCCAATTCCTGCAAATATTCTTCATGTTTTAGCCTCCAGTCCTCTAATCATCTTTCTTGTTCTTCTCTGCACCCTTTCTAGAGTCTCAATATCTATTTTGCAAAGTGGCACCCAAAACTGGTTGCAATATTCCCAGTCTGGTCTTACCAAGGCATTATAAGATGGTGCTAACTCTTCACGTGATTTTGATTCTATCACTTGAAGGGTTGGTACTACTTTATAATGCCTTGGTAAGACTACACTAGGAATATTGCAACCAGGTTTTGTCGCCACAAGATAGCAAAACTGGATGCAATATTCCAAAGGCCTGGATAGGTTTATCTATTTTTATAGATTTTTGTCTGAATCAGCCAAATTGGAGGATCATAAAGTGGGATGAAGAAAAGCAAGCATAAAAATCAGGACCAGAAAGCAAATTAGAACTGGAGAAGGGATGGGGAAGTAGCTAAAAGTCAAGATAGGGAAGGCAATCAAAAACTTTGAGAACATAGTTAAATTTAGGAACAGCACAAAGTATCACTGGGACAGGAAGCCTTTTATAGTCTGCGTTGCTTATAAGAATTCTGTGAATGATGGGAGCAATCACTTCAGGATGTGAACTAGTTTGATCGAGAAGCTCCATGATTCATGTTTTGGGACACCTGCATGTTGATGGAATACCTGTTTGTTTTCTGCTTCCCTCCCCAATGACCTTTCATACTCAAACAATGTGAAAATAAATAGAAAAAGAGTCTAAGAATCAGACAGATTTTCAGCTGTGAGGGCCTCCTGCAACCCTCTGCCAGCAAAATGGAGCTCAGGAGGGCCACCCGCGGGCCTCGTGAGTTCCTTTTTCAGCTGCAATGGCCTCCTGCAACCAGGGGTAGGATGCAAATATTTTTACCACCGGTTCTGTGGGTGTGGCTAGGTGGGCATGGCCATGTGACTGGATGGGCATGGCTTCTTCTTTTTGCAGCATCCTCCCACCGTGCTCTGTTTTTTTTGTTTTTTGTTTTGCCTCCTGGGCCTCAGGGAAGCCTCCTTCCTGGGAGGCCATTTTTGCTCCCAGGAGGCTTCCCTGAGGCCCAGGAGGCCAAAACAGAGTGCGGGGGTGGGGGGCTGTGCAGCACTCCCCTTTGCTCTGCTTTTTGGGCCTCAGGAAAGACTCCTGAGCGAAGCAGTAAGACAGCGAGGGGGATCCCGGCACAGCTGATCATCGGAACAGTTGATCTTCAGGGAGGAAAAAAGAAACACCAGTTCAGGTGAACTGGTAGCTGTTGTTTTTACTACCGGTTCGACCAAACAGTAACATTTTTACTACCAATTCACCCAAACTGGGCCAAACCTGTAGGATACCACCACCACCTGCAACCCTCTGCCATGAAAATGGAGCTCAGCAGGACTGACCTTCCAAGCTCCATTTTCACTGGCAGAGGCACCCCAGGCCAGTCCAGGGTGGCTCCAAGAGCCAGATCTAAGCCCCTGGGCCTTGAGCTTCACACCCCTGAACTAGATGGAACAATTGTGGCCCTAGGCTTCACCTAATCTTTCTGGATATCTGGTACAAGCCTAATGTTTCTTTAGGTGTTCCAACTTAGTTGTGCAGCTAAGAGTGGAAAGATGTGATGGAATGCTGACCAGATTCTTAGGAGGAATGGAGTGCATTCCAGAGGAGCAAGAGACAATGCAGTTTAGATAGTTTGTGTGAGAGAAAGAGGGTGAAGACAGCTCCTCCTTAATAATTCCCAGAGTATATGTTTTATGGGGCAAATAGTCTGCTTTAGTGTGGCAAGATTCCTATGGGGTCGTGTAAGGGTCATGTAGGGGTCATAGTTGGCTCTATAGGCAAAAGAAGAAATGCAAATCCTAGGTGCTTGTCTGAGCTAATTTTGTCAAGCTTTTGTTTGTTGCTTAACTGAATTTCTGTCTTGATCCAGTCTTTCTGAACGGATTACCAAATCTGCATTTCTAAAAGCTGGCATCCTCAGTTTCTGCTTGGGGCATGAAAACTGGGGCTGGTTTCTGAATAGGCTGGTGCAATCCTTCTTAATGGGCACAAAATATTTGCTGGGGGCTATTAAGAAAGATTGAGTCTGCTTTCTGTCTTTAAGAGCATGTTTCTCCATTTCTCCTTTTGGGAAATATAATATTTTATCTCTTTTCATATTCCCCAAATATTTCACTCTTCTGGGGGTTGGGTGCTGACTTTCTACATTACTATGAGAGCATGATGGCCCAGCAGTAAAAGACACTGAGCTTGTCAGCTGGATTACAGGGTTATTAAAAGGAAAAAAAGATCTGCTATCAAATCAGTTTTGATTCTAGTGCCCACATAGATATTACAAATGTTTAAAATGAAATAGTAAGAAAATAAAAAGGTGAAACTCAGTAAAGAGAAAGTATGGATATGAGTAAGTTATAACTGCTACTTATATTCCGTGCTTATACTTATTACTTACTGCAATTTTATAATGCAGCATTGTACTTAGACCCATCGTATTTGTTCTTGATACAAAGCAACAGCAGGATTTGCTTTATAGGGTAGCAAAAACTACATGAAGTACTATTCCGCCTATCTAGTTATAAGTATGAACGTGTAGGTGTAAGTGTGGGATGCAGGCATTTTTTGGCTATGATAGCAGGGCTCCACTGAACTAAAAACTGAACAGCTGCTGTTGTCTTTTGTGCAATGTCAAACCCTTTGTAGCTGGCACCAAACAGATCCCAAATTGTAAACTGGTCTTGTGCCTCTTCCAAAACCTAACAGATCTTTCTCTTTCTTTTCCTATTTTTTTTCTCTTCCTTTCCCTTTCCTTCTTCTCCATCCCCCTCCCAACTCCTCTTCCTTCTTCATCCTCCTAAAATTCCATTTTAAATATAGCCATGTATTAATCTTTGTTAATGCTTTAGTTAGTAGTAGTAATGCCTACATATTTTAAAGATGAATATGCTGTTGGGATCCCTGCATCTATAGAAATTTCCTTTTGAAGTTTGGAGTGCGTGTGGAAAAAAACATTAAATTTGTGATTTGTGAAAATTAACAGACAGTCCAAATGTTTCGGTAAATTCTTCTAAGGCTTACTTAATATTATCAGCTGAATGAGAAAAAATTTGAGAGCATCAGAACAACATCACATGCAAATAAATTTAAAAGAGTTATCTGATTCCCCAGTGTTATCCAAACTTGATAGATAGATATGCCCTCATATGGCAGATTCTGATTAGATCAAGATCCTACTTTGCTGTAAGGAGTTCTTGTTGGATTATGGTAGATATCCATAGACCTCTCCCCTTCTGAAGATGTGATGAATAAGCTGAAAGCCAGGTAATAAGATATGGGATATGAAGGGTTTGGGGCAGTGATAGGATTGAAATTTTTTTACTACCAGTTTGGTGGGCGTGGCTTGGTGGGCATGGCAGGGGAAGGATACTCTAAAACCCCCAATCAGAGGTGATATTTGCTGGTTCTCTGAACCACCCAAAATTTCCGCTACCGGTTCTCCAGAACTGGTCAGAACATGCTGAATACCACCTCTGGTTTTGGGAGGACAGAGATGATAATGACAAGGAGCTAGTCCATGGGGTACAAGCAATTTCAAACACCCATGCACTTTCTTTCTCCTTTTGTGCAAGAAAGGAACTATCATGAAATAGTCTGAACTCTGCACCAACGGACTTCTCAGCTTGTTTCACAAAGGGGCAGAAAATTATTCCTCTACTCTTGTGCCATGGTGGCACAGTGGTTAGAATGCAGTATTGCAGGATAATTCTGCCCATTGCCAGGAGTTCGATTTTGACAGGCTCAAGGTTGACTCAGCCTTTCAACCTTTCGAGGTTGGTAAAATGAGGACCCAGGGAGCCAATATGCTGACTCTGTAAACTGCTTAGAGAGGAATTTAAAGCACTATGAAGTGGTATATAAGTCTAAGTGCTATGGCTATTGAAATTGTAATTGCATATTGGAATATGCACCATTTAGGATAACTGTTCTATTTTAACTTCTAGACAAAGGATGAGAAGTTTATGAAAGTTTCCACTCCCAAATTCCAAAATAGCTTTGGGTACTCTGCACTGTAATTGGTTTGAGACTTGAGGTAAATAAATTATTATTTCATCTGAAGTAGAAAAATGAAGCTGGCATTGCTCTCAGCTCCCCTGCTGAGGAGACCTGGAAACAGTGAGATGATATACTGTATAGACACTTGCTTTATCTATGTATAGATTTTTCCCAGCATGATATACTACTAAAAGCTGCTAGTTGATTAAGTATTTGATTTTCAGCAAGCTAAAAACAACCTTTAATTTAAAAATTCTTCTCTGACCAGCACATCTTCCCTCAAAAGTTCTTTCTCCTCTGTTTCTTCCCTGCCAGTTCCCCCTCCCACTTTTTTGGCTATGTTGTCTTGGATTCTCTTGTCAAGTTGAGCCCTGAAGCAAACCCAGAGGCACTCTGAACAATAAGGACAGGCAATTATTTTATTTTATTGGGTGTTGTTTCTGGCATTAAACCAAGCAACTAGAAGCATTCCCCCAGCAGTTAGTCTGCTTTTTGAGTCTTGCTATCTACAGAGCAATGAACTGTGCATCGATCTAGCTCTTCACATTGGGCATATGGTTTCCAATCTTAATTTTTTGGCACCTGCATGCCTGCTGCTCCCCAAATTGGACATCTGTTTGAGAAACGGAGACATGGTCAACAACAGCTGGCTGGAATTAGAGCCAAACTTCCATTAAAAAAATAAGAATAGGGCAGTTCTGCCAAACAAGCATCTTGCTGGCTGTAGGGTCATGACAAGGAGCACAGCTGATTGTACTTCACATTTGGAGGGATTAGGAACAATTTATAATTGGTTCCTATGAATTCCTCTCAGATCAAAGGTAGAGATGTATGAGGACCTATTACAGGCCCCTCCCATTTCTATGAGATTATGATTTTGCTGGTGGATTCCTCAGTGACAAATCTTGTTTAGAACTGAAAGATCATTAAAGAAAGTGTTAAATTTGCATGAAGAGTCAGACGCGAAGAGCTTCAGTGAAGAGTTTATTAGTGACTACAGCTCAAATGGACCCGTCTTGGCTGGGCTACGGCTGCTACTTATAGCCAGCAGCCGCAGTTGCCAGCCAATCAGAGTGCAGGGTTTTCCCGCACTTTTCAAACCAATCATATTTGACATTTTACAAGAACAATTCAAACTAAACCAATGACATTCAAACCTACATACATAACAGAAAGCATCTTACTGATCGTTCAAACAGTGACCCTTTACTTGTTCTTACTTGGAGTTCTCTTCTTCCAGGAAATTCTAACTTTAACGCTCTGGGGAAATTAAGTCCCCACTTTTTTCAGTCTCAGTCCAGGAATTTCCCCATCTCCACCCCCATTTTTTCTTCCAGTTCTGCCTTTATATTAAACAAGAATCAATTTTTAACTGACATGGCAAGAATGTTATGAATTGTTGTTCAGCAACCTCTGGTGAACATGGGCGCAAGCTCATTCACCTAGGGTGATTTCTATCATTCTCCTGGCTGCAAACTCCACAATGGCAGTTTCTACATACATTGGAACCTGCATGTCTATGCAGAGTCTCAGTTCATCCAGGTCATGATTGTCCCAAAGTTTTTTTTTTTCAAGAGGCAGCTGGACTTTCTTTGTTTTTGGAAGCTTCTTGGAGGCAAAGCAAAATGTCTTCAAGGAAAAAACAAAGAAAGTCCAGTTGCGCCTTGAAAAAACACTTTTGGGACATTGGACCTTGCAATGCTTTTTCTTTAAAAAAATGAGAATAATTTTTCCTTTCAGAATAAAAAACTTCAGAGAGTTAGTTTCAAAGCAAAGAATAAGTTTCTTGCTTGAGACTGCTAAAGCTTTATTATAGATTAGAATAGTGTGGAGTCATCAATATTCCATAAAATAGAAGCAAGTATGAACAAGTATGTTGTGTACTTGTTAGAAATAAAGTGTATTTTCTACTGATGCACTTTATAATGAACTCGTTCTTGAAAAATAATTATGTACCCTTTTTGGTTTTGTTATATCTTAGGCTCATTATTTTCTCAGTTGCTACATTCTGGACAGAAAGTATACTCTCTCCTGTTTCTTTGGCTCCAGTCTTCGTCCTTCTCCCTGAGTTCATTCTGTGCTGAGTTATATTTGATTCTGGTTTTTTGCAAAAAAGAAATGTAAAATTTATAAATCATTTATTTAAAAAAAGTGAGAAAAAGAAATTATTGGAACAGAAACTTAACAGGCAAGATTGTTTTATCTATACATTATTCATCAATGATTAAAATATTTTAGAAGTTAAGCATCATCATTTTTAAGTTAATGTTAATGAAGTTCCAACTTTTGCCCTCTGGAAGTATGGCGGACTAATAGATGCTAACTGATGACTGGGAATTCTGGGAGTTGTGGTTCCAAAAATATTGGGGAAGGCTCTGGTGTATTCCTCTAAACAATGAGCTTGTAATGTAGTCCAGATTCCCAAAAGGGAGAGACTGCTTTCCAGAGGATTAAGAGACAGCAAAGTTTTCCTCCTGTTTTCATTTAGATACAATGCCAATAAAGAAACATTAAAATGAATGCATACTGAGAAGAACTAGATGAAGCAGTTGTGGCCCTAGACTTCACCTAGTCTTTCTGGATATCAGTTACAAGCCTAATGTTTATTTATGTATGTGCAGCTAAGAGTGGAAAGACGTGATGGAATGCTGTCCATAGTCTCAGGAGGAATGGAGTGCATTCCAGAGGAGCAAGAGACAATGCAGTTTAGATAGTTTGAGTGAGAGAAAGAGGGTGAAGACAGCTCCTTCCAAATAGAATAGAACGGAACAGAATAAATGGAACAGAGCAGAACAGAACAGTATAGTACAGTACAGTACAGAACAGAACAGAATAGATTTATTTGGCCAAGTGTTATTAAACACACAAGGAATTTGTCACTGATGCAGAAGCTCTTAATGTACATGCAAAGCAACACAGTAATAATAATCATAATATGATACCAATAAGAGGGGGTAGTATTTATTTATTTATTTATTTTATGAGATTTATATACAGTACTAAAAACAGAACTATACAAATATTTAAAAACTATTAAACTAGAAATCTCATAAACCAATTAAATTTAAAACTACAGCTAAAAACCCTCCCCCTCCCCATCAGTCCGGGTAGGCGAGTTGGAACAGCCATGTCTTTAGGCCATGGCGGAAAGATCGGAGGTCAGGGGCCACCCGGAGCTCCAGGGGTAGCTGGTTCCAAAGGGTGGGTGCTCCCACAGAGAAGGTCCTACCCCTAGGAGCTGCCAGCCGACATTGTAGAGAAGATGAAAAGCAGAATAATAATACTATAGCCATACAACATGGGTAAATATACTTAGACAGAAAATAATACTGTGCAGATTGGGTGTTCAGCAGGGTGATGGCATGAGGGGGGAAATGGCCCTGTGTCCAGTTGTTTTGGCATGCGGTAGCAGTGTCCTGAGAGGAGGAGTTGAAACAGTTTATGTCCAGGATGTGAGGGGTCTGTAGATATTTTCTCAGCCCTCCTTCTGACCCTATCAATATACAATATACAGGTCTTCTGTGGAAGGCAGGCTAGTTTTACGTACAAGTAGTCTGCTTTAATTTGGCAAGATTTCTGTCTATAGGTGGAGAACAAGAAAGGAAACTATTCAGAAGTAACTATGTGTCTGTCTTGGGTTTTTGAGCCTGAGAGAGCTTGAGTAAAGGAAGTGTAATGAAATTAGTCCAAGTACTGTGGTACTTGTTATGTATAGATACATAATGTAGTTGGGTTGACAATATATACATCACAAATATATATGTCTGTAGCTTTAAGGAAAAATACTGTAATGTATTATGCTGTGTTCTGGTTGGTTGAGTATGCTGCAAGTTGCCATAAGAGGGAGCTATAGATCATGGTTTAACTCTCTCTCCCACTGAAGATCTCTGTTGATGCTGATATTGACTTTCTCTCTGACTGAATATGGACTGATACTGACTAACTCTGTTTACTTTGATATTCTGTTGATATCGAATATTATCTGTTGTATTATGGTTTGATATTTGTCTGCTGTAAAAGACGTGAAAAGGTTTGTCTGCTGTAAAAGACATGAAAAGGGTAAGAAGACTTTATAACTGGATACTGCTGGTCTGTTAAAACGTGTATGACCTGGACTGTTTATTTGGACTGTGCTATTTCTTCGAGTAAACATTAACACAATTTGGTGTGTCTCTGTGTGGCTGTGTATTTATTCATAACTGTTCTCATATCCATTTCCACATGCATATCCTTGTTACACAAGGGTTACTCTGCACATATCCTAACAGTTCTTGAGCACCCTAGCAGAAGAAAGGGTTTTCAGGAGTAGCTGAAGCATAAATTATTCTAGAGTTTTTGTTTTCTAAAAGGAGAAAAAATGATGCAGCTGCCCGGCTACCCATCTGTTGTTATCTTCTTCCTAAGACTGAGGATTCAGGTTTATTTCATATGCTTCATTGTGTTGCACTGCTATATGGCATCTTAAAATAGGAACACCCCTGCCTACAGATTTTCCCTTTCCAGGCCGGTTCCCATAATAATATTTTAAATTTAATTGAGACATGCATCCCTGCAGTCACCAAGAGTTGAGTTTACTATGAAGAAGTCTTGAATTTGCTGGCTGCTTGAAACAGTTATATATCTTCTTTGTGATGCATAGCTATTGTGTTTGTATTTGTTCTGGCCAATTTTTAAGATTCTTTCAATTGAGAAAATCCACCACCTGAAACTTCATCCTGTTTTAGTAGACATTCAATATAACCCTCTACCAGGGGTGGGCTTCAAATTTTTAAGCAAGGGGCTTTCTCCCCTAATGACTGGCTGGGTGGGCGTGGCTGGGTGGTCATGTGACTGGGTGGGCATGGCTGGGTGGTCATGTGACTGGGTGGGTGTGGCCAACTCGACATCGCTTCTTTGCCCTAATTATCTAAAAAAAGATAATATACCAAAAACTTGTTAATTATTTCGTGCATGTAATACTTAAATAAAAGACCCGGTGAAACAAGGCTTAATAGCACTGACTGTGAGAGGGATCTTGGAGTCTTAGTGGAGTTTCTGGTGAGTTAAGTGATTCTTATTATTTGGGAATTAATCCCCTTGGAGGCTAGTGGCTATGTTATTTGATTTTCTCAATGGCTCTCTCTCGCAAGCGCTTTAACTAACTTGATACTTTTACGAGATGTGAAATGGTATTCTAGTCTTTCTGAGGTTATTGGGGGCTCTCTGAGCCCCACAGACTCTTAGCTAGGGGAGCCCCCTGTGAGCCCCCAGCAGCCCACCCCTGCGGCCTCTACCCGTGATTAGTGGGCAGCTACAGTCCTTTAAACTAGGCATCAACAGCTCCAGCGGGAGATGGAACGCTTCACACGACCTCTGAATGGCATGTTACAGGATGACCATTTCAAAACTGTTGAAGCCATGATGAAATTTTAAGTCATTATTTTAAAATGAATATAATGCTATTAATGTGATCACATTTGAGGTTTTTTGAGTCATTTCCCTTTCGCCTAATATTACAGTTACTAAATATTACAATTTTGTGGAGCTGTAAAGGAGATGCGGAGATGGGGGAGGACTGTACTTTCAGACTTGGAAGATTTTGTTAATGTAGCTTTGCCATGAAATAGAATTAGCTCATCTGGTTGGGATTCCTGTCTTTTTTACCCCACGAGGTCAATGTCAATCTTGCAAACCTACCCCCTAATCTCCTGTAAAGGTGAACATTTGCATGTTCATCTGACCAGATTTCCTAGTTTGGTAATGAAATGTCTGCAAATAGATCAAGATAAGAGAACAGCTAAAACTCAACAAACAGACCAAAAGAAGGGAGAGAAAAAATGGGAAAGAAAGCAGGTCACTAGCAAGAATTGCTTAGCTGTGCTTTTTGGCCGAGTCAACCAAGCAAGCTCCTTGCCTTCCTGAATCTTCAGAGGGTAGCCATATATGGCCATCTTATATGATTTGGGCAGAGACAATTAGATGAAGTTGTTTGGAACTCCTTGTCTACAAAACCCAACTCAGTAAGGAGTTTTCCAAAAACATAGGAAGGCTGTGCTTCTGAGATTTTAAAAGGTTATATATTGGAGGAACTGAGTTCAGCTATAGGAATATCCAGATTTCTTGGTAGGGGTGATATAATTGCAAGTCCAGCTCAGTGAAGGACTTCAACAGGCCTCTGCTACTTCATGGTCACACCAGCTAGACTTAGAATCAGTCTGTTAAGGAGAACTGAGAACTGTGGTGGCACAGCAAGTTCTTTAGGACAGTGTTTTTCAAACTTGGCAATTTTAAGAGGTAAAGACTTCATCTCTCAGAATTCTGCAACCAGAATGGGTTGGAAGTTGAAGTCCACCCCTTTTAAAAATTGCCAAGTACCACTTTAGGATCAGCAAACTTGCAAAGAGGGGAAGAACAAGCAACTGCCTATCCATTAGAGAGTGGATAAGTCTGGTATTTCAGTTTTTAAGGCTACAATTCATGACTGTCCACAGAAATATCATTGAAATAAATTGGAATTGATCTTGAACATTGCTCAGCAATATATTCCACATAACCTACAGCTAAATTAAATCAGGGTTGCCTTAGTGTTGTCTGAATTTTCCCATCATCATCCAGCTTTCCTTTGGCAATCCTCATTGTTACTTTTTAGCATCTGCATTTCTCCTTCTAAAATGAAATTAGAAACCCCTTTACTGTGACTGCAAACGTCATCCATCAATATTTAAATATGAGCAAATGGTTTGCTATAGGATGACTGCAAAAAACCACTAATACCAAGCAAAGAATTCTTGGATCATGGCAAGGAATATCAAAGAGTGAATGATCCTTAGTGAACTATAAATCTGATCATAGCCAATGGCTGTCACTTGTTTCTCTTTCTAGGCATTTTACACTAAAATTCAAAAGCAAATAAAAGAATCAAATGCAGTCAGATTCTGAAGGCAGCTCCAGCATTTGAAAATAATTAGAACTTCAGCTCAAAGCTTGACTTGTTTGATCATGTTTTTAAAGAGTTTACTCTTCCTATTTCAATAAATAATATATAAAGGATAGACTGAATGATGTAGAAGGCTTGACTCTGAATTTCCAGCAGACAAACCTGTAGAGGTTCTGCCTCTGTTTAAATAAATCACTTAACTTAAGACAATCACTTAACTTGGGAGCCAGGTGCCACAGTGGTTAGAATGCAGTATTGCAGACTAATTCTGCCGACTGCCAACAATTTGATTCTGACCGGCTCAAGGTTGACTCAGACTTCCATCCTTCCAAGGTCAATAAAATGAGGACCCAGATTGTTGGGGCAATAGGCTGACTCTGTAAACCGCTTAGAGAGGGCTGTAAAGCACTTCAAAGTAGCATATAAGTCTAAGTGCTAGTGCTAAGTGCTATTAATTTGTAAACTGTCAATCTTCTTGACTGTCCCTGCACAATCTCACGTGACGTCCTCAATGTCAAAAATAGATTTTAAAAAGATAACATTCTTGGACTCATGAGTATCTTGAAATCTTGCACATTCTTGTCCAAAATCTCACAAACATTTTACATTTCCCTGAAGTCTCGGTAGATCTAGCAAGAGTTGAACATTTTAATATTTTAAAAAATTCCTATATGGAAGTGTTGCAGGTGCCTTGGTGCTCTTGGTATTATAGGCTGATCCCTGAATATAACATATCCATTGACAGAAAGGCTGGGAGTAAGTGCAATATCCCCTGGATGGCTCTTCTATGACTGTTTTGCTTGCTAGACAAATATCAGTGTTCTGAGTAACACAACCGTTGAAAGCAAAACTCTAAGGCAGGTAGATTCCTCAAAGAACTTATTTATTGGATACATCATATTGGCACTGCTGATGAAAACCAACTCTTAAAGTTCCGTGGTTTTCACCTAATTAAAAGAATAAAAATCCTCCCTCCCAGGTGTCACCAGTCACATTGTCCAATGAATGTAGCTGGCAGTATCCTCTCATCCTTCAATAGCCTCCTGTTACAATGACCTTCGTTCCCTCAGGAAAACTTTTTATTTTGACTGTTAGTTGGGCTCTCTCCCTTCCTCCTCTCAGGTTTTGTGGCAACTATGAGGTAGCACAAGATGGCTTCAGCCAGGTTCACTTCAGAGTTGACACAGAGTTTAACTTTATTTTCATCACTTTTAGGACCTTATTACTTTCCCCCACTTCTCCCTTTATTATTGTAAACTCAGTGAAGTCTACAATTGCTCCCTGGATTGCACTGTCTCAAGTTATATCCAGAAATAAAGTTAGAAAGCAGTCATCCAAGGAAGTCAAAAGATGACTTTCAGGCTTGATGGTAGGCTTCAGAATGACCAATTAAGACCTTCCCTACAGCTGTATATTTCTATTATTCTTGACCTTGACAAAATTTTAGACTATGATTTCAGTGACTTTTTAGTGCAAAAATATTATATTTCTTGAGTGTCAAATATTATAGGTGGACCACAGCTAATTGGGTTTTAAATTGGACAAAACTGCAGAACGACAAGTCTTACTTTTCCACTTGTTTTAAGGCAGTTTATAATAAGGCAGTTATTATAAAACTGGATGTCGATTGAATGAATGTTTAATTTAATTTAGAGCATGTTACAAGAATATCATCCATCTTTGTTTTCACAAACACTACAAGGGTTTACACACAATGTTTATAGATCTTGACAAAAGCTTTTAAATAATCTCAGGCAAAGCAAGAAACTACTGTATTAAGATAAATGAAGCAAAATTTTGGCAAATAAAAATTTGCATTTTTAATTAATATAATTGCTAAGTTGAATATATTGCCATAAACTAGGGTACAGTATTTATAAATACTTATAAATACTTATTTATAAATAAGTACTTATAAATACTTATTTATAAATAAGTATTTATTTAAAAGAGCCTTGGTGGTGCAGGATATTAAACGCCTAGCACTTAGTTCCAGCTGCCTGCAGTTAGTGCAGGATCGAATCCCACCAGGCTCAAGGTTGACTCAGCCTTCCATCCTCCCGGGGTAGGTAAATTGAGGACCCAAGATTGTTGGGGGCAATAAGCTGACTTTGTAAAAATGCCGCTTAGTAATAAGCAGGCATATACAATGGAATGAAGGCTATTGCTGAGCGCATTGGGTTGTGCTCCAAACATTGTAAGCCGCCCTGAGTCTCCGGAGAAGGGCAGCATATAAATATTTTGATAAATAAATAAATAAATAAATAAATAAATAAATAAATAAATAAAATAAACAATCCATAGAAATTATTAATCACCTCTAAGGATGGCAGGCTAACTCTGCCCACAGCTTGGAGTTCAATTCTAACCGGCTCAAGGTTGACTCAGCCTTCCATCCTTCTGAGGTTGGTAAAATGAGGAGCCATATTGTTGAGGGCAATAGGCTGACTCTGTAAACTGCTTAGAGAGGGCTGTAAAACACTGTAAAGTGATATATAAGTCTAAGTGCTATTGCGATTGGTAGTTTGAAAGAAAAATCACTCAGAAGACACAGTTGTAACATCTTGACTTTTAAAGAAGGTTATTTAAGATAATTGAGTTCATCAAATGGTATAAGGTTTCATGCCTGAGCAGGCAGTTGGACCAGAAGACCTCCAAGAATTCAGTTATTCTGTTAAATTGCTATTTCTAATTACAGAACTGATATACTATAAATCACGACTGTTTGTATTTTTTTCTAATTACTGAACACATGTACGTAATATTCATTCTTATGTGTTATAAGTTTAAATATTAGCCAAACTTATACGAAGGAAGTTCTAAGATTTGCATAGGTTAAGATTTAGCTCTTGATCTCAGCATTGCAATTCAGTGCTATTTTGTATGAACATCTATGACATCTGGAGGCAGTTAAGACTTTTGATCTTGCAGTGTTGGTTCATTGGCTCATTGCAAGATGGTAAAATAATTTCTGTGCTTAAAATGTCCCAGGAGTTAGGTTAAGATACCCCTCAAATTCAATTGCAAATTACAGGCTTCCAAAGCTGACATAACCGCTGTGGGAATAAAGCCACAATATGGGATGCCAGAAACCCTTGGCCGACTAAAGATCCTACCCTTCCCTGAATATTAAAGATATAAAATGTAGTAAATTGTTCTAGCAGTGAAGGAAAGAAATCTGGTCAATAAAGCACTTCTCACATAATATTTCAATAACTTTAGTAGCATTGCTCCAGGACATAAGATTTCAAAATCATAGCCCCCCCAAAATAAAATCATGTGTGTTTTGAGGTGCTCACAAACTGCTTATGTATAGTCCTCTTTGTCCTTTATCTCTATTTTTCCCTTAGAATATTTGATTTTCAAAGTAATCCCATAAAGTTTTGCCCTCATATGACTGATGATAAAGTTGTCTGACTTAATTGTTCATAGCCCTGATTTAATTAAGATCATATCCCAAGTTGCTTTTAAGATTAATGGTTAATAACAAAGACTAACATCAGAAGCTTAAATGGAACTATCTTATAGGTAGATAAAAATACCTATTAAAATTAAATTTTTAATCTTTTCCATAAGCAATGGGGGAAGGGAGGGGAGGAGGGGTGGGGGTGGGGAGAGGAGCGGAGGGGGAGTGGAAGATTCATTCCCATTTGGCCAAAATGAATTGGCAGAGTTTGAGAACATGGAACTCAAGGTTAATAATCATGCTTCAGATTGCATCATAAAATGTTAAGAATTTCACCATGAAATAAAGATAAAAATCTTTACCCTTGAACTGGTGTCTTTTAAGCAGTGTCACACCGCAAGAAATAGTGATATTTTTTCAGCAGGAGTAAAATTGGAAATGTGCTTCCTAGCTCTGTCTATTTATCAAAGAGGCATCAGACTGCCATCACTGTCAGGTAAATATATAATACATGTCAGTGGAGTAAATGTGCAGCAGTTTACTGAGAATGCAAAGATATATATAAATTTGGGAGAAATAACCAAAGTAATGAATATATTATAATAAATGAATTCTGGGAACTAAAGAAGGTCACCAAGTGGGTGGGTATGCAAATGTGAAAAGGAGAAAATGTTCTACTCCTGCAAACAGAGTGTTAAAACACACACTGCTAAGGGTCCCCACAATTTTTATAGGGCCAATATTCAGCCTGTGGATTGAAAAGTAATAGGGTGGGAAGGAAATTAGAGGATCAGCAGTGAATCACCTACAGTGGCATCAATTACTTTGCTTTGCTATTAGATGTCTCCATGGTATTTTTCCTGCCCGTTTCTGTTTTTCCTTTTAAAAATGCCTAGCTGTGGTTTCAAAAGAGATGAGAAAAATATAAGGAAAATAATGCAAATTGAAAATACAATCTAATGGTGACAATGTAATACAGTGTTTTCTAACCTTGGCGACTTTGAGACGTGTGGACTTCAATTCCCAGAATTCACCAGCCACCAATGGGTTAGGGTTAAGGTTAGGGTTAGGGGTTGCGGTTGGCTGGGGAATTCTGGGAATTGTAAGTCCACATGCCTTAAAGTTGTCACAATTGGGAAACCCTGATCTAATAGCAATGCTAGTCTACACAAGCACATGTTTTGTGCATTAAATGAGAATGAAGCTGGAAAGATTTAACAACTTCATGAAAGGAGAATTGTGGGAGAGAGGGAGCTGGTATCATTATTATTATTATTTATTATTTATGAGATTTATATGCCGCCCTATCTCCCAAAGGACTCAGGGCGCTTACAATACTAAAAAATAAACAATATAAATATTAAAGTTAATTATCATGATCTACCATGGATCTTCACATATTTCTAAAAGAGGCCATAATATCCTCTATCCTGGAAGTAATATTTAGTCTTCCTTACACTTAATTATGATTGTTTTATTCTCCAAGAATCTAAGATCTTGTCAGAGATTGTGGACCAAGATTATCTATCTAGGTGAGTGAACAAAGTGTGGCTATTTCATTACATACACCCAAATTTTTTTAAAAAACATTCATTATATGTATTTAAAACAAAAACAATACTGTGACATACTCCTTTAAAAAAAAACCTTCAAGACAATTTTCCCCCTTCTGTTCAATGTCTGATTTTTTGGAGACTGCCTAGACAAGTCACACAGACATGATCTATGTGATTGCTAAGATCCATCTCAAACGCATATAATCAAGCCATCACATGCTGTAAAATTACAACTATATCCCCTAATGGGAAAAAAAGTTACAAATGATTGCTATAGCATAAACAAAATTAATTTGCCAAGCTTCACACACAATTTTAGACTATCATGAAGACATATGACTTCACCAGCAAACATGCAGATTGAGCTAATGTTCTTGCTTTACATTACAACAATAAGACTCACTTCCTGCTCAGGTCATTCAGTTGCTGATGTAGTTACATTGCCATTTATCTTATTTTTGCATGCTACTGGGTGTATCTTATTTGCTCCATGGCCTTTTTACTTTCAAATAAGCTGACTTTGTAAAAATGCCGCTTAGTAATAAGCAGGCATATACAATGGAATGAAGGCTATTGCTGAGCACACTGGGTTGTATCCCAAAAATTGTAAGCCGCCCTGAGTCTTCGGAGAAGGGCGGCATATAAATGTAATAATAAAAAATAAATAAACTCTGCCTTTCCAGATACTTCAATGGCAACAGAAAGATTAATCACAAATACTTAACTAATGAAACAAAGGAAAGGAAATTGGTAGGCACTTCCCCCCCAGTGTTTAGTTGTTATAGTGACAACACAAGACAGTTTTGTTGGGGAGAGCAGATCAGAGGTGGTATTCAGCAGATTCTGACCAGTTCTGGAGAACCGGTAGCGGAAATTTTGAGTAGTTCGGACAACCAGCCAATCCCTCCTCTGACTGGCCCCGCCCCCATCTATTCTCTGCCTCCTGTGTCCCAGCTGATCGGCTGGGTCTTCTTTTATTGCCCTACACAGGAGAATGGAGCTGGAAAGCAGGTTAATGGGGTGGGGAGGGAATGGGATCTTGCAGTAACCTTCCCCCAGGAGTAGGGAGGGAATGGAGATTTTACAGTGTCCTTCCCTTACCATGCTCACCAAGCCCCGCCCACCAAGCCCTGCCCACAGAACCCGTAGTAAAAGAATTTGAATCCCACCACTGGAACAGAGACTGTTGGGCCTTTAAGAATAAAGTCTTAACATAATTGATTGGAATTAGTCAACTAAATGTACCATTTCAGGATAAGTCAATGTAGCATTATATATGTCAATTGTGAAACAGGACAACAACTTGCCTGTGAATATTAATTCAGGAATAGGAAACAACGAGAATGGGGTTGTTCTTGTGCCTTGCTTACAGGCTTTTCTTAATTAGTTTTTTTTTGTGTGGTGGTAGAATGCAGTGAGGAGGTGGATTCCCAGGGGGGATGGGAAGCCCAGATATTATGTGTGAGAGAAAGAGGGAAAGGCAGCCCCTCCCAAATGGTTGAGAGAGTATATTGACATTGTAAACTCTGTTAGTGGAGTTTTCAGTCTGGCAAGTTATGTCTATAGGTGTGAAATAATAAAGAAAGAACTCAGCTTGGGAGAATTGCTACCTGTATTTTTTGGTCTTGACATTATTTGGCTCTTGCAGAAAAAAAGATGCAGGGCAGAGTGTGCCACCTATAGCAATCCGCAAAATGCGAGTATTCAAAGACTACACTGGTGTAAAACTATGTATGCAATTAATGGCAGTAAATGTATAAATCCTACTAACTTTTAAAGTATAATACATCTCATGGCTCAATCTTCTGAGGGGTGGGTTACGTACAAGGCAAGGCAATTAAAGGCCAAAGAGATGAACAGTCAAAATGTCTGAGGTGCACCTAGAAGTGGTATTTCTCTTCTCTCCTGCCTGTCTTTTTCCACCTGCTCCTTCACATCCTAAAATGTCTTGCTGTGCAAAATCAAAATGGATGCTAATGAAATCTTGAACAAGCTCCAATCAAGATATTTCCCTACTGCTTCAGAGTCCTATTTTCATCACACAGATGCTTTTCTTCAGGCTCGTCAGAATGAAGTTTTTCCAATGATTGGAGAGGATTCTCCTGATATCACCTCTTTCTTCCAGAACAATTTCTTAGCCGTACTTCGTCAGCAGAGTTTATGGGTAGTCCTTGTTTAGTGACTGCCTTGTTTAGCAAGTGTTCACAATTATAGTGGTGATGAAAAGGTAATTTTGTGACCATTTATGACCTTCCCAGGTTTGTAAAGCAAAGGAAAGATGAAGTAAATCATAAGGACAGTCATGTTTTTGCTTAGCAACAGCATGGCGGAGCTCGATTATGGTCACTACATGAGGAATACTTGTAGTAAGTTTTATCCTAACTGCTGAACGTTGCTAACTTCAAAAATTCTATACCATTAATTAAAGATCAGAATGCATTGAAAAACACCTCTCTCTCTTTAAGATCATTAAGATCTTGAACTTTTTCTCAGAGACATCCCAGAGAGGGGGAATTCTCTCTCTCCCCACCCGTCTCTTTCCCTCTCCCTCCCTCCACTATTCCAGCATTAAGGCCTCTTCTTTGCCAGTCAAGCCTCTGGTCTCTTTCCCAAGCCTAGCTAGAATAGCTGCAGAGAGAAGTGAGACTAATATAGGAAGAGGTATATCAGCAGTAGACTTATGTAACCATCAGAAAGCCCATTAGTCACCTAGTAAATGGCCTTTACACTGAGTCACATTGCCATCAAGCTAATAACCTCTATGATATTCATGAAGTATTTTGAAACCAACTGAGGAGGTAGCTAATACCATAATTCATGGTAGTGAATTTCGAAGTTGTGTAAAAGAAAAACAAAATCATTTTGTCCTGTTTCTTCCAGAATTCAATTTCATTGGTTTTAATAGATTGGGAAGGGAGAAATAGCTCCTTCTTGTTCCCTTTATCTACAGCATGCACAATTTTGTACACTTCAATCATATTACTTCTCATTTGCATGCTTTCTAGATTAAATATTTTCACATAGCAAAGCTACACAGAGAATTTCATAGGGTGCTTTAACTTCAAACATCTTTTGATAAAAATTCTTTCTTGATTTGCAACAGGCTCAGCCATTAGAGCTGTCTATAACCAGCTACAGTGATGTCAAATCGATGAAAACTTGCATGAGGATGTCATTGTGCAAGTGGAATGATTTACATCACGGGTGTCAAACTCACATCATCACAACGGCATCATGTGACACATCGAGACTTTTTTCCCTCTTCACTAAACCGGGCATGGGAGTAGCCAGAGCATGATACATCCGGCCCGTGGGCCAGGAGTTTGACAGCCCTGGTTTACATAATTGAATTATGTAAATAATCTCATTTGCATGATGATCTCATCAAGCATATATCATCATTTTGCCTCCCTTTCCTTTCCTGCAGGTATCCTTGACTGCTGTTGACTCAATTAAGTGTGACATAAGCGTGCTGGGCAATCCAGCTCACCAGAAGTACTGTATGCCTTATGTTAAATTCATGGGAAGGAATGGAAGACTTAGCTTCATTACTTAACAAAGTCTGTTCCAGCTGAATGAGATATTGTGCCTTTTTAATAATACACAGAGGTTATTAAAGTCTGGTGGGAAGTGGGGGGGAAAGGCTTTTGTGTGAAATATTTGATCTTGCAGAGGTGATATATTGAAAATAGTTTAATGATTTCTGGTAATAAAAAAACCCTCTGCAAATGGAAAATTCATTTTATTTTATCTTGTCAGGTTTCTCTATTCTTCAGCTTACTGAGCAGAATATAATTGAGAGCTGCAGTAAACCCTGCTGAAACTCAAGCCCATCTGTTCTTGCTGAAAAACACCTGTGTCTAAGGGTGAGGGTATGAGATCTGCGTGAAAGTTTTCTCAAGAGTTATTTGAAGCATCAAGTGACTTTGGAGTGGAGGCTTCTTCAAAAGTTAGGGGTTCCTTGGTGCTCTTTGAGCTTGATTGTTTTCTTGCAGATGTTTCATTAGCCAAACTAGGGAACATCAACCATGCTAGATGTTACCTAGTTCGGATAATCGAAATGTCTGCAAGAAAACAACCAAGGTCAGTGAGCACCAAGGGCCCCTCATTTCAACCCTGAGCAACGAATATTCTCTTTTATTTTTCAGAAGTTGTAGTTTGATTGATTGATTGATTGATTTGACTTGTATGCCGCCCCCTCTCCAAAAGGACTGGGGCTACAACTAAAACAGACAATAAGTTAATTACCTAAAACAATTTTAAATACTACAAGCCAATTAATCTAAAACCTGTATAAAATTCCTGAATTAAATTTAAAACCACTCCCCCTCAAGAGGTCAGCACAGCCCAGCCTGTTCAAAGAGCCAGGTTTTCAGATTGTGGCAGAAGGTGTGAAGGTCAGGGGCCAGATGGAGTCCCAGGGGTAATTGATTCCATAGGGCGGGCGCCACCACAGAATAGGCCCTTCCCCGGGGCGCTGCCAAATGACACTGGGTCGCAGACGGCACCCCGAGGAGCCCTTGCCTGTGTGCTCGCACAGGGCAGTTGGCACTCGATGCCGGCAGGAGGTGCTCCCGTAGATATCCCGGACCCATGCCTTGAAGGACTTTGTATCTCAACACCAAACTTTGCTGGATGATGATTGTGCAGCCATACCTATTGAGGCATGATAACAGTTGTCAGTGCAAATTTCCTGCAGGATTCCTTCCATCCAAGGATTTTGATCCACTTACTGACCAAGTCTTGAATCTGTCAGCCATCAGGATTTAAGAATTAAAATGGGGGAAACCTAAATGGCCTTTCCCACCCACCCCCTGGCTCTACTGGTACTTTTGCAACCAGAGAATACCTGTTGTGATATCCTGTATTTTGGTTCTCTGAAGCTAGCAGGCCCTCTGTATAGGGCAGGGGTGTTCAAACTTGACAGCTTTAAGACTTGTGGACTTCAACTCCCAGAATTCCTCCTCCAGTCATCTTAGCTCAGGAATTCTGGGAGTTGAAGTCCACAAGTCTTAAGCTTCCCAAGTTTGAAGACCCTTGGTATAGGGATTCATATTTGCACACTAAAGATTGCTCTCATTTTTTCCCTGTGTATAGAATTTTTCTGTGTTCTGTTCCTAGTGCCTGTTTGTAAATATTTAAAATACTTCAAATATTTCTTACCCTTATTCCATCCTTAACAACAGACATTCCAGTCTCAACTGTGATCTTAATCAAGAACTTTATTAAATCGACATGCTGCTTGAGTAAAAAGTCCCAGAGACTCAGGCTTGTTTACAAATTATTCAAAATATTTAAAAACATCTAGCAGGATAAGAAACACAACATTAGGAAACAAGATGATAGAGAAACAAATCTGAATGTGGACAAAAGAAGGGGTGTCAGTTGTCTTCACCAACAAACATGGTTGAAAAGGGACATCTTCAGGGCCTTTTGCAACCACAGTAGGTTGGAGCCCATTCCAGCCCATGAAAGATAAGTTGCTTGATTCTATGCTAAGTATTCTTTGTGTGAGACAGGAACAGGAGATTTTTGCCTCTCTATCTTTGGAGTGATGGACTGCTGTGAAGAGCAGTTTCCCATGAAGGAAGGAGCACATTCCAAGGGGTTGTGTGTGTAAGACAAAAGGTAGTACATGTCAGAGCTGGATAGAAGATAGAGGGAAAGAGTAAGGATAGCCACTCACAAAATCTTCCAGGTTATTTATTTATTTATATTTATTTATAATTGGACTTGTATGCCGCCCCCTCTCCGAAAGGACTCGGGGCGAGTCCTTATCTCCCATTAGGACGACAATAGTAAGGGCTTAGTCTGGCAAGATTCTGTCTATTGTGTGTAATCAAATGAAGAACTGAACTTTGGCTCGCTGTGTCATTCTTGTGCTAAGCCTGGCATCAAGGGACTGAATAGATAGTTTTCTGTGCTTTTCTGTTGTGGAAAATTCACTTTTGAGGTTTAAGTTTAAAGATCAGTAGGTACTGTCCTTAAATGAGATGTGCTTATCCTGACTTTGCAAATTGCAGTTTGTTATTGAGGACTATTATCTACAAAACTCGTCAAATCAAATTCAATATATAAATTCAGTCCAAGTTTATCAAATGAATGGCAAAGGTTACCATCAAACCAAACAGCAGAGATTTTTTAGTACCAAGGACCTTTACAAATCAAGAGTCAAGAATTGAGATTGTTCCAGCATCAAATCCTGTCAACAATTCAAGAATTGAAGACTAACGTTGGAGAATAGAAGAGAATACTTTATTGGGATAGAATATTTTATTGGCCAAGTATGACTGGACACACAAGGAATTTGTCTCCAGTGTATAAGCTCTCGGTGTAAAAGCAAAATAACAACATAATAATAATCTTAATAACAAAGGACAATAATCATAATAATGATACATTAGAGAAAGTAGTGGAACAAATGAGAAGGATAAAAGTAAGATAGCCAAACTACATGGTTAGATATCCCAAAGCATAAGACATTACTGTGGGAATTAGGTGTTTACCAGACTGAGGGAAAAACCTGTCTTGGGTCTAGTTGTTTTGGCATGCAGTGCTCTATAGCGGCATCCTGAGGGTAGGAGTTGAAATAGTTTATGTTCAGGATGTGATGGGTCTGCAGTCTATGGAGATTCTTAGTTATCCCGGTCATGGTTGTCTCAAAGGTGCTTTTTCAAGAGGCAACTGGACTTTCTGGTTTTTCTTTGAAGATGTTTTGCTTCTCATTCAAGAAGCTTCTTCAGCTCTCAGAGCTGAAGGGGTCTGTAGATATTTTCTCAGTCTTCTTTCTGACCCATGTAGTATACAATACCCAGTAATGGCAAAACTACATATACTCATATTAAAAGTTTAATTAAATTCAAGCAGAAATGACTCCCTTGCATACAGTATATCACAAAACAAGGCAGCCTTAGAAATTTGAGATAGGATTTTTAGGAGGGAAAAGTTAAGAAATTAGAAATAAAATAAACTGTTTAAATAAACATAACCAACAATCTCTCATATTTCAAGAAAAGGACAAATTCCTAAGTAGTGATTAATGAATAGAGATCAGAGAAGGGAAGGGAAAAGAAAGCTGTCAAAAGTTCCTCTTTGAAGGTGGTTTATTATAATTTATTTTTATTTTATTTCAGTATTTTGCTTTTCTATTTTTCTGCTATTATTTTGAAGAATACAAAGTGAACATGTCACTTTATGTTTATTACAAAGTGTCATTTTTTAAAAAGGGAAATTGTTCCAGCAGGTTTGCTGCGCGTATTTGCTCCCTGAATTTTATAAGCTCAGAGCAAATATAGTTGCTCTGATGAAGCTTATTTTCTCTCAAGTAATCCTGCCTGCTTCAGTTGCCTTGTGGCATTGCTGAGAACTTCCCACTCTCTCTTTCTCCTTCATCTACAGAGATGAACATGAAAGTGCTCTTTTCCTGTGTGTGAAAGGGATGGGTAAAAGGTATGACTTCCTAGTTAACTACCTAGAGAAAGGCCAGAGAGCAAAATTTCTGGTTGCCTGAAAACAAAGAGCAGGGAAAAAAATGTTCATAGACAAGCAGCAGGAAGAATGACAGAAAAAGAGGGGACATAAAAATAAATCCTTAATTTTCTATCTACATCCAGTTAGCCTTTCTGATCAATAGTTTTTGTGATGTTGAAGAGTTAGTGCCACCAAAGATAAACTTCTGACAACATGAAGATATTCTGAAAGACTGGACGGAAGAAGCATCTGGTTCTGGATTACAGTCTTGTGAGTCTAGGTCAGGGATGATGGGTCTGTTCCTGCCTTGACAAAGTTCTGAGGCCTAGAACTACTGCACCGATTCTTGAGACATGTTCTTCTGGTTGTTCCCCGTGTCTTGAGGTAGACTTTTGACCAAACTAATCCATGTAACTTTATGAGCCTGTGAGAAAGAGAAATCTGTTATTTATGCTACCTTCATAGAAAGTACATTCAACACAATTTGATTTTTTTGTTTCAGAAACATCAAACTTTTTCAAACAGCAAGAACTTCGAAGGATGAAGCGGGAAAGGAACCGTGTGACACCAAGAACAACCTTCCGGCGTTCTGTCAGTAGAGAAAGATGGGTGGAGACTTTGGTAGTTGCTGATACTAAAATGATTGAATACCACGGAAGCGAAAATGTGGAATCCTATATCCTCACTATCATAAATATGGTGGGTCACTTAATTGGTTTCTATTGGGATGGATTTGATTTTGATTTGATTTTGATTCTATTCGATTCAATTCAAGGAATGTGATTATCCCCTATATTTAAATATTTTCTCCTGTCATCTTAAAAATAGAATGATGCTTTTGTGGAAGCATAGTTCTTTATCCTAAATATGCCTGAAGAAATATGCCAAATATAGAGGGGGGAAATGTGTAAAACCTGACTCAAAATATGTTAGCAAAAGCAGCAACACTTCCAGTTTATCTAAGCAACTAAGTCCTTATCCATAGCAACCAAAATAAACTCTGTATCAGTTAGTTTTTTCATTTTGTTTAATTTGCCCTTCCCCCTCCCACCTTCAGTTATTATATGTTCCAATAATTCCCATTTGGCATCTCCTGATCTCTTCCTCTTCCTTTTGTTTGTTCTTCTTTCCCCAGCCATGTTTAGCTTGTAAGTTCTTTGGAGAAAGGAACTATCTTTTGTTGATACTTTAATGTTGATACTTTAATGTTGACCAATGGTGTTCATGGGACTGAAGAACATGTGTCCAAAAAGTCAAGATATTGGCCACAACCATGCAATCAAAGCACATTAAAAAAGTTGGAGCTTCAATAGTAGGATTGTGGCTGTCATCTTGACTTCTTTGACACTCTTCCACAGAGTTCCCTGACATCATCCCTAATAGGAAAAAATATTGAAGAAGAAGAATCCACTAACTTCATATTGCCTGGCTTTGATTTAGGTAGCAGGATTATTCCATGATCCAAGCATTGGCAACGCAATCCATATTGTGCTTGTTCGACTTATTCTTCTTGAAGAAGAGGAGGTAAGAACTTGGTCTCCTGGTTAATGCTTGCATTGGTCATGTCATTGAAGGGAGATGCTTGAAGGAAAGAGTGAGTTTTGACAGTCTTGCAAAAGAACAGAAGGGTTCCTACTATTGGAACTTCACTGGGCATGATGTTCCACATGGCAAGTATTGCAACAGAGAAGTAGGGCATGAATGACCATGAGTTGGGCCTCTAGTTCCAGAAATGGATGCAATTGGTTTATGATAGATCTGGGAACTACTCTGTCAACTTTTACAAAGAATGCAACCTTTTATTTTTCCTCTTCAGAGATGCACCCTGTAGAAGAAGAGTTAGCATTAATTCCAATATGCATGCTTTCAAATAAGATAAAATGTTATAAATTTATCATTATGCTTCACATATCCTTTGTTTTAGGGATAACATTTGTTTCACATTAGAAAAAAATGATGTTTTAATTTAAGAAAGATATTGCAGTTTCTTTTTGTGTTCTTTTCATCCCATGAAGACTTCTCCATTTTTCCTATTGTATCATGTTTTTTTCCTCCCTGATCTATCTTCACTAGTAAACCATTTTTTAATCACATGTCGGGATTCAATAAATTACTATTATAATAATGTCTCTCACTTCATGAAATGGCAATATTTATTAAAACTAATTTGCCAGGCTTTGTAATTATTGCAGACACTGATAGTCTCCTGACAAGATAATTCATTTCCCCATCTTTTTATAGCAAGGACTGAAAATCACCCACCATGCAGATAAAACTTTAGCCAGCTTTTGTAAATGGCAAAAGAGCATCAACCCAAAATTGGATACAAACCCACTTCACCATGATGTAGCTGTACTTCTTACCAGGTAGGATATTCTGCTTATGTATGGGGTTCTTGTTCTATTTCTGAATAAGGTATGGGTAGTCCTTAACTTGCAACCAGTAGAAATCTAAACCAGAATTTCTGTTGCTAGGCAAAGCAGTTGTTAAATAAGTCACACCCATTTTTACAACCCATTTGCTGTAATTATTAAGCAAATCACTGCAGTTGGTAAGTGAATTCATGTTAAGCGAATCCAGCTTCCCACAATGACTCTGCTTGTCAGAAGCCAGTTGTGAAGGTTACAAATGGCAACCATATGCTGAAATCTTCATAAATACATGGCAGTTTGTCAAGCACATGGCTTTTTATCATATGTCTGTGGGGATGCTGCAAGAGTCATAAGTGTGAGGACCAGTTGCAAGTCACTTTTTTTTCAGTGTCATTATAACTTGCTAAACAAATGGTTGTAAGTTGAGGACTACCTGTATTTATTAGAGTTTGGGGAAATTGGTTCATTTTTGAGAAGAAACAGAAGTAGAAAAGGCTGGATTTCTCGGTAGGATTAGTTGAAAAAAGCTTTATGGACTATTTAACATTTTACCTCATATACTTTTATGTATTTTACCTTACTTGAGCCAAGAACCGTGCAAAAATAGATAACTGAGTTCCACACATCAGAGGAGAAATTTGCCAATTCTTTTGCTTCCAAATATACAAATGATCAAATGAATACCAAAAGAAGCAGACAGCCTGCTTCTTCTGGTAAACTTCATTTGATCATCTGAATTACAACCTCTAGTATCTTTCACCATGACTATCATGGCTGAAACTACTGTGGTTCTGGGCAGGCACTTTTTCCCATTCTTATTCTAAAATATCTTTATTCCCTTCCTGCTTTCAATTATGAGTGTGTGTGGCTTAATTACAAAGATCTGTACATCAAAAAGTTGTGTCTTTGAATGTCACCTCTTTTTTGAATTTAGGTAGCTTTTGCTGTGCCCTTCTATTGAGACTCCCTGTTTATATTTGCAGCAGAGGGAAGCACACTGTTCTCCTTTACGTTCATTAGAAAGATTGCAATATGACACTGAAATGTCTCTTGTGTTATATTCAGAGGTGGGCTTCACATAATTTAACAACCGGTTCGTCTAGTGCAGAACCAAAAATGTGAGCCTTGTGCGCTTGCATGCAGCTTCAAACACATAGTGATTTCAGCAGAAGGTGATTTCACCTTCTCAGGCAGTGAGCAGTGAGTACAGCGTGTGAGGCGCAGAAATCAGCTGGGCTGCATGGGCGGGGCAAGCAAGCCAGAGAGTGTGATATATAGGACAGGATTGCACCAGGGTGGGTGGGTCGGAACTACCAATACGGATGAACAGTCTGAACCGGCAGCAGCCCACCTCTGGTTATGCTATATTGGTGAGAAAGAAATATAGCCTTGATGTACCATACCCAGAATCTATGTATTTTTTATGGTTCTTTTCTTCTAATTCTATCTTGATCCTCCTTCCCATAACATTCCAATATTGTTCACTCTTATCCTCTCTTAAATCAAAAGAGTAGGAAGGACACATTTAGGATACTCAATCCCACCTTCAGCTCAATTACACCCCTCCTGCGCGACTTGCATTGGCTGCTGGTTGCCCTCTGGGTGAGATTCAAGGTTTTAGTATTAACATTCAAAGTCCTACAAGGCATGGGTCCGGGATATTTGAGGGAGTGTCTCCTGCCGATATGGAGTACCAACCGCTCTGTTGGAGCACACAGACAGGGGCTTCTCTGGGTGCCGTTGGCAAGTCAATGCCAGATGGCGGCGCCCTGGGGACGGGCCTACTCTGTGGCGGTTCCCACCCTATGGAATCAACTACCCCTGGGGCTCCGCCTGGCCCCTGACCTTCGCACCTTCTGCCACGACCTGAAAACCTGGTTATTCGAACAGGCTGGGCTGGGCTGATCTCCTGGGGGGTTAAATTTTAAATGGTATACTGGGGTTTTAACTTAAATTAGACTTGTTACTGTTTAATATTGTTTTAAATTAATTTATTGTGTGTTCTGGTTTTAAATGTGAGCCGCCCCGAGTCCTTGGAGATGGGGCATACAAGTCTAAATAATAAATAAATAAATAATTCAGGAATCTAAATTATAGCGACTCCCAACTGCTTGAATTCATTCAGTAACAGAGAACTTGTCGTATCTCCAGCTCACTAATTCATTGTCAAATAACTCTTACCCTTCAGTTTTTCTCCCTAACTTTCTCTCAGTATTTGCTTATTTGAATCCATTATTCTCTAGCTGTCATTACTTTGCTAAGCACTAACTTACCAAAACTCCATCTGGCATATTGACACATCATTACCATCAGGTATAAGACAATCCCTATTATACCTGCTTGTCTTTAATCTCTTCTGGATTGGGTGGTAGCGATGACTGCTTATCCACCCATCTGGATGACAAATTCCTCCCCCCCCCAAGCTTTGGGACAGGGTGAGGTTAGAATGGAAGAGAATGTGGGGGTTGCATGAGGGAAATGTGGCTGTGGTTTTTCTATCTTTGTAGTATATTGGTTTCATTTGTTCTTATTATACATGTGTCACTTTATTCTTGGTTGTAAACACAGAGGTTGATATGATAGAGGGGGGCGCACGCTGTGCAAATGTAATCCATCCATCCATCCACCCACCCACCCATCTACCCATCCATCTAATTGGCAGTTTCCCAAACATCCATTTACCTAGAAAGGTGTGTGTGTGGCTGGGGGGTGGGGGAGGAAACCCCAAGTTTTCAACACCCATGCATAGAACTATATATAACAAGGGTCTTCAAACTTGGCAAGTTTAAGACTTGTGGACTTCAACTGCCAGAATTCCTGAGCTAACATGACTGGAGGAGGAATTCTGAGAGTTGAAGTCCACAAGTCTTAAAGCTGTCATGTTCGAAGACCCTTGATATATAAGCTTAGATTGTTTTGTATTGATGCAGACAGATGTATTGCCTGACCTTGTCAGCAATAAAGAAACTAAACTAGCATGGTCAAGGCTATAAAATTACCTCAGAGTAAACCAGTTCCTAGCTAAGAGATTATGCAGGATTTGTGGTGAAGATTTACACTCATGCCTCTGATAAAGCCTGACAATGCTTTAGCCAACCCTGATTATCTATAACTATTAACTATTAATAGTTAATATGGGGACTGTTATCCAAAATTTCTGGATCATACTGCCTAACTTTGCATTGATTTATATTCAAAAATCTTAACAAATCAGAGCCTAATCTATTAAAGAACATAAAATGAAGGGGAAATGTTTTTGGAAACAACCCACGTCCTTCAAAACTCTTTCCCAGATGGATAAATGCAGAAGCAAATATTTTTGGTTCTTAATTATCAGGGTTGTTTGGCTACAGTAATCACAGCGGCTGTCTTACTTGTGTCTTTTCCCAACAGTGCTTGTTAACAATAATTGCACACTTTTGAATACTGCTATAATGGCCTGAAATTTGTGACTCACTTTGCATTTTGTAAAAAGATGATTCCATATGCTATAATGCCTCATTTCTAATTGAGGAAAGTTTCTGAACACAGCTTAAGGTAAAGAGTACATAGAATGAGAATAAAAATGTTGTTAGACCATAGAAAACACTGACTAGAAGGGAAAAAGCTGTAACAGACTCAGAAGGACATTTGTTTAAAAAATTCATTTGGGGCAACTAATCAAAGAGAGAACCAATAAATAAAATGTTGTAATAGATGACTTCAGTTGTTGTTCCACAGACTGGTAAAATTTGTGTTTCCATCCAAGAAGCCATGGGTGGAAACTAATCAAGGAGAGAAAGAGGAATTTCCTGACAGAACAATTAATCAGTGGAACGACTTGCCTCCAGAAGTTGTGGGTGCTCCACAGTGGTGGGATTCAAAATTTTTTACTACCGTTTCTCTGGGCATGGCTTGATGGGTGTGGCATGGCTTGGTGGGTATGGCTGGTGGGCATGGCAGGGGATGGACACTGTAAAATCTCCATTCCTTCCCCACTCCTGGGGGAAGGCTACTCCAAACTACTCAAAATTTCCACTACCGGTTCTCCAGAACTGGTCAGAACCTGCTGAATACCACCTCTGGTGCTCCATCACTGGAGGTTTTGAAGAAGAGATTGGACAACCATTTGTCATGAAATGGTCTAGGGTTGCCTACTTGAGCAGAAACTTTCCTTCCAACTCTGTTATTCTGTTGTTCACATGAAACAAATTTTATAATCTATGAGATTATTATTAACAATTTTTTCATGGCTCTTTCTCCTTGTTTCTATTATTTAGGAGACACATAAAAAGAATGTGGTTGCAAAAAGGAGGAAATGCAAAGTCAGGAACTCTGGAGGTTGAACCTCTAGATCTCTGCTGAAATATGAATCTTGGTAGATCCCCAAAAGTGATGTTTGCATCATCCTCTTTATGTACCCTTTCCTAGAATTAAGAGCACTAAAAACAGTGGCCCTGTGTCCTGAATGTGGGATTACCTTGAATATGCAGGGTTTTGTTTTGGTTTTTTTTAACATCAAGCTTTTTTACTGTGGTCACAGAAAAGACATTTGTGCCAGCATGAATCAACCCTGTGAAACCTTAGGCTTATCCCACCTGTCGGGAATGTGTCAACCCCATCGGAGCTGTAACATCAATGAGGACTCTGGCCTACCTTTGGCCTTCACGATAGCCCATGAACTTGGACACAGGTAGGAATAAATTGGAAGCTTTGTGGAGGTGCGGAACAATTAAATAGATTTTTTTAAAATTGTTCAGGCAGAAATTGATTAAGACTAGAGATACACAAAACAAAGTAGAAGATAATTATTAAAAAAAATGTTATGCATTCTCCATTTCCCTTCCATTTATTTCTTCAACTGCTAACACACTACCTGTACCTATATATTTCCACTTTGAACTTTAAACATATTGGCGGTCTTGATAGACAGAGGTGTTAATGGGATCCTTGTTGTTTTCCTGGCTTGGTTGTTTTATTACAGGTGTTTCATTACCCAATTAGAGAAACATCAGCTAGAAAGGGAGTGGGGTTTGCTCTCTGTTTATACACAAGTGGCTTGCTGTCGTGACCTGTCAGACTCTGAGGGAGAGGAGGAACAGCCGACAGGGAGTGGAGGTGTGGCTCCGAAAGTTGTGGAGGAGGTTGAGGAAGGGCAGAGGCTGGCTGGGCAGTCAGAGAAAGAACCAGGCCCATCCCTTCTTCATCCTAGGACATGCAGGGAGGAGTGGAGAAGGCAACAACTTGGCTTACGAGAGAGGAAGCGGCCATGATCCTCCTCATTGGTTGCAGCTGAGGAGAATAGTATATAAGAGACATGATTAAAGCACAGCGTTGCCAGAAGCAAAGCATGTGTTATTTTGGGCTGAAGTTATCTTGGTTGGCATCCTTCCAACAGGACTGTGCCTTGTTATCTCCTTGAGGTTGGTAATTATTTATCCTGGTCCGTTGTGGAATTTCCTTCACTGTAGTTTGTTTTAGGTTTTTATTTCACCTCTATCTGCTCATTAAGTTCGGACTGTATTGCTTTCTTTTGAAGACTATTTTTGAATACGTTTTATCTCCAACTGAGAATTATTTAATGGTGGGACCAAGTTGGAGATATTAAAGGATATTTATTTACATTTTGGAGTTTGTTACGTTTGTATTACACTCTGGGTCATCACACTTGTTTTGTCAATATGGGTGAGACCGGTCTTAGGAGTTCATCTCTTGGATAGCTGCATCTGGTTTAATCACAAGAAAATGTTCTCTGGAAGGAAACAATTCCATTTGGTCACAGTGGTTACTTGGGAAAGGGAGTTAAGAATGTGCAAATGAGCAAAAGCTTAACCAGAGGCTAAATCAGCTAAGGGAACTAGGTATGTTTAGCTTAATGAAGAGAAGGCTCAAGGGAGACATGGGACATGTTCCTAATACTTGAAGGGTTGTCATAGGAAAGAAGGCATCAATTTATTCTCCCTAGCTCCTGAAGGCAGAACAAGAAGCAGGGGGTGGAAGCTTGACAGAGGGAGATTCAACCTGAAAATAAGGAGGAATTTCCAGATAGATGATTAAACAGTAGAACAGCTTGTCTCTGGAGTTGTGGTTGTTCCATTGTTGGAGATTTTCAAGATTGGACAACCATTTGCCTGGGATAGCATAAAGATTCCTGCCTTGGACAGGCAGTTGGACTGGAAGACTTTTAAGGTCCCTTCCAGCCTTGATTCTCTATGAAATAAACTTACCTTTAATAGCAGTATTTAGCATTATTGACAATTAAAGTGTAGGAAATACAGCTTTTATTTCATGTAGTACCACCAGGATTATACAATGTTCCCTTTGTATCCTTATAAATATGTTCCCTTTGTATCCTTATAAATAAAAAGCCAGTCTTTTTTTAGTGCTGTATCATCCTTAAAGGATGTTAGGAGGTTCTTTGAATCGTTCCAATATTTGCACGTCCTACTTTTTAATTTAGAAACTGTTTGCTATTATGAATTGCCTTTAATGTAATCTGTTAATGGTAACCAAACTATATTAAAACCAACTTTTACTGTTTACATAACTCTCTTCATCCGTTCTGTGAAATTCAAGTATTATTTTTTTCTAAAAATGCAAACAGGATGCCAAAGAGGATACCCAAATGAATGGCAACATCCAACGACCTGCAACAGGCTATTCTTTCCTTAGGTTATTTAGGATCAGCTTAAGAGAATCGCCTGTAGGTGGCAAATAAATTAAATAAATAAATAGAGAACTGCCCTATCCTCATAAGCTTCCATGGCAGAACTTTGTTGTGACATATATATATTTTTTATTCCTTGGGTTTCCTTTCCTTCAGTTTTGGCATCCAGCACGATGGAAAAGAAAATGACTGTGAACCAGTGGGAAGACGGCCATACATTATGTCTCGGCAGCTCCAGTATGATCCCACACCTCTCACCTGGTCACGATGCAGCAAGGAATACATCACCCGTTTCTTAGAGTGAGTCAGAGCGACAATTTGAAAAATGGAACAAAATTGCTCTAAGCATCTTTCAGCTGCCTTGGTCCTCGTATATTGGGCTCCAGGCTTGCAGATGGATGAAAATGTATCCAAAAGGCTAATTTTAGAAGCCAGTAGGGTGTCAGCTTTGGAAGCCATTTTCCATGCTGCCACATAGCCTGAGAAAGTGGGAGGGGAGTAACCTCAGTTAAGTAGCTCTAAAGTAGACAAAATAAAATTCTTTTCTTAGTTCAAGGTCATTTCGTATGGCGCAGGATGAAATAAGGATCTCACTTTTGGACGGATCGTGATTGGGCCACGTGATGTGATGACGACCAAGGGGGGATGGATTTGTAGTTTGGGAAATTGTGGACAGCCCGAAAATTTTTAGATTCGGGATTCTACAGATGTGCCAGGTGCTATTCTAATAAAGGTACTTTTGAGATATGCTTGTCTCGGAGTTACTGATTGAATGGAGATTTGCTGGAACGCTGACATAGGGATTTTTCTAGAGTTCTCCGTAAATCTTATGCTGATATACTGTTATAACAGCACTCAAGTCAGGCTCAGTGATGGTTGGATAATATATGTACTGTATTATCTTGAATATACTGTAAGTCACTACAGTTAATCCTGATTTAGGGATCACAATTGGAATGAGCAACTCGGTTGTTAAGCAAAGAAGTTGCTAAGCAAAACAGTGACTGTGCTTATGATCTTATTTCGACTTTCCTTTGTTTTACAGACCTGTGATGGTCATAAATGTGAGGTTTGATCACATTACTTCTTTATCACTGTTGTAGCTGTGAATAATCACTAAACTAGGCAGCCAATTGGTGATAGAGAACTAATTGTAATTGGGATGTTCCCTTTGTTGATTAATCCTACCTGTCTTATTTTGGATAAAAACTAACCCAGCTGCACTCTGTGCTATAGAATAGACCATTTCATGAGCCATGGTGGCACAGTGGTTAGAGTGCAGTACTGCACGCTATTTCTGCTGACTGCCGGCTGCCTGCAATTTGGCAGTTCGAGTCTCACCAGGCTCAAGGTTGACTCAGGCTTCCATCCTTCCGAGGTGGGTGGGTAAAATGAGGACCCAGATTGTTGGGGGCAATAGGCTGACTTGGTTAACCACTTAGAGAGGGCTGTAAAGCACTGCAAAACGATATATGTCTAAGTGCTATTGCTGTAGGGAATTTCATGTGCAAAATTAATTTCCCCTGCAATATCCTGTTTTAATTTCAAACTAGTCTTGCTAAGTGAAGCCACCTAAACCAAATGCCATACTTTTCTTAGGAGTATGAAATCCAAGATCACATTAGTAGACTTCTAATGACACAAATTCTTCTTATCTTCCAATGTAGTTCCCAAATCTGGTATTAACCTATAAAGCCCTGCATGGCTTGGGTCTGGGGTACTTGCAGGAGCGCCTCCTACCAGCATCGAGGTCCAATCGCCTGGTACGCTCCCACAGGCAGGCCCTCCTGGGGCTGCCGTCGGCCAGACAGTGTCGGTTGGCAGTCCCCCGGGGGTGGGCCTTCTCTGTGGGGGTGCCCACCCTTTGGAACCAGCTACCCCTGGAGCTGTGTTTGGCCCCGGACCTGCGCTCCTTCCGCTGTGATCTCAAGACTTGGCTGTTTGCCCAGGCCAGCCTGGATTGAGCAGGGTTGGGGATTTTAATTCAAGGGTATTTTAATTTGATTTTATTATAATTGGATTAGAGTAAATTTGATAAATTTTGTATGTATTTATATATATATTTCAGTGTAAGCCGCCCCGAGTCCCCCCGGAGATGGGGTGGCATATAAATCCAAATAAATAAATAAATAAATAAATAAATAAATAAATAAATAATTTCCCAAATGCCTTCTAGATTGTTGGATGATGCACTAGAACAGGGGTCTCCAACCTTGGCAATTTTACAACTTGTGGACTCCCAGAGTTCCTCAGCCACAAGTCATAAAGTTGCAAGGTTGGAGACCCCTGCATTAGAAGACATTCTGAGAATTCTCCTAGGGCTGTGTCATGCCCCTGGTGGAGACTGACTGTGAGGGAGAGAAGGAACAGCCGACAGGGAGTGGAAGTATGGCTCCAGAGGTGGTGGTGGAGGAGGCTGGGGAAAGGCAGAGGCTGGCTGAGCTGTCAGAGAAGGACCCAGGCCCATCCCCTATCCATCCTAGAGCACGCAGGGAGGAGAGGATCAGGGAAAAACTTGGTCTACTTGGGAGGAGAGGGCCTTGGTCCTCTTCATGGGCTGCAGGTGTGAGAACTGCATAAGAGTTTGGACCTGCGTTCTGGCAAATGCTGGAGACAAAGTGTGTTTTATCTGGTTTGAGGTTATCTTGGTTGGTGTCCTTCCATAACAATACAAGAGCACACAATAGATACAAACTCAAGGTAAACTGCACCAAACTTGATTGCAGGAAATACAACTTCAGCAACAGAATGGTCAATATCTGGAATACTCTACCTGACTCTGGTTTCTTCCCCAAACCCCAGAAACTTTAACCTTAGACTGTCTACTATTGACCTCACCCCTTTCCTAAGAGGTCTGTGGGGGGCGTGCATAAACGCACCAACGTGCCTACTGTCCTTGTCCTATTGTTTCTTTTTATTTTTCTTATATGTATCCTTTTCATGTATTCATAACTATGTTTATACTTATACCTGTTATCTTATAATCGCTTGACAAAATAAAATAAAATAAATAAATAAAAAAAATAAATAAATAAAAAATAAATAAATAAAAAATAAATAAATAAATGTCCATTGCAGCCATGGATTGGGCTTTTGCCTGGATGATGTTCCCAAGAAGAAAGATCTGAAGCCACCATTCATTGCACCTGGAGTCATTTATGATGTTCATCACCAATGTCAGTTACAGTATGGACCCAATGCAACATTCTGCGATCAAGTGGACGTAAGTTCATGTATCCAATATTGATGGGGGTTGTCATTTAAAACAAAACAGCAATGATCATAGTTTAGCCTTACGTTATTGATTTATCAAATCTCTATACCACCCCCCTCACCTGTGCAACTCTGGTTTACGAATAAAACCATACACTCATATAAAAAAGTGTAGTTTAAAACAAAGTTAAATACAGAATCAAAACAAAATTAAAAATGGAGCAGTTGAAAAGTTAAAAAGGCAGAGGGAGCACTTTCAAATCAACCATGCTTAGTGCTAAAGAGTATGGTTCACAGTATCCTAAAGCTTCTTTATTTGCCTTTAGAGTGAGCTATCACTTAAATATGAGCCAGTGGTGTGCTGCAGCTGCCCAAAAAGCCAATGCAATCCTAGGCTGCATTAACAAACGGTTAGAATCAAGATAACGGGAGGTATTAATACTTCTTTATAATGCCTTGGCAAGACCACACTTGGAATACTGCAACCAGTTTTGGTCGCCACGATGTAAAAAACAGATGTTGAGACTCTAGATCAGGGGTGTCAAACTGGACTTTTCCAAGGGCCGGATCAGCACTATAATTCTCCTCCGCAGGCCGGGGGAAGGGAGGCAATGGGGTGGACGGATGCCTCCTGCAACATCCTGCCAGCCAAAATGGGTGTGCCTCATTTTCGCCCTCCATGGCCTCCTGCAGCATTCTGCTGGCCAAAAATTGGCTGCATGGCTTGTTTTGGCCATTTTTTGCTGTTTTTGGCCCGCTATGGGCATGTTTTTTGGCTCGTTTTCCAGCTGTTTTGACCTGTTGTTGACCTGTTCTGGGCCCGTTTTCTGGTCTGTTTTCAACCCTTTTTCACACCATTTGTTGGCCCATTTTCGCAGTGGTGGAATTCAATTATTTTTTACTACTGGTTCTGTGGGCGTGGCTTGGTGGGCATGGCAGGGGTAGGATACTGTAAAATCTCCAGTCAGAGATGGTATTTGCCAGTTCTCCGAACTACTCAAAATTTCTACTACTGGTTCTCCAGAACTGCTCAGAACCTGCTGAATACCATCTCTGCATTTTCGGCCCGGTTTTCAGCTCAGTTTTGGCCAGCAGAGTGCTGCAGGAGGCCATGGAGGGTGAAAATGAGGTGCGGAGGGGGGTGTATACATGGCCCGCTTTAGCCTCCAGAGGCACCACAGGCCGATTCTTTCATATTTCCAGGCTGGCCCCATGGGATGGATTTAAGCACCCTGCAGGCTGGATCCGGCCTGCAGGCCTTGACTTTGACACCCCTGCTCTAGATAGAGTGCAGAAAAAAGCAATAAAATTATTAGGGGATTGGAGGCTAAAACATATAAAGAACGGTTGCTGGAACTCGGTATGTCTAGTTTAATGAAAAGAATGACTAGGAGTCAGTGGAGCAACTTGCCTGCAGTAGTTGTGAATGCTCCAACACTGAGAGTTTTTAAGAGATTGAACATTTTGTCTGCAACGGTATATGGTCTCCTGTCTGAGCAGGGACTAGAAGACTAACCAAGATCTTCCAACTCTGTTATTCTGCCATGAACATCAAACCACATAGAAACGTTACTTCAGAACAGTGGATTCCAAACTCTGAAGCAGAAATTTCCAATTGTTTGTGAACTGTGGCAGTTGTATAGCCAATACAAATGCCAGATTAGAGGAAGCCAATGTCTTGAGTAAAATATTCCTACATATCTGCCATAGGATACATGTCACCTAAAGGGGATGAATAACCGGGGGTCTCGTGGTTTGCAGGTAGTCTCTAAAAAGTATTTCAGAAGAAGGTAGAAGTAATGAAATATATGGCAAATATTCAGTTTAACTGTTTTTATCCCTTTTAATTATATATGAATTTAAAATTCCATAATGTAGGTAGTCCTCAAATTATAACCACAATCAAACCCAACATTTCTGTGGCTAAAAGAGGTATTTGTTAAATGAATTTTGCTCCACATTACGGCCTTTCTTGCTACATTTGTTCAACGAATCACTGCAGTTGTTAAATTAGAAACATGGTTGTTAGGTGAATCATTGCGTTTCCATTTTGCTTGTCAAAATGTTGGAAAAGGTAATCAGCATGCTGATACGTTCATAAATATGAACCAGTTGCTAAACATCTGAATTTTGATATCCACACTTAGCCCTAAGTATAAAAAAACAGCCATAAGTCACTTTTTTCAGTGCCATTGTAACTTCGAATGGTCATTAAATGAACTGTTGTAAGTGAAGGACTACCTGTATTTCTACTTTTTCACATGATCGATTATATATGTCCAGATGGAGTTTGATTAAATTCAAATCTGAAATATTCAACCATTGTGTAAAAGGATAATATTAGAAAATATTTCAAATTCCTTCCCCACCAATATTTTCAGATAATTTGAAAAAACTGGAAAAAGGAATATTGGGAAAAAAATGAAAAAGAGTACATTTGTTTTCTACCTAGGATTTTTAGGTGCATTCAGCTCCAATAGGGACACTGAGCCTTGAGCTGACGGCCAGCTGATGGGGGATTTTCCCATTACCTCTACTGACTGAACCTAAAGCCTAAAGTTGTAGAATGCGTTCACTTGATGTCACAGACTGCAGTACAAAATTGGCTGTGACAATTACATTATCTGTTTCTTTGTGCCTTTTAGCTACTGCCTCATTTCCTCACAAACTCCAGCTGTACGAAATAGCTTTGCAGGTCATAAAATAGCAATAAAATAAAATAAAATAATGTTTTAAAGCTTCCATTAAGTGATATGCCATTCCAAAACCCTACTATTAAATAATAAGAAAAATATGCAAGCCTTATATACAGCTTCCATTAAATGTTATGACATTCCAAAATCCTACTATTATATAATAAGAAAAATAGACCATCATTACGTACCGATGTCAGCCCTTCAAAGAAGACTAAGTCACTGGAGTTATAAATGAGAGGTATAAATGTTAATATTACTTTATTAAAAGGTTATTGTAACACAGTTTTCCAAGTCTGAATGTTCCTCCCTCCATTTATTTTTATCTTAATGAGAACCGGAGAGAGTCATATTTTAGATACTTACTCAAATTGAATTTCTGTCCCAGATTCAGATTTCTTTTATCTAACCGTTGTCTTGGTGGCAACTCTTTCTCTGGTCCATAGCACTATTCCTATTGCGCTTTACAACTGTAAACACATGTCTACATGCATATCTCCATACAAGGGGATTCCAGTGACTCTTGAGTTGGTCCCCAAAGGCTTTCCATAGGAGTCAAGGGGAGGAAAATGGTAGCCATTCTTATGTCTATAGAGATGTCAATGGAGATTCTCAATCATCCAGGAAATGGTTGTCCCACAGGTGCTTTTTCAAGAGGTAACTTGACTTTCTGGTTTTCTTTGAAGACATTTCTCATCCAAGAAGCTTCTTCAGTTCTGACTGGATGGTGCAGAATAGAAGGATTTATACTCTTTGCAAACAGCTGGTCATTTGCATTCTTTTAGCAAGTTGTTACAGTCACTTGGAGGTTTATCTGTTTCATCAGGGTCACCTTTGGGATAGCCATTCTTATCTTAAGAATGGGTCTGCCCCCAAGAATGCCCAATGTTGGGGTCTCTCCCACCACATCTGTTGGTGGTGAGATCCATTAATAGGTGCTATCTGACCATCTGGATTGGATAGGCAGAGGCTGTTTGGAAAATATGGTCTCTTAGATATTCAGGTCTTGAGCTATATAGGGCCTTGATGAAAACAACCAGGTTACAACAAACCTGAATTGTACGTACAAATACAGTAGTCTCCAGGGCAGTTCCAATAGCAGTGATGTAGTATGGTAGAACCAAAGTCACCGGGGTTTCTGTTTGGTCTTCAAGAGCAGCTCCATTTGAAGTTAATTACCGTAACTTTAAGGTTTTTCAGCGTCATCAACATTAATATGTGAAGACTTCAACTGCCAGAATTCACAGGGGAACATTGCAGTAACCTAACTGGGAAATGACAAGGGTGACTCACTCAGGAAAACTCATTTGCTGTTTACAATCATCTGCTTCCCAGAAAAGATTTTCTATGCTGTTCTGCAATAATGGGAAAGCTTTAAAACCAAAATTAAAACCCAGTGGAAGAAATATTTATTAATGTTATTATTATGTGTGATTTATTCACACAGTTCTAAAATCTGAGACTAGAATATACAAGAAATAGCTTTTTTGTGAAAGATGCTTAATAAATCAGCATAGCAGATTAGTGAAGGTAGAAAGCAATTTCCTCAAGGACTTGGCAAAGTATTAGAACTAAATCAGGGCTGTCAAACTCGCGGCCCATGGGCCGGATGCGACATGCGCTGGTCACTGCCACGCTCATTTTAGTGAAGGGGAATAAAGTCCTGATATGTCATGTGATGCCAACAGTGATGACGTGAGTTTGATACCCCTGAACTAAATAAACAATGAAATAACAACAATTGTACAATGAGCAAAGATTTCTTAACATTTGTGTGCACAGTGGAAAACAAAACATCTTGATATGTGATCAGCAATTTCTGTTATTAAGATGTTTTGCTTATATGTATGTAATATACATATAACATATATTAGAAAAGCGATTGATATCAATTGAAATAGGCTAGTATCAATTCTTTGCTATTTCGTCTTATTTCAGTAGAGGTGAGGTCTATCCATACTGGATTATTATACCACAATTAGCTGAAACCTGTGTCAGCTCATCACTTTGAAGTTGAGGATATTGTAAGAACTGGACATTTAACAATTTACCATTTTTTAAACTTTCATAAAAAATAATTACTTCTTAATTTCTCCCCAAATTACTAGGCAGCTAGATCACACACTGTTATTTCTTTACCTCACCAAATCCTTGGGAACAGCCTTAAGGCAAGCCATATTGTAACAGCCTTCACTTCTGCTTCCTTAAAATGTTATCAGTCTTGACTGCACCTGTTGTAAGTTTGGCAGCAACACAAATCCATTACTTTTCTAGAGGACTGCCTATCTTTTTGGATGGCATCTATGGTTTGCCCAGAATTTTGTGGTCCAGAGTTGAGAGCACTTCTTTTGAACCATCATAAGCACAAAAAAAAAGGACCAGTAGAAGGAAGGAATCTAATATCTTGATTATTAAGTTGAAGAAAAGATAAACATTTTGTGCCTGCTGTTTTTGAATAACCTACTCTGAGAGAGGGGAAAAAACCATCAAATTTCTCTTATAGGTCAGGGCTTGGAATTAGGAGCTGAGGGTGTAGGCAAGACAAGGATTCCCTTTATTTATTTTTTATTACATTTATATGCCGCCCTTCTCCGGAGACTCAGGGCAGCTTACAATTTTTGGGATACAACCCAATGCGCTCAGCATTGCATTGTATATGCCTGCTTATTACTAAGCAGCATTTTTACAAAGTCAGCTTGTTACCCGCAACAATCTTGGGTCCTCAATTTACCTACCCCGAGAGGATGGAAGGCTGAGTCAACCTTGAGCCTGGTGGGATTCCAGCCTGCACTAATTGCAGGCAGCTGGAACTTAAGTGCTAGGCATTTAACAGCCTGCACCACCAAGGCTCTTTATTAAGGAAACCAGCACAGCATTTCAAAACAAGCATACAAAATTCTAGCTTAAATTTGCTTCAACTACAATACTGCCAAGCCAGGACTTCCCAACTTGTTGTTATTGTTGGAATGGGTCGTTCCAGATTCCTTTCAAACTGATGTAAAATCTTCAGGCAAAAATGCCCCTTATTTTCCATTCCGCTTACCCTAGATTCGGTGAGTTAATGGTACAAGAAATATTTTCTCTCCCCTGCCCTATCCGTTAATGAGATGTAAATACCTTCGTGGACTTTTCTAGATTCCCCAGAGTTCAACAGATTATGTTTGCTGCTTAACAGGAAATGAGTATAGGATTGGAACAAAATGCAATGTTTTCTCTCCTGGGAGTTTATTCTGTATTCATTTAAAAAATTGGCCAAACAACTAAGTTTAAGAAATAAAAGTTTAAGAAATAATTGTATCCGGTCCAACTCCTGAAGGAACTGAGAAGCACAGATATCTTCAGCCATCAAAAAAGTCAAAATGGTGATTATGATTGCACAACCAAAACTCCGCCCAGTGGTGGGATTCAAAATATTTTACTACCAGTTCTGTGGGCGTGGTTTAGTGGGTGTGGATTGGTAGGCGTGGCAGAGGAAGCATACTGTAAAATCCCCATTCCCTCCCCACTCCTGGGTGAAGGATACTGCAAAATCCCATTCCCTCCCCACCCCACTAACCTGCTTTCCAGCTCCATTCTCCTGTGCAGGGCATCCAAAGAAGACCCAGCTGATCAGCTGGGACTCGGGAACCAGAGAACAGATGGGGGCGGGGCCAGTCAGAGGTGGTATTTGCCGGTTCTTCGAACTATTCAAAATTTCTGCTACCGGTTCTCCAGAACTGGTCAGATCCTGCTGAATACCACCTATGGCCCCGCCCCTTTTAATGTTTGTTGCACCCATTGCATGCATGTAATAAAGGGGCAGGGCTTGGTGTATACAGGTAGTCCTCAACTTACAACAGTTCTTTTAGTGACTGTTTAAAGATACAACGACACTGAAAAATGGGACTTATGATCATTTATCAAAGTTACAACCTTTTCAGCTTCCTCATGATCATGTGATCAAAATTCAGATCCTTGGCAACTGGTTCATGTTCATGACTGTTGCTGTGTCTCAAGATCACGTGATCCCCTTTTGTGACCTTCTGACAAGCAAAGTCAATGGGGACACCAGATTCACTTAACCACCAATTTACTAGCTTATCAACTGCCATGATTCACTTAAGAGCTGCGGCAATAAAGGTTGTAAATTGGGGCAAAATTCACATAACAAATTAGCAAAGAGAAATTTGGGGCCCAACTGTGGTCGTAAGTCGAGAACTAGCTGTACATTCACATCTGTCATTGGGACTTTTTTGACCCCAGTTGACAAGGGAAGAACACTTGGTGCAATGCTGCTTCATTGTTCTTGTTCCTACATTTATCAAAGGATGATCCATGTTTCTTTCAAGCAAATGTAATTCTCAGCCCTCTAACGTTCTCTCGGGATTCCATAAAGTGTTTATTGATTTGTGTTATTATTACATTTCAAATGATTGTTCTTTCAGAATATTTGCCAGACCTTGTGGTGCTTTGTGAAGAGTTCTTGCCGTTCAAAACTGGATGCCGCAGCAGATGGGACAAGATGTGGGGAGAATAAGGTGATGATAAGATGGAGAAGACAAAAATGGGAAAGGTAGCTTGGTCCCCGTCTGGTTTTATAGTGCTGTGAGGATTCAAACCAAACCCTGGCGGCCTCTTAGGCAACATTTTCTTTTCCTGCATCTAAACTTTGCTTTCGCTCAACATTTCTCCCAGCAATAACTCTGTTGTGAGTTCAATCTGAAATCTTGATCCTCATCGGAGTATTGTCATTTTCTTCACTGGTGAAGCAAGACCTTTGCTCTCTTTTCAAATTGATGCCAAATCCTGCATCCTCCTGTAGGAATATAAATTCCTTACTGTGGCAGATCAGAGGTGTGTTTTTTGATATGTGTTGGTAGCAGTGACAGCTCAATGAAAAAGCTTCAGAATCTCGCCTCTGTTCCAGGTATTTATTTGTGTCAAATGCTGAAGTATTTCTGCAATATAATTGGTTCCTTCTCCCACCTACTGAGTGTTCTTTCGTTTGCCTTTTCTAACTTTTCCCCCTAGTTCGCCTTTTTATTGCAATAACTGACTCTCCCCTATCTCTGGAAGATCCAAGTTTGTTTTATACCTGAGCAGATGAATTTTAATACCTTGTGTCTACGGGACTGTTCACATAAAATATTAAATAGGTTTTTCCACAGGAACTTTGATTTATTCAGAGTCAACGGATGCGGACTATTCTTATGCCAAGCTATGTCTTCATTTTATAATGAATGAAGTCATTTCTCCAAGATGCATTCAAATTTTCAAGCAGCCACAGCCAGGGTAATTCTAACACACCAGAAGAACAGCAGGTTAGGGGAGGCTCATGTACACATATGCCATTTGGTGGGTTACATTTGAGGACATTTTCTTTTTTAAATTAGGTCAATTCATCTTGTACTGAAGAATAGAATTACTGTATATGAACTTTTAACTGTTGCAGAAGGCTTGAGTATCCTTTTAGAACAGGGCTTTTTCAGAAGACATTTTGGAAGGAAGGGAGGGAGGGAGGGAGGGGGGAGGAGAATTTGACTTACCCAAGGGAGGTGAGGTGAGGTGAAGGAGGGGAAAAAGGGAAGGAAGGAAAAGGAGAAGGAGGGAGAGGGAGGAGGGAAGGAAGCTAACTGTAAACAAATTGTTGAATAATATATCTTCTCCAAAATTTCTGGCTGCAAAGGCTATGTCCTAGGCCAATCTATATACTTTATCCAATTGATTATGTAAGGAAGGAGGGAGGGAGGGGGAGGGAGGGAGGAGGGAGGGAGGGGGAGGGCTAACTGAGGGAGGAGGAAGGTTCTGCTAACTGTAAACAAATTGTTGAATAATATATCTTCTCCAAAATTTCTGGCTGCAAAAGGCTATGTCCTAGACCTCGCCAATCTATATACTTTATCCAATTGATTATGTAACTGGGGTTTTCTTTTCAAATCCCTAACTTCATCAAAAGTTTGAGGGAGGGGACTGTGTCCCACTCCATCATCCAATCTGCTATGAGCTAGCTAGGGTGAGGAAACCAACAGGCACAAGAAGGGTTCTATAATCCTTTCCCCATCTGCTCAGGCAGCAGTGCCTTTGGATCCGCATCGCACATCTCACACCTCTTCAGTTGCATATATAAATAAGGTGAATTATCTTATGCTAGTTACCAAGGAGCTGCTGTGGTAGACATGTATTTTCATGCCAAACTGGATTTTTCCCCCTGACCCGTCACATTTGCTGCTTTATTATTCAGTGGTGCTTCTCAGGTGAATGCATAACAGTGGGCAAGAGCCCTGAAGCAATTAATGGCGCATGGGGATCCTGGTCACCCTGGTCACACTGTACTCGGACATGTGGAGCTGGCATTCAGGCAGCAGAAAGACACTGCAATAACCCAGAGTAAGAACATTGAAGATTTCAATCTCCTTATAACCTAACAGTCTGGTTCCAGAGAATGGCTGCGCTGAAGGGTGGCATTTCCTATCTTTGGAATGATCTCTATAGATATTTTTTTTCTAAGGTTTCATACATTAACTCTAGCCTTTTGCAAGTCGGTTATCTTTTCTCAGCATGGAGGAAAAAGAGGGAGAAAGAAGAAATATAGAGGGAGAAGAAATAGGAGGCCTGGTCACCTGGGACTTTGACCATCTCTTACGGGATGTAGCTTCTAAAACCTTACTCCCAATGGAATGGAGCCCATATCATGGTTAAAGGTACCATATCTGGGAGACTCTGAGTTTTAGTCCTGTAATAGGTATTAAGCCAACGGGGTGACTGTGGGCCAGTCACTCTCTCTCAGCCTCAGGAAAAAGCAATGACAAAAGGACTTATCCAAGCAGTTGCCAGGAGTCAAGAGAGACCCAAAGGCCAAAATAGATGATAGATAGATAGATAGATAGATAGATAGATAGATAGATAGATAGATTGGAGGCTAATGCCTGATTGTTCCCTGCCTACAACTGCTGTAGAATCCCAGAAGGTTGACTCAGCCTTCATGAGGACCCAAGATTGGTGGGGGCAATTAGCTGACCTTGTAAAATGCAGCTTAGTAATAAGCAGGCATATACAATGGAATGAAGGCTATGCTGAGCACACTGGGTTGTATCCCAAAATTGTAAGCCTGAGTCCTGGAGAAGGCATATAAATGTAATTAAAAAAAATAGAATGTAGCATTCAAGAGAAAGAATGCAAGGAGGAGCCTGATTAGCTCCTCCTTTTTCTGAAAGGAAAAGTTCCATTGTCCAGTTAAAAGTTTAATTGTTCACTTAAAGATAATAGAGCAGTTGGTGTGAAGAGATAAAAGGCAGTTTGCCAATTTGGATAGAATCTGAAAGAATGTGTACTTCCCTCAGCTATGGAATCCAATTGGGTTATCAGCCATTTTCTATCCAGCTCCCTAACAAGGGTATTGTTTAAAAAATTAGAGCAGAAACTGAAAGTAATTTGCTTCTTGTGAAAAAAATGAAGAAAAAGACTTCAGTTTGATTCAGAAAGCATCAGTGTGGTTCAGTGGTAGGATTCTGTTAATTTTTATTATATTTTATTTATTCATGTGCATCCCACCTTTATTATTTTTTCAAATAACTCAAAGTGGCAATCATATCCAACATACCTTCCTCCTTCTATTTTCTCCACAACAACAACCCTGTGAGGAGAATTGCACTGAGAGAGAATGACTGGCCCAAAGTTATGTCAGAAGGGCAAGAAGTGAGATTTTTGGAAGGGATTATCAAATTTGTATAACTACCAGAAGCTCTTATGGCAGTTTTAGGAACCAGCGTCTTTAACTTCCTATTCAATGTAATTTCTTTTCTGAATTTATCTTCCAGCGATTCTGTGGGGATAAAATGAGAGGCGAAGAGTTCTACATACATTTGTCTCTTGGGAAAGAAAAGATGAAAAAAATGTTTGATTTCTTTATTTAAATGTGACTTCTTCATTTTTAGACCACAGTTTGGAGGGAAATATTGCACTGGGGAGAGGAAGCACTACCGTATGTGCAATGTTAAAGGGTGCCAAAAGTCAACACCAAATTTCCGTGAAATGCAGTGCAGTGAGTTTGATACAGTTGCTTACAAAAACGAATTTTACCAATGGATTCCAATTTATAATACAGGTAAGGGGAGGGAAAACAATCTGCTAACAATATGGATAATACTGGTTAATGATCTAGATTTTGTTTAGATGAGTGTTTTCTTGTCAATAATGCACAGTTTGTGAAATACCACAAAAAATATTGGCATTAAAGAATGGTTCCTTCAGGAGAAGGAGACTGCTACTACAGGTAGTCCTTGACTTACAACCTCAATTGAGCCCAAAATGTACGTTGCTGAGCAAGACAATTCTGAAGTGAGTTTTGCCCCATATTACGATCTTTCTTGCTACAGTTGTTAAATGAAGCACTTGCAGTTGTTAAGTCAGTCACACGGTTGTTAAGTGAATTTGTTTCCCCATCGACTCTGCTTGTCAGAAGTTTGCAAAAGGAGATGACATGAACCTTGGGACTCTTCAACTGTCATAAATATGAGTCGGTTGCCAAAAGCATCTGAAGTTTGATCATTTGACTGTGGGGATGCTGCAATGGTTGTAACGGTGAAAAACGGTCATAAGTCACTTTTTCAGTGGCGTTGTAACTTTGAACAGTCACTAAACAAACTGTTGTATGTTGAGGACTATCTGTAGTATAAGAGTGGACTACAGTTGAGGTTGCTCCTTCCAGCCAATAATCCACTCCTTCCTGGGGTGGATTCTTGGATTCAATGACTAAAATGCCTTCCAGGAGCAACTCTTTGCCATTACCTATTTTGGTTATTGTTTTTTTTTTTTGTTCTTCCTGTTCCTTGGTTTGAGCAAAACCAGAAGTCTTTCCTCTTCTTTCCTTTATTACTAAAAAGGAACATAATTCTGAGAGCAATTTCAGTATTTTGAAATGCGCTGTACATTCCTGTATTTTGGGTTGCTGACTTCAAAGAAAGAGGGGAAAAGAAGAAAAAAATATATTGACAGAGGGGTCAATGAAAAGAAATGTAGGTGGAAGGTGAATTAATGAATATGAAGGATAAAAGAAAATTACATGCTTGCCAGCAGAGTGCATAAATGCCTAAAAGCTAATGTTGGGGCTAAGCTCAAATTAACGTTTTCTGTCTGATAAGAAAAAGAAAACACAGTTTAGAACTTCTACTCGTCAATTATTGTATTTTCAAAGTATGAACATTTAAGCAATAAAAGTTAAAATTCTCAGTCTGGTTTCCCGCTAATAATGTTTTTGGTTCACAAATGCAGCTGAAAATAAATAGTTTTGGAAAGGATTTACAAATATGTGTAATTATCAGCAACTGTTATAGCAGTTTTAGGAACCAGCATGGCAGTTCTATTATGTAAAATGACTCATACCAATTGTTGGTTTTGTGAGGTAAACCTGACTCTCTTGCCCCATCCATTATCTACCTGAGGGCTATGTTGTCTCTTAACTGAGAGTTCCCTTGGCAGCATCTCTCCTAATCTCCTTCTCTTGTGTCTTCAGTTGGAACTGCCACTATCTGAGTCCCAAGGTCTTTCCCACATACCATTACAGTGGTACCTTGGTACTCAACTGCTTCTAAACTCATCACATTTGGTACTCAGCGCATTTTGACATGAAAATTTTGTCCTGGTACTCATTGCTTGTTTTACCATGCACAAGCTAGAACAATGCACAAACTAGAACATGTCAGTGTTCTGTTGCCTTGTGACTCACTACATTATTCCTTATGGAAACACATTATTTGTACTCATCATTTTTGGTACTCATTGCACCTCCTGGAACCAATTAAGGATGAGTACCAATGTACCACTGTACACCAATTTTCTTGTACCAGTTGTTAAGTCTCTGCTAGGAACTGCAGAAAGACTGGTCCATAACTGACATTAGTTGGTCAAGTCACTGAAATACTAATTTTTAGAAACAGCTTTGAATCTTTAGTATCAAATGAAAGATGATATTATTAAAGCCTTACAATGTGGCTTTAAAATATGCTTTATTGATGTAATATTTGGGATTTCCCCCAGCTAATCCCTGTGAGCTGCAATGCCAACCTATAAACCAACATTTTTCAGAGAAGATGTTAGATGCGGTAATTGATGGTACACCTTGCTTTGAAGGAAACAGCTACAGAGACGTCTGCATTAATGGCATGTGTAAGGTATTGGGTATGTTTCCTTCTCTGGAACCTTCATGGGACTTCAGATTTGCAAACTTGCAAAAATGGGTCAGGCAGATTACAGCTTTATATACTGGTGCCAGTTTGTATGTCAGTGGTGGTCAACGTTATGTTGGCCAACTTATTATTTGAGAAGTGAGAGGCAATTGAGAAGGCAATATGGGGTTAGGGGATGATTGGTGATTTTCTTTCTTTCAGTGGCTTTTTTATTTCAACATGAGGATGTGTGAGGAGATATCATTGAACTTTGGCAATTTTACTGTCAAGATTCGGCAAGTTCTGGAGATTGAAGTTGCCCATGTGAGCTTCTTGGCTCTTCTTAGATAAGCTGCCCAAACTCACACATTTCTGTTTCAAAGATGGGAGGCTGTCTAAGAACAGGATTGGGTGGCCAGGATCACAGAATCAGACAAAAGCTGAGGATCACTGAAACATAAGGTATTCTAATGCTGAGACTGTAACACTGTATTTGGGTGGAGAAAGGCTCAGAAGCAAAATCCATTGGCAAAATAACATGCTTCATATGATCACAGTGCTTAATTCTAATTAGTGGACTAATATGCACACTGTGGTTTCCAATGGAGACAGTTCAGTAAGTAATTTAGAGAGTGCCAAAGAATTTATCACTGGTAGGAGGATTAAAAACCCAAAATTTGGGGAATTGTGATTATGAAATATTTAGTAATAATAATGCGGCGCATAAGGCTGAGCTTAATATTTCCATAATCATGATGGAAAGATGTCTTAATAGCTGTTTAAGTAGATCATCGCTTCATCCTCCTCTACTTTCTTTGAAATTCATTATGGAAAATAGGGTTAGGGTTAAGAATTGGTCCACAGGACATCATCAGAGATTTCTAGTTGATATTCTAATACTCAAAACAATTTGAAATTGCTTGTTCAGTGGAGGTGGGTTTAATTAGATTTGGGAGTTTTGATGATTTTAAGAATGGGATGGGGTTTTCTTTCACACCAATAAACTGCAGAAAACCCCAGTGATGCAAATTGTTAAGCCTTCTCTGCTTCATGATGTTCCATTTCACTCGATAAGTTTTGATGGTCCCCAAATAATGGGAAGATTGAGTTTAAGCTCTGTATCCATCAAATGTTATCCATGTCTGCTGAAAGTGGCAAAATATTTTATGCTCGCTGTGAGAAATTCTATTCTTCTAATTTCCCAGACTAGCATTTTCCTGATGACCCAAAGAGGGAGTCTGCCTATTTTTGTCATTGCAAAGCTACCATAATAGTTCTAATAATAATAATACACTCATTATTTTAGATGATGATTGTCAAACAGAGTTTCAGACTTCTTAATGAAGCAGCAGAAGCATAAATCTTGAAGGCAGTTTACAAGATAATCATAACTTTATTTTGTATTATTTTAAGTTGTGATATTGGTAATGCTTACTGAGAATAAAAGTCATTCTCTTCAGATCAACCCATAACTGTTCTTTGGTTTGAAATAATGATTTGACATCTGAATAACCTAGTAATTGACACAGACTACTAATTCAAGTATTTATGAACAAATGCTAATGAGTCAAGAAATATCTGAAAGCTGGTAAATTATTAATATAAAACCTGCTATATTGGACAGTCCAATAAATTGAAATTCCAAGATCCAGTCATTAAACCAATCAACAAAAGCTCAGAACTTATCAGGCAAATCTTGAAAGGTTTTGTTGATTTTATCCATAAAAGTACACAATCTGACATGAGGAAGCTAATATTTCCTGCATTCTTATCTGAAAGCTGATGAGTGATTAGCTTTACACCCTAAGGTCAATTTCCTGTGAAAGCACCAACATTTTGCAAGTTAACCTTTTTTAAAATTAAGTTTAAAATTTTATGGCTGCCATCCTGGGGCATCACAGGAAGACAGCCCATGGCTTTTTTTAATTAACTCTGACCATATAATATTCCTGGAAAGATGAAAGAAAGAAAATGCATGGAGATAGCATTATTCTTCTGATGGTATACAGTATATTGTGTCCTCCAATATATTCCTCACACACCCAGTCCAAAAAAGCCTCAAGAGAATGAATGGTTCTCTTGTAATTTAATGAAAATGTTTATTATTTATTAATTTGACTTATATGCCGCCCCCTCTCCAAAAAGGACTCACGGCGGCTCACAGATAAAAACAGAACAATAAATTAAGTTAACTAAAATAGAATTAAATTACGGCAAGCCAAATTAACTAAAAACCCATTAATAAATTCAAAATTAAAAACCCATTCCCCAAGGAGTCAGCACAGCCCAGCCTGTTCAAACAACCAGGTTTTTAGGTTGTGTCGGAAAGTGCGGAGGTCAGGGGCCAGGCAGAGCCCCAGAGGTAGTTGGTTCCATAGAGTGGGAGCCGCTACAGAGTAGGCCCTTCCCCGGGATACCGCCAAACAACACTGGGTCACAGACGGCACCCCGAGGAGTCCCTGCCTGTGCGCTTTGAAGCTGCAGATGACTAGAAAGCCAAATATCCATTTAAAAGAGAAAAACAATCCTTTGGCCATCTTGAAAATGTACAAGAACATAAGAATTTATCTAAAAAGGTCTTTCAGTAGCATTTTTTTCTTTCTACTGTGAAAAGTGAGACCTAGAGTGATATAATGGTTAAAGTACTGGACTAGGAGTGGGGAGACCCAGGATCTAGCATTTCCTTAATTAGGGAAGCCACTTTGGGTCAGTCACTCCCTCTAATGAAAGCCAGGCTCAGCAACCAGGGTCTATGACAATTCACCACAGCCAACTCGCCATGGCCAACTCACCACAGTCAACTTGCCACAGCTAACACACTGCAAGACAACTTGCCACAGCCATCTCGCCACAGGACAACTCAGTGTGGGATAAGAGTTACATAATATCAAAGAAATGGTGGAATAGAATCATTAAAGAAAGGATGCAAAAGGAGGGACAGAATGAAATGTGAATGGCAAAAATTAAAATAATGTTTATGTATTTTAAATAATTAAATAGAATTGATAAATTGTTCCGCAGTGAGTTGTCCCATGGCGAGTTGGCTGTGGCTAGTTGACTGTGGCAAGTTGGCTGCGTAAGTTGGCCATGGTGGGTTGGCCATGCTGAATTGGCTATAGTAAGTTGGCTGTGGCAAGTTGTCCCATTCCCCAACAAACTAACTGGCTAAAGAACAAAGCCCCTCATTACATCATACACCAATAGCTTCTCTATGTAAACCACATAAGTGCAATGCAAAGCAAGGGCACATTGAAGCTAAAAGAGACAAACATTAAGACCAACGTATTGCATGAGAACTAATAGGGAAAAAGTAATATAGTTTTTCTGCAGGATGCTATACAGCATCAATAAAAGAGAATATCTGCAGCTTAGGGTTGAAATGTGGGGTCCTTGGTGCTCTCTGAGCTTGGTTGTTTTCTTGCAGATATGTCATTACTCAGACTAGGTAACATCATCAGTGCTAACACCACCGTCAATGCTATACACATTTCTGAAGTTTGCTGTTGAGTTTGGCGTGTTCAAAATCAGGAATATAACCAGACCATCTGCAATATTTTCTCCAACATACTGACATACTTGAACTGGTCAGAGTGATGATGGATTGGGACAGTGGTGGGATTTAAAATTATTTTTTACTACCGGTCCTGTGGGCATGGCTTGGTGGGCATGGCAGGGGAAGGATACTGTAAAATCTCCAGTCAGAGGTGGTATTTGCCAGTTGTTCAAACTACTCAAAATTTCCGCTACCTGTTCTCCAGAACTGGTCAGAATCTGCTGAATACCACCTCTGACTTGGGAGAAAATCAGAGGTGGTATTCAGCAGATTCTGACCAGTTCTGGAGAACCGGTAGCAGAAATTTTGAGTAGTTCAGAGAACTGGCAAATACCATCTCTGACTGGCCCCACCCCCATCTATTAACTGCCTCCTGAGTCCAAGCTGATTGGCTGGGTCTTCTTTTGTTGCCCTGGACAGGAGAACGGAGCTGGAAAGCAGGTTAGTGGGGTGGGGAGCAGAGGTGGTATTCAGCAGGTTCCGAGCAGTTCTGGAGAACCGGTAGTGGAAATTTTGAGTAGTTCGGAGAACCGGCAAAGACCACCTCTGACTGGCCCCGCCCCCATCTATTCTCTGCCTCCTGAGTTACAGCAGGGTCTTCTTTTGTTGCCCTGCACAGGAGAACAAAGCTGGAAAGCAGGTGAGTGGGCTGGGAAGGTAATGGGATTTTGCAGTAACCTTCCCTTGCCATGCCCACCAATGAACACCCACCAAGCCATGCCCCCCCCCCCACCAAGTCATGCCCACAGAACTGGAGAATATTATTTGTCTTCATCAAAACTCCTTTAAACATATATGAGCTCCATGTCTATGGAGATTCTCAATCATTCAGGACATGGTTGTCCCAAAGATGCTTTTTCAGAAGTTCAATTTGCCTTTTGAAAAAGCACTTTTGGGACATATATATGAGCTCCATGGGTTAATAGGATGCAAAGTTAAGAGTAAAGTTATTTTTAATTTATAGGTAATTGATATTTTAAAGAAAAAAAAATAGATGTATCAATCCTGACAAACGCATATGACATTTATTCTGATAATGGCTTTTTTTGTTTTAGACTGTTGGCTGTGATTATGAAATTAATTCCAGTGCAACTGAAGATCAGTGTGGAGTTTGCTTAGGAGATGGATCTTCTTGTCAAACAGTGAAGATAACATTCAATCAGAGTGAAGGATTCGGTAAAGAAACTTTCCCTCACACTATCAATTTACTTTACCCATTTCAAATATTCTGTAGAAAAGTATGAACAGAGAGTCCAAGAAGAATAAATTGTGAAAATAGCCCAGAGGAAAGGTAGGAAAATAGTATTTTTCTTTGTTTTTCTCCCCATCTTTCCAATTAGATACTCATGTTCTTCCTGAAAACCTTTAATGTTCTAAAACATTAGATCAGGGGTATCAAACTCTATTTCATTGGGGGCCACATCAGGGCTGTGTTTGACCTTGGGGGCCTGGGGTGGGCATGGCCAGGGTGGATGTGGCCAGCTTGACATCACTCGTGTCGGGGGCGCCTGTGGTGGCCTGAGGACTGTGCTAGAGAAATCAGGCTCCCGAGCTCTGGTTTTGGCTGTGATGGCCTCCTGCAGCCCTCTGCCAGCAAAAACTGAGCTGGGGAGCTGCATGTGGCCCCTGAGCACCATTTTTGGCTGCGATGGTCTCCTGCAGCCCTTTGCCAGCAAACTGAGCTCAGAGCTGCCGAGAAAGGAGCCAGGCCATACAGCCCTCCTGAGCTCCGTTTTCTCTAGCAGAGGAACCATGGGCCACTCCTTCGCTGTTTCTTGGGTGGCCCCACAGGCCAGATCTAAGCACCCATGGGCCAGATGTGGCCCGCGAGCCTTGAGTTTGACACCCCTGCATTAGATGTTCAAAAAAATTCAATTACAGGTAGTCTTTGACTTACAACTATTTATTTAGTCACCTTTCGAAGTTACAATGACATTGAAAAAAGTGACTTACAATCATTCCTTGCGCTTATGACCACCACAGCAGCCTCACGGTCATGTGATCAAAATTTGGAGGCTTGGCAACCAGCATATATTTATTGCCAGTTGCAGTGTCCTGGGGTAATGAGATCACTTTCTGCAACCTTCCCAGACAGCTTCCGACAAGCAATGTGGGAAACCAGATTCAATAACAACTGCATGGTTTACTTAACAACTGCAATGAACCAAGGCAAAAAAAGGCTGTAAAAATGGATATGTCTTACTTGACAACCACCTTACTTAGTAACAGAAAGTCTGATTTCAATTGTGATCATAAGTCAAGGACTAACTACCTGTATTGTATATTTTATATAAATACATTGATCCTGTCATGCCCCTGGTGGAGACTGACTCCAAGGAAGAAGAGAAACAGCCAACAGGGAGTGGGAGTGTGGCTCCAGAGGTGGTAAAGGAGGCTGGAGAAGGGCAGAGGCTGGCTGAGCAATCAGAGGAGGATCCAGGCCCATCTCCTATCCATCCCAGGGCACATAGGGAGGAGAGGATCAGGGAAAAGCGTGGTCTACTCGGGAGGAGAGGGCCATGATCCTCCTCAGGGCTTACAGCTGGGAGCTATGTATATAAGTTTGTAACTGCGTGGTCAGAATTGCTGGAGTCAAAGTTAGTGTTTCCTTTGAAGGAGGTTTCTATTTGTTGGCATTGTTCCCAAGGACTTTCCCGGTTATCTGCTTGGAATGTATGATTACTTACCTTGGTTTGCTTTGGAACTCTCACCAAGATGGTTTGTTTTTGTTTTCCTTTTGCCTCATTAGTTACTTTTGGGACTAGTTAAGTTGAAGGCATTTCTGGACTGTAATTCATGTTTTGGGTTTTGGGTTATTTTGAGAGACTATGGGTCATCACAGATCCAAAGACTTCTTTGCAGGGCAAGGATTCCAATAAATGAGAATATTTGTAGGTCAAAGTTAAAATGAGGGGGTCCTTGGTGCTCTCTGAGCTTGGTTGTTATCTTGCAGACGTTTCATTACCCAAACTAGGTAACATCATCACTGACTAGCATTGATGATGTTTCTTAATAATGAAAGGTCTGGAAGAAAATAACCAAGCTCAGAGAGGACCAAGGAGCTCTCTCAGGTCAGAGGTGGGCCACTTTTTCTGGCCCTTTATGTCCATGCAATGTCCTGGATTATAGGGCTTGTCATGTAGCTTAATAGTAAAAAAAAAGTCCAAAAGCGAGGAAATACTGGCTTAAAATAAAGAATTGGTTAGAAGAAATCACTAAACAAAAATTGAGATGGAACCAGAACTATTTTTATTGAGCATATTAAGACAAAATGCCTGCAAAAAACTTCAATACATTATACTCCATATAATAACTGCAGCCAGAACTGCTTTTTGCTCAAATTGGAAACAAGACAAAACTCCTTCTGATGGAATGATAATAAAAAAGGTTCTTGAGTGTGCAGAGATGGACAGGTTAACTATATTATTATTATTATTATTATTATTATTATTATTATTATTATTATTTATTTTATTAGACTTGTATGCCACCCTCTCTCCCTAAGGACTCAGAGTGGCTAACAATATAAAATCTGTTAGATTTGCATGAAGAGTCAGACGTGAGTGCTTCAGTGAAGAGTTTATTAGTGACTACAGCTCATAACAGACCCAATTTGGCTGGTCTGTGCTGCTACTTATAGCCAGCAGCCGCAGTTGCCAGCCAATCAGAGTGCAGGGTTTTCCCACACTTTTTAAACCAATCATTTCTGACATTTTACAAGAACAGTTCAAACTTAACCAATGACATTCAAACCTGCATACATAACAAAATCCATACAAATTTACAATAAAAAAGAATTAAACTAATTACAAGCCTAAACATTAAAAGTCAATTAAAATTTAAAACCCCCTAAAAACAAACCCACCCCCCTTAGTTAGTCCAGACCGGCCTGTTCAAAGAGCCAGGTCTTAAGGTCATGGCGGAAGGAGCGGAGATCGGGGCCAAACGAAGGCCCAAGGGAAGTTGGTTCCAAAGGGTGGGCGCTCCCACAGAGAAGGCCCTTCCCCTGGGCGCTGCCAAGCGGCAGTGTCTGGTCGATGGTATCCCAAGGAGGTCCTGTCTGTGGGAGCGTACCAGGCAATCAGAGCACGATGCTGGCAGGATGCAAGCTGGACCTAAGCCGACTTTATAAGTTGTCACCAACACCTTGAATCTCGCTGGACCCCCATGTAGATCGGACTAAGTGTAGGACTTTATAAGTTGTCACCAACACCTTGAATCTCGCTATAGAATTAAAAGATAGAGAAGAAATGGAAAACTATTAGATCTGGAATATATGATATGACTAGTTAGAAAACAGATGTAAAATTGTTGCATGAAGAATATGTAGGAGCTATACTATATATATATATCTGTAAATATTGTTTTAAGTTAAATGTAGAATTAATTTTATAATATATAGAGTAGTAACCTATACAATTAGAATACCGGAACGCTGTAATGAGTGGAAACGTGGTGTTATGGTGGAAAGATGACTAATAAAAATTTACTTTGAAAAGTTTTAAAAATCGATTTAATTTTGAAGGACTAAAAGAACATCAGGAAACTTGCTCCCAGAAAAGCTAGGTTGCATTCATCAACTCCATTGGAAGTTGCATCCGCTGCAAGAAACTTTGAAGGATGATATTTCCTGTTCAAGATAAAGATGTTTGGATTAGTGGGAACGCATGCTGCATTTCCAATTTTATTTTGCAAGTATCCAAGAAGAAAGTCTTTGAATCCTGCTGGGATGAATACTAGCTAGAAGGGACAGAAATCATACTAGCTGAGTTGTCTCATTAGAAAAATTCACCAATAATGAATAAGCATTTTTTTTATTTGGACTAATTAAAGGATCCTAAGTAAGGCTCTTCTCTCTTGGTACAGGTAATCCTCAACTCACGACTACAATTGAGCCCAAAATTTCTGTTGTTAAATGAGGCAATTTGTTAAGTGAGTTTGGACCCATTTTATGACCCTTCTTGCCACCGTTGTTAAGTGAGTCACTGCAGCTGCTAAGCTAGCAACCCCGTTTTTAGGTGAAGCTGGCTTCCCCATTGGCTCTGTGTCAGAGTATATTCATGAACTGGAATAGAGCTTGGTAGCAAGGTCAGCCAATGAATAGGCATAGCAACTAAATCAGCCAATGAGAACTGTTTTGGAAACTGAAACTAAAAGTAGCCTAGCTCTGCAGCTATATTGAGCTCTGAGTCTGTCTATTGAAAATGAAACTGCTTCTCTCCTCTGCTGTGTATAATGCTTGCCTGCTGAACTAAAGTGAAACTGATGTCTGTTTCTGAGCTCCTGAGTTGCTACTGTAGTTACTTGCAACATGTTTCTGTCTGAGTTTGCTCCATGTTGGAGAAATCTACCACTGGTTTGTAAAATCTACTTACTATGTTTATAAAGAGGTTAAATGAAGCATCAGCCATCCGTGTTTAATTTCTGGTGCTGAATTAACGCTGCAAAACTCTGAATACTTTGCTTGTCAGGAGGTCGCAAAAGGGGATCACGCGACCTTGGGATGCAGCAAAGGTCATCAATATGAATCAACTGCCAAGCCTCTGAATTCTGACCACATGATCATGGGCACGCTGCAAAGGTCGTAACTGTGAAAAACGATCGCAAGTCACATTTTTTTCAGTGCTGTTGTAACTTTGAATAGTCACTAAATGAACTGTGGTCAGTTGAGGACTACCTGTAGATTATTTTGACTTTTTAAAAGTCGGCAGCTGGAGAGGAAATGCAAAATTAAAAAATATGAAGCAATGTGTTTAACGGTAGGTCCCCAACCAGTGGTGATATTCACCCGGTTTGCACCGGATCGGGCGAACAAGGATTTGGCGTGGGTCGCTGAACCGGTCGTAAGTTCTGGCTGGCCACGCCCCCAACCTGGTTGCCTGCCCACCCACCTGATGCTCACTCACCCTGCCCACCTGACATTCGCCTGAGGTATTTCTTTTTTTCCCCTCTCGACAATCAGCTGTACATAGATCAGCTGTGGCGGGATTCCCTTTGCTGAGGTCCAGGAAGGCAAAAAATGGCTCAGCCCCCACTCTATTTTTTGCTTTCCTGACCCTCAGAGGAGCCTTATGGGAGCAAAAAACGCCTTTCCTGAGGCTCTTCTGAGGCCAGGAAGCACCCAAAACGGAGCGTGGAGGGGTGCTGCGTGCCCCTCCCATGCTCTTTTTTCTTCCTTTCAGAGGAGCCTTATGGGAGCAAAAAGCACCCCCTAGAGGCTCCTTTGAGGCTCAGAAGGCCCAAAAAGTGGTGGTGGTGGGGTGGCTGCAAAAAAGCAAAAAAAAAAAGCCATGCCCACCCAGTCACATGGCCAGGCCCATCACGCCCACAGAACCGGTAGTAAAATTTTTGAATCCCACCACTGTTCCCAACGCTATGAATCCAAAGGCATTTTGAAGCTATTTGGTCTTCAACTGTTCTGCCCCACCCCACCATGTGGATTTTCTATAGCTAGAGAAAGGTTGGGAGGCATGGTGGGAGACTCTGAAAGTATTAGAGCAAAGGGCAGTACTGTCTGACCCTGTGCTATTTGCTGAACCAAACACAGTAGTTGCAAAATAAACAGGCTTATCTAGAAATATTTCTGAAGGGCTAGTAGTCCAAGCAGTCAAGGAAATGCATTGAACGGGGTGTTCAGATAAATATGAATAAAATTGCAGTGTCCAAATCTTATCACATTAAATGAAGTGCACTACATTAAGCAAAGCTTTAGTACTGCCCCATAATTATGCTTAGGATTTATCTTCCAAGAGGGAAAAATAGCCCATAACTACTAGCTTTTGGAAATGGAGGGTCTTTGGCATAATTCCTTTTCTCTTTTGATGAGGGTTTGTCAGTTTCTCTTTGCTGGTCTATTGCGATTAGATTCTTGGTTTATTATTTTTTTTAAAGGGGGGAGATGAAAAAGTCAATTCTCTTCCTTCGTGTCAGACTTAATTACTACACAGGCCACAGAGGAACCACAAACAAGTGAAGATTTGTGTGAAGGAGGGAGAGAGGGAAGCAAGTGGAGACAGAGATCAAAAGTCAGCCAAAGCGATGCATATGTGCACATGAAAAAACATGTTCTGTGTATATGTGGGACACACAGATCTGATAAAAATGAGCTCCACTGGAAGAATAACACATTCTATAGTCCTCGACTTACAACAGTTCATTTAGTGACCGTTCAAAGTTGCAACATAGCAATAGCAACGGCAGTTAGACTTATATAATGCTTTACAGTGCTTTACAGCCCCTCTCGAAGCAGTTTACAGAGTCAGCCTATGGCCCCCAACAATCTGGGTCCTCATTTACCCACCTCGGAAGGATGGAAGGCTGTGCCAATCTTGAGCCTGGTGAGATTTGAACTGCCAAATTGCGGGCAGCCAGCAATCAGCAGAAGTAGCCTGAAGTACTGCACTCTAACTACTGCGCCACCATGGCTCAATGAATGAACATCATTGGAAAAAGTGACTTACGACAGTTTTTCACACTTAAGATCATCGCAGTTTCCCTATGATCAAAATTCAGTCACTTAGCAATTGACTCATATGTCAACTCATAAAATATTTCCATGTTCTTTTTAGAGTTGCCCACAGAAAGGGAGGGGGGAACAGTGTGGCAGCTTGGAAACCGAAAGTGCATTCCATTAATAGTTTTCAAGGTGACTGAAGTTTCTGCCGTGCAAAATTCTAACTGGAGAACATGATTGATGACCCTTGGCTATGGATGTGTCCCATTGGAGAATATGAATTATGATACACCTGGGGGGGGGGAAAACCAGGGTCAAGGGTGACTATGAATCATAGTCTCAGAGTCAACGACACCCAGGCAGTGCCAAACATTTTAACTCCCAATAAATCCTTTTGAAGTTTTGGAAGTTTGGCTCGAGACTCATGATTTAAATGGGGGTAACTGCCAGAATCCTGACAGCTAGCTGACTCTGAGATACATAATTCATATTTATGATGGATGCAGTGTCCAGGGGTCATGGGATCCCCTTCTGCAACCTTCTGACAAGCAAAGTCAATGGGGAAACCTGTTTCACTTAACAACCACGTTACTAATTTACCAACTGCAGTGATTTATTTAACAGCTGTGGCAAGAAAAGTTATAAAATGGGGCAAAACTCGTTTAATAAAGGTTTCACTTAGCAACAGAAATTTTGGGCTCAATTGTGGTTGTAGGTTGAGGTCTACCTGTGTATAGTTTACTCACAAAATTCCAATGTGGTTTGCCGGTGTCTTCCCACTGTTTTTCTCCTAGGTCTAGCCTTGGATTTCCATGGAGGTCTCTCTTCCAAGCCTTGCTCAAGGATTCCAGACATTATTGCCCTCTTTTAGATTAAACCCTAATGACGGTGGCCTGGGAGCAGATTTAATGGTTTCTCCCTCAAGAAGTTCAGAATCAGAATAGATTTGGAAGAGACCTTGGAGGTCTTCTAGTCCTGCCTAGGCAGGAAATCCTATGCCATTTAATACAAGTGGTTATCCAATCTCTTCTTAAAAACTTCCAGTGTTGGAGCATTCACAACTTCTGGAGGCAAGTTGTTTGATTAATTGTTCTAACTGTCAGGAAATTTCTCCTTAGTTCTAAATTGCTTCTCTCCTTGATTAGTTTCCACCCATTGCTTCTTGTCCTGCCCTCAGGTGCTTTGGAGAATAGCTTGATTCCCTCTTCTTTGTGGCAACCCCTGAAATATTGGAACACTGCTATCAAGTCACCCCTAGTCCTTCTTTTCATTAAACTAGACATACCCAATTCCAGCAATCATTTTTTATATGTTTTAGCCTTCAGCCCCTAATCATCTTTGTTGTTTTCTCTGCACTCTTTCTAGAATCTCAACATCTTTTTTACATCATGGTGATCATAAATACATGTCAGTTGTCAAGGGTCTGAATTTTGATCACAAGGATGCTGTGATAGTCATAAGTGTGAGGACTGCTCATAAATAACATTTTTTTCAGTGCTGTTGTAATTTCAAATGGTTGTTAAACAAATGGAAGACTGCTTGTAAGGCCAACTTGAAGGACCTTTAATGTATGTGTTAGAAATTTCTCGGCCAAAAATCTACATATACGTGTATATCCATTACGAAGGTGTTAAGAGATGCTTAAATTAAATTTCATTAATAAAATTAATATTTTAAAAACCTCCTGGAATGCTAGATGGGACTAAAAGTGCTAGAGGTCAATATTTCTTACCTCTGTTTTAAGCCACAGGTAGGCTGTTTATTGTCTTTTGGGCCTTACCAGTCCCAATATTTTGGACCACTGGATGATGTCAGCTCGGCTTCAAGAACACCTGGAGATGTTTTTAAATCCATTTTGTCTTCCTCGCGTAGGTTATGTTGACATTGGCCTGATTCCCAAAGGCGCAAGACACATCAAAGTGGTTGAGGTGTCAGAAGCAGGCAATTTCCTTGCGCTGCGCAGCGAAGACCCTCAGAAGTATTATCTCAACGGAGGGTTTATTATTCAGTGGAATGGAGATTACGAAGTGGCGGGAACAATATTTCAGTATGGAAGAAAAGGAGATTTGGAAAACCTCACTGCTTCTGGGCCCACAAACGAATCCTTGTGGCTGCAGGTACGCCAGCATGTCACATGATAGGTGTGAGGCGGACTGCAAATGTAGCAGTGGTGGGATTCAGAAAACTTTACTACCGGTTCTGTGGGCATGGCTTGGTGGGTGTGGCAGGGGAAGGATACTGTAAAATCTCCAGTCAGAGGTGGGATTTGCTGGTTCTCCGAGCTACTCAAAATTTCTGCTACCAGTTCTCCAGAACTGGTCAGAACCTGCTGAATACCACCTCTGGAGTGTAGCACAGAAAAGGAATTGTCAACATTTGCAACTTTTCTCACTTCATGTGCTTTTGCTGTTGCAAATAACAGTTTGTGGACTCATTCCAATGTAATCTAGTGCCATTAACTTGATAGGTGTCAATTTTTTTAAATAAGATCTTTTAGGATATTATATATGCATAGTATGTATCAATTTAAACAAATAAACAAACAAGCCAATGGACAGTATAAGCCAATGGAAAGTATGCCTTAAAGAAATTGTATCCCATAGTTTCTGCTTAGCAAAACATTGCTATGGACTCTCAAAAATTGGCAGCATTTAGAGCATGTATATCTCATGAGTCATTCTACTGTTTAAATCTTAAAAGGTGTGAAAAATCTGTTCTTTTCTGCTCATGGTCCTCCTATAGAAATGAACAGAAAGTATGGACCTGCAATAAAATGTTGTGGAGCTCCAGAGTTCCTGAGCATGAGAACTGACGTTCACATGTTGTAAAGGGGCCATGATTGTCACCCCTTGATTAGACATTTGGGCTGAGAAGGTTTTCTAGAAAACAGTCCTGGTCAATTTCTGGTTAGATTGCTCCCAGTCTACTCCTACCAATATGCCACTCTTCTCAATCTACCACCAGAGTCAAAGGTTTGATTCCACCATGTAGCTGTGTTTGCCCTAGATGTATTTATTGGTCACCATTTTCTTATTTGGAAAACTACAACAATAACAAGAGTCTATGGAGATTCTCAGTCATCAAGGTCATGGTTGTCCCAAAGGTGCATTTTCAGGAGGCAACTGGATTTCTTTGTTTTTTCTTTGAAGATGTTTCACTTCTCATTCAAGAAGCTTCTTCAGCTCTGACTGGATGGTGGGGAATGGAAGGATTTATATTCCTTGCAGACAACTGGTCATTTGCATCCTTTTAGAGCAGGGTATCAAACTGGCGGCCCGCGGACTGGATGTGTCATGCGCAGGCCTCGCCCAGCACAGCTCCGCAAATGGGAAAAATATTGCAAAATATTACATGACAGCAACATGACATGGTGAGTTTGACACCCGTGTTTTAGAGATTCATTGGGGCCATAGGAGATTTATCTGTGTCCTCAAGGTCACTTGAATAGTGAAAATGGGTGTGAAAGCTTCTTGGAACTGTTGAAAGGAACAAGGGAAGGGACACAGGGCAGAAAATATCCTGCAGCAAAGAAGGCTGCATATCCATTTGCACTACTCAGTTGACTCTGAGGACATAGATAAACCTCCAAGTGCTTCAGTGTTCCTCTAAAAGGATGCAAATGACCAGCTGTCTGCAAGGAATATAAATCCTTCCATTCCCCACCATCCAGTCAGAGCTGAAGAAGCTTCTTGGATGAGAAGCGAAACATCTTCAAAGAAAAAATTAGAAAGTCCAGTTACCTCCTGAAAAAGCACCTTTGGGACAACAACAACAACAAGAAGAAGATTTTGGTGTAATTTACAGCTGTAGAGCATATGACCAACAGATTTAATTAGATTATCATTCCTGGGGCCTTATGGAAAGGATTGAAGGTTTCCCATCTCTTTGACTGAACACATCAAAATATCACAGCGGTCCAATCTGGGAGGCAAAAATAAATGAAAGCAAAGCGATCCGGAAAATTGGCGTACCATCTTGTTATGGTGAGGGGGCTGGGAAAGAGATAGGTGGAACTCTAGACATAATCCACAGACAGGAGAAGAATTTGTTAGCAGTTTATATCTACACTAGTCAAGGTGGTAGCCATGACAATGAGACTGAAGTGTTGTGCATTAAAAATAGCTGGAGCTTTAATCACACGGTTGTGGCCACCAGCTTGGCATTTTTAGTATACTCTGCAGATATCTCTATAATATATGTACAGTTCATACCAATGTGCAAGAAGCCTGGTGGGAAGAGATTAAAAATGTTCAAAGAGAGTTCATCAATGGACATATGTATTTATTATTTCTACCAAACTGGAGAAATTCAAGTTAGCCAAATCAAAGAGGATTGGAGTGACTCTTGCAGTTTCCAAGTTTAATCCATTACCTTTAATTCTTACATTAGAATGTTTTGGGTTTTTTGGGGCGGGTCTGGATGGTTCTTGGTTCCTTGATTGTGATCTGTGGTGGGTGGCTTAACTCATGGCCTGCTGGATCTTTGGAGCCCCAATCTGGTAGTCCTAAACTCCAGAGGGTTAAAGTCATTGACCAGAAGATCACTGGTTTCCCTCTCCCCTCTTTGGAAGAGCTTTATAGCTCCTGCTGCCTTAAGAAAGTTCAAAACATTCTCAAAGATCCATCTCATCCTGGGAACCCTTTTTTTGAACTATTGCCATCTGGCAGGTGGTACAGAATAATAAAAACAAGGACAAATAGGCTGAAAAACAGCTTCTATCGCAAGGCTGTAACTGCTGAATTCTACTGTATAGTGCAACATTAATGCAATATCAGGGGTTTTCAATTCAATGTACAGAATGTGAAGGATGTGTGCTTGTGTTTGTTTTCATGGCCATAGTGTGCACTGAGAATGGTGTTTGATTTCGTTGTACGAGGTGCAATGACAATAAAGTAAACTAAACTAAACTAAAAACAGAGAAGGGAAGAAAAGAGAGTATTCTGGTTTGATATTTTGTGATTGAAATGCACAGTAAATGTTTGTTCAGCTCCTTTTTCAGGAAAACAATCCTGGAATAAAATATGAATACACTGTCCGCAAAAGTTCAAGCTTGGAAAATGAAGTGGAGGAGCCTGAATACTTTTGGAAATATGGAAAGTGGACGAGTTGCAGTGTAACTTGCGGCAGTGGTAAGAAATCACAATTTTCCAAGTCCCTTTCCTCCCTCCTGTCAGCTGCTTTGGTCTCCCCATTCATTGTTCTAACAATGTACCAACTTGGGTATACTTAAATTGCTTTAGACTGGCAAATAGTGTTTTATTAATAGTTAATTTATATGCCTTTTGAAAGGCCACCAATAAAATCAGCATACAGAAAGCTACATTGTGTGTCTACTAATCATTAATTAGTTAAACCTCAGGCAAACAATGGCATTTTTCCCATTCCAAGTAATAAAGCACTGGGGTTGCCCTAATTTAATGCAGAAAGCACATTGTGCAATTAACAGTTAAAAAAAATAACGTAGAAAGCACTTATATCAGCTCTGTTCAAACTAATAATAACTTACCAAGTAATTGCTGGAGGTGACCTCTAGTTGCTTCTGTGGAGTGATTAAGGTAGAAAGGGAATTTCACTCTTGTCAGTTCATGATAATTATCTTTTCTTCTTGAGTAATTATTATTATCAACTTACTTCACCATTTTGGCCTGTTGAAAATAGTTCCTATGTGCTGGTCTGGCTTGAATTGAACTGAAGGAAGAATGAAAGATTTGTAAGCACCAGAATTATGAATCTAATCAACAGCTGTTGTACTTAGAGTCATGTGAAGTGAATACTTTAGATAAGAAAGTAGATAAAAGTGCCTCTAATATTTATATCTATTGTCATTAGTTTACTGATGCAGAAAAATGGTTCATGTAAAGTTAAATTCCAAGAGAGTCAATCTGGGTTTTCCTAATCTGATGACTAAATTGAGTTGGCCTTTTGTTCTACATTTTCCCAGTCAACATGGTTAGTGGGAGATTTTGAGGAACTAAAGTCTCACACATCTATAAGGCAACTTATTTATGATCTTCTGTTTCCTCTCATCCTTTCATTTCTCTTTGAGATTATTCAGAAACAAATGCCTGAGTATAAACAAAGAACAAAACAGCAGTTATAGTATTGAGATATAACCAAGAATGATTTTAGCAGAAAGGAGCCCAAATTGACTTCTCAACAGCTGGGCATTCCTACACTCTCATTTGTTGGTGGGGAGATCATAGTAGGGCATCTCCCTTTGGTACTGGCGACTTCTCCTGTTTGAATGAAAAATCCATAATGTGGATGGCACAGAGACATATCAGTAGTAGAATGAGTTTTTTAGCTGGAATGCCAAACTATAGTATTAACTACCATTATAGGGGTGACATGATAGCAGTGTTTCAATATTTGGGGAGCTGCCACAAAGAAGAGAGGGCCAACTTACTCTCCAAAGCACCAAAAAGCAGGACAAAGAGCAATGGACGGAAACTAATCAAGGAGAGAAACTACCAAGAAGTGAGGAGAAATTTCCTAAGAATTAGAACAATTAATCAGTAGAACAACTTGCCTCCAGAAGTTGTGGGTGCTCCAACACTGGAGGTTTTTAAGAAGAGATTGGACAGACATTTGCCCAGAATGGTATAGGGCTTCCTGCTTGGACTAGAAGATTTTCAAGGTCCTTTCCAACACTGTTATTTGATTCCTTAAAATGCTCTGGGACAGACAAATTCTGCAGTGATATAGGTAAAGTCCACTGGGGTTTGACATTCAAAAAATATAAATAAAAAAGAATAAAAACTGGCAGATAACTGCTATCTAGGTTTTGTAGACTACAGATATTGGTATCTGCCAGTTTTTATTGGCAGTTTTGAACATTTGGTGTTGGCACATAATGTTAATGGCAGGCAGGAAGTTCTCCTGCAAATCTGTGTACTCAGCAGTTTCTCAGCAGTGCTAACATTTAATATGAGCTACTCCATACACCAAAATGTTTATCTTCTTAAAGATACATCTAAAGATGAATTTCAAAATTTCTTTCATTTTTCTTATAGGGTTTCAGCGACAGATTGCCCATTGTGTGAAAAAGGGGAAGAGTACGGTGAAAAACCTGTTTTGTGACCCAGAAACCCAACCCAAGGCAAAACAGAGAAAATGCATTGAAAAAGATTGCCCACCAAGGTATGCACGAATATCATACAGAGCAGAGATCACCTATCTTTGCGGCTTGGCAACCTCACCAGGGGAGCGGGGGAGGAGGGGAGAGGGAAACCAGGCTGCACGAGGGGGTGGGCTGGCCTTCACACCTGCACACACAGCTCAATTTTTGCGAGTTGAGCTGCATGCAAGGGTGCCCACACACCACCTCGCCATTCACACAAATTGAGCTGTGTGTACGCATCCCAGTTCCAAACAGACTATGGCCCGGAAGTGGGCCACAGCCGAGGGGTTGGAGACCCCTGATATAGAGGAAGATATTTTAAGATAATGATGAGAAATAAAGTGTATTTTTTCCATCCCAGGCCACATATGATTGAAGAAAAATAACTATCCTAATGAAAGAAAAATTAAAGTATGTGAGAGATCAGTAATAATATGAAAATGGATGAGTAGAGTGAATAACACAGTAGGGTTTCAACCAGTGGTGGGATTCAAAAAGTTTTAACACTGGTTCGGTGGGTGTGGCTTGGTGGGCGTGCTTTGTGCGCATGCACACACTTTACATGTGAATGCACACCAAACACCACTTTGCACAGGTGCAGAGGCATTTGCGCAGGCGCAGAGGCGTTCCAACTCACCTCCTGCAAGCCTGCATTCTCCCGTGCAAAACCACGCAAAGCCGCAAAGCAGCTGCACTTCAAAAGCAGGGGATAAAGGTGAGCATGGGAGCCCGGGCGGGCGGGTGGGCCCAACAGCAGAGCAGCGGAGAGAACTGGTTTGGTCTCCGCTGCTCATCACCACTACTGGCTTGGCAGAACTGGGCTGAACTGGTAGAATACCGCCACTGGTTTCAACCAGTATTTCTTATTCAACTTTTTGTCAGCATCTGTCTAAGTCAACAATTTTCTGAGGCAAAGATCTAGAATCTGCACTCATTCTGACAATAAGGAACTAAAGCTTTCAGGAACCAGCAGGATCAATAATAAAGGGGGATGGACAGTAGCGTCTACAGGGAGAGATTCAAAAAGTTGAGAAGAGACAGCTGCAATTGTGCCTTTGAAGTCCCACCCCTTTGTGTGTGTGCGTGTGACATTGACACACACACAAAAGGAATGTGCTGCGATTGTTCTGCACAACTGCCATGTTGATTTTTTTTACCTCCACGAATGCTATCAGTAATAGATGCTGTACTTTAATAAATCGTGTTTTATATCTTCACCAATTTTCTCAGTTTCCACCTCTGCAACGTGGCATATCTTAGGAGGTTGTTATAAGCAAGGGGTTGCCAAAGTGCTGTCTATAAAACTCTTTAAATTGTAAACATACTTAAGGACAACATTGGCTGAATTTTCTGAAGACTCGGGGATTTTCACAGGGATTTGAAGTGAAAATTACACGTTTTCTCATTCTTGAAAAGAACAGATAAGATCTCAGAGAAGAGTTTGTGAGATTTCAGCAGTCATTTTTGGCAGGGCCATTACTGAGCTGAAAAAGTTGCCAAACTCTGTTTTAACATGAACTGAGATAATAAGTGAAGGACTTTAAATTGAAAAGTCATAAACCATGTGATGTATTGGTGCAGATTGTGACATTTCTCACAGAGAGATAAAGTCCTTTCCTCCTTGAATCAGAGGTAAGGAAAAGACCTTTGAATAAACCATGAAGGTCAATATCCATTATCACCATCCTATTGTTCAATGTTCTTTCTCTGATTAATGCCCTATTTGCATATCCAAACCTTCCGAGTTCTGACTAGTTCTACTTGAGAACATTTATTTTTATTTATTTATTTATTTGCTTTGATTTGTCAATCGCTTACAAGATAATAGGTATAAGTATAAACATGAGTAAGAATACAGGAAATAGGTACAAATAAATGGGGGACAATAGGACAGGGACAGTAGGCACAATTGTGCACTTATGCACATCCCTTACAGACTGGGGTGAGTTCAATAGTGGATAATTTAAGGTTAAAGGAGTGGGGTTAGAGGATGTAACAACAGAGTCAGTAGTACATTCCAGGCATTGACCACCCTGTTGCCGAAGTCGTACTTTCTGCAATCGAGTTTGGAGTGGTTTACATTGAATTTGTATCTGTTGTGTGCTCTTGTATTGTTGCGGTTGAAACTGAAGTAGTTGTTGACTGGTAGGACATTGTAGCAGATAATTTTGTGTTCTACACTTAAGTCCAACCGTAAGCGGTGTAGTTCAAGGTTGTCCAAGCCCAAAATGTCAAGCCTGTTGATATAGGGTATTCTGTTGTGAGCAGAGAAGTATAGTACTCTTCTTGTGAAATACTTCTGGACTCGCTCAATTGTATTAATGTCCAATATACAGTGTGGATTTCAGACAGATGAGCTGTATTCGAATATTGGTCTAGCAAAGGTTTTGTATGCCCTAGTTAGCAATTCAATATTACCAGAGGAGAAGCTTTTTAAGATTAGATGCCTTTTTGGCAATGCTGTTACAGTGAGCTCTGGCGCTTAGGTCATTTGATATGAGTACTCCAAGGTCCTTGACAGAGTGAGGGTCATCAACAAGGTCATATCCGACTAGTTTGTATTTGGTGTACTGATTTTTTACCAATGTGTAGGACAAAGCATTTGTTGGTTGAGGTTTGGAGTTGCCCATATTTTGACCGTACAGACACATAATCAAAGTCGCTTTGATTTGAACATGCTCTCAAATATTTTTTCTGTCAGAAGAATAATTTGGGGTTCCAGCTCAAGCCAGGATTATGCAAGGATAAATAAAAATGAGATCCAGACAGCTGTGAGAAATGAAGAAATATTTATTCCTAAAAGCAAAGGGCAGCTACAGCGACATATTTTTTTTAGGGGAGCTTGTCCTGGTGTAAAAGTGTTTATGTGTTGATTCTAGTGTATTCATTTCCCAAAGGTGCTTTTTCAAGAGACAACTGGTTTTTCTTTGAAGACGTTTCACTTCTTATCCAAGAAGGGGAATGGAAGGATTTATACTCCTTGCAGACAGTTGGTCATCCTTTTACAAGTTATTGAGGCCACCTGGAGGTTTATCTGTGTCATCAGTCACCTGAGCAGTGCAAATGGGTATAATATATGTTTCTATATATTGTACTTTACATAACTTACCACATATTTCCCTAATATATGTATGATTTCATATGCCTCTTTAGAAACAATTCTCATTATTTCTGTGTAGAAAGGATTGCAATCTGAAATTTATTGTTGTATACTCTCTTTGCTATGAACTTTCAAAACTCAGAGGGGATTTCATTGTCTAAGAATGTTAATCATGATTAAACTAACTAGCAGATATTTTTATGATGGCTCCTGCTGCTTTTGCAGAGTAAACATTGAACATCTGCTGCAAGAATTTACTGGGTTTTCTGCCACTGTAACAACAATGTATGCTGATCACATCTCACTGGGTGGCCATATTTGGAATGCCATTACAGTCCCTGTAAATAACGTGCTTATTCTTTAAAGCACAAACCACAAAATAGCTATAATTATCCTGTACTAATTATTTGGGCACTAACTGATAGTATAATCTTATTTGAAAATGAATGGCCTCTATGATATACTGACCAAAAATGCTCAGGGGCATCCCTGCATAGAGTTCTAGAATCACACCCCACCCCCAAAAAAAGATTTGTTAATTTTTTTAATTTAATCAAATTCATGTAGCCTCCATCTCACAGAAGGTAATTCTGAGGGCCTACAGTAGAAACAATTATTTACACATATTATCAAACCAATTAAAACAAATGAATTATTAAAATCAAGATTGTCGGAGGGTCAAGATCAGAATGTTGCATGTGTAGTTCAGTGGTGGGATTCAAAAAAATTTACTACCAGTTCTGGGGACGTGGCTTGGTGGGCGTGGCATTGCTTGTGGACATTGCTTAGTTGGCATGGCAGGGGAAGGATACTGTAAAATCCCCATTCCCTCCCCACCCCACTAACCTGCTTTCCAGCTCCGTTCTCCTGTGCAGGGCAACAAAAGAAGACCCAGCCAATCAGCTGGGACTCAGGAGGCAGTGAATAGATAGGGGCATAGCCAGTCAAAGGAGGTATTTGCCGGTTCTCCAAACTACTCAAAATTTCCACTACCAGTTCTCCAGAACTGGTCAGAACCTGCTGAATACCACCTCTGATGTAGTTATGGCATGGGCTCCCTGCTATCAAGGGATCTATGGGCCTGATGGGGAGAAAAAACACGTTTTGAGAACTTTTGGGGAGGACATAAGAGCTGAGGCTACCTCATCTCAGAGAAGATGATATTCCAAAAAGGAGGTGCTACTACAGCTCCCAAGTCCTGTCAGAATTTTTTAGCAGATCCCTCAGCATGTCTTTCCTCCTGGACCTGATGGGATGGGTTGATGTAACTGGGGAGAGATGGCCTCTCAGATAATCAGTCCCCATGCCATGTAGGTCAAAGCCAGCATCTTGAATAGGACCCCGAAGCAAACTGGAAACCAATGTAGCTCAGAGGGCAGAGGTGTAACATATGTTCTGCTAGAGAAGGGGTGTCAAACGCAAGGCCTGTGGGCCAGATCTGGCCCACAGGGCTGCCTTGGAAACAGCAAAGGACTGGCCCGCGGTGCCTCTGTCAGAGAACACGGAGCTCGGGAGGGCTGTGCGCTGTGCTCCTGAACTGCATTTCAGCAGCAATGACCTCCTGCAACCTTCTGCCAGAGAAAACGGAACTCGGGAGGGCTGCATACGGCCTACCTGAGCTCTGTTTTTGCTGGCAGAGCACTCCAGCTACCACAGGCAACCCCAACACAAGTGACATTGAGCTGGCCACACCCATCCTGGCCACACCAACCCAGCCCCCACGAGGTCAAACAAAACCCTGATGTGGCCCTCAATGAAATCGAGTTTGACACCCCTGTGCTAGAGGCACACATAATTGCTTGTGCCACAGCATTTTGCCCCAGCTGTAGCTTCAAGGGCAGGCCTATGAAGAGCACATTATAATAGTCTATTTGTGAGTGCCTAGGGCCTGAGTAACTGTGACCAAAATCTCATGATCCAGGAATGGGCTAACTGGTGCACAAAGGCCCTCACAACCACAACTGATGCCTGCTCCTCAAGCAAAAGTTGTGAATCCAGGAGAACCCCTAGGTTGTACACTGGGTCTGTTTGGGGTAGTGCCACTCCATCCAGAACCAAAAATGGTAAAGTCCCAGATTCAGGAGGCTCTAAAACCCAACGACACTCTTGCCAGAAGCCTGTTGTTCTCCATCCAAACACTCACAACCTCTATGTACCAGGACAGGACATCAACTGTATTGCTTAAGTTGCCGGGGCGGGAGGTACAGTGGAATATTACTAGTACATCAAATTCTATTTTAATGCAATGTAGATGTTTACACAGGAGTTCAGTACGATTTGTTCTCAGGTACAGTACAGTTAAAATAGCAGTTTTAATGGTTTAAGGTGTTTTGTCCCTGTTCCAGTTCTGTTATTATGCAAAAATTCTGGGTGATGCACAGTACACAAACAATTAAACCATGGGAATACAAACACCATAAATCCCAAATAAAAAATACAAGTACCAAAACACTTCATATAGTCTTTGCCACAAATACACCAATACTGAAATGTGTCAGAAACCCAAGCAACTAAACCCCCAAGTAATGGGCCAATTCTGTTGCTGTTGGGAAAATGCCTATGGAGATTCTCAGTCATCCAAGTCATGGTTATCCTTCCATTCCCCACCATCTAGTCAGAGCTGAAGAAGCTTCTTGGATGAGAAGTGAAACGTCTTCAAAGGAAAACAAGAAAGTCCAGTTGCCTCTTGGAAAACCACCTTTGGGACTGCTGTTGGGAAACTTCCAGCTAGGCTGGAAAGAGGGGGTAGGTCATGCATGGGCTTTGCCTTGGCATCCTAAAAGGTATAAGCTGGATCTCTCCCCACCCCCAAGATCCACGAAGCCTGATCTGCTTGTTCCCAGGGGAAGGCAAACAGACTGGGAAGACTCTTATAACTTAGGCAGAGTACAATAAAGTTGTTTACTTTAGCTATTTATATCTCTGGTTGCTTGCACCTGACAGTTGCTCACATTTTTGGTGTTTTCGATTCCTAACTTTATTTGAATTGCACAACCTCTAAGAATAAGGACATTTTATAAACAGGACTGTGTTCCATGCAAAATGACACCTATCTAAGTTCACTGAAGAATGTTGTCAGCAGAAATAGAATCAAATATGACATGTTTGTTTGCAACTTTCTCCTATGAGATGTATTTTAAATCAGGTTTATCTAGATCTGGCACAAGCATCCTGGTAACCACTATATGATCATAAAGAGATTTTAAAACCCAAAATCATTGCTGCCAACTAATAATTGTCCTGATTTTTATACCCTAGATCTGGACCCCCTGTGAAATTTACCTATGCAGTTGGGAGCAATAAATTGCACAGTGTGACCATTTTGGCTTTGGGTGAATTAGCCAAATTTTAAGGTTTTGAAAGTGAGGTTAGAGCAGCTCTGTCTTCCCACACAGAATATACAAGAGGCAAATAATGGTAAAAGATTGGCTTCCAAACATGTATGGATTAGAAAGGCTTAAAGCGTAGCATTATACCTGGCACTGGATTAAGCAAACTTCTTAGAAAATGTCAACGGTTTAGCGTATTATAGTTAATCAACTGTGCAGAAGCACCATAAAAGTCCCATTGCAAACTGTCTGTCATGTGAAAATGAAGCCTACATTATTTTCAGTCTGCATTTCTAAAGTTTCTAGGTCTGGCTTTCTCAGTGCAAATTGCAAGAATATATAGAATCACTGTGAAAATTTGCAAAGTATGCCATAATAGATTTTTAGCTCCCATTAATGATATCAAAATTGGATGGACTTTCATCTTGAGGCATTGAATGACCATAATTTAGGGATTTGCTCACTCTATACTAGATGGATTTGCTCACCATATTCCTTCCCCTTATCTTGGAATCTAAGTAAAATTGACTGATTATTGCTGGTCCTTAGGAAGGAGAATATACAGCTATTTTAGGATCTAGGGCCACATTTTGCCTTTACTGACTGTACCACAGAAAAAATAAGCAGCTTCAGGACAAAGTCATTGTTGGGCCTAGGACAGACTAAATTGTCTACATGCTAGATTAGGGCAGATTAAGCTGTATATGTGTGTGTGTTTGTGTATGTGCCATACTTTGGCCGGTATGGCACAAGTTTAACCAAAGTCCAGTTTGAACCCAAGAATGCTCATATTATTCTATGCAAGCTCAGATCTCTAATCTAGAGACTACCTTAAAAATACTATTCTCCACATCCTGGCAACTAGAAATTATATAAAATTATATAAAATTCAATAAAAGAGGAACACAACAAACAACAAGCAATAAATCTTACTTTAAGATCAGAGGTTTATTTCATGAGCAATATGGAACATGGAAAGCCACCATAACATTACTTTGCAATGAGGTCCAGAGACAGTAGCTAACTCCAGAAAGGATGGCTACTATCAGTGGCCCTGATTTGAGATTTACCCCTTCTTTTATACCCTTCTTCTGAAGCCCACCTAGTGGTATCTAATCTTACTGGATGTACTTCCTTGTCCCCTCATACTGTCCATCAAATAACACCCATTTGTAGTATATGCCAACTCGCTTACCATCTGCTAGTTTCAGTCCCCTTTTTTCTCAGTGTCCCAGACATTTGACATCCAAAATAACTCTAAAATTGATTGTCTTGCAATTATGTGTTTGTGCAGAAGCTACAGGTTGTAAATATTTTGCTATGCTTGAAAAATCAGCTCAGTCTATGCTTTAATATATTGTTAATTTGAGGCCTTCAATTAGGCAGAGGCCTACACCAGCTGTAAAGCCTAGTTGTCCTTTTCTCACACAATATACTATCATATACTCAGGCTTCCTAATTTTATAAAACACAATCTTATACTAATACAGTTGATATGCTTTATCTCCCCAAATATAATGATTTTATTCTGCCATAATAAAAATTACAGTTTGATGGTTTGGAGGAGTTGTTTCTCACAGTGTGCGCACTTTTGAATGTAGATTGTACAAATGTTGTGGAGGATATTGATGGAGAGGGGAAGACCTGATACCAAAGCAACCAGGAGTGAAACATTGCTTAAGCCCAACAATGAAGGAGAAATGCAAAAAAAGATCTTAGATAGAAACCTCCCTAATTCGTATTAGTATAAGTAGCAAAGGAAGTAATGCATGATTAGACTCCAAAGATTCTGTTACTATTGTTCTGCTTATTACGCTCTGGATGGGTATAAAGCAGACAGAGCAACTCCACAAAGCATCCATACAAAGTCATTTTTATTGGTTCATCAGGCATCCTCAACTCACATTTATGACAAGGTTCTTCTTAATGTCTAATCTTTGCATATCTGAATTGTGGTGTAGAAAGATATTAAACTCTCATCCCCATGATGATGATTGTAGTGACTGCATGGTATAGGATTCAGGCTAGAGTGAGGGAGCCTCCCCCAACCCAACAAGGGTCAATTTAGTGACCAATCAGGATTGCAGATGTGACCACATGACATGGACTACATTTCCCAGCATACCTTAACTACATTTACTATGATGCATTCCCTTAAGGGGACAGCTCTCAATTCCTAACTACCTATCCCAAATCCCATTAACTCTAAACTGGCTGGACAGCACAACTATAGTCTTAATGCGGAGCTGGTTTTCTGGACTGGCCTATCTAGCAGGGCAGATGTAAAATAATATGTAAAATACTAGTAGGAAGCCATTCCAGTGGTAGTAATTGGGAGATCAGATAGCATTTCTCCTAGCAAATTAAAGATTGCTATTAAGGAAATGCATTTGGCATGAGTTTACCTTCATCCAATTTCCCATAGTCTAGTTTAAGGGAGTAAAATGGAAAGCCAGCTACTTAAAATGGAAAAATCTGGGCTCAGAATATGAGTATTTCAGCCATCCCTTTGCTCTGCTTCCATAATAATGCTCAGATTTTGTCTTTCAAATTTCACTTCACGTTCTTTGTTCTCTTTTGGCTTTCTCTGCAGATGGTGGGCAGGGGAATGGCAGAAGTGTTCCACCACCTGTGGCCCCACAGGAGAAAAGAAGCGCACTGTCCTTTGTATCCAGACACTGGGACTGGATGAGCAGGCTCTGCCAGTGGAGGAATGCCAACATCTGCTCAAACCAAAGACACGCCTTTCATGTAATAGGGACGTCTTGTGTCCATCCGACTGGACTGTAAGCAATTGGACTGAGGTAAATTTGTAAATCAGCTTGGCTCATAAGGATTTGAGGCAGCTTAGAGTTGGCATTAGTATTCATCTTTGGCTTGGAATAAGCAAGAGATGTATATTTAGACCATTCTTTTCTCTAGGTCTGTGAAAAGAGCTATTTTCCTATTGTATGTTTGGTGTATATGATTATTTTGCATTCTGTCCTAGTTCAGGAAAAATTGGGCTTTGAATCCTGCCAGCTACTTGAAAACACTGGAACTGCTGATTCTGAAACCAGTATATCTGAATTCCCATGGTCTTTAAGATAAATTAAGCAAATAATAAATAATATTTTAGCAATTAGGATGATCACCTATTGCTTTCTTACCTTGAAAGTATAAGGATGTACAACCTATACTTAGCACAATTAAACAAAAACAGAATTAAATTTCAACTCTCTAATAAGAATACAAAAAAAAGGAAATTCCAGCCATGTCTATGATGTCCTCCCACAAATACTAAATGTGCCTCCAGTCCTGTCATTTAAATTTGGTTATTCTTGATTTAAAAGGTTGGCCTAATAAAACAATTAGTCCTTTAATTCTTCTTTCTCCATCTGTCATGTGCTAATTCAGACTTCCCCAACATGGATGGACACAGATGAGAATGCTAAGATTTGAAGTCATGTATCTAAAGCAACCCCCAGGCCGCGGTCCACTAGTGGGCCTTGATCCCTTCAGAACCAGGCCGAGGAAGTGATGGGTGAGTGCACACATGTGTGCCTCCTCACTTGCACAAGCAGTGAGCAGGCACATGCGTGCACGTTCCATTTGCGTGAAACCATCTCCTCTCCCCCTCACCCCCTGGGCAGGTCTGCAAATCCGGAAAGGTTGGGGACTCTTGATCTAAAGAACATCTAAACTAAGAATAGCTAGGCTAATGTTTCAGAGGAGAAAGAACTGATTAGTGTGGTGCTCCTGACTTTGTTATTTCTATCAAACAAGAAAAAGCTGTGACGTATTTCTGGTGGTACTTGGTGTATTTGTTATTTCCATGTCCAGTGAAGTCATGGGCAAATTGAGAGGTCATCAGCCTTTGCGTCTTATGAATTATGAGGAAGGAAGCCATTTTGTCACAGATATTCAATTATATATTTCAAAATTCTCCTGCTATAAAGCAACCATCCTCAGTGTGCTAGGTATGTTGGATTTCAGTTTCCAGAATCTTTCAGGCAACATTGTTATTTCATCTCCTAGAATGTTGGTTGTCCAAAATATATGGAGCATATCAAATTGAAAAAGGCTGCTCTGAAACAGGTGTGGGCAAACAACCAGCATCTGGAAAGTTTTGGTTTTGGTTCTGTTTTTTTGTTCCAGAAGTCTCCTATCAGAGCCAAACACAAAGTAGTGGTTCACAGGCTAGGCTATAACTTATAAGTTATGGAGTCCTTAGTGCTCTCTGAGCTTGGTATTTTACAGACTTTTGATCATCCAACTAGGTAACATCATCAGCACGCTGATGCATTGAACACTATGCAATCCTGAGCTACATATATTCTCTTAAAAATTAGGAAACAGATGAATCTTCAACCATATACTTAGTCCAAGAATTTATTTTAAGTTCCAGAATCGAAAGCACAATCATTTCACACCAAAACTTGTGATTTCTTCCTACAATTTCCATTTGAAGTGAGGGGTAGTTAAAAAAATTTTTGCAGGCAGTCCCTGGGTTAAGAACAATGGCGGGATTCAATTTTCTTTACTACCGGTTCCGTGGGCATGGCTTGGTGGGCATGGCAGGGGAAGGATACTGTAAAATCTGCAGTCAGAGGTGGTTTTTGTCGGTTCTCTGAACTACTCAAACTTTCTGCTACTGGTTCTCCAGAACTGGTCAGAATCTGCTGAATACCACCTCTGGTTAAGAACAAATTCAGTTCCCTAAAATCTGTCTTTAACTTAACTTTACACTGTATATGTAAGTTGAAACTCATAGGGTACATATTAACAGACTGTCTATTATTAAAAACGGGGTGTAGTGTTTTCTCTTCCTCAAACCGCTGAACCATTGAAGCTGTACAGTGTTTTCATAAACTGCTGAAAACAGGTTGTATATTAAGAATTTGTGATTTCAGTGGTTCGTAAAAATATTGTAGCGCTTCAGTGGTTCATCAACTCAAGGAAGGACAATGCTATCTACCATTTTTAGTAATAGGCAGCTCATTTGTACATATGAATTATCTGTAAATTGAATGTTCTTAAGCTGAGGGATTGCCCATGCTAATAAAAAAAACCCTAAGAATTGGAAATCCCATTAATTAAGGATAAAGGCAGAAAAAGAGGGGAGACTGGCAGATTGTGTCTTTGGTATGTATATTTCTAATGTCTTTTGAATAAAAACATAATCAAGTGCATTTATAGCCAAATATGAGAAAATTATATTCAAAAATGCTCATTTTATTAGGAGGATGAATAATTTCTTTTAAGTGTAGAGTTTCATGCAGATTTAAAAAAACAAAAAAATTAATCTAGAGTATAAGAATAAAGCAGCCTTAGCAATGACTATGCATTGAATGAGCTTGTCTCTGCCCAATGAAAACAAATATTCCTCCTGCTTTAAAAATTAATTTCTATGCAGTTCTTTAATTAAAAATGCTTAAAGGTTTGCTGCCTGCTGTTATTAAGAAATCCTCTTCCAATTTAGTTATTATTAATAGGGACAGAAGAATACCTTTTAACCCACACAGCTTCAAGCTGCTTTCTCTTCCATTGCATAATAAATTAAATGAAGTGTAAGATTGGATATGATTTCACCAATATTCTTCTGCTGATTGATTTTATACAATCCATCAAGTCTTTTCTGATTTCTGAGCAAATGAAAACCTGAGATCTGGAACAAGTGAATTAAATGTTATTTTCAGCTAATAGCATTGATGAAACATTACATCTAAATTAATTATCTTGTGCATCAGTAGAGCATACCTTGGGAAGCACCTCCAGATGTGGCTCCATCATTTAATACCTGCTTAACATGGAGTGTAATTTGGCTGATCATCTGTGTATCGTGTGCAGCAATGCCTAATAGACTTCCAAACTCAATACATGCTGACATATCAGCAGGATTTTACTATACGTACCATACTTTCTTCTCAGTATGTCGAAGTTAAGCATTATTTCAAAGTATCCTGGGCAAAGCCAAGTGTCAATTAAATTAGGGATTTCTGGAAGGTTCAAATGGCTTCCTTAGCTATTTCGGTAGCTTACGTACTAATACCACTAGGTACTAATACCATTAGGTACTAACATGTTAGTACTAACACCACTCTATAAAGCCTTAGTAAGACCACACCTAGAGTACTGCATCCGATTTTGGTCACCACACTATAAAAAAGATGTTGAGACTCTAGAAAAAGTGCAGAGAATCATTAGGGGACTGGAGAGTAAAACATATGAAGAACAGTTACAAGAACTGGGCATGGCTAGTCTAGTGAAGAGAAGGACCAGGGGAGACATGATAGCAATGTTCCAATATTTGAGGGGCTGCCATAGAGAGGAAGGGGTCAAGCTATTTTCCAAAGCACCCAAAGGCTAGTCAAAGAATAATGGATGAAAACTGCACAAGGAAAGATTCAATCTAGAAATAATGAGAATTTTTCTGACAGAGCAATCAACCAATGGAACAGCTTGCCTTCAGAAGTTGTGGGAGCTTCATCACTGGAGGCTTTCAGGAAGAGATTGGACTGCCATTTGTCAGAAATGGTGTAGGGTCTCCTGCTTGGGTGGGGGGCTGGACTAGATGAACTACAAGGTCCCTTCCAACTTCGTTAATCTAATGTAATCCAGAGCTAGGTTCATACATTGCATTTAAAAAGCAAGTTAGGTATTTTATTTGGCTCAATGGAGATGGAAGGGATGAGACATCTAAATGTGGTTTATTTTGCAGTGTACGGTTACCTGTGGTGGAGGAGTACGCACTCGTTATGTCACTTGTACCAAAAACAATGGAGAACCATGTGATGTTTTGAAGAAACCCCATTCTAAAGCTCTGTGTGGTTTACAGCAATGCCTATCCAGTCAAAGATTGCTGATGACTCATTTCAAGTTCCATAATGGAAAGATTATTAGAAGAATAGGGGTTATTCCCAGAAGAGGCCCTTCAAAAAAATTGGCCACCCCAGAACCATTGCCAAGAATCCATTCAACAATAATGCCCAGGTTCAGAAACATTACTTTGATACCCACTTCCATCAGCCTTGTAAATTATTCTTCAAATGAAGACTTGGAAGTAAAAAAGTTACACAACAATTCCATTGACTCAAGCATACCCATTAACTACTCCTATGTAACTAGTGCCAACAGGGCATTGCAAAACATCACTCATGGACCTCTCATAACCACTTGGAACGTATCTTCAGAAGGTAGCTCCATAAACATAAACAAGGATTCCTTTACCATTGACCCCATGTACAATCCAAAGGCTAATTATTTAATGGAAGCAAATGATACAAACAGTACTGAGCGAGAAATAAAAGACTACATCCAGACTGAAAGACCAACAGAGAGGTTCCTTACCTTCACTACAAGCAAGATCTCATCTACAGATCATCAGCCTGATAATCCCAACCAATTTTCTGTTACTCCCACAAGAGGAATTGAGGTTCATCGACAGCGACAGCTGTCAAAGGCCTTCATGTACAAATAAATCCTCCTGTGACATCAGATCCCATTACAGAACAACCAACACTAGAGAATACATTAGAAGAAAAATCTGCAAATATAACCCCATCAAAGTCCTCTTTCAGTGAAACATCCCCTTGGGCCACAGAAAATCCATTTGTGCGAGACCCCACTATGCCAAAGAACAGTGAGGATGCTTTCAAAACAAGGTTACTAAACAAGTCTGATTCAGAAAATTCCAGAAACCTGCATACTAATGCCTATTGGTTGGTGGGAAACTGGACGGAGGTAAGTATTCCCATCATCTTATGTTGTTTACAACTGTCGATGCAATATGGAAAAAGCAAAGCAAACAAATGTCCATTTTTGCTTTTTTGATTACACAAAGGTTTATTTATTTATCAAGTTAAGAGACCAACGATCTCGCACAGAGCAAATCTGTGTGCAATGTTTTGCATTTAAATGCTGGAAACTACTTATTAAGTAACAAATTATAATGCTGGGAATTTCCAGGATGCTGTCACAAAGAAATTAATAATACTTGAGAATGCTACTGAGCAAGGTGAAATTGATTATTTCCTATTTTGCACTTCACTGCAAATGTGTCTAATTAATTAATAGAGCAGCATGGACAATTTCAGGGCAATGTATTTATTTATTTATTTATTTTTGGGATTTGTATGCCGCCCCATCTCCGAAGACTCGGGGCGGCTCACAGCTAAAACAATAAATGCAACAACAGTGAGTTAAGAAAAGATTAAACTAAACAAGCCCAAAAAGACAATTAAATACTAAAAAATAAAACCACCCCCACCCAAAAGGGTCACAGCCTTGAATAGTGTTGCACAGCTGTTGCTTATCTCTTTGAGGCTTTAGAAAAACAAACTCAGAACTTAGACTTAGATTTAGAATAACTTTATTGTCACTTTAAATGTACACTAATAGGCATATATTAAAATGAAATTCCATTGCATACAGGTCTCAAAGGGTCTCCACCTCCAATATACACTACATGAACATGATAGATAGATAGATAGATAGATAGATAGATAGATAGATAGATAGATAGATAATTATGCATATACCCATATACCACATATATGACACAGAGAAACAACACAGTCTAGTTTGGATGTATACATGTACATGGCGAGAAAAACGAATCTATTACAGAATCTGGTAGTCCTGCTAAAAATACTTTGAAACTTCCTCCCAGACGGGAGCAATAGAAACAGACCATGAAGTGAGTGTGTAGGGTCTCTAACAATGCTTAGAGCTTTAAGCACATAGTGCTTATAAGCAGTATCCTGAATAACAGGAAGTGAGCTTCCTATAAACTTCTCAGCTGTCCTTACCACTCTCTGTAGGGACTTTCTATCTGAGACATTTCTACCATCAAATCAAACAGTGAGGCAGTTTGTTAAAACACTCTCAATCGTGCCTCTGTAAAAAGTGGCCAGGACACAAGGAGAAAGATGTGGTCTCCTCATCCAACACAGGAAATACAGATGCTGGTTTGCAGGCTTCACTAAGGATGATGTGTGGAGAGACCAGTTCTGGTTGTTAGTTATCTGGACTGCACTCCCAGATGCTTAATACTGTTGACTACCTCTGCAACTGTATCCTTGATACCGAGTGGAGTATCAGAACAGAAGCAACCTCCCAACCATATTTATTAAGGCAAGGTACCAAAAGTACCACATTTGATTCTTTGAGATTAACTGCCTTAGACTTCAATGTAGACTTCAGCTGGGATGCTTCAACTTTGTTTCAAATCAAATGAATATTGCCTTCCAGGTTTTTATTCAAGCTAGAAAGAAATTAAGCTGAATTTTCATTGAGTAGCATATTTAGTCTAGCTTTAATGGAAGCAAAAGCGTTCTTCAGAAAATTGCTTGGAGGTAGACTGTCTTATAATACATTTGGCAAGATGGAACGTGTTCATTTTGTATTAATTCAAATAAAGATTGTCCTTTTACAGCACCTGTCACTCAATAACTACTTCTTAATTTACCTCGACAGTACTTGGAATGAGAATTGCCAGATGTATAAACTGATTTCCTCCGAGGCAAGGACACTTGAGATCACACTGCTAATAATGGAAAAAGCAAAGGAAACAAATGTCCATTTTTTGCTGTTTTGATTATGCAAAGGCTTTTGTATTTGTAGACATCCACAATTTGTGGATAGTGCTTAAGAATCATAGGTGTTTCAGACGTGAAAAGAGTACACTAAGGTTATATATGGAGATTCTCAGTCATCTAGGTCATGGTTGTCCCAAAGGTGCTTTTTTAAGAGGCAACTGGACTTTCTGGTTTTTCTTTGAAGATATTTTGCTTCTTATCCAAGAAGCTTCTTCAGAGCTGAAGAAGCTGAAGAAGCTTCTTGGACGAGAAGTAAAATGTCTTCAAAGAAAAACCAGAAAGTCCAGTTGCCTCTTGAAAAAGCAGCTTTGGGACTAAGGTTGGGTAGTGATCCCTTACTTATTTAATTAAGAAGAGGGGGTCCAACCTATTCTTCAAAGCACCTGAAGGCAGAACAATGAATAGAAACTAATCAAGGAGAGAACCAATCTAGAACCAAGGAGAAATTTCCTGACAGTTAGAACAATTAATCAGTGGAATGACTTGCTTCCAGAAGTTGCAGTGCTCCATCACTGGAAGTTTTTAAGAAGAGATTGGACAGCCATTTGTCTGAAATTGTATAGGCCTTCTTGATTAAGCAGAGGGTTAGACTAGAAAATGTTTTCTTGAAGACCTCCAATGATGGAGCACCCATAATACCAGGAGGCAAACTGTGCTATTGATTTTTAATGTCAAGAGATTACTGTAAAACAAACATGAGAAAGCCTTGTCTCTCATTTCCTTCTCCTGCACCCTTAAGAAATGGCAGCATTATTCCTCTCCAATTTTCCAGTGTTCTACCACATGTGGTATTGGGGCCTTTTGGAGACCAGTAGAATGCAACACCAAGAATGAGTCTGACTGCCAGCATATCAAGAAACCTGACCCAGCCAGAAGATGCTACCTTCGGCCATGTGCTCAGTGGAGAACAGGAAATTGGAGCAAGGTAATAAAAGCTGACCCAGTGTGATTTTCACTTATTATTTATTGTGGACTTCTGCTTTTGGGAAGCCAAAAGAGTTTGTTTTCTGACTTTCAGTAAAACCATTTACTCTTTTCCATAACCAAGTAACGGGGGGATGCATTTTATTCTCAACGTATCCCTGAAATGTATAATTTCTCTTACCCTAAAGTTTCCCAGTGTTATAATACCTGAACCAGGTAACTGCCACTGGTAAGATTTAAAGTTTAAATTTAATGACCATTTAAATTTTCCAAACATTGAAAGTCAGAATAGTTATACATTTTCAAAGCTAATTTTGAGACAGATCTCTTTCCAAAGAGCATCCCCTATTCATCTTGGCTGTTATTATTTTTCTTACCAACAGAGATACTTCAAAATTAAACATTTCATGAGTTACATTTCAATTGTTCCTCACATATTGTTGTTCCAGGCTCTTATCAAAAGTAGATCCTGGGAATAATGACATTTGTGAACATACTCCTTTTAGAATTTCCACCGAAATCACAATGTTCAACTTGAAGCAGTTATAGATAGGAGGGTAGAGTTTCTGTTCTTCAAGACTTCAACTGTATTTGCTTCTCATTCAGAAGAATCCGGTAGACCTTGTTTTAAGCAACTCCAATTGCAAACACATGCTTCTCACCTTTTCCTCCCTGACAGAATACAGTGCAGTCTTGAATGGCGCTATTGAGCTAAGTGGCTCAAGTTTTAAATTGCCAGAGTTTTTTCATCAGTTGCCACTCCTTCAGAAATCTAGCTTCTTGGAAAACATCCATAAGCCAGCTGTCTTGCTTCCCACTATTTCATACTTAAGCTGCAAAAATCCATTTGATCATGAGATGATTCCAAAGAGCTAAGGTTCTGTTTCCTTTTGCTGCCATCAATCAGTTGCCTAGATTTTTGTAACCCAGATTTGGTGGCCCTGATTGGGGTCTATCCAACCATACTCCATTGGCCAATCTGATCTTTTCATAAGGCGGACTGAAATCCTTCCTTCAAATTTAGAAAGCTGGCAGATTTTTTCCCTCTTATCTAGGTTGTTATTATAATGTTGTAGCACCTGCTTTGGTGCCTTGGTTCATGTGAAGTTTTGATGCCCTGAGGCATCAAGGTGACAGATCCCTTGCCAGTCCAGATACTTTGCTTTGAGGCAGGTGTATCCAACCTTGGCAATTTTAAGACTTGTGGACTTCAACTCCCAGAATTCTACAGCCAGCTATGATGGCTGGGGAATTCTGGGGGTTGAAGTTCACAAAAAGTTGCCAAGGTTGGACACACCTGCTCTAAAGGGTCCTTGCTCAGGGCAAGATATTGTGGTAAGATAACATGGTGGCCAGGTTAGGTTTTTGGCAATGCCTCACAATAGTCTGCAGTCAGTAATGGGCTGGATAAAAAATAACAACTTGAAACTGTAGACAAGATATAGGTGCTTATTATTAGGAACATAAAGGAGGTATGTCTGCCTGTTCTGAATCTGGGATATTTTCCCAGAAGGAGCAGATATGCCATTTGGGCCATGTTTTTGGACTTGAATCTCTGTTTTTCTCTCCTTCCAAGATTATGGCTAATGCCAGAATGGCATTTCATCAACTTTGATTGATATGACAACTGTATGTCTTCCTGGAAAATAAATATTTTAAAATTATGCTTTGTAATCATCTCCAGGATCGACTCTTCTGGGGGGGAAATGTCAGCTGGTAGACAACATGGTCTTGGGAAGAACATAAGCTGACCACATTTTGTCTGTGCTTAAAGCACTGCCAATTCATTTCTCTCCAAAATACAAAGAAGTCATTATCTTTAAAGCTCTACATGACTTAAAGGTTATTTGAGGGAACACTGGTTTTTGTATGAAAATCCATGCCCAGTTCAGGAGATTTGACCACAGTTGTTGCAAGAGGCAATTTTTTGGGAAATTTGCTGCTTCGGCTCTTTAGCACTCTCCACTGGATAGAAGGACATCTTTTTTTGGCTTGTTTTTAAAGCCTCAAAGTACATCTTTTCAAATCAACATCTTGAGCCTCGTGCAGATGTTCTAGTCATTTCTTTCCCTTTAAAGTTACTTAAACGTTGTTAGAGTTTGTTGCAGAAAATCAAATCCAGAAAGCACACAGAGATAATTGATTCAGTAGAATTCATTAACTTCTTTATGTACACAATAACACATGAAGTAAATTTACAATACCAACGACAGATTCTTCCAATGTAGTAGAGAAGAGAGATTGTAAGTAAGTTCTTAGTTTCAGTTCAGCAGACAGACAAGTCCAGACTAGTTTTAGTTTTAGAGTTGAGCCACGCCCAGACTCCTTCCTTTAGTTTCTATTTCCAAAACAGCCCTCATTGGCTGACCTTGTTACCATGCCAGTTCATGGATATTCTGACAAACATCCCTTTTAAAGGAGTTCAAAAATGGTTCCTCTCTGTCTGGACCTGGACAGCAAGAGAAATCCTATGGACCCCCCATTTCTGTGTGGCATCACACCCATAGGTGGTATTCAGCAGGTTCTGACCAATTCTGGAGAACCGATAGCGGAAATTTTGAGTAGTTTGGAGAACCGGCAGATACCACCTCTGACTGGCCCTGCCCCGCTCTATTCTCTGCCTCCTGAGTCCCAGCTGATCGGCTGGGTCTTCTTTTGTTGTCCTGCACAGGAGAACGGAGCTGGAAAGCAGGTTAGTGGGGTGGGGAGGGAATGGGGATTTTGCAGTAACCTTCCCCTGCCATGCCATGCCCACCAAGCCACACCCACAGAACCAGTAGTAAAAATTTTTGAATTCCACCACTGATCACACCAGTTACCAGTGCTTTCAAAAATAAATGCCACTCAGGGATCTTTGAAGCTACAGAGGTTACCTTCTTGCTGCTGTTCCCTACACAGTGCTCCTCAAGCTGTGGAGGGGGTTTCAAGACCCGCGATGCACATTGCATTGATGTGCGAGAAAAGAGACTCCTGAGGCCATTCCACTGCCAGGTTGTACAAAGCCAGCCAGTACTGAACATGAGCTGTAACATGGATCCATGCTTCATATGGCACACAGAGTCCTGGAATGAGGTACAATGCATCACTCTCTGATTAATTAACTAATTAATCACCTGCATGTCATCCTGGTGGAGCCACAACATTCTCAAACTGAACAGAACTTAGAGCAGCCTTCCCCATTGTCAGCCCAACAAGGTAAACTAGATTAAGAAACAATACTATACAGGACTACTTTTATTGTAACAGCTGTAGTAACAGAATCTTGCAAATTTTAATGTGCTTCCCCGTCCATGGTATTGTTTTCATAAGGAGTGGCTTGTCTGAGACATTTTCTCAAGTTACATTCTTGGACTGGGTTCAAGCTTCTCTTATCTGACCATTACCAGAAATGCAGTATTTATGCCTTGTGTTTAAAATTAGTTCAGCATTGTTGGTTGAAATAGGTGGATTGGTCTATCTGTCACATTATGCATCAATCCCGCTTTAGAGACTGCAGTGACCATGTTTGTGAGATAAAACATTAAAATAGAGTAGAGTAGAGTAGAGTAGAATAGTCACTTTTTTCAGTGGTGTTGTAACTTCGAACCGTCAGTGAATGAATTGCTGTAAGTCAAGGACTACCTGTATGTGCAATTCCTTCCAACCACTACTTTTGCCCTGTTACCTGTAGTGGCACAGTGGTTAGAGTGCAGTACTGCAGGCTATTTCTGCTGCCTGCCGGCTGCCTGCAACTTGGCAGTTCAAATCTCTCCAGGCTCAAGGTCGACTCAGCCTAACCTCCTTCTGAGGTAGGTAAAATGAGGACCCAGATTGCTGGAGGGCCATAGGCTGACTCTGTAAACTGCTTAGAGAGAGCTGTAAAGTACTGTGAAGTGGTATATAAGTCTAAGTGCTATTGCTATTGCTACCTCTGCAGCAGGTTCATTTTGTTGTGTGTCCTCTTCTTGGTCTCAGGGACTAAAGAGGGTCAGGCAGGAGGAGGAGAGTGATGCCTTCAAGCAGGGCAATGCAGTTGGAAGCCTGACATTTTAACTAGTGTCCTGGGATCCTCCCCTAGTCTTTCATTTCATCTACGCTGATAGGATAGTGGCAACACCAAGAGCATCTTGGTTTCAGGAGGGGAGGGGAAGAAGTCACAGGAGCGGGAATGATATAGGAGTTCCCACTAATAACTTCCTGGTCCAGAGCTGCAGGGTTTTCCTTTGGAGTGTCTATGGAGCCAATAGCTAGCTTGCAAAGCTTTGCTGTGTTGTGAGAACACAGGGCATGGTGCTGATTCCCAATCAGTGCAGCCTTTGTGCTTGGAATGTGTGCTTTGTCATTCAAAATGTCTTCCAGTGCTCAGCTTCATGTGGAGGGGGTACTCAGAAAAGACCCGTGCAATGTGTCAGGGCGGACGACCATGCAACCAAGGGGGAGAACTGGTGCCAGCAGGTGAACAAGCCTCCAGATTCTCAGAAATGCAACCTACAAAAATGTGTGAAAAATACTGGTGAGTATATTCCAGCAAAGATCTCTCTAAGAAAACCATATTGGGTTCAAAATTGCAGGCAGTTCTAGATTACAAGTCCATTGGAGACCTTCTGGTGTTGCTCATTCCAAAGAGCAAATAATTTCATTTGTTGATATATTTTTGGATTAATCTCTGACTTTATTTTATTTATTTTTTTATTTTTATTCATATTTATATCCCGCCCTTCTCCGAAGACTCAGGGCGGCTTACAATTTTTTGGGATACAACCCAATGCGCTCAGCAATAGCCTTCATTCCATTGTATATGCCTGCTTATTACTAAGCGGCATTTTTACAAAGTCAGCCTATTGCCCCCAACAATCTTGGGTCCTCACTTTACCTACCCCGAGAGGATGGAAGACTGAGTCAACCTTGAGCCTGGTGGGATTCGAGCCTGCAATAATTACAGGCAGCTGGAGCTAAGTGCTAGGCTATTAACAGCCTGCACCACCAAGGCCCTTTTTAAGGATGGAAAGGAATCTCAAGAAAAGGTTATTGGTATATGTCGTTTTCATATATTTGGATGTATTTGTATTTCTAAACACAGTGCCATTGTAACATTGAACAATCACTAAATGAACTGTTGTTGTAAGTTGAAGACTACCTGTTTATTGTTACAGATAAGGGCCTTGGTGGCTCAGGCTGTTAAATGCCTAGCACTTAAGTTCCAGCTGCCTGTAATTATTGCAGGCTCGAATCCCACCAGGCTCAAGGTTGACTCAGCCTTCCATCCTTTCGGGGTAGGTAAATTGAGGACCCAAGATTGTTGGGGGCAATAAGCTGACTTTGTAAAAATGCCGCTTAGTAATAAGCAGGCATATACAATGGAATGAAGGCTATTGCTGAGCACACTGGGTTGTATCCCAAAAATTGTAAGCCGGCCTGAGTCTTCAGAGAAGGGCGGCATATAAATGTAATAAATAAATTAAAAAGATACAGGATTGGTACAGACTCGAGAAAGGTTGTATACACATTAATGCCAGCTAGAAAAAGTCTTTTATTACAAACATTTATCACGAAAGATTACCTGCCATTTTTTATTTTGAACCATTTAATTTATCCTATGCCTTCTATTTCTGTCTTAATCTTCTATTTTGCTTATGCATCTCTATTCTTCTGTCCTTCCTCTAACCTTTTCTAAGTTCTAACTATCTGGCTCTTGATCTTTACTTTCTATTTATCGCTGGGTGTTTTTCATTTTCTCTCTGATATTTTGTCTTATCTTTTTTTAAAAAAATTACATTTATCTTAACTCTGTTGCATGAAACAGTACCGGTAGTAAATTCTCTTTGTGCTCATACACGTTTACAGGCTCAACCTGCAGCAAGGACAGGCTATCCGTGAACTTCTGTGAGAGAGTGCGAGATATTGGCAAATGTTCTGCACCCTCAGTGAGGCATCAGTGCTGTCAAACGTGCAAAAGATCCTTGGCTGTCAACGAAATGGAGCCTGGGAATTAACCAAATCTGAATTGTTACCCAAATAAGAACTAAACTTGCTAAGATGAACTTTGGAAATAAAAAAAAAATTCTTCTACAATTTCCAGCATGCTCTATGGACTTCTAATTTAAACCTTCCCGGAGGCAAGGCAGCCTTTTCAAACATTGGACTCATTATTTTTGTATGTTCTATGTATTATCCTTATTTTTTCTGTACCTGTTGGCAAGTTCCTTTAATTTCATTTTCCTTCTCTGGGTCGTTCCTGGCTCAGTTTAAATAAGGTTTTCTTGCTTTAATGAATCAGCTTTTATGGTGATTGAGCAAGACAGCTCCATCAGAAATAGAAAAAGATTTTGATATATGCAAGTATGCATCTTATTCTATATTAAAACAGTCATCTAGGACAGAGGCTCATTAATGTGCAAGTTATCATTGTCATCCATTGACTTAAACATCCCCTTTTCAAAAATGGTCATTTCTGAAGCTACAGTTGTAGAACCTGAGGCTCTCCAGATATATTTTTTTTATTTCAGCCAGCGTGGCTTATACTAAAAAAAAATGATGGGAGGTTTTCAGACAACATTTTCCCTTTGTAGGATTCTTCTTCTGAAATTCTATATGTGAAGAATTGTTAAAGCTGCCATGTTTGTGTATAACAGTTTTATACCTCTAATTGAATTAATCAATTCATCATATCTTCAATATGGTGCTATTATACCATGGTGCTGTCATGTCCCTGTCAGAATCTGATTCTGAGGGGGAGGCCGAGCAGCTGACAGGGAGTGGGAGTATGGCTCCGGTGGCTGTGGAAGAAACTGGGGAAGAGCAAAGTCTGGCTGGGCAGAGCAGGGGAGAGATAGAGCAAGGCAGAAGGAATTCAGAGGAAGACCCAGGCCCACCCCCTCTTCGTCCTAGGGCATGTAGGGAGGAACGGAGAAGGGAGCAATGTGAGTTGTGTGGCTTACGGGGAAGGAAAGGGCCCTGATTCCCTTCATTAGCTGCAGTTGGGAACACAGTGTTTAAAAAGGAACTTGTTGGAAGCAAATTGTGAGTTATCTTTTATTGTCGAGGCTTATCTGGGTTCCTGGCGTCTTCCCAACTGTGTGTGTTTTGTTGGCCTTTGAAGTTTGCAATTCCTTATCCTGCCCTGTCCAGTTACTTGCTGCAGCGTGGATTTTGTATGGATTTTTATTTACAGTTTATATGTACTTTGTTTTCAGACTGAATTTCCTCCACTTATAGTTTGTTTTTGGGAGAGTTTTTTCTCCAGCCGAAGACAACTGGACATTGGGGGCAAAATTGGAGGTATTAAAGGGACTTTTCTTACTTATGTGACTGTGTTGCCTTTGTTCCATGCCCCAGGTCATCACAGGTGCTAAAACCTATATGGCATCTAAAACATTCTTTTTTTACAGCTGGGTTCAAAGAAGGTACTAAGCCAATGCCAAGTAAATAATATCCACTGTAATGGATGAATTCCACCATCACCATTTATAATCCAGGAGTTTTGGGCTTAGCATGTCAACCTAGCTAATTGTGATATAGTGAGGGGAAAAAAAGGTTAAATAAATCATGGCTTAAGATAGGTGGTGAAACCAGTGTTGCAAACATGTATACATTTATTGTATAAATGAATGGATGATGTAATCTTGGAATTATGTTTTATCAGGGTGTTGCTGTGCAATGCTTGCTGTATTGGCTTTTTCAAAATATTACTTGATATATTTTGCTAAAAAGGCTTTCATTTGTAAACTACGGGAAGCCATACGGCCCCCTTGTGATGGTTCAAGTGTGTCTGCTTCTTTGATGCTTCCAAGGGGTTTAATTGGATTTCTACATGAAAGGCTGCATGGGGAATGGCATTGGTTCAATGCACACGAACAAGCCCTTTGAAGGTCAACAGGTAAAGTCTTTCTGTTCACAGCAAATGAGCTGCCTCTAGCCAGCCAAAGATGAGAGCAAAACGGGCTCGTCTTCATCAGAGACACTTGGTTGCCCAAAACTATCAAATTTAGAAGCCTAAAGATACCCTTGGAGATGGTCTTAATCAATTTCATAGCATTATAGAGTTGGACGGAATCATCTTCCAATCCAGATCTCTGCGATATCAAAACTAACTGTCTGGTCTCTTCTTAAAGTAGGTAGATAGATTGTTCCAGCATTGTGCACTTTCATTATATAGCAGGGATAGTTTTCAGCAGGTTTTGACCAGTTCTGGAGAACTGGTTGCAGAAATTTTTAGTAGTTCGGAGAACCGGCACATACCACCTCTGACTGGCCCCGCCTCCCATCTATCCTCTGCCTCCTGAGTCCCAGCTGATCGGCTGGGTCTTCTTTGGATGCCCTGCACAGGAGAATGGAGCTGGAAAGCAGGCTAGTGGGGTGGGGAGCGAATGGGGATTTTACAGTAAACTTCCCCTGCCACGCCCACCAAGCCACACCACATCCACCAAGCCACGCCCACAGAACTGATAGAATCCCACCACTGTTATATAGGTAGTCCTCGGCTTAACAACAGTTCATTTAGCGACCATTGAAAGTTAACAACGGTATTGAAAAATGTGACTTATGACCGTTTTCCACAGTTACAACCATGGAAGCATCCCCATGGTCACGTGATCTAAATTCAGATGCTTGGCACCTGGTTCATATTTATGACGTTTGCTATGGTCCTGAGGTCATGGGGGGTCACCTTTTGTGATCTTCTGATAAGCAAAGTCAATGGACAAACCAGATTACTGACTTATCACCAGCAGTGATTCACTTAACAATTGTGGCAAGAAAGGTTGTGAAATGGGGATAAACTTACTTAACAAATCTCACTTAACAACAGAAATGTTGGGTTCCATTGTGGTCGTAAGTTGGGGACTACCTATATTTAAATCTAGGGAGCTGCTGCGTAATACTTGTTGCTTTCTGTGGGCATAGAAAATATTTTATGATCATCTTTCCTACAATTTCCCTTTATGAACTTGAACACAGTTATCATGCTTCCCTTTACTCTTTTCTTCAAACTAGGACATCCCAGGTTCTTTAAGCCCTGTATTTTTCAACCTTGGCAACCTTAAGGTGTGTGGACTTCAATTCCTAGAATTCCCCAACTAGCCATGTTGGCTGAGGAATTCTGGGAATTGAAGTCCACACATCTTAAAATTGCCAAGGTTAAGAACTATTGCTTTAGCCCAGGGGTGTCAAACTCACGTCGTCATGGTGGTGTCATGTGACATATTGGGACTTTTTCCCTCTTTGCTAAACCAGGCGTCGGCATGGTCAGGGCGTGACGCATCCGGCCCATGGGCTGGGAGTTCCACAGCCCTGCTTTAGCCTGTCCTCAGAGGCCATGTTCTTAAGTTCCATTGCAATCCTCTGAGCCTTCTCCACCTGTCAATAGCCCTCTGGAAAAAGAGCATTCAGAATCAACACAGAAACTTGGGGTTTCAACTGTTTGAGTAGAGGGGACTAATGACCTCCCATATTTTTGATACAAAGCTTCTTCCAATCCAACCAATAAATTTTATTTGTTCTTCTACCAGTCTCATGCTACTGAGTCTTGTTTAGCTTATGATCAAGCATTCAAAACAATTCACCTGTCACTAACTCTTGAAGAAAACACCAAGTAAGATTTGTTGGGTTCAGTGGTGGAATTCAATTTTTTTTACTACCAATTCTGTGGGCGTGGCTTGGTGGACGTGGCATGGCTTGGTGGGTGTGGCTTGGTGGGTGTGGCAGGGGCAGGATACTGCAAAATCCCCATTCCCTCTCCACCCCACTAACCTGCTTTCCAGCTCCGTTCTCCTGTGCAGGGCAACAAAAGAAGACCCAGTCGATCAGCTGGGACTCAGGAAAAAAATAGATTGGGGTGGAGCCAGTCAGAGGTGGTATTTGCTGGTTCTCTGAACTACTCAAAATTTCCGCTACCGGTTCTCCAGAACTGGTCAAAACCTGCTGAATACATCTCTGGTTGGATTGGACTGGTACCTGATTTCCCAATTCTTCATTGAGATACTTGTATAAGATCCTCAGCCCTCAACAGCCTAATCAAGGAACCACCAAGACCTCTCCCACCAACACTGATAGGGCAAGCGATTAGTATATAATAATGAGAGTATACCTCATTCCCATCTAGCACTGATGATGTTGCCTAGTTGGGTAAAGGAACGTCTGCAAGAAAACAACTGAACTCAGAGAGCACTAAGCACCTCACAATCCAATCCTGACCTGCAAATATTCTGTTCTACCAAAACCCACAAGAGGGTCACAGGAAAACTGTGTTTGTGTGTGTGTGTGTGTGTGTTTTCATAGATTTTCACGGGTAAAGGTATGTAGGTCTTTGTGTATTCAGGTCTTGTCCCGTGTACCCAGGTCGTTACAACACAAAAGGCTGAGAGACACACAGCCAGCACCTCAGCCACACATGGTCTCAGGAAAAAGCCATCCAATCTGCATACATCAACTCCATCAACCAATCAAGAAGTAACAACACAGCCAACTCTGGAGTTTAAAAGGGAAAAACAGCCACTATCACACACTTCTCCCAGGAGAACGAAGCTGAAGACACCAGCCTGAAGATGACAGATGAGATTTCGTCAAAACGTTGCCAAGGTATTCTCAATCTTACACGGGACAAGACCCGAATACACCAAAACCTACATATATATATATATAAATATAAATATAAATAAAATCTAAATCTAAATCTACATATAAATATATATAAATCTAAAAGGCTAATAGACCTAACACTGAAAATTCTAATCACACAAAATTCACATAACTCAGAAAAAAGCACACACACGCACACATAGACACACATCAAAACCTAAGTGGACAAGCATGAATATAGTAACTCAACAGACCATGGCTGGAATCAATACCTCCTTTTTTGCTCCCTCCCTTCTCCTCCCTAACTTTCTGTGGTTTGGGAAAGGGGTATGATTAGTAGGAGAGAAAAAAAACCAATTTGATGGTGCATAATAAATCAATCATGGTCATTGCTTCCAGAAGCCTTATATCGCTTCAACCATAACTGGATGGTGCTATTAAGATACTTCAGTCGCTGGTTTTGGGAGAATTTTGGGGGCAGGCCCACTTTTTTGTCTTATTTGCAGGCGCTGTCCTGCCATCTGTTGGCCAGAAAAACAGTGAAACCTGGAAGACAATCCAAGTAGATTCATAACAGTGATTTCAAGGTGTAGTAGTTAAATAAGAAGCATTTATTCATAGGCTATACTTTCAGTAATCTTGACAATATGTCAGTATCCAAAAGGCTCCCATGATAATATATTGGAAATGGCCTTTTAGAAATATATTAATTTTCTTGAATCAGGAAAGAATGTCAAGTGATCTGGCTTTACCAGGGGTGGGACTGCTGGGGGTTCGGGAGAGCCCCTAGCTAAGATTCGGTACTGTTCAGAGAACCCTGAAATCCCACTCCTGGCTGGCCCCACCCACCCCTCCCCTCTGCGTCCCCACGCGGCCCGTTTTGGATGCAGGTAAGTGCAGGGCGCATGCGGAGGCTCAGGGAGTGCGAAAAACAGGCCTCCCGGAAGTTCAGGAAGGCCGGAAATGGGCCTGTTTCTGGCTTCCAGAGAGCCTCTGGAGCTCAAGGAGGCCATTTTCGCCCTCCCGGAGGCACGACAAAAACCTCCAGAGCCTGGGGAAGGCAAAAACGCTCCCCCAGTCGTGGTGCATGAGGCTGACTAGGCCACGAATGCTCACCCAGCAACGGTGCAGAGAACCCTTTGCTAAAAAAATTTGAAGCCCACCCCTGGGCACCCCTTTTTCTACTGAAAAAACCTGCAAAAATATTCCCTTTGGAGATCTTTCTTTCCACCCAGGGAAACAGGAGAGTTTCAATGATAAGAGAAGAACCCTTATAATCGGCTTCTTAGAATTTCAATGCTGCTTCTGCCCAGGTAAATTGCATTAAAGGAAATGCAACTGAAAAATGGCTAAGACCTCTGCCAGGAAATCCCATATATTCTTTCAAGATTTTGTCGATAAGCAATGGCAGTTCAATTTACAGCCGAAGGTGTAGAAAATGGATTTACAAATTGAGTTGTGTTTACTGCTTTTGGGGAGCGGAGGGGGGGGAGCCTTGCATTAAATACATAAGGAAACAGCTTGTTTTTGTATATAGCTAACCCTATTCTAGCTATTCAAGCAAAGCTTTAATTGCCATTTAATGTAATTGCCATTTGCTATTTAGAATTTCCGAGCTCGTAAAATAGAATGGCATTTTTTCCAGCTTAATTTATGAAGTGCTTACATTTGCAAAGGTTTACAAAGGGGGCAGATATATTACAAGTATTTTATGTGGTCATGCTGGAACATTGTGATGTGTATGTTATTTCCTATGTCCAAAGGAAAATGTGGTCTCTATTTTTTGCCCCTTCTGTTATCTATCCAGCCCATTCCCTCCTTTTCCCTCTTCCAGCCTTTTTCTTCAAAACTTTACAGATGAAAACAAGTCAGGGATCATTCTTATAATTTGCATCCTAATGCAGATTATTTTTTGCTTTTTTGAGCACAAAAAAACTCTATTTTCTGCGTACTTGTAAGAAGATTCAATGAAATTTCTTGTTTTCTGACAGCATGGACAAAGCTGAAGGGAGAGTTATGACTCACTATGAAATCACCAAATAATAATAGATCATGCCTGAATGAGCAGTATTATCTGTGGGTAGTGAGCTTGGCTCTCTTTTTGTTCCGGAACTCAGCATTTATATTGTACTAGTGTAGTCATGGACTATTGGCAACTGAAGACTACATAATGTGCGTAAATCCGGAAGTAAAATACACATGCATGCACGCAAACTATTCCATACGGAAGGAAAAAAAATCTCTCTTAGTATCAAAATGATTTTTAAGAAGAGTTTCCTAGAGGGACTGGCTGAGCACCTTTCACCATAAAGAATCTGAACACTGATAATGGAGAAATGATCATCATCCATTCATCTCCTTTTAACGATCCCATAGTCCCTTGTGGGGTGGAGTCTTGGCAACTGAATGGAGCTGGCCAGACGCCCTTCCTGTCACCAATGCGGAGTTTTGTTCAGAAGATATATTCTCAGTGTGCCCAGAGAGAAAAATATCTGCTTCTACCTAGGGTTGAACTCACAACCTCCTGATTGTGAGGTGAGAGATCCACCTCTAAGCCACCACACCACTCTAATGGAGAGATGATGATGTATTTAAATTAGATTAAATGACATTGTAACTATTATCTTTCCCAGCTCATGTCATGATCTTTCCTAAACTGAAAACCCATAAATAGGGTTGTTTCTCACACTCTGTACTGCATAACATCAGATAGATGCAGGAGAAACAGTTAACGATTGCTGTGTAAGAGGAGACATCGTTTATTCAACTTTAAGCAGGATGTGATCCTATTTTAAATCTCAGAAGTGTATGTAATCTAACCATTTACAACGGAACCGACCTGACGCAGGAAAACATTGGGAGAGTTTGATGTTCTGCATTAGATGATATTGTAAACCAGTGTTTGTCTAACCTGGGGACTTTTAAAATGTGTGGATTTCAACTCCCAGAATTTCCCGGCCTTCTTAAAGTTGCCAAGTTTGGCAAACTCTGTTGTAAATGAAACAGAAGAAGGAACAGGAATTGCAAACCACCCCAAAAACACACGGGCACAATCTCTTTGTCGAAAATCAGAAGGCAATTTTAACCAAATTTATTCTGTGAAGAAAAACACTGAAGAGGTTTGATCTGAATCCCCGATTAGCCTTTACTCTGGATCTTAAGATACTTCATTTCAGAAGCTTTTATCTAGTTGCTAATCAAAATAATCTCCCTCATCATACACAGATTTTCAGTTTCATCTCTATCTGAATTCTGAACCTATAAATGTGTAGGACTTATTTCAAAGACAGGATAGTGCAAAAGTTTTTATCTCTCAAAACTAGCATAGGAGAGAACGAGAAAGCTAGCTCTAACTGGAGGTAAAGAAGCAAAGGATTTGGTTAAAATTCTTCTTCAGCATTTTTGCTGCGGTCGCGCTTTAGCTGCAGTAGCCTTTCTACTGTTTCAGGCACAGTACGTTCACCGTGAATCTTGTTGTCTCTCGTACGAATATTCACAGTCCCACAGGCCTTCTCTTTCTCACCAACAACTAAAAGACAGATAGAGAGGAAGAAAGGGAAGAAAAACGTCAGAAAAGGAGATGCAATACATTACTATAAAATACTCAGGAATGATGGTGCCTTCATTATTATACTGAGCCATGGTGGCGCAGTGGTTAGAGTGCAGTACTGCAGGCTACTTCTGCTGCCTGCCAGCTGCCTGCAATTTGGCAATTCAAATCTCACTAGGCTCAAGGTGGATTCAGCCTTCCATCCTTCCGAGGTTGAGTAAAATGAGGACCCAAATTGTTGGGGGCCATAGACTGACTGTAAACCGCTTAGAGGGGCTGTAAAGCAGTGTGAAGCAGTTATAAGTCTGAGTGCTATTGCTATTATGGGCAGAAAATGATCATTGTCATGACCATCATAATAGTATGGAAAAATGATAGGGTTTCCTTCTATACATTTCTAAATATGATGTATGGAGAAAAAAATCTACCAACAAAATGTACTGTTTGGGGAGTGTTTGTAAGAGTAAGGAATCTATCAAGATAATTCATACAAAGAAGAATAATCTGTAAAATATTGACAATGGTCATTTGAAAAAAGCACTGAAAATTAGAAGACTAAAAGTTGAATGAGATCAGAATTAGAAGATTCTAAATTAGAAGAGTGGAAGTTAAATGAGATCATTTAACGCAGTGTTTCTCAAATGTGGCAATGTTAAGATATGTGGACTTCAATTCCCAGAATGCCCAAGGCAGAATTCTAGAAGCGGCACTCCATACAGCTTAGAAATGCCAAGTTTGAGAAACACTTAAATAATCTCATCAGAAGATTGGAAATAAAATTGTTTGCTTAAGGGGACAATTAATAGTCTCTGGGCTATCAGGAGCAGCTTATATCAGAAATATTTGGAATTGCTATATTACTGTTTCTCTGCCCTTCTGACTCCACTCTGTTCTTATGACAACTGCAATATAGGTATATGACTCAAAAGAAATCTAAAGAACAGCATGCAGAAAAACCACTGCAGATATGCAGCTCTATGATAGAAACAGCATCAATTGGATTTCAGTACCAAATTAATAGCAGGAAATCAACAACTGTTTATTGTGCATTTAAAGTAGGTTTTGCATGCTATTTGCATTTCAAAGCATTTACAAAAAGCAAAATAGATGCAAATTCATGAAGTAGGATTGGCCTATTTACACTTGCTCCCCTCTCTCAAATAAAGGCATGAGGAAGGAATTAAAATAGAAAGGAAAAACCATTTAGTAACAGAATAATAGACAGAATTACAGAGTTGGAAGGTACCTTGTAGGTCATCTAATCCAACCTCCCCATCCAGCAGGAGACCATAAGCCATTTCTGATTGTATGTGTGTAACAATTGTGTTTGATACTTTGTCTATGTACTTTGTCTATGTACTTTGGTATGAAAACAGCATGACATTTTTGTTAGTTCTTTCATTAGCACAGTGTTTCTCAACCATGGCAACCTTAAGACAGGTGAACTCTAACTCAACAAATACGTTAACTTTTACGAATTTTATTTAATACACACACATTCATTTTTAATGTGTTTTTAACTGTATATTTTTTATTTGTTTAGCTTTAAAATTATTATTTGCATTTCACCCTTCTTATATTGGTCTACGACAATAATAAAGATTCGATTGATGCAACTCTTAAAGTTAAATGAAGTCTATCGTGGACCTCACCCCATTCTTAAGAGGTCCTTAAAGGGGGCATGCATAAGCGCACCAGCATGCCTACCGTCCCTATCTTACTGTCCCCATTTATCTGTATTTACTTCCTTTGTTCATGTTTATGTTCATATCTATAGTTTCTTCCTTGTACATGTTAGATAGATAGATAGATAGATAGATAGATAGATAGATAGATAGATACTCGACAGGTATATTCTGGGAGTTGAAGTCCACCTGCCTTAAAATCACCATGGTCAAGAAACACTGAGTCAGAGAGAAGAGTTTGCGGTATAGCACAGCTCTCAGCATTTTCTGTCAATCTGAGAAGCCAGCGGAGCAATTGGCAAAGGTCTATTGCTACAAATGAAGACCTAGTGCAATTTAATAGCTATACAGGCCTGGAAGCTCAGATTCATTCTAAAAGTGGCACTCATTAAAAGGAGAACTCGTGCATCTAAATAAAGGTGCTTTCCTTGCATGTCAGAATGCTGCTGGCAAAACAGCAACTTCATACATTAACAAGCAGGCAACCGCTAATTAGCTTCTGGATGATGCTTTAAAGCAAATGGAGCTATGCTCAAATGGAGCTAGACACACACACACTGCACAGAGACACTTTTACCTAAAATAAAATTGTACTGAGCAAGCTGAGCGTTTCTGATCTTCTTATTCAGAGTGCAACCAGGGTCCACGTCAACATCCACCATTAAACCAGCATCATGGAACTGTTGCTTCACCTTTGGGAGAACCAAATCAGCAGTGTTTTAGATTATGCAGGAAGCAAACATCTGGAGGGAAAGGCATCTGGGGCCTTGCAATTCTCCAAATCAAAATAGCAAGCTTTGTTTCCACCAATATGACATTTGAATAGTCAAGAGAGTCTGTAATCAAATTAACATTTAGAAGTTAAGCCCTACAATATTTATATAGTAAGTATTCGGAGTAGCATGCTTTTCAAAGATAAGATAGATGCAGACAGGAAAACAAATTGTGATTCGGATCTAGATTCATTACTCGAGAACATAGCAATGAAGTTTTGCCATTGGAAACATTACATACATGCAGAAACACGCATATAACTGCACAGTCATAAACAAAGCAGTTTTCCCCCATGTTATCACTCTGCTAAACAACTAATTCCCAAAACACTGTCTTATGCCCTGGGACAGGGCTGTCAAATTCCCCGCCTGTGTCGGGGGATGTGTCACACGCTGGCCATGCCCACACCTGGTTTAGTGAAGGGGGAAAAAGTCCCGATACATCACATGACACCGTCGTGATGACGCTGAGTTGACACTCCTGCCCTAGGATATCAAACCATATAGTAGGGCTGTATTGCTATTATCCTTTTCGTCATTCCTATTACCTATTCTTTATGACTATTGCTTTGTTTTTTCTACCGTGTTTCCCCGAAAATAAGACCTACCCCGAAAATAAGACCTACCCCAAAAAATAAGACCTACCCTGAAAAATAAGACCTACCCCGAAAATAAGACCTAGTGTGTTTTTGGGAGCCAAAAAATATATAAGACAGTGTCTTATGTTAGGGGAAACACGGTATGCGATTTGTTCGTGGTTTCATACATGAATAAATGTACATTGTTCTACATGAATATGGTGTTTTTTTTCATTAAAAATATATATATATAAGACCTACCCTGAAAATAAGACCTAGTGTGTTTTTGGGAGCCAAAAAAAATATAAGACAGTGTCTTATTTTTGGGGAAACATGGTATCTTATGATTTATGTTGGTTGCTTTTATTTAGTATCTTATGACTATCACTGAGTGTTGTATCTTATGATATATGATGATCGTATTATGATTATGATCATGATTTATCACTTGTTGCTTGTATGTACACTAGAGCTTATGTACTGGAGACAAATTCCTTGTGTGTCCAATCATACTTGGCCAATAAAGAATTCTATTCTGTTCTGTTCTGTTCCACTCTACTCTACTCTATTCTTTCTATTCTATTCCTATTCTCTATCCAAACCCCAAGCAGAATTGCCTTTAATCACACTTAAATAGACAAATCTCCTCAGATATTCCTCTCTATTGGACAGCTAGGAATCCATTTCTCATTTCCCCTTTAACAGGTGTTCACTTTCAAAATAGATTTTAAGTAAGGAATTAAAACATTGGTCAAACTGTGAGCTACATACAAAAAGTTCCTTTGCAATGCAAATAGTTTGCATCTGTTCTTGTGTGGATTTTGTTTACATGTCCTATAAGGACTTCTGGATTTTAGTCACTGACAGCATAGAATCCATCTATGCTGCTCTCAAAAAGCAAGACTTTTTTTTCCAAGGAGTTTGCCATTCTCTTTTTGGATAGGTTCACATCTTTAGGGATTCCTAAGTTGATTTTGCATATAGGAAAAAATAAAAGTTGAAATTTACCTTTTGTGCATATTCATCACATGTTGGTCCAACTGGTATTACCATCACTTGCTGAGGAGATAACCAGAATGGCCTTGGACGAAAGAGAAACAACAGAAGTCACTGCTATATGTTTAAAGACAACAGCAAATTCCTGCTAACTTTAGGGTGGGCTAGCAACAATGACCTTCTGCACTATTAATTATAAGTATTTCTTAGAAAGTGTACACAGAATGGGCTCCAAAACTGTGCATTTCTTACAGTATCAGAAAAAAAGAATTATTCTTCATAGTTCAGAATGGATCAGATCCAGATTTGATATCCTAGTTGTACCAACTGATTGAGATTGAACGAATTTTCTAGTTCAAAACGCAACAGGTTTCTTACATGGCTTTAATAAGACGATGTCGTAAGTTACTTTTTTTTAGCACTGTTGTAACTTTGAATGGGTGCTAAACAAATGGTTGTAAGTCAAGGACTACCTGTAACTCAACTATATGGAAATTTGAATAAGAGCTGCAGAGGAATTGGAAGGCCGCCTGTTCTCTAAATAGTTATGGCTTCCAAAGAATTAAAAATCCCCACTGCTTGTAGCTGCTTGTCTCAAGCAAAACCAGATCTCACTAAATCCTTCTAGCAGCTGTAGCTAGCTCTGCAAGCTAATCTTAATCCTGGCAAATTGAAACTGCTCATGGTTTGAAGTTCACAAGCTTCCAACAACCACAATTAAAATCAGTTTGTTGAGCAAGATGTGAGCTATTAGAGTCACAGTCAAGTGGCTCTCAATGGCTGCACAGAGGAGAGGGAAAGAGGAGAGGGAAAATCCAGGAAAAAGGTATTTCCTGTGATAAATTTCTCATTTCTCATCTTTCCTACTATCTTCTCCTACTGGTTTCTTATGAATTATCAATTGTTGTTTGTAACTTATGATTAATGACTGTAACTATGTCCTATGACTTACTGTTTAGATGTACATTGAGAGCCTACGCACCGGAGACATATTCCTTGTGTGTCCAATCACACTTGGCCAAAAAAACAATTCTATTCTATTCCAAAAACGTTGACTAATGCAATGTCTAAACGCAGCCCTTTATTTAGGGTTGCTGTTGTGGGGAAAATAGAAAGCAGGGACTTTATATACACCATCTGTAATTGTATGGAGTACGATATAAAAGTCTGTAGAGATTCTCAGTCATCCAGGTCACGATTGTCCCAAAGGTGCTTTTTCAAGAGGAAAAGATTTATTTTTTTTTCTATTGAAGACATTTTGCTTCTCATCCAAGAAGCTTCTTCAGCTCTGACAGGATGGTGGGAAATGGAAGGATTTATTGTCTGCAAGGAATATAAATCTTTCCATTTCCAACTATCCTGTCAGAGCTGTCCAGTTGCCTCTTGAAAAAGCACCTTTGGGAGTACGATGTAATAATTATAACTGACAGTTGTGGTTTCATATTTTTGTGTACAGGTAGTCCTCGACTTATGACTACAACGAAGCCCAAAATTTCCGTTGATAAGCAAGACAGTTACCTTTTTTGCCACAGTTACTTAACCCATTATGCAGTTGTTAAGTGAATCTGGGTTTCCCCCATTGACTTTGCTTGTTGGAAACCAGTTGTGAAGGATCCGCATGATTATCACATGACCCCAGGACAGTGCCACTGTCATAAATACATCCACTTGTCAATCACCCAAATTTTGATCACTTCCCCATGAGAATGTTGAAATGGTTAAGCGTGAAAACTGGCCATGAGTCCCATTTTTTTTCAGTGCTGTTGTAACTTTGAACTAAATGAATGGTTGTAAGTCAAGGACTAGCTGTACAAAATAACAATACAATACCATTTGCCTCCATAGTTTTCAGTCAGGATAGCAATCATCCTCTCCACTGATCCCAAAATGGCACGATGTATAATCACCGGTCTCGTTTTGTCATTGCCATCATGGCTAGAAGATAAAATCAGTGTTATTTTCAAAACCCAGTTAACTAGATGAGAATTATAAAATGCAGAATTAAAAAAAAACCCCATAGGTTCTACTTACCTCATGTATGTGAGGTTAAATCTCAGAGGGAGCTGGAAATCCAACTGGATGGTGGCACATTGATGGTACCTCCCGATGGCATCTTTGATCTGGATATCAATCTTTTTGGGGGCGGGGGGTAAAAAGGAAGAGGATAAGACAAACAAACATGGACACAATTGTTACAAACACTGAAGAAGTGAAGAAGCTTCTTGGATAAGAAGTGAAATATCTTCAAAAATAAAGGAAGATCAGTTGCCTATTGAAAAAACCCCTATCAGGATTCCGGCAGTTATTCCAATTAAATCATCAGTCTCGAGCCACACTCCCAAAACTTCAAAGGATTTATTAGAAGTTAACATGCTGAGATACGTCACCCTTGACCCTGCTTTCCTCCCACCCCTCTTGGGGTATCATCCAACGAAACACACCCATAGCCATGAGCTATCAATCATGCTCTCCAATTAGATTTTTGCATGACAGAAGCTTCAGTCATCTAAACAATCTCTGAAGAAAATATGAACGGAATGTACTTTCGATTCTACACTGCTGCCCGCTTTTTGAAACTCCCCCACCTTCTTTCTGTTGACAACTATAAAATGTGTATACAAAATGTTTCATGAGTTGACAACACCCTTGGGACAACCATGACTTGGATGATTGAGAATCTCCATAGACTCCTACAAATATTCTTTACAGCAAAGCACTTTTAAAAAGTTCTACTCCATTTGAGGCAGCATCTCAAACTGACAGCTATCAGGCCCTACCAATGAACTACTCTGAGGAAAAAGGATCTCTGGATTATGTTACTTTTTTGTAGTCCTCGATTTACAACACTTCATTTAGTGATCGTTTGAAGTTACAAAGCATTGTAAAAGGTGACTTATGCCTGCTTTTCACCCTTACAACCATTGCAACATCTAAATGGTCACATGATCAAAATTCAGACTCTTGGCAATTGGTTCATATTATGACTTTTGCTGTATCCCAGAATCATATAGTCACTTTTTGCAACCTTCTGACAAGCAAAGTCAATGGGGAAGCAAAGTGAAACCAGATTCACTTAACAACCATGTTACTAACTTAACACCTGTAGTGATTCACTTTGGTAAGAAAGCTTGTAAAATCAGAAAAAAATCAACTGTCTCATTTAGCTACAGAAATTTTGGGTTCAGTTGTGGTATTAAGTCAAGGACTACCTATACTTACCTCTGCTATGAGAATAGAGATATTGTGTATAGGGTCTGTGGTTTCAATTTGGATATCTGATGAATCATATATCCCCAGCCTGGTCTTTAGAGAATATACTTTGGATGGTGTGGCATTTGCCAGAGTTTTAGAGACACTGTCTCTATAACTATATTTCCGTTCCATTTCAGCCCACACCAAGGCCTGCAAGCTTCAGTGGTATCTGAATTTTTTGTGCTCACTCAAGCTTTTAATTCTAAATAAATCTGCTAATATCCCTTGTTGCCTTGATTCTTAATATGACTTAATCCCACATTTTAAAATCCTATTTTGTGCCTAATTTGGAATTAGCATCATAATGAAAAACATCCTCACATTGTCTAATGGTCAAATGAGGAAAACATACCTTGGTGTCAAAAGGAAGAACAAACAAGTGAGCTTTTTACCCAGAGACTAGCTTCAAGATTATTTTCCTGCTTCTATTACATCTTGATTAACTCCTTCATTTAACGGTATGGTGCCTATATCTGGCTTATTTTATTTATTTCATTTCATTTCATAATCTTTATAATCAGCAGCCAAGCAAAAGGTTTCCTAAGATATTTCATTAGTAATTTTTTTACTATCTTGCTTTACAATCTAGTTCACCTTGGTACGAATATTGCAAAGAATTGTCTTTGTCTCTAAATCACACAGAAATAGGTGTGTTCCCCTCATTTTCATTTTACAAAGTGTCAGTAGAAGGCTATCAATCTGATCTAACATGTTTGTTCCAAGCACTGTACTTGTCAGGCCCCCAAAACAAAGAATGAAATGTGTTGATACTTCAAAGCTTGAAGGGCAGGCTGTTAAATGCCTAGCACTTAAGTTCCAGCTGCCTGCAATTACTGCAGGCTTGAATCCCACCAGGCTCAAGGTTGACTCAGCCTTCCATCCTCTCGGGGTAGGTAAATTGAGGACCCAAGATTGTTGGGGGCAATAAGCTGACTTTGTAAAAATGCCGCCTAGTAATAAGCAGGCATATACAATGGAATGAAGGCTATTGCTGAGCACACTGGGTTGTATCCCAAAAATTGTAAGCCGCCCTGAGTCTTCGAAGAAGGGCGGCATATAAATATAATTTTTTTAAAAAGCTGAGTTCTTCATTGTTTCCTATAGACAGAATCTTGCCAGATGAAAGATTCTGCCATATACTCTGAGAACGATTAGGGAGGGACTGTCTTCACCCTAGTTCTCTCGTATTAAATATCACCACTTTGCATCGCACACACAAATCTGTTACATGCAATTCTTCTATATACTGTTTAGCTAATAGTCTAGTGTTTGTTTTTAATATGGTTCATGTTGGAGAAGACCTGCTCACATGTAGATCCGAAAATCTCTGATTTTCTGCACAATTTCACTCTTGTTTTTGAAGTCTGACAATAGATGTTCTTAAATCTTGATGAATGATTCTTTTATAATCTCCATCTGTGAACAGCTTTCCTGAACTGCCACAAAACTAGCATACGTAGTTGAATTAAATGTTCTCTTTTCTTCTGAAACTTTTCTTTTCTTGGATTTATCCATGGTTGGCCTACCAGGGGTCGAAAAGCTCAATAAATCGCATGCCGGCATGTGGCACACATTGGTGGTTGTGATGCATATTTTGAATGACAGGGAGCCGCAGCCAGGGGTGGGCTTCAAAACTTTTAGCAAAGGGTTCTCTGCCTGGTTGCTGGGTGGGCATGGCCTAATTGACCTCCTGCACCACACTGGGGGGGGGCATTTTTGCCCTCCTCAGACTCCGGAGGCTTTCCTCAAGCCTCCAGGAGGGTGAAAATGGCCTCCCCGGGCTATGGAGACTGTCTGGAAGCCAGAAATGGGCCCATTTCGAGTCTTCCCGAACTTTGGGGAGGCCCGTTTTTCGCCCACCCCGAGCCTCCGTGCACGCCCTGCATGTACCTGCATCCAAAATAAGCCGCGTGAGGACTCCTGGGCGGGTGAGCAGGGCCAGCCAGGAGTGGGATTTGGGGGTTCTCCAAACTGCACAGAATCTTAGCTAGGGATTCTCCTGAACCCCTGCAAACCCCCAGCAGCCTACCCTTGGCCGCAGCAAAGGGATAAAAGAGCCACATGTGGCTCCAGAGCCACGGGTTGCCGACCCCTGGTCTAATCCAATATTTCTCAACCTTGGTCACTTGAAGGTGTTGCTGGCTGAAGAATTCTGGGGGTTGGAAGTCCACACATTTTGGGACTTCCCAAACACTGGCCTATTCCATTCCTCAGATCAGCTGCCCTGATAAGCATGACTTATTCAACAGGCAAATAGGAAGGCTAAAAATACGTGAGTTAGCTTGTCACACATGTACACCAACCTGTCCCTATTTAATGGTACAGGAGTAAGTAGAGAACTTTTCTCATCCTCCCACCTGAATATTCTGCTAAATAACCTCAGAGCCCTGAAGGGAATCATGGTATAATGGGAGTCAAGCACAGCTAAGCAAACAGTACCAGTCCATAGTTTCTCTAATAAAACAAATTACAAAAACAACTTCATGGAAAATGAAAGTGTTAATATTCTCTAAAGGTGATTTACTAACCTTTGGCCCATAGAAAGCTCCATCTCCAGGGTTCAGTTCCCATTTCTCTCCAAACTCATTCAGGCTATTTTCAAGTTGCTAGTGGAAAATGATATGCCAAATATTAATGGATTTGTTCTAAGCAAAATGATTGTTGTTTCTCTTCTTCACAATACAAACGTTAGAGGAATTTACTTCTTATTTTTGTGAGTGTGTGTGTGTATGTTTGCCTATCCAAGTCAGTGATAACCCTGGTAACTGCTTTACTTCTGTTTTACTTTGTTAACTGCCTTAAGTCTCAAGAAGCTGGCAATATATACAACTCTGTATCAGTAAATACTATATTCACCTAGCTAGACTGAATCATAGTGCTATCCTATTATCTGGAAACTCTCTTCCTTCCAATCTCAGAATCTCTTAAGGTGGACTAATATGCTGAGCATCAGTTAATTATATACTTAACATGTATTTCTAGACTAAACTTACTTATATTACCCACCAAAATTATTTTGCCTGGCCATGGATTCTGCAGTCTGAATTATAGCTAAGTAGGAGAACCATTTAAATCTATAGTAGCCCATAGTTCATGGCATCCTACGGCTACGATAGCCAAAGATCAGAAGGAATCACTTCCATGCTATAGTTCACAAAATTATATGCCTTTTAATAAAAGTTGTCAGTCCAAAAGGTTGTGCTAGACTTATCCAGTTCACAAGGTCAGTTTTTAGACCAGGGGTCTCCAAACTTGGCAACTTTAAGACTTATGAACTTCAACTCCTAGAATTCTCCAGCCAGCTATGCTGGCTGGGAAAATTCTGGGAGTTGAAGTCCACAAGTCTTAAAGTTGCCAAGTTTGGAGGCCTCTGTTTTAGACCTTTAAAATTTGTCCCCTTCAACCCTCTTTCTAACAGTTCTTTCCTTTCCTGCTGCCTCTAATCTATATGGAACTTGTGCATTTAAGGTTATAGAAAAAAAATTCACATAAACTATGTGTTCTTTTTTCATCCCCTCTGAGAAAAGTTATTTGAGGACATCAGGGGCTGCAGATTCAGTACAATTTAAACCCCAAACTACTAATTGGAAATTATATATTTGGATACAGCTTTCTTAGACTGATTTATGTAGGCCCACTTACTACATTATTATAGGAAATAAATGAACAAATCGCTGTATTTAGGACATAAATATACCTTTTCAGCTTCATTCCACACTTCAATATCTCCAAGGAACTTTTCGGGACGGGTAGAGAGGTGAAGTTTGAAGGAAAAACCAAAGACATCATACACAGCGCGCAAGAATTCCAGGCAACTTTTGATCTCCCCTTCAATCTGTCCATGAAATGAAAAGACCCAATGCAGTCAATATCCATCCATTTTCATAACACTATTTTCCTTAAATTACCTTAGATCAGGGGTGTTAAACTCCATTTTATTGAGGGCTGCATCAGGGTTGTGTTCTACCTTGGGGGGGGCGTGGTGGCAAGGGGGTGTGGCCAGTTTGACATCACTCATGTAGGGGCACCAGTGGTGGCCCAAGCACTCTGCACGTGGCCCTTCCGAGCTCTGTTTTAGCTGGCAGATGCACCGCGGGCCAGTCCTTCACTGTTTCCAAGGCAGCCCACAACCCAGATCTAAGCACCCCACGGGGCGGATCCAGCCTCAGGCCTTGAGTTTGACACCCCTGCCCTAGATCATTTCCCACCTGCTCCATGGCACAAAATATGTGAGCGTCATCTTGCTGGAACCGCCTCACTCGGGTGAGACCAGTCAGCGTCCCAGACAGTTCGTTACGGTGCAGAACTCCAAAGTCAGCCAGGCGCAGAGGCAGCTCCCTCCATGATCTTGGCCGGTGATCGAACATAAGACTGAAGAAAGTAAGACAAATTGTTGACATCTGACTGGGATGACATTGCTGAGAATAGCCACATGAAGAATCAAAAGCAGTCTTGAAAAGCAAATGCTTTTCTACAAATCTACCAGTTTACCCCAACCAGAAGTTTTCCCTTTCCTGCTCCTTCCGCCGGCTCTGATGGTAACCCAGGCACCCTCTCCATCTCCTCTGATTCATCTGACTCCATTGTCATCTCCTCTGGCAGTCAACAAATCACAACATCATTAAAAGAGACATCACATGACTGCAATAGACTGATTTATAGCCTCACTTCTGCAGCAGTTAAGCGAGTCATATGTGGCCATTAAACAAGACATCATGTGATCATGACTTGAGATTTTACTGCCAGCTTATCCATTGACTCTGTTTGTTGGAAGCCAGTTGTGAAGTACACAGTGTTCACAGGATTGCAGAACATTGCAATGGTCGTAAATTCCTGTTGGATGGAAAGTGCCTGATTCTTGATCATGGGACCACAAGAATGTTGCAATGGCTCTAAGTGTGAGGACCAGTTGTAAAGTTCATTCTTTTCAACGCTATCGTAATTTCAATCACAGGACAGATATTAAGACAAGTCTTTCTGTAATTTATTTTAGTATTCAGAACAAAAACCTGACTTTTTTTAAAAAAGCATCTTTTCCCTTCTTCCCCACTCAAATTGTACCTTCTGAATCTCTACTATCCTCACTCATCTTACTAATAGATTCTCAACATGTTAGCTTTATCTTTTCCACCTAAATTATATTGTGTTTGTGGCAATGTATACGCAGATTTATAAACACAAAACCATCGCACCAGAGTGGGAGATACTGTATATAACGAGACATGTGTCGGTTACTAAATTGATCGCAGCCACAGCAACAAAGCATTGCCATATGGGCTTTTGGTGACAAATATCTGCAAGCATGTTCCAAGAGTAAGGTATTCAATTCTAGATCAAAGCAGAATAGGAAGAGGGGGAAAAAGAGAGCAATTAAACGTTGGCACAAATCCAATACCAGTGTCCAGGACAGTTCATGGGCTTCAGAGCGAAGATCTCCTTTTCCACCTCAAAAGAAAACATGTTGTCGCTGTAATGCTGCCAATGGCCAGAGGTCACCCAAAGCTTGCTGTTGTAGATGTTTGGAGACACAACTTCTTGGAAGCCTCGTTTTCGATACTCGCTCTGAAAAATCAAAGAGGCAGAGCCACATTTAGCAGAGAGAATCATGCACAGGTAGTCCTACGATCACAATGAGCCCATTTTTGTTGCTAAGTGAGACAATTGTTCAGTGGAGTTTTGCCCCATGTTTAGGACCTTTCGTGCCACACTTGTTACGGGAATCACTGAAGTTAAGTTAGTAACATGGCTGTTAACTGAAAATGGCTTCCCCACTGACTCAGAAGGGCGCAAAAGTTGATCACATGATCCTGGGACATTCCATCCGTCATAAATATGAGCCAGTTGCCAAGCATCTCAATTTGGACTATGTGATCATGAGAATGTTGCAATGGTCGCATGTATGAAAAATGGTCGTTAAGTCAACTTTTTTCCTTGCTGACATAACTTCAAAGTCACTAAACAAATGAGTTGTAAGTCAAGGACTATCCGTGCGTAGTTAAAGCAATTTTCTCCTAACCACTGCAGATACATTCTTCATTACAATCAATAATCTATAGTCATTAACATATAAAAGAAATGTGTTTTATTTTATGTTTTTAAAATTTGAAAACTTAATAAAATTTATTTTAAAAAAAGAAATGTGTATTCTTTTATTGTGACAAATGAGCCATGCTCAGAATTAAAACAATTAAATCTACAGGTAGTCGGTCCCTGCTTACGTTACTATCTCATTTAGCGACCATTTATAACAGTGTTAAACCATTTTTGTGACCAATCCTTTGATTATGCCTCCTGTCATAGCATCCCATAGTTACATGATCACTGTTTGCTTGCTTTCCAACCAGTTTTGTTTTCCTTAATAGCCAAATGGGAAGTCACATTGTAAGCCTGTCACGGTCACATGATTTTCTGCTGTGTGACTGAAGCATTTAATGACAGAACTGCTACCACTTGTGGTCACTAAGTGAAGACCATCTGTACTATGGTAATCAGGGATGCATTCTTTGAACACATGTCTTCACTGCTGCTACAGTAAAGTTGGCCACAGTGTGCACCAGTCTCACCTTTCTATACTTTTTCTTGCCTGCCTTTGAGCTCCTTGGCTTCTGCCCACTCTTGCCCCAAACCATTTCTATCACATGGGCATGGCTTAGCGGGCGCTTTGCGTGCGTGCACACACTTTGTGTGCAAGCGCGTGCCAAACACACACTCTGCACAGGTGCGTTCTGCAAGCCTGCACTCTCCCGGTCGCTTCAGCAGCTGCCGTGCAGCACTCTGCTGTGCCGCTCAAAGCAGCTGCGCTTCAAAAGCAGAAGATAAAGGTGAGTATGGGAGCCCAGGAAGGCGGGTGGGCCCAACAGCAGAGCGGCAGAGAGAACCGGTTCGGTCTCCGCTGCTCATCGCCGCTACTGGCTTGGCTGAACCGGGCCGAACCAGTAGAATGCCACCACTGGGACTGCCTCAAAATCGTTATTCCACACATGGAATAGTTCATGCACAGAATATTTTGCATATTCATAATAATCACATATTCTGAAAGTTCAGCAAATATTACCAAGAACAATTAGAGATAATTACCAGCTCTGTTCTATAATCATGAGGGGTAATAAAACATGACGGCTGGGGAATTCTGGGAGTTGAAGTCCACCCATCTTCAAGTTGCCAAGGTTGAGAAATAGTGGTCTGTAGACTGGCTAGACATTTAATCAGCTCCAAATTAATAGAAATGTGTGTAAGTGAGTGGATTCTATATTGCTCACAAGCTGCCAATTGTCAAGATATTTGAGCCACTCGCTGGAGCCCTACAGACTTGTACAATTTATGATGTATCAATTTATGAAATATCATAAGCTCATGAAATAGCCTATGAGGATTTTTTGCCCCGTCTTTAGAAGGGAATACAGGAGGCACTTTATGTTCTTTACCTGGTGAGTAAACTGTGGCCACAAGAAGAACAGATCTATTATGTAAGCGCATTGACCAAGACAGCATAATTTTAATAAGCCTGTACATTGTGTAGAAACCTTAATGCAGCCAGGTCATTTCTGCTGCAGCAAAACTTCTAGATGAAGAATTGAACCAACAGCAATAGCAATAGCACTTAGACTTATATACCGCTTTATAGTGTTTTACAGCCCTCTGTAAGTGATTTTACAGAGTCAGCATATTGCCCCCAACAATTTGGGTCCTCATTTTACCCCCCTGGGAAGGATGGAAGGCTGAGTTAACCTTGAGCCTGGTGGAATTTGAACTGCCAAGTTGCAGGCAGCCGGCAGTCAGCAGAAGTAGCCTGCAGTACTGCACTCTAACCACTGCTCCACCATGGCTCAAGGAATGCTGCTGATACCACAAAGATGAATTGTTATGACTTACCCTGATATATTCTATCAGTGTATTATAGATGTAAGCACCCTTCGGAAGGAAGAAACAGCTCCCAGGACTCAGTTCATGGAAGAAAAAGAGTTCTTGATCCTTTGGGATTTAAAAAAAATCAGTTTTCCTATTTATTTCCTTACCACATTTGCATTATTGTTGGAGAATATTCAGATGAACAATTCCTTTCTAAGATCACATGCATTGTTTACTTAATAATTAAAGACTCTGAGTGTCCCACAAACTACTAAAACCAAGTGTATCACAAATAATAAAATGTAATTAAGGAACAAGTAAAACCACTAAAAATCCCTTAAACCAGAAATAAAGTTGGCAGCATCCCCAATACTATTATACTATTCCCTAAAACCAGTCTTGCAACCTGACTGAAAGCAATGTGGAGAAATTGTTTCATGTAGCAAAGAAGAATGAGAAATGGTTTAAAAAAAGCATATGCACTAGTTGAGCAGAAATTCCTCTTACCCGTCCAATTTTTCTGTGATCCCGGTTCTTAGCCTCTTCTTGGAACTTTTCCCATTCTTTCAGCATTTTTGCATCAGGGAAGGAGATGCCATAAACCCTTTGCAAGGTTTCCATATCAGACTTTCCTTCCCAATAAGTAGAAGAATTCTGGAGTTATAGAAAAGATTCAGTAACAAATAGTATTATTACAGAGCCACTCTGAGTAATTACTGACATTCACAGGAAACCAATGCTACATATTCAGTATGTTTAAATATATGTATTTGCCACAATTCAGAAATAATTTAGGGTATCTTATGATGTGCAAATCTAACTCTTTAATAACATGTTGATGGAAGGGAACATGAAAACATGTGAACTAGTATGCAACAATAAACACAGCTACCAATTCTGAAAGAACCATGGGATGAGTTTGACAAATATTTTAAAATAAAGTACTTTCTTTATTACAGCTGCAATAAGCAAAAATGATAAAGGGGCTCAATTTATTCACATATAAGACCCGCTGATTTCAATGAAACCAAAGTATTCCCAGGTGTTTTAACAGTTACATTGCTGTACTTCATTTCAATAAGAGACAGAACTTTTAAAAACATTTTTACACTGCAGTGATTTCAAACTAAATGCCAATGATTCTACTAACTCTAAACCAAATTGATGCATCTTTCCATGGAAGTTTTGACTGATTTTAAAAACTCAACTAGAAAATTTGCCCCAAAGCTCTTGTCATGAGGATCTAGCCGTATATATTATAATTACAGGATGAGATTTAATTTCTTACCTTATGTATTTTTAAGGCCTTTATTTTCCCAGTATGTCTGACATGGGGCCCTCTACAAAGATCAATCAAAGGGCCACACCTAAAAGTTAATGATATGGTTCAGTTTCTCAAAATTGTGTCATAAACACTGACTTATTTTTATTAAAATGAAAACAAATGTGCAGCAATCATCCACTAACAATATCGAGACCAACATTCTTATAAATAAAACAGTAGATTGCTGCAGATTAGGGTTTTCTTTGGAACTGTGCCTTCCTGCCCAGAAAACAGAGAAAGGTAAATGGTCAGACAATATCATGAGGGATTGCAGCCATGTTTTTCAACCATAACAGCTTTAAGAGGTGTGGACTTCAAACTCCAGAATTCCCATGGCTGGCTGGGGAATTCTGGGAGTTGAAGTCCATATATCTTAAAATTACCATGACTGCAAAGCACTGGATTAAGGTATGCAATGGAGATAAATTGTTCCAATTGGCCATATGGTGGTATTATGACTGGGAAGACACTCTATGCTAGGTATTTTGTGAAAGGGCCTATGATATACTTTCCAAATTACAAGTGGGACAATTTTGTTTAAAACTGGGGACCCTACAGTTAATAATAGAAAATTTAGGCTAGGTGGATGTTTGTCGTTTGTTTTACCTGTATACAGTAGTAGTTGGAGTGGTTACTTTTTCATTTAAGATCCGACACTTGAATTTATTGTACTGTTTGAAAAGACAATTTTAAAAAATATATAGAATTAATGTTAATTTTAAGATACAATTTCTTGCGCCTGTAGTTTGATGTTGAAACAAACAATCTATTTACCCGTAAGAAACATATCTATTGTTTGAAAAATAGCCTAATGAAGTCCAGCTCTTCATGCATCTGTGCTTTCCACAAAACCTCCACTATTAATTTAATCATGCATTTCTACTTGCATTGCATTCATATTAATGCATTTCAAAGGCCTGGAAACCATTAAGATTCTCACTTATCATCTCAGAATCCTATAAGACAGTATTACAGGTGTAGTCCTTGACATATCACTGTAATGGACTCTGTCGATTATGGTCATATATTGTAACAATTGTAAAGAGGGTTTTTGCTATAGTTTGCTATGGGTGTGGTTTTTCCAAAAACTGGTCGCATGATTGCAGGATGTTGCAAACAGCTGTAAATGCAGCCATATTGCAAGTGGCCAAAGTTCAGTCATGTGACTTCTGAGTGGGCCTGACCATTAGAACTTCAAATCTGGGTTCTAAGTCCCTCTTTTAAAGTTGACCAAAATATTGAACAGTTGTTAAGCATTCTGCTATCCAAGTAGTTGCAACTATCAAATTGGGAGGTGGTAAACAATAATTATTGTTGAAATGTCTTTGAATATTAGTTGCTGGGGTTGGTAGTTAGGCTGTTGGTTTGAGCTCCAAGCTTGGCAATTTGGTTCCAAACGTTTCATCACCATTTGAGGCGACATCATCCGTGCGCTTTGAGTTGTGTTGCAAACTCAAAATGCACTGACAATGTCTCCTTGAATGGCGGCAAAATGTTTGCAACCAAATTGCCAAGCTCGGAGCTCAAACCAATGGCCTAATAATTGTTGTCCAATGTTTCCTACTGCAAGTCATTTTACAACTATGAAAATGAAGGGAATGTATATACAAAGCCATACTGTAGTGTTTGCACAAAGGAGATTCATTAAAGGAAAGACTGAATTCTGACCATATTTCCTGCTTAGATCCCTGCAGCTTTCTTGTAAAAACCAGCCCTGTGTTTACACTTAATTTCATAGCATTAAGCCATTACAAGGTTTGCAATGTGAGGATTCTATATTTAATGGGAAAAGGGGATGTATAAGCCAGTAAAGCAGGATTTGCAACCTTGGTAACTTTAAGACACATGGATTCCAACTTTATGTCTGGCTGGGGAATTCTGGGAGTTGAAGTCCACATATCTTAAAGTTGCCAAGATTGGAAAACCCTTCAATAAAGGAAGGCCTATTTTGCAGACATGACATCCCACATTCAACATGAGGTCCAAGTAATGTAACTAGAAATAATGTAATAGTTTAAACAGAGCAAAAGGATGGATTCAACCAGCCTCTGGTGGCACTCAAGGTTACAAAAACTGAGGTGCTAAAGACACCACTGAATCATAAAAATCGGTTGAGATATGTCATATGATTAGAGAAAGTGTTGCAAAAGTACCTAAATGCTCCTCTAGTAACTAAAGTTGGCATGAGAGCATATTTTAGGGTCTACCTTAAACATTTCAAGTAAAGTTTCCTTCTTAACTTCCAGTCGCTCAAAAAGTTGTTTCTCTTTCATGATTTTCTTGCACAAGACTTCTATGGCAGGAAAGTCATTGCTAGACACACCCCTGAAACAAACAAAGATGCATCAATATCAATTGTACTTATTGTTCTCTGACTTCTGGGTTTTTGTTTTGCTTCTTATACAGTCATCACTAAAAGATTCAAGGTTCTTGTGTTAACATTCAAAGTCCTACAAGGCATGGGTCCAGGGTATTTACGAGAACGACTCCTGCCAGCATCAAACACCAACCGAACACAGGTGGGGCTCGGGTGTCATCTGCGACTCAGTATCATCTGGCGGTGACCCGGAGGAGGGGCAGGTCCCACTCTATGGAATCAGCTTCCACCAGAGCTCCGGTTGGCCCCTGATCTCCGCACCTTCCGCCACGATTTAAAGACCTGGTTATTTGCGCAGTCCGGCTGTGCTGACCTCCTGGGGGTTGATGGTTGTTTTAACTTTGGGGTTTTAAATTTTGTATTTGACTTGTTTCTTGTTTAATCTGTTTTTAGGTAATTATTTATTGTTATGTTTTAGTTGTGAGCGCCCAAGTCCTTTTGGAGATGGGGCGGCATACAAGTCAAATTAAATAAATAAATAAATAAATAAATAAATAAATAAATAAATAAAAGCAAATTGCCAGATCAAGAGGGCTGCCCTGCACTGAAGGAGGAGGTAGAAAGAAAATCCTATTAGTTTGGAAGCCTCCACCATCAAAGCAACAGTGTATATTTTATTTTAAATCGTTTACAGGCAGCATCTGGCGAAAAACCAGAAACAATAAACTTTGTAGATAAAAGTTTTATAACCATTTGCAGGAAGAAAAATCTTTATTAAACACCCCACCCAGAAAAACACCAAAGTAGTCATCAAGAAAGATGCAGAGATAAACTCACAGCAGTTCAAGGAATCCCCTTATAAGAAAAGCACAGAAAATATCTAAGTTGCTAAGTTTTTGTAAAGATTTGCATAAGAAAATCTGAAGAACTCATGTTAGAAGCCTATGTAGGTAGTCCTTGACTTACTTATCATTCATTTAGTGATCACCTGAAGTTACAACAGTGCTGGAAAAACTACTTACAACTGGTCCTCTCACTTACTACCAAAATGGTGTCCCTGCAGTCATGTGATGGTAATTCAGGAGCTTGGCACCTGTCACAGCCATTATCAATCATTGCAGAGTCCTGCAGTCATGTGATCGCTACCTGGAACATTCCAAGACAGCTTCTAACATGCAAAGTCAAGGGGGAAAACTGGCAGGGTCACAAGTCTTAGGCATGTGACATCTCAATGAAAAGCCACACTGCTTAACAATAAATTATATTCCCTATTGTGGTCATAAGTCAAGGACTACCTGTCATTACATCCGAATCTCATTCAGCCAGGAAAATGGGATTTACCTCTTTTTCTCCTCGTATAGATACACACACACACATACAAACACACATATACACACAGAAAGCTTACCCATCTTCAAGGAACATATCATAGTAAAATCCATTCTCTATTGGTGGACCATAACACAAGCAACCACCGTATATCCTTTCCATGGCTTCGCCCATTATGTGAGCACTAGAATGCCAGTACACCTAACAGGAGGGAAAAGATAAAGAGATCAGGCGTGTATTTGTAGACTCCAATTAATGCTATGCTGTCAAATTTAAGTCTGCCAGCGTAATTTCCTACCAGCCTGAGACATTCATGAATTATCAGACTATAGTATAGTTTAATGTTAATATTACATTTAATATTTTAAAGTTTTATCACGTTGCCTTTTACTTGATTGTAAGCCACCTAGAGGGACGCGGTGGATCAGTGGCTAAGATGCTGAGCTTGTCGATCAGAAAGGTCAGCAGTTTGGCAGTTCGAATCCCTAGCACCACATAACGGAGTGAGCTCCCGTTACTTGTCCCAGCTTCCGCCAACCTAGCAGTTTGAAAGCACGTAAAAATGCAAGTAGAAAAATAGGGACCACTTTGGTGGGAAGGTAACAGTGTTCTGTGCGCCTTCGGCATTTAGTCATGCCGGCCACATGACCACAGAGACGTCTTCGGACAGCGCTGGCTCTTCGGCTTTGTAACGGAGATGAATACCGTCCCCCAGTGCCGGAAACTACTAGCACATATGTGGAGGGGAACATTTACCTTTACCTAAGCCCCCTAGAGTCGCCTCTAGGTGAGATGGGCTGAATATAAACTTATTAGATAACTAAACAGTATAAATCAGTGTTTATCATCCTTGGCAACTTTAAGATGTGTAGACGTCAACTTCCAGAATTCCTAAGACAGCATGAGTTGGAGTTTGAAGTCCACATACCTTGAAGTTGCCAAAGGTGAGAAACAGTAGTATGAACTTTTAATACAGAATAAACAGTTTATTCTCACTGACAAAAAACAACAACAGGAAAACAGGAAAACCCCAGGCCAAACATGCCCACTAAATGATACCCTTGCTTCTGCGGACTTCAATAAACCCCAAAGTTCTCCTTCCACTCTATTTGTACTAGAAACATTGCTGCGTTGTTTATTTACTGTACAGTCTGCTGTCAATCCATTTTGGGGCTTGACTCAATATATTAAAATCAATCCTTGTGGGAGACCACACAAATAGATGGCCATATAGAAGTACAACCTGGAAGTCTCTCCATCCAAGCACAAACTAGGCCTGGTTTAGCTTCCAATCCTAGTAAAGTAGCCACCTGCTCCCACCGGCTGAGGCTGTTCCTTTAATACAACTGAATTGATGACTTACTGCTTGAGCTTCTTCATCATCAAACTTGAGTAATTCCAAGGTACAGTCTCTCTCCAGAGGACGATCAAGATCCCAAACCATTTTATCCACTCGAGCAATAACCGTGTTGTCTGCCAAACCTTGACTAAAAGTGCGAAACAGTAGTCATGTAAGTTGTTGGTACATATTAACACTAATTTTTTATTGTTTGTTTATTCTCGATGGCAACAGGAAAAAAAATCCCCAAACTCATTTTCATTATTTAAATATTATTTTACAAGGTAGTATAATCTGATGTCAGGGAATTATTTATGTATATGTTTGTATGTTTCTTTTTCTAGTGCAAAGGTATTTCTGGAATGTGCAATGGGACGAATTTTGAAAAATTATTCAAACTGAATAATAAGTATAATATTTGGAATTTATCAGAATAGGACTACTTATCTCATTGGATGTCACAAACATGCAAGGTGGCAACAAACGGCCTATGAAAACCAGGTAACACTACCATGAAAAATACTGAGAGAATGCGCTGAACAAGAAAACATTAGAAAGCATTTTATAAGATCCATGGACACTTAGAGCAGGGGTCCCCAACTCCTGGTCCATGGACTGGCACCAGTCTGCGGCATGCCAGAAACCGGTCCATGCAAAACCACCCCCTCTGGCCCATGGAAAAACCTTTCTCCACAGAACCGTCCCTGGTGCCCAAAACGCTGGGGGCCACTGACTTAGAGCATGTATGAGTGTCCCATTTGTTGTGATCAATAAGTTGTTGATGTCACCTTGCATGTTTGTGAGATCTGATGAGTAGTCCTATTCTGATACATTCCTAATAATATACTTATTATTTGACAACTTTTTAAAATTCATAATACTTCCTAAAATACAAATGACAACAAATAGCCCTGAACAAATATAATTATACAAAAATATAAAGTAAATTCTACTGAGACTCTACACTGGCTATGTGTCTGATTTCAGATTAAATTAGAAAGGAAACTAATGCTGAAGTATAAAATAAAATACACAAATACAAAGCAACATCTGGACTCTATACTTGTTTTTTCTGGCAACACCTAATTGTCACACTTCTGATCTCTTCCTAACTATAATGTCAGAAATGTCCACATGGCATCTACAAGATCAGAAAACAACATAGCTAGATTTTTTGAGGAATCTTTTGAGGATTTAAGGTGATGTAAATGAGATTCAGATGAATTTAAATATAAAAATGGGCAGTTTTGGGGAGATATGCTGGGTTACACTTTAGAGTAATGTAATTCTGACAGTAGATGTGGAATTGAGAGGTAAATCCCGCTGTTTTTCTATATGTGTGTGCAACATCAGCCCATATACAAAAGGGTCAGAGGTAGTATCTCAATGTTCCATCTGATTGTGATTGCAGATTTAGGCATCTCCATGTCAAAATAATGTAAAATAAAGAAAGATATGGAAGTGAAATAGCCCCAAAAAAGAAGAACTGGATTAGACCATGATATTGCAATAAGCTAGGGCAAGGAAAACTGAAACTGACTAACTGCAGAACTATTTTTGCAGTCTCTTAACCTCATAGGAAGAGGACAGAAAGTTATTGAAACTGGTAACAAAAGTTGGGTTGAAAATATTTTGCAATTCAGCTAATGAAAAAAAATCAACATAAATAGATGTTGCAACTTTTCTACTGAATATGAATAATCAACTCCAACACAATTAGAAATAGCTGACACGATGGCAGGAGAGTAGCTCTATTTTTAGCCATCTCTTCAAACATTTCTACTATTAAAAACTGGAAGTTATATTTGAACGATGTAGAAAAGGAGATATAATTCTGATTTAATATTCTGATCATATGATATACAAGTCATATTTATATCCTGGAACAATCGCAGCTTGAAAACCAGTTAACTCTAGTTTTTGGATGTTAATGGGACTTAAATGGGGAAGAAGAGCAGGAGCAGAAGGGTGAGAAGGTGAAAAAGATCAGCTTTTTCCATTCATGTTTTAAACCATCTGAGTTACTGCAGTATATTTAGCACTGCCTAAAATTGCAATTTAAAAAAATCTCTCAATTTGATCCAGACACATTAGCAGAATCTAAAACTCTTGCATCAGTATAAATAAAACATTGGAATTATTCCAATCGGAACAAGGAAATAAAATATATGTTGCACTGAGATACAATCTGGTCACCATGGAAATTGTACACACAATATGTGACCACATGATTTCCCAAAAAAGCTCACCACCCATCATCGAAGAAGAGAAAATGAAAGTAGCAATAAATTCACAGGGAGAAAAATAATAAAATAAAATAAAAATCGAAGTCCTTTTCCCTCGATTTCAATCATTTGAAATGCTGCTTGTCACTTTTAAAACAACAACAACATTCCTAATAATATACTTATTATTTGACAACTTTTTAAAATTCATAATACTTCCCAAAATACAAATGACAACAAATAGCCCTGAACAAATATAATACAAAAATATAAAGTAAATTCTACTGAGACTCTACACTGGCTGTGTGTCTGATTTCAGATTAAATTAGAAAGGAAACTAATGCTGAAGTATAAAATAAAATACACAAATACAAAGCAACATCTGGACTATATACTTGTTTTTTCTGGCAACACCTAATTGTCACACTTCTGATCTCTTCCGAACTATAACGTCAGAAATGTCCACATGGCATCTACAAGATACATAGCTACAACAACATAGCTAGATTTTTTAAAATTACATAATTGTCTTATTTAAATGTTGTTTCCTCAAAATACTTTCCCTGAGCTGTACAAAGTAGCACAGAATACATAGATCTTGTATTAAAATTATACCACTGTGTTACATTTAAATAAAAAAACATTAACATCGGTGTGTAGAGAAGTCATTAAGATGTTCCCTCAATAGAAAAATGGGGTGCTATAAATGATGAGAAGAACATGGTTAGCACATGATTAAAAATTAAATGTACACATCTATGAATGATAAATGCAATATGACTTTTCTAAAGGTAAATATACCTGATTCCACAGGCAATTTGGTATGGTGTAGTCTTCCAGGATTCAGCATCAATTTGTTTGCCATCAAGTAAGGTCACTTTAATGGGCTGGCTGTCTTTAGCAGCTCGCTCTGCCAGAAGAGCATCATGTTCGGCTTTAAGTTTGTGGTACATTTCCAAGCGTTGGTTAATGTAGTCAGGCCATGGACTAAGCTGATTGAGAAAGGTAAAGAAAACTAAATATTCTGGAGCCTACATTTATTAAGTATTTTCAGTTTCCCATATCTTGGCAGTCTAAAGAATTTTATATATCAATAAAGGAGAATATTTGTAGCTCAGGGTTGAAATTGGATATATAAAATTGAAGGTCCCTGGTGCTTTGTTGTTGTCTCGCAGACGTTTTATTACCAAACTAGGTAACATCATCAGTGCATCTAGAGCTTGGGTAATGAAACGTCTGCAACTAAGCTCAGAGAGCACCAAAGATCCTTCAATTTTATATATCCCTCTTCCCCCAAAAAGAAGATCTTTCAGCAAGTTTGAAGGAAATCTTGAGGTTTTGATGCTGGTTTACGACCATAAAATAATTTGATTTGTGGTTTACAAAACTTCCAAGAAGAAATAAACCTCAAGAATGACTCCTTTCTCCACCCCAAAGCTCTATAATGACTAACCATGTCATTAAGTGCAGTGAACACAGAATGCTGAAGGATTCTTAAAAGAATGGTGGGCGATTATAACAGAAATGCCCCACTGAGCAACTTCTTGGTAATGATCTCATGCCTTGTGCATAAAATGTTTCAAAAGTGTTAAACGCACTAAAGACATTGAGTATTAATATGAATACAATCACACACTGAGTTAGAATTAGCTGTTTTAACCAAATAAATTTTCTGTATTGATAAGCACGAATTGCTAAGTAGCAAATGCTGAGTGAAATCTTGAATCTGTGTGCAATATTTCTAAGTTTCTCGAAGATATTCGGTCATCTAATGATGGAAACAAACTTTGGGACTTGTTGTTCTGATCCAAGAAGGTTTTCAAATATCTAATAATCCCCCAGAGACATATATTTAGAAAAATAAAGGATCTGCGTTATTTCCTTGCAGTGTCCAGCTCATTTCAATTATTATTATTATTATTATTATTATTATTATTATTATTATTATTATTTATTTATTTATTTGTATGCCTACTCCCAAGGACTCAGAACATACAAAAGGATATACAATAAAATAACTAAAAACAATTAAGCCACCTGTCAAAGCTATATCCATAGATATACAAATTTTTATGTATTTTTAAAAATTACATGAATAGACCTGAAGAAATTGGGGCATCAAGACCTAATTATGTACAGGAAGTCATCACTTAGCAACTGCCTTGTTTAGCAATCATTTGCAGTTACAACAGTGATGAAAAAAGTAACTTTGCGACCAATCCTTGCCTTTGTGATGTTTACAGGTCTGTAAAACAAAGGAATCCTGAAGTAAGATCACAGGCATAGTTGCTCTGCTTAACAATCAAGTTGCCAGTCCCAACTGTGGTTGCTAAAACCAAGACTACCTGTACAGGTATCTTCTCGTAAGGTTCTTAAGATGAGGCAGTTATGATTGGGGAAAGGAGGAAGAAAATGGAAGGGGAAATGCTTGCTTGTTTTTTATTGTTTTGAACTGAAGACAAAATCATGAGCAGAAAAAGTAGACGTGTAAATATAATATTTAATGAATTCAGGAAATTTAATTTCCTAATAAACACATTCAAGGTCCAAATATTAGTGACTGTATAATATTTAATGTGTGAGTTAAATAAAGATGAGACGAACCTCAGAGCAACTGCTGTCACCAGTTCCTTCCATGTTTTTCTTCTCTCCAGGTACTTTCTTCTCCTTCCCAACGAGAATCTAAAAGAACAAATGAAAGTGATCAAGCCACATAATTCAAAATGTTCATAAATCATTACCCTGTTCAAAAACACTAAGAACTTCAAGGATTTTTTTTACTAATGAAATGAAAAGTACAAGTACATGCGAACTAATATAAAATCTTAGCTAGTTTCATTAGCTAGGGACAGCTTTCTTAATAAATCAAAAGAAAAGATACACATTACAGACATGAATGTGCAGCTCTCACTTTTAAGAAGCCCAAAGAAAGTGTCCAAGTTAGTTCTAATCATGGCATCAGTCAGAAACTCACATAGAAAAACATTTTGCATATTGAAGTAAATCTCAGTAACAAATCTGACATGCTTAGGGGTTTTGAGAGTTAAATTGTGTCCTGATTTTTAAAATAACTTCACATAAAGATTACTAGAACGATACCTTAGCCATCACATTTGAATTTCCCTTGTTCTAACATAAATAAAAGAATATCTAGACATGGGTCTTGAAATCTTTTGAGGATTTAAGGTGATGTAAATGAGATTCAGATGAATTTAAATATAAAAATGGGCAGTTTTGGGGAGATATGCTGGGTTACACTTTAGAGTAATGTAATTCTGACAGTAGATGTGGAATTGAGAGGTAAATCTCGCTGTTTTTCTATATGTGTGTGCAACATCAGCCCATATACAAAAGGGTCAGAGGTAGTATCGCAATGTTCCATCTGATTGTGATTGCAGATTTAGGCATCTCCATGTCAAAATAATGCAAAATAAAGAAAGATATGGAAGTGAAATAGCCCCAAAAAGGAAGAACTAGATTAGACCATGATATTGCAATAAGCTAGGGCAAGGAAAACTGAAACTGACTAACTGCAGAACTATTTTTGCAGTCTCTTAACTTCATAGGAAGGGGACAGGAAGTGATTGAAACTGATAACGAAAGTTGGGTTGAAAATATTTTGCAATTCAGCTAATGAAAAAAAAATCAACATAAATAGATGTTGCAACTTTTCTACTGAATATGAATAATCAACTCCAACACAATTAGAAATAAATTATATGACTTAGCTGACACGATGGCAGGAGAGTAGCTCTATTTTTAGCCACCTCTTCAAACATTTCTACTATTAAAAACTGGAAGTTATATTTGAATGAGGTAGAAAAGGAGATATAATTCTGATTTAATATTCTGATCATATATATACAAGTCATATTTATATCCTGGAACAATCGCAGCTTGAAAACCAGTTAACTCTAGTTTTTGGATGTTAATGGGACTTAAATGGGGAAGAAGAGCAGGAGCAGAAGTGTGAGAAGGTGAAAAATATCAGCTTTTTCCATTCATGTTTTAAACCATCTGAGTTACTGCAGTATATTTAGCACTGCCTAAAATTGCAATTTAAAAAAATCTCTCAATTTGATCCAGACGCATTAGCAGAATCTAAAACTCTTGCATCAGTATAAATAAAATATTGGAATTATTCCAATCGGAACAATAAAAAATATGTTGCATTGAGATACAATCTGGTCACCATGGAAATTGTACACACAATATGTGACCACATGATTTCCCAAAAAAGCTCACCACCCATCATCGAAGAAGAGAAAATGAAAGTAGCAATAAATTCACAGGGAGAAAAATAATAAAATAAAATAAAAATCGAAGTCCTTTTCCCTCGATTTCAATCATTTGAAATGCTGCTTGTCACTTTTAAAACAACAACAACAACAATAGTAGTAGTAGTAACAATATACATAAGATGCCTAAAAAGCTCACCACCCGTGACTCGGGAAGAGAAAACGAAAGCACTGTTAAGAATTAAACTCAAAGGGAGAAAAATAAAATAACATTTCTTTCAATCAATCTCATTTAGATGTGGGTTTCAGTAGGCCACTCTCTACCCTCCGGGATCTCCCAACCTGCCCCACATGCCTGATCCTTGAGCAGCCTTATGGGAGTTGTAATCCAGCACCCTGAAAGGTCAGGAGCAAGGGAGGCCACAAGAGAAGGCAAAAGAGTAAAGGGACCCTAGGAAAAGTCGCGCCGCCGGTCCGCTTCACCCGACCGGCGTGGACGCCTTTTGGAGAAGCCGGCGGGCTCTGGGAACCCAAATAAGGCCGACCCCGAGAGGAGCCGGGGAAGCGAAGCCGGGCCCGGGAAAGGACACTCAGGGGCTGTTGTTTACCTGCTGTTCGGCTGCCTCCATCCCTTCGTCTACACAGAATGAACCTGTCCGCAGGACTACTGTCAAGCGCGCCCGAGAAGCAGCAAGGAAACGCTGTCTACTTGGCTGATGCAACGTGGTGCGCCTGACTGCGTGTAGCTCTCCGCCTCTCGGCCCTCCGCCTTTCCTGGGCGGAGCTTCGGGGCGGTGCAAGGCCGGCGCCGGGTTGCTGGCGTCGGGTTGCTGGGCCGGTCTCAGCGGCTTTGGGCGCGGCCGGAGAGAACCTATGTGGATTCCCCGCCTTGTAAAAGGCGCCCTCCAGATGGGTAGGAGTGGCGTTCCCAGGATCCGCCAGCGCGCAGGCAGCGCTTTTCTGGGTTGCGTTTCTCGCTGTTCTGGCGGGCGCCGGGTTTGAGGCTTGTCCGTGCTGAAGATTGAGAAACAGCCAACATGCCGATTGCAGATTGGGAAAAATACAATTTCGACGGCAGAAGGAGGTGGGAGCACAGGCAGGTGATCCTCAACTTACCAGCACGACTGAGCCCAAAGTTTCTGTGGCTAAATGAGACATTTGTGAAGTGAGTTTTGCCCCACTTTACGATTTTTCTCGCCACCTTTGTTAAGTGAATCACTGCATTGTTTACTTAATAACCCAGTTGTTAAGTGAATCTGGCTTCCCCATTGACTTTGCTTGTCAAAAGGCCCCGGGACACTGCCAACCGTCATAAATGTGAGTCAGTTGTCAAGCATCTGTTGGAAGAAATATCCACCTGGTTCAGTCCCAAGGGGTGGGGGAAGACACTGGAAACATGGAGGCTGTTTGGAAAGATGGTTTATTGATGGACATGGGTTTGAGGTCCTGGGCAGCTGACCACATGGAGTGGAGAGTGAGGGTTATTTCTACCCTCTCTTGGGCCTTGCCCTTGAGCTTCCTGTTCCTGTGCAGGAATATATTCAATTGGCTGTAGTCAGACTCCGTGGAGCCATGTGGGGTTAGTTTGTCTGAGATAAGTTTGGTTGAAGCCTGGAGGATGAGGCAGTGTCTCAGGTGATTTCACAATGCAGTGAGCTCTGCTGCTAATAATCCTATTATGTCCTAGAGCAAAGCTGGCTGAGGAATTCTGGGAGTTGAAGTCCACAAGTCTTAAAGTTGCCAAGGTTGGAAACCCCTGTCCTAGAGGGTCATGTTGTAATCCCATCACCCTGAGCTGAAGGTCTTTTGTCTTGTAGATAGGCTGGCCCAGTCTCAGTGGGCACCAAATATCTGCTGGAGGCAGGGAGCTGAAGCTCTGAGTTTCTGTCTTCCTAAAGATTTCTATTTCTCCTTTAGGGGAAATATAATAGTTTGCCTTTTTAAATATTTCTTTCATTCTTCTAGGAGGGGTAACTTCCCTCACATCCAAATGTAAATCATGTGACCATAGGGAATTCTACAATGGTCATAAGTGTGAAAAATGGCCATAAGTCACTTTTTTCAGTGCCGTTATAACTTTGAACAGTCACTAAGCGCATTGTTTTTTTTAATTACATTTATATGCCGCCCTTCTCTGAAGACTCAGGGCAGCTTACAATTTTTGGGATACAACCCAATGCGCTCAGCAATAGCCTTCATTCCATTGTATATGCCTGCTTATTACTAAGCGGCATTTTTACAAAGTCAGCTTATTGCCCCCAACAATCTTGGGTCCTCAATTTACCTAGCCCGAGAGGATGGAAGGCTTGAGTCAACCTTATAAGTCAGTTATAAATCAAGGAATACCTGTATTGACTTGTGTGTCCTAATAAATCTCTGTCAAAGCAAATCAGCTTTACAGTACCTGGAAGTAAACCGTTCTAAATTAAGTGAGAGGCTTAGGCAGGGATTCCCCCATTAATGTTTAACACAACTCCGATTTCTTCTGGTTATTTTTTTTAACCACTGCACTGATTTCTAAACAGATGAGTACAGGTATTCCTCAACTTACGACCACAATAAAGCCCACATTTTTTCTTGCTAAGCTTGTTAATTTGTTAAGCGAACTTTGTCCCATTTTATGACCTTTCCTGCTACAGTTGTTAAATGAATCAGTGCAGCTATTAAATTAGTGACCTGGTTGTTAAGTGAATCTGGCTTCTCCATTGACTTGGTTGTCATAAAAAGTGCCATAACAAGTGATCACAGGACCCCAGAACACTGCAACCGTCACAAATATGAATCAGTTGCCAAGTAGCTGAATTTTTATCACTGCAACAATCGTAAATGTGAAAAACACTGCTCACTTTTTTCAGTGCTTTTGTAGATTTCAACAGTCATTAAATGAACTGTTATACATTGAGGACTACCTGTAATGTTTTCCATAAAAGTTTGGGTAGATTGGAGACAGCTGCTCAAACTTGCCCCACAATATACAGCAGAGAATTTTTTTTTCTATATGTCTTTGCCTCTATCTAGTGGCTGCTGGGATTTTTGCAATCCAAAACATAATTATGCGATTAGGATTCCATAGATCTGTATTTTTTATTCTTTGCAACTTTAAGATTTGTGGATTTCAATTTCCCAGCCAGGCAGGCAAATAAGTTATAAACGTCCAATTTGCTATCCTCATTATTTTCTGGACCACAAAAAGTTGGCCTGCTACATCGGAAAGTAAAGATTCCCAGTGTTACCATTTAAAGCAGACTAGGGTTTTTTGAGAGCCAATTTGGTGCAGTGGCTAAAGCACCATGCTAGAAACAGGGAGACTGTGAGTTCTAGTCCTGCCTTGGGCACTAAACCAGCTGGGTGGCATTGGACCAATCACTTTCTCTCATCTCTAGGAAGGAGGCAATGGCAAACCACTTCTGAGAAAGATTGGTCCATAGTTCATGATTCAACCTTTTGATACCTTTGGCCTGGATGATCTGAGTCTTCATCAACACACTTTTGAGAAACCTTGCCAAGGAAACTTGGCAAGTCCAGGCAGAAAATTGGACAACCAGGGACTTTTCTGGGCAGCCTCCAAGAATTGGCCACGATTGAATGGGAGAAAAAGAAAGTGGTGTTCCGTTAGTTTAGGTACCGTGTTTCCCTGAAAATACAACCTACCCGGAAAACAAGCCTTAGCCCGATTTTCACGCCTGTGCCTAATATAAGCCCTACCCCCCCCCCAAAATAAGCCCTAATTAAGCCCTACCCACCATCTTGTTGTATGAGATGGGGCGAGGCGCATGCATAAAAATCAAGGTTGGAGCTGTCCCACACGCTCTGCACACTCTTACCTTAGGATCGCCACAGCCAGGCCTCCCACGCCCCAACACCTGCTCCCCAACTTCTTCTGCAGCTGCTTGCAGCCGGATGCCACGTGGTGCATCCCACTGGTGCTGCCACTTGCAGCAGGATGCCCTCTAGCTCCTGACGCTGGTGCCACTGCTCACAGCAGGATGCCATGAGGCTTACGTCAATGCCGCCGTTTGCAGTAGGATGCCACAAGGCTCATCGCAACGGTGCTGCTGCTTGCATGCGCAATGGCACAATATGCCATGCAGCCTCCTGCCACGAGCGGTGACACCGCTGCAATCAGCCATGTGGCATCTGGCCAGGAGTGCCCACAGAAGAAGTCAGGCAGCAGCGCGACAGGTGTCGGAGCATGGGAGGCCTGGGTGTGGTGATCCTAAGGTAAGCAGGTAAGACATCCCCTGAAAATAAGACATGGTGCTTATTTTGGGGCCTAAAGGAAAATAAGATTGGGTCTTATTTTCAGGGAAGCACGGGTAGTCCATGGCTTATGACCATAATTGAGCCCAGGCAGGTCACAGTGTGATTTTACAACCTTTTTTTGCAACCATTGTTAAGCAAACAGGCAATTGTTAAGAGAATCCATTTTCTAGAGTGGGCATTTTTTGCCAGAAACCAGAAATAAATGTCTGTTTCTGGCAAAAAAAAGATAAATCACAGTCACATGACTGTGGAATGCTGCAAACTGCCATAAACATGTAGCAGCTGCTGAGCACCCAAAATGTGATCACGTGACAGCAGAATTATGTGGCTGGACTGTTGGAACTTTAAATTTGGGGTCATAAGTAGTACTGCTGGGATCCATCCTAACTTTGAATGGGCACTAAGCAACCAATCCTAAATCGAGGACTACCAGTATTCTAAATAACCAGCCACCTGTGCAGGGGAGGTGTTTCAAAATCTGAAAGATGCTGCATACCTGTCACAACACTTTTTTTTAACAAAGAAGGCGGAGCTTGGATGACAATGCCACACCCTCCTTGCAGATTTTGAACTCTTACTCATCCCTGGATGCCCTCAATGGCGCCTTTTCTTTCTTTCCCAGCTGAACTGTGGGATTCTGCTCTTTTTTCTTCTACCTTGTGAAGAAAAGAAATTGCTTTCAAAAAATGGGCACAGAGAGGAAGAAGAATTCATAATGCTAATGTATTAGCGAGAGAGAAGGAAAAGTAAGCTGTGATGGAATAATGGCAGTTTTAAGAGACATGTGCTACTTCTATCTGGGTATCAGAATAACAGTTGGAAGGGACCTTGGAGGTCTTCTAGTCCAACCCCCTGCTGAGGCAGGAAACCCTACACCACTTCGGACAAATTGTTGTCCAATCTCTTCCTAAACACCTCCAGTGTTGGAGCATCTACAACTTCTGGAGGGCAAGTCGTTCCACTGGTTTATTGTTCTCACTCTTAAGAATTTTTTTAGTTCTAGATTAGTTCTCTCCATCTCACAGAGTGACAACTTCAGCTTGTTTCACCTATGTGCTAAAAAGACAATATTGTGCTGCTAACGAGTTGCACATAAATTTTGTAGCAATTTGATATTGCTGTAATATCCAAGCATGTGATGAGGGACTGGTAATAGATCAGATGCTGCTGTCTAACTCACGTAGTGAGTCACACCTAGTATGAGTTGTGAAGTCGACCACATCACAATGCATTTATCAACTGTAACCCAAAAGCAAATAGCACTGTCATTAATCCAACTAGATTAGATAAATTATGAAGCAAGAACCAAGTTCATTTTTCACTTTAAATATTTTAAATATGAAATAGGCGGTGTTCATTTGTGTGCAAAGAGATACTTAATTTTAGAAATTGCTGTTTCACTCAAAATTGCGTAGTTATGATTGTGGTACAACAAAAATATTATAAGCATAAAAGTGATTCTGTAGATTAATCATCTATATAGTATGCTCACTTTCAATGAACATCTTCATAATCATTTTCTTTTTTCTGAAGTTATCTCTGTTCTGATTATATTTATGGAAATGTGATTTTATGTTTGTTGGATCTAATGATAAAAAATTGAGTTTGTATTTTCTGTTTTTGAGTTTGTTTTTTCATTTTCTTTTCTAATAATTCATTTTTATTGTATTTTGCAAAAGTATTTGTCTATAACAGATCAGAAATTAAGCAAAAAAAACCCTGGTCTTTATATATTTTAAGAAGTGCTGCTCTAGCACATCGTTGCTGAATATATTAATGAGCAACAGTAGAACATAGCACAACAGTTTTTCAATAATTTTCTTTTTTGAGAAAGCAACTTACGTATAATAAAAGAAACACAAGGATCAATTAATTAAAAGCTCTCTTAAATTATATTATCTCTTTCCCATCCAGATATGACTTCTCACATTCATAGCCAAAATCTTTTTTTCTTCCGGCATCTAGATAGGCAATAGTATCTTTGTGTTACAAGAAAAAATGTTTTTTTACTCAAACTCATTAATTCATGTTTAATTAATTCATATTTGGACTGAAAAAGGACTGTTTCTTCCTTCCTTCCTTCCTTCCTTCCTTCCTTCCTTCCTTCCTTCCTTCCTGATTTTAAAGAAACATTAAATGAATTAAGTGGATTTTGGAATTGAGTATATTGTAAATAAATCTGACAGAGTCAAAATAGTATTTAGCCAGGAGATGGCAGCAAACTTACATGTTTCAGAAAGAATAGTTTTTTTTTAAATGACCATGGTTATAACTGAGACAATATTTTCTTTTTCCATTCACAATATATCTAAAAAATAGTGACCAGATTTGAATAAATGTATCCTCCCCTGGTAGTTTTTCAATGCTTTTTGTGGAAAGATTGGTTTTTTTATTCAGAACTATTTTCCACATATTTAAATACCAATGATTCAATAAAAATGTGTTTGAATTTCCCAGAGTCCTTGCGATAATAAACCTGATAAAAGTAACATCAGGAGGTTACTCACTTTCTTATTTAGTTTATTTATATATCAAATTTGGAGACCGTTCATCCCCCTCACACACATAGTGACTCTGTGGGGTCTACAATTAAAATATGAAAACAAAATGAATAACTATATTGCAGTAGGGCTTTCAAAGCGCTAACCAATCCCAAGGTTGCATGCTGCTCTGCAAATAACAGAATAGGAAGGGGCTTTGGGGGCTTTTTTGTCCAAACTCCTGCTCAAACAGGAAACGCTACCATTTCAGACAAATGGTTATCCGATTTCTTCTTAAAAACTTCCAGTATTGGAGCACCTACAACTTCTGAAGGCACGTCAGTGATTAGTTAAACCACTGATTAATTTTTCTAACTGTCAGAAAATTTCTCCTTAGTTCTAGCTTGGATCTGTTCTTGATTGGTTTCCATCCGTTGCTTCCTGTCCTGCCTTCAAGGAGAATGGGTTGATCTGCTCTTGTTTGTGACAGCCCCTTAAATATTGGGTTGCTGCTATCACGTCATCCCTAGCCCTTCTTTTCATTAAACTAGACAATTCCTGCGACCATTCTTCGTATGTTTTAGCCTCCAGTCCCATAATCATCTACCGTGTTTCCCCGAAAATAAGACACTGTCTTATATATTTTTTTGGCTCCCAAAAACACACTAGGTCTTATTTTCGGGGTAGGTCTTATATATTTATGGTGCCAAATAGTGGGTGTGAGTGTGTAGGGGGGGGTGTTTCGCGGGTGCATGGTTGTCTTCCTGGAACTGGAGATTTACACTAGGTCTTATTTTCGGGGTAGGTCTTATATTAGGGCAGGTTTAGAAAATAGTGCTAGGTCTTACTTTTGGGGTAGGTCTTATTTTCGGGGAAACATGGTATGTTGGTCTTCTCTGTACTCTTTCTAGAGCCTCAATATCTTTTTTATATTGTGGCGACCAAAACTGGATGCAATATTCCAAGCTGCCCAACAGTAGAGCCAGGTCTTCAGATATTTCCAGGAGTCCAGGAGAGAAAGAAGGGTCCTATTCCTGGACCCTACCAGTCAATATTCTTTAACTGATGGAGTCTGTAAGAAACCCGCCCTGTCTGACTGGGTGGGACAGGCCAATGTACTGAGAAAAAGGTTCCATGCCATGTAGGGTTTTAAAGGTTATAACCAGAGATGGTATTCAGCAGGTTCTGACCAGTTCTGGAGAACCAGTAGCGGAAATTTTGAGTAGTTCGGAGACCTGGCAAATACCACCTCCGACTGGCCCCACCCCCATCTATTCTCTGCCTCCCGAGTCCCAGGTGATCGGCTGGCTCTTCTTTTGTTGCCCTGCACAGGAGAACAGAGCTGGAAAGCGGGTTAGTGGGGTGCAGAAAGAATGGGATTTTGCAGTAACCTTCCCCCAGGAATGGGGAGGGAATGGGGATTTTGTAGTATCCTTCCCCTGCTACGCCCACCAAGCCACGCCCACAGAACCGGTAGTTAAAAAAATTGAATATCACCACTGATCATAACCAACACCTTGAATTCAACCCAGAAGCCAACTGGCACCCAATGCAGCTCACACAGCAAAGATGCTACATCGCCAACCTTGGGGCACTCAAGATGGCTCACACAGCTTAATTTGTGATACCAGCTGAAGCTTCCAGATACTTTTAAAGGATAGGCCAATGTAGAGTGGTTTGCAACTGATACCATTATTCTGTACCAATGTGTGTGCCTTAGAAATTATGGACTTTAGACGGTTATATTTTGACTATAAAAGATCATCTCAATGAGCAAAAAGCAATTGTGTTGAGTGCATGGATGCTATTTATTTGACGAAAATGATTTCTGTTTATTAATTTCTGAGACACACACAAGTATGCATTTCTGCCAGTTTCTAGGCACGGCAGTGATATTTACACAATCCACCCAGTGTGTGGCACCAGGGGAATAAAAAAATAGCCCAGTTTATCCAGGAGAAACCACAGCTCGCAAGCACAGAAGGGGCAGCGTTTTGTATAGGTGAAATGTCCTGGGTCAAATCCTTGGGTACAGACTGGCACAAGTATGAGACTGTATCTGTTTCTCCTACTTGGGGATCTGGTTTGTTCGGTCTCATGTTAAATTTACTTAAAAATTGTGGTTGGAAAGATCGACTGGAATTAGAATGTTATGGAGTTCAGATTCTTCTTAAAACCAGCTGAAAAGAAGCCAGCCATGAAAGTACAATCCAAAGTAATTATGGTGTGAAAAGTAGAATTTACTGTGCCAGAAAAAGGCCAAGAACTTGAAATGAGAGTAATGAAATGTGGAAAATGGAATAAAAGATCACAAAATCAGTATGGCCTATATAGTTTTGAAGAACTCCATCCCCCAAGGAATGGCAACTATTTCCATTGTTAAATTCAATTTATACATCCTAGAAAGAAAAAGAAAAAAACTCTTAGCAAGGGAAGCCCATTTAAGCACATAAAAGCAAATTAATGTTTCCAATTGGCCTTTCCAGAATGTGGACATCATCAAGAGATTCAGAAATAGGACCTGATGGTAGATGGGCTTTTCAAACCCAACACTTAATTGATACAATTACAAGATTTTTGGCATAAGGAAATTAGTTACTTCCATGTGTGTACTATCTCAACAATTTAATCTGAGATATATAAATTCTTGGTTTGGAAAGATTAAAATTAAATTGTGGGGGGAAGAGAAAGGTTTTAGAAAAGCCACAGAGTAGTCTGAAAAATGGAGTGTATGTGTTCTATAGGATTAGGAATCACTAGAAATTTTGTTCTTAGATTAAGCACAGCTTTCTTAACTGCAGTGAAAAAGAAAAAAAGAAGAATGAAGCTAAAAGCTTGTGATATAATGTGGTATATTGGATCTTAAGAACCACGATGGCACAGTTAAGAGCCCTAGTGGTGCAATGGTCAAAATTCAGTATTGCAGGCTAATTCTGCTGACTGCCAGCTGCTGGCAGTTCAGTTCTCACCAGTTCAAGGTTGACTCAGCCTTCCATCCTTCAGAGGTAAAATGAGGACCCAGATTGTTGGAGGCAATATGCTAACTCTCTAAACTGCTTAGAGGGGGCTGAAAAGCACTTGAAGCGGCATGTAAGTCAATGTGCTATTGCTATTGCTAAGGTATCTGCCCTGTGGACTTGTGGACTTCAGCCCTCAACATTCCCCAGCCAGCATGACTTTTCCCTACAAGAGCAACCCCAGAAGACAGAAAAAATTACTAAGGTCAACAGAGAGATGTTGTCTCCTCTTTTCCCTAATCTTTTGGGAAAGATTGGGAGTGGGATGGCTCAGCAATTAAAGACGAGCTTATCAGCTGGAAAGCTGACTGCCTGGGTTCGAGACCTGAGTACTGCAAGACAGGGTGAACTCCCGTTACTTGCCCCAGCTCTTGCCCACTTAGCAGTTCTAAAACATGCAAATGCGAGTAGATAAATAGGTACCACTTCAATGGGAAGGTAACAGCGTTCTGTACCCCTTTAGCTTTTAGTCACGCTAGCCATATGATCACTGAAGTGTCTTTGGACAATGCTGGCTCCCTCGGCTAAGAAACAGACAAGTACTGCCCCTTAAGAGTCAGACATGATTGTACAGGGGAAACTTTTACCTTTACCTGGGATAGATTAAAATTTCTGCATATGCCATTTCTAACTTTGAATTCTTTTACCATCCTAGAACATATGGCTCAACCGAGATCCCAAACACACAAATTCACAGGCCACGTCATTTTGTTATGACTGTCCTCTACATAAATGCTATTATAGAAAAGAAGGACAACTGGTTGAAGAAAGGAGAAGGAATGCAGTATCCATCTTTGCCTGCTGCATTAGATTAGAGGAGGAGAGGAGAGATGATTTAGACCAAACCATATATTACACTACACACCAATGCGTGCCATGGATTTATGTTCTAAATGAAAAGCAGCCTTAGAGGAATGCAGTTTTAAGTATATGTGTGTGTTTAGGGACGGATTCAATTCTTTCTCTCACGAACTGTTCTGCTGCTCACAATAGTCTGTGAATCGTTTTCCCTTTTAGAGGATGCCAGAAGAGCATTCACAAGCAAGTTTCAGCATCTGGAACCCCCAAAGATAAAAAATAGCTGGAAGGAAAAATCACAGTGAAAAATTAGATGCATAAATTCCACAGGCTGCTGACCAGATCTTTGTTTGTTTGTTTTTTGCTTATTTATTTAAATAAAAAAGGCCCACTGAGGCTTCATTGTACACATTTGTGCCACATGCAGTTTGACTCCTTCTGTACATCCCTTGTTCTTCTTTAGCTGACCCCATTCCAAGCTTCTAAGAATGGTTGAGGAATTCTGTCTTCTGCCTCCCACACTGATGGCAGCGTTGTCTTCTTATCTTCCTTCATTTTGGCTGAACCAGCTTCTGGCAGGTCACTTCTCAACATCCTTCCCTCCTGCAAGTATTTCAGCTCCCATCTTAACTAGGACCAGAGACACTGAACTGCACTCTCAGATAGGTTGATGAGACCAGGAACTCTGATAAGACTTTGTCCTGATACCTGCCTTTGGTGGGCTGTCATTTCCTGATTTGTAGGAAGTCTTTAATACAAAACTGTATAGTGGCATTGTGGGGAATGAAATAGCAGCTTTGCAGGAAAGGACTCAATGCTGCCATTTTCATAGGTAAACTAAATAGAAATCTACAAATACGCCAATGGTCACAATGGGCTAATTTTGATGCCCCCCTCAAAACTTGCACAACCCAACACCTCAACTGCCCGCTGCACACATTGGAATCCACCTATGAAATCTCCGAAATCTCCTTCCAAATATATCGTTCGCAACCGATGAAAACTTCTGGTGTTCTTGGGTTCCAAAACCTAAATTGGCAATGACAGCCATGCCAGAATACTTCGAAGTAATCGTCTGTCATGGTCACCAACTTCACAGGATTATTCTGAAGTTCAAAGAGGATAAGATGACCACCTAGCCATGTTAATTACTCTTGAAATAGAACAGAGTAAGAATTCTGTAGATCTAGTTGAGCTGCTGTCAACATGAGTTGTTCCAGTTATAAGTCATAAATTTCCCTACTGCGTAAGAACTGCCACAGTGTTTTTATAAGATGACTGATCATATATATTATTCTCCTTTATCCCCTTCCATTTTAAAGTAGTGCCTTGTCTGTGCATTTTTGTTGTAATCTATTTTTCTGAGTAAAAACTCTTCTCTCCAGCCCCACCACTGGAAAAAAAAACCCCAGCATTTGAAATTAACAAAGGAGCAATAAAAATAAAGGGAAGAAAATATTTCTTTATTGGAAAACATCTGTTTGTCTTTAATGTGGTTATAAAAATTTTCAAGGCATCACTAAGGAATGCCGTCTGCATTTACAGTTCCACTTTATTTTCCATCCATCTATAGGACTTCGGGAATTCTGCTGCAAATACCACAACTGTGTTTGTAAATGAAGTTTGTTTTCACTCTGACCTAAATTTCAGCAAGAATTAGAAAATCAAATTAAAGAAAAGCATCTACAGAATGGCACAACTGTTGAGGCTGCCTGAGGACATTTGCATGATAAATGTTTACATGTTTTTTGGACATGGGAATTCTGCAGCGAAGCTGGATGTCTAACTCTGCGTGCCAGTGCCCAGTGTGTTTTCTTAGCTCATGGCTGTTAGATTGTTGTCTTCAAACTCTGGATAAAGCAAAAGTTCAGTCTTGTTTGTTCAAGGGGGCACAGAATGCATCCCAATAGTAGAACACTTTAAGCATTTCTCATGTGGTCACTCGTACTGAAAATATTACCCTGAGGCAAACCATACAATTTCAAATTTTGCTGGGTTTCACCTAAAATTCACATCATGAGACCTATAAAATGACTAAAAGACAAGGAACAAGCCATCTGTTTACATGTTCCTTCTTGAATCAGCAGCAATTTGATCCATCTTTGTTCCATTCTTATTTTCATTTATGTAAATATTTTTAATATCTTTTTATATCACAAAGTTAAACATTAAAATACAAACTGACATAAAAGGGAAAAGGAGAAGGAAATAACAAAACAAATTTAAAGGGACCAAAAAAAAAATCAACAAACAAATTTATAACATTATAAAGTTGAGGTCCAACTTTCTTTTGGTCCAGAGATAATGACAATTCAACAACCTCCCTCTAAATTTAACCAAATAATGCCAATATCTTAAAATACCAATAATCAACTTTCTAAAATGCCACAATGTCATGGAATCATCAAAGTCGTGCTTCTTAAAATCAATGAAGAAAGATGCCCTATGTTAGAAAGTCTTCTATTTGGTTGTCTTGGAAAGTCTTTACTGCTTACTACGGTATAATGGGAATTGCAGTATCATGACATGCATGATCAAATTCTCATATTACATGGTAGTAATACATGTTATTCATGTTGTAGTCACCATAGTATACAATGTATAAGAGATGAAATTCTTCAGATTTCAGATAGTGTTTTCCTATTTCTTCTGCTATTCTGCTCTTTTAATCTGTCCCAGGCCTAACATTGATTGCCCAACTCATTTAATGGTTGTAACCATTCATTTCATAGCCACTTAAATCCTAAAATCCCCTGGTGCTTAGCCAAACCTCGGCGAGACCTGATCCAGAGAAATCCCAGAATTTTCTACAGAGACTAGATGCCTGGGAATTCAATCATTAGATAATGTGATCCCCAGAAGGCTTTCTATTAAAGGCTGTTAATGCAATTTTTAAAAAATCACATCCCTTTTATCTCAGCGTTCCTTACATTTCTTACTGTCTGTCTTTGAGATGAGCATTGATTTTCATTTTCATTTCTAGTGTAGCCAGAGGCATTTGCAAGGGTGGTGGAATAGAAATTGTAATGTACATTGTGGCAGAAGCCTCCACTCTTTTTATATATACATGGTGTGATGTAACATACCTGTACGTAAGAGTAAAGTCTAAGAAGATAATAGCAATAACAATTAGACTTATATACTGTTTCACAGTGTTCTACAGCCCTCTCTAAGCAATTTACAGTGCCAGCATATTTCTCCCAATAATCTGGGTCCTCGTTTTATTGACCTTGGAAGGATGAAAGGCTGAGTCAACCTTGAGCCGGTCAGGATCAAACTGCTGGCAGTCGGCAAATTAATCTGCAATACTGCATTCTAACCACTGTGCCACCATGGCTCATCAGTGATAACCATGTGATTACTGACCAACAAACCAGGGGGTTGTAAATGTTAAGATGTCTGGGTGTGTGGGTATGAGTATAGGTATGGATGTATGGGTATATATGTGTCTACACTTGCGCATAGGCCATCAAGTCAGTGTTAACTCTGGTAATTTCCTAGATAAATCCCTGCAGTTATCTTGGCAGGATTTCAGCAGTGGTTTGCCATCGTTTGCTTTCTAGGGCTGAGAAAGAGTGACTGGCCCAAAGTTGGTTTCAGGCTAAAGGCAGGACTAGAATTCATGGTCTTTGTCATAGCATTATGTTTGTTGTTGATTGATTGACTGACTGATTGATTTGGGTGCTACATAATTTTCAAACAACCCTGATACAATTTCAGAAATATTAGCGTGATATACCTGTTTTGACACTGAGAGAAAACTTGGGTTTTGCAGGCCACTCTAACTGTAATGTGAGTTAATTCTTTAGAGTTGACTTCTAAAGATTTTTAGAAGGTTTACCAGTTCAGTATTAATAAATGGAGTCAGATGAAGCAGGAAAAAAAGAAGAAAGGCAAAAGCACTGTAATTAATCAAGTGAGCAGGAACATATTTCTCTTCTCATCCCAAACTATTCATCACAGAGAAAGTAATTTTCTGTTTGGTTTTCAATATACATTTATAAATCTGATCGTCTCTGGGGCCTGTTTTCTTGATTCAGAGACACAAGAATACATTCAATTGTTGTGAATATTTTTTACTAAGGTGGACTATAACTAGAGAATCAATCATGGATCAGCAGTGTGAATAACAGAATAACAAAGAGAATGTGGAAGGTGCTCAGAATGGTGTGGCCCACTTGCCACAACCAACTTGCCAGTGCCAACATACCGCAGCAAAATCACTTGCTGGGGGCAACTTGCCACGGAACAAGAGTTACACTAATATTGAAGAAATGGTGGAATAGAATCATCATAGAATGGGTGCAAAAGGAGGAACAAAATGAAATGGGAATATTTTTAAAATTATTTTATATACTGACTTTTTGACTTATCCACAGCTAGTTGTCCTGCAGTAAGCTGGCCACAGTGAGTTGTCCCATGGCAACTATGGTGAGCTGGCCATGGCAAGCTGGCCACGCCAAGTTCTCTCATTCCAGCTCAGAACAGAGTAAAAATAATTATCTCATGAAGTGTCACAGAAATGTATGGCGTTATACTAACAGGTTGCATAACTGATGTTTGGGAGAAATGTTAAAATATGTTTTGCTATAAATAAGGAGTCTCATTCAAATGTTCCTGGTTACTGTGCTAAACATTTTTACATCATATGTAGCATATTGCTTCTTAGTGTAAACTACACACTCATGCACACAAACACAAACACAGAGAGAGACTGGTATATCCATCTATCCATACAGACAGTCCTCGACCATTATTTAGTGACCATTCAAAGTGACCACAGCATGTATTTTGGACAGCTGCAGCATGCCAAGGACACGTGATCACCATTTGTGACCTTCCCAGCCAGCGTCTGACAAGCAAAGTCAACAGGGGAAGCTGGATTTGTTTAACAACTGCGTGATTCACTGTCACAACTGCAGTAATTTGCTGAACAACTATGGCAAAAAGGATGTAAACTTGGGTGTGATTCATTTAACAACTGCCTTGGAAATTCTGGCCCCAATCCATGGTCCTAAGTCAGGGGTGTCAAACTCAAGGCCCGGGGGGTCCACAAGGTACTTAGATCTGGCCCGCAGGGCCACCCTGGAAACAGTGAAGAACCGGTCCACGGTGCCTCTGCCAGTGAAAATGGAGCTTGCAAGGGCAACAGGCAGCCTTCCCAAGCTTCGTTTTCACTGGCAGAGGGTTGCAGGAGGCCGTTGCAGGTGAAAACGGAGCTTGGGAGCCCATTTTCGCTGGCAGAGTGCCCGGGCCATCACAGGTGCCCCCGACACGAGTGATGTTGAGCTTGCCATGCCCACCCCGTCCCCTGAAGTGAAAAACAACTCTGATATGGCCCTCAATGAAATCGAGTTTGATACCCCTGTCCTAAGTCAAAGGCTACTCGTACTTTGATCTTTCGTAGTTTCACATTTCATTTCCAGAAGAATTTTTATTTCTTTCAAATTCCCCCTTCCTATTTTGATTATGGCTGTTCTGCTTTGGAACATATATGTGTTCCTGAGTAGAGGGAAATACACTTAGGTATCTCTTCTGTAAAAAAGAGGGAATAATAGTTGCTCTTCCTCTTGGCCTTCACTTTCCTCAGCCTGTAGGTGGAGCTCCATTTCAGCAAATTCTTACTTTCTTTGACATGAAAAGTAAATTTAACATCCCTTGTCACATGAAAGAATGCTATACATTCCAGGAATAAAAGGACTGGACCTCATCACTTTGAAGCCAATGTCTGCATTCCTCTCAGTTTTAAAACATCTGGACGACGCTCAATGAGCACTAGAGTAAATGTAGAGTATGTATAAAATCAGGATGCATAAAATACATTGATGTGGTGGTTAAGGCATCAGGCTACAAAGTGGGAGAGTGGGAATTCTTCCTTGGGCAAAAAGCCAGCTGGGTAGACTTGGGCCAATCTTTCTCTGTCCAAGAAAGGAGGTGATCAATTCAAGGTGGTGAACATATTGATCAATGGTGGGATTCAAGTTTTTTTTACTACTGGTTCTGTGGGCGTGGCTTGGTGGGCGTGGCAGGGAAAGGATACTGTAAAATCTCCAGTCAGAGGTGGTATTTGCCAGTTCTCCGAACTACTCCAAATTTCCACTACCGGTTCTCCAGAAGTGGTCAGAAACTGCTGAATACTGAATACTGAAACTGCTAATTTAGATACTCCTGCCTTCTTCTACACCCCCACCCCCAACCCTGTGAGTTGGTTTGGGATGAGAAAAAATGAACGGGCCCAAAGCCAGTCAGCCGGCTTTCATGCCTAAGGCGAGATTAGAACTCATACCCTCTTGTGTTCTAGGCCAGTCACTGCAACAAACTGGTTCTCTAATGCTTTTACACTCTGATTGATTGGTGGATTGACTGACTGATCAGATGCATACATTACCCAGCTCACTGTCTAAATACAGGGGTGGGATTCTGCTGGTTCGGGCGAACCCCTAGCTCCGAAGATCAGCTGGGAGTGATCTTCGCTCTGATGATCATGTGGGCCCGCCGTGTGCTGTACTGACCTTTATTGTCCCAGCTGATCAGCGCGGAAGAGCGGATTGCCGCTCCTCAGCTGTGTTACTCCCACAAAGTAACATAGCAGGTAAGGATTTTTGCATTGCTGTTCACACGCGCGCAGCGAAAAGCATGATCACCGAACCGGTTGTTATACCTGCAGCACCCCACCCCTGTCTAAACATATCAGCAAATGTGAAAGCTGTTAAGTGCAGGAGATTGAACAAAAGAAGACGATGTATATAGATTTAATTTGCATCTTCTGCCTTGGAATTCAAGATGGTTCAGCTTAGAAGCATCATCATTAAGTCAATGTCATTTCCGTCTGATTTCACTTTCCATGCCTGTTTCTCCTTCTATGTGCCTTTTTGTACATGACTGATTGATTATGTGCCATAGCATCATTTTCACCTTCTAGCGACCACAAAGATATTCTCCATGACTGTTCTGAGCTGGGCCCTTTAGGTCTCTCAACAGTGCAGCCATGGTCACTGTAATTGAGTCCATCTACTTTGCTCTTGGTTATCAACTTATTTACTAAGACTGTATTACTATTATTCCTCTACTACTAAATTATAATAACACTTCCTAGTACCTATCTCTTCCCACCGTGTTGCTTGTTATCTTTACAATGTATATTGTTTTATTTGTTTCCTTGTATGATTTGATTGCTTATTAGTAACCTATGATTATCAGTAAGTATTGTATCTTATGATTCTTGATGAATGAATTTTTTTCCTTTATGTACACTGAGAGCATATGCACCAAAGACAAATTCCTTGTGTGTCCAATCACACTTGGCCAATAAATTCTATTCTGTTCTAGAATTCTATTCTATTCTATTCTATTCTATTCTATTCTATTCTATTTTATTCATCTCCTTCCTTCCACCTTTCCCAGCATTACAGCATTCTCTAGACAGCTAGGGTTGTTGTTGGTTTTTTGGTTTTTGTATAATGTGCCAAAATATGATAATTTGAGCCTGGTCATTTGTGCCTTGAGTAAGCACTCTGAATTGATTTGTTTGATGATAGTAATAGCACTTAGATTTATATACCGCTTCACAGTGCTTTATAGCCCCCTCTAAGTGGTTTACAGAGTCAGCATATTGCTCCCAACAATTTGGGTCCTCGACGATCCATTTTTGTACATGCTTTCCTCCATCTATGTCATGCTGTGCACACATTGCTTTGATCCCTACTTTTTTTGTGGTAACATTTTGCTTTGTAAATCGCACTGCAGAATTCTAACAAATGCATATTTTGGCATGGGTGCAGATTTTTGGTTAGGGTTAAGGTTGGATATCCAGGAAGACTGACATCGGCAAATGTTTAGAAAAATTCAGATTAGACAAATTCTCATTAGACAGGGTGCCCATGCTGTCTCATCCTGTGGCTGAATTTCTGATCCATTTCCAAGTATAAATAACATTCCTTGATAATTTCTCATCTAGCCACTGAGTAGATTCTGAGGTGCTTGATGTAAGTGAGCTTGCCATATTGGGTCCATTGCTGATGACAAAAGGGGCCCATTCAATCAAATTAACACAAAAATGGAGAATATGGGTTATCCTTGACTTACAAGCATTCGTTTAGCATCTGAATCTACAACAGCATGGGAAAAAAAGTTACTTTTAACCAGTATTCTCCCTTAACAACAGTTTCAGCATTCCCACAGCTAAAGGGAAAGGTTCCCCTCGCTCATATGTGCTGGTCGTTTCCAGCTCTGGGGGGCAGTGCTCATCTCCATTACAAAGCCATAGAGCCAGCGCTGTCCGAAGACATCTCCATGTTCATGTGGCTGGCATGACTAAATGCCAAGGGTGCACGGAACACTGTTATCTTCCCACCAAAGTGGTCCCTATTTTTCTACTTGCATTTTTACATGCTTTCAAACTGCTAGGTTGGCAGAAGCTGGGACAAGTAATGGGAGCTCACTGTGTTATGTAGCGCTAGGGATTCGAACTGCCGAACCGCTGACCTTTCTGATCCACAAACTCAGCGTCTTAGCCACTGAGCCACTGCGTCCCACAGCTACAGGATCAAAATTTGGACGACACTTGGCAACCAGCATGTATTTCCAACTGTTGCCATGCCCCAGGGTTAATGATTGTCATTGGAGACCTTCCCAGCCAGCTCCCAACAAGCAAAATCAATGAGAAATGCAAGACTCACTAAACGACCTCGTAATTCACTTAACAACTGCAGTGATTTGCTTAACGACTGTGACAAAAGAAAGGTTGAAAAATTAGACGTGACTCCCTTCTCAACGGCCCTCCTTAGGTTAGGAACTGAAATTCTAGTTCCAATTGTAGCCATATGTCGAGGACTTAACTGTGGCTGGTGGTATTAACACTCAACTTGATACAGCGTTTTAACACCAAATGCAGCAATTCCTAGAATGTTGATGGGGTGAGCAGTGTACAAATGAAATAAAGAAGTTAAATAAATAAGTCACATATCCACAAGTGAAGACTTGCATACTTGAGGCTTCAATCTTTTGAATCGTCTTCATTGTTATTAATGCAGTAAAAGAGAGAATACAAATTAACATCTGGGGACAATTTGCATTACAAACAAAAGCAAGAATGCATTCTGGACAAATTGCTCCCACCCGCCTTTGATAATTAAAAGAAAGCTAATACAGTTATATTTCCCTTTGCCTTGGAATATTTCAGAGTTATGTGAAAAATGAAAAACAAAACCCGAAACAAAACAGCCATACAGACACATCTAAGTAAAATTATTTTAAGTAGCCTAAACAAGCAGTCTGGCCCTAGTTATCTAAAATCTGTCTGAAGTTTCATAGGTATATGAGATAACACCAGAATGAATAAGTAGTATTTGATAGGTAATGTTTTCCCCTTGATATACATTCAAGGATATGTGCCAAGAAAATCAAGATGGCAGCTATGATCATGTGATTGAAGGCTCCTCTACTTTTTCATATGTTTTTTTTCTCTCTCTACTAAAATAATAAGGCAATTATATTCTGGTTTCTTTCCTTCCATAAGTGGCATTCACAAGTCCTTATTCCTATATATTCGCAATACTGTAAGGATATTACTGTACTGCTTTTTTTTAAATAACCTTTTGTGTTACTGAAAAATTTGACTGCTTTGATACATAAGGAATAGGAAAAAAATTGTCAGATATGGTTTCCTTCCAGTTCTCTTTTTGTTCATTTCATCCCATTTTGAATGTTTTCTAAAAGTTCTTGAAGAAGATGGCTATCTTGTAACATGCCTGTTTTGGTACATGGTCCTAACCTGCACATTTTTGCAAACACTTTTCCA